>JANRMT010062827.1:21936421-21950673 GCA_026402145.1 Polypterus bichir lapradei
TATATATATTAGTGTATATATACTGTATATATATATATATATATATAGTAAAAGGCGCTATATAGCGCCCGACCCGGCACAGACCACGCAGAGGCACGTGCACAAAACACAGGCTTTATTGTTTTTTCATCACCCGTGGGTGCACGTCTTCCCCGTGACCCACAGGCAATACACAGTCCCAAAAGCACCAAACAAACTACAACCAACCCTTTCTGCCACCACCGCTCCTCCCAGGCAACCTCGTTCTCTTCCTCCCGATTCTGGCCCAGAATGGAGGGAGGTTGCCTGCTTTATAGCCCACCCGGAAGTGCTCCAGGTGCCTGACCAGCTGGTTTTAATTGCACCTCCGGGTGGGGCTGGCAACTCATCCATTGTAGCGGCTGGCTCTCCGCAGCACCCCCTAGCGGCCACCCCATCTCCCAACCGGGCTGTGGTGGACTCCATGTCCCATGGAGCCACAGGGGAGACTGAGGAAGGACCCACGGCCAGGGAGGCTGCCCCCAGGCACCCCGGGGGAGGCATTGCACTGTCCATGGTGGCTCCCCACAGGCGTCCCGGCCGGGCATGGGACCCGGCTGTCCATCACAATATATATATATTAGTGTATATATACTGTATATATATATATATATATATATATATATATATATATATATACATATATATATATATTAGTGTATATATACTGTATATATATATATGTTGTCAGACGCATGGGGGTGCTGTTGCCCTGTTAAACCCAACAGACAGACATAGACACAGGGCAAAAGCAATAAGAAGATCTTTTTAATTCTTCCTTTTTCTTTGTAGTGCCTCCAAAGCACCCCAGCCACAATAAATAGGCAAAAATACAATGATAATGATAATAAACACAATAGCTCTCTCCTCCACCTCCCAGCAAGCTCTGTCACACTCCTCCTGACTCCAGCTCACTTGCTGGGTCTCCACCAGTCCTTCATATAGTCCTTGACCCAGAAGTGCTTCTGTTCTTCCGGGTCAGATGGAGAATTGTACTTTTTCTTCAGCCCAGAAGTACTTCTGTGCTTCCGTCCTCATGACTTCCCAGTACTTCCGGGCTGCTAGGGAAACATGACTCCCCAGGTCCTTTCATAGCTCCCACTGGTGGCACCCACAGCACCAAATGAACCAGACTCCAAGTCCCAGGATGCCCTGCGGGTATCTGGGGCACCGCTACACTCCAGGGGAGCTGCCATCTAGCATTTTGGGTTAGACAGTGTCTTGGAAAAGCTGCCTTCCCTCTTCCTTCCATCCTTTGGGCATTCCTCACAATATATATATTAGTTTATAATTAACGAACCACACGCCGTGGCGCAGCGTAAAGGGACTTTGTCTCTGACGCTGACGTCTGAGGTTCAATCCCCGATGCGGGGTGCAGTGGAGTGTGTACGCCTGATGAGCCCAAATAAGGGTGAAACACGTGTTGCATACTCTTTATTTGACAGTAAACTATGTAACATTCTATGATCTGCTTCTCGCAACTGAGCGGGCGCATGGTGGATATTTGCAGACTGGCAGACCAACCACACACGTAACCTGGTAGATAACCACCCATACAATCAGATCGAGACTCAGACTACAGATGCTATGAATGTAATATATATATATATACACAGTATATATTGTCACATACGTGCAAAAAGGGGACAGCCAATTGGCTTGATAGGGCACGAAAGAATGGAGAGTAGGGGATTGGAACTGAGCAGTAATGCCTTTTTTCCCTTCCTATCTGACGTAATGCCCACGTCTGCACATCCATTCTGGCTACCACAGATGACTTCAGTTCTAGCTTCCATAAATTACCTCACATCCGGTCTCATCTTGATAACTTTTGATTTCATTTCCTCCCTGTCATTTGTATTTCCTGCCACGTATCCATAAAAGCACAGAGAAACCACTCTGTTTTGTCAAATGTTTAATTTTCTTTACTTTGACTGTGATTCAAGAGCATTGGATCCACCACACACTGTATGGAGCAATTCACCAACTCTTGACCTTCTGTTTTGTGTTCTTATTTCGTCACTATATATACAATATATAGATAGTCTATTTAAACATACATATAAAGTACCTGACAAAAAATATAAGAAGTACATGACATGTGTTTCTCCCTAATTGGGGCTCATCAGAAGTATGCACCTTTGCTTTCCCTTTACGGGGATCAAGTGTTCGGACGTCAGCACCAAAGGCAAAGCCTCTGACGTTATGCCAAGGCGGCTGGTGTGCTTATTTGATAGGGTGAATATCACAGTATCACATTCTTAGGTCTCAATCGCAATCTGATTATTTGGATCCAAGAAGCAGATCACAGATATGTGACACAGGCGCTGATGTCCGAGGTTCAATCCCTGTAACAAGAGAGTGTAATTGCAGACCGCAGTACCTATGAGGTCAGTCATGTAATGCCCCAACATCACAAAATGCCCTCAAGGTCAGTCACGTAACACAAGTTTGTCCGCTCAGACATATTGGGTTCCATGGGTTGTCGCCAGGAGGAACTGCAGGGTCTGGAGAGTCCTACTATGTTGGGCTTCACCTCACTCGGAAACACCCTCACCTGGAAGTGCTTTTGGGCTGTGCTAATTGACCACCGGAAGTACTCTCTGGTGTAGCATAAAATGTTGTGTGGATAAGAATCTGCTGAAAGCTGGATTAGGTTAAGTAAGTTCAGATTTAAGACTGAACTGCTCTTAGTGTAAGTGGAGCTCTGAAAAACAGCAAGCACAGAAATCGAATATTACACACATTCATCTTTCCGTCCATCTCCTGAGCTTGCATTTCAATTACAAAATCACTGCAATACAAATCTATTCTGGAGGCAATGAGAGCGACAGGACCAAAACCCGGACATTAGCGCGCACATTCATGCCAGTTTAGCCTAACCTGCGTGTGTTTTAGATGCGTGAGAAGACCGGAGTTCCTAAAGGAAACATCCGTGCACACACAGGGAGAACCCATACCTGTATATTCCACTGACTTGGCTGATAGTTGAACTCAGTTTAGTGGAGCTGTGATGCAGCCATGTACCGCTCACCCCCCCATCAGTAGGCACAGGTCTTTTCAAATTAAAGCCTATTTCAGCTCAACCCACAATGGGAATCACAAGTTGAGATGGCGACTGTGCAGAAACCTAATCCCAAGTGACATCATTTTCAGCTAAGCCATTTGAAATTGCTAACATCTGCCTGCTTTGTGACCTGAGCCACACAGGCACAGCTACTCCGGTAAAAAGGTTGTCATTATTTGGCAAAATTTCTAAAATGTTTGAAAGCGATAAGAATGATTTTTATGTTACCGTGTCTAACGCACTTCACAAACACTGCTGCCACAGGCGGGCACGTTTCGTCTCTTTGTGCTCTGAGCTACAGTGATGTATGACATGAATGCTGTCATGCTGACTTTTGAAGTAATTTTTTGAAAGTATAAAATGAAATTTAATTTTGTTCTAATCAGTGTTTATATAAATTGTACATTTTTTCAGTGAAGTGTGGTAAAATAATATAATTTGTGATTATTTATACCCCACCATCATTAACTTTACTTACAACAGGGTGGAGAATGCATTTGTAATGCATGCCCCCTGTTCTGACAGCAGATTCCCACCCCAGTAAATTGTGCAAGAGACTTCAGTTGGAATGAAATTGACATCAAACATGTCTAAAGAGCCTTCTGAAGAAACACAACCATTTCTGAAAATCTGGAAGGGACACCAGTCCATCGAAGGGCACACTCACCGTCCCAGGCCCCAATTCGCCTCTCTGGTACGTGAGAGAAATCCCAGAGCAGACCCGTGGCAAGGCCGGGTTGGATCCAAGGTTCTGGAGCTGTGAAGTGGTAACTGATGACTGGAAAGTTTTAAATGTGGACAACAATCCACAAGAATGCATCACAAGTTAACATGAAGTCTCTTTATGCAAAAGCAGCACATGGCCAGTGGCATAGCTAGGGGCGGGCGGCACATTTTTGGGGGCGGCATTATTGGCCACAAGTCTCAGTACAATTCGTGTGTAAGCAGCGGGGTTCTGAAAAATATCACTCATGTATGAAAAAAGTCAAATTCTCTGATTTTTACCCACAAATGCTTGAAAAGTAATGTTCAGACTGTCCATCTGCATCAGACACAGCAGTTGAAATGTATGCGGCAATGACAAAAATAAACATAAACATTACACCGATAATAATTTCTAGGAAGATAAACAGCTAATTTATTTATTTGATTTATTTATTTATAATTTCGTTTCGTTATTAATCTGAATGCGTTCTTGCTCTGTGCAGAAAACATCCCCACTTATCACTTGTACCCTACTTTGGTTCTGGTTTTCGTAGCGTAATTATATTAAACTAATAATTAGAACACGGCTTATCAGTGCGTCTATACTATATTCTTGTCTAGTTGATGCTTATAAATGTATATAAAAAATATTGCTGTTTCTTTATATATGAATAAATCTATGCAAAATATATCTTAATTTTTCTCTATACGTCATTTTAATTTTCTATCTAAACAGTTTAACATATTCAGATATGTTGGAGGGTGGCAAATTGAAGCCCCACCCCACCACGCCCCGAGCGGCACGAACTCGAGCTACGCCACTGCACATGGCAAACAGTTTGGGCATAGAATCGTGTTAAACAAAAGTGTATAAAGAGGGCTGACATGCAAAGGAAAAACCCAGTAACTGCCATTTTGTTCAAAATTGAGTTTCTTTAGTTTTTGGAGTTACTGGGTCTTTCCTGATGTTATAAGGTAGTAGTGATGGCCAAATATGTCTTCATTCCGGTCATTGCACTTTGGAAGAAGCGAGTATGTACACAGTATTTAACAGAGTGTAAATCAATTGACCAATTACAATGCTGGATTATGATCACGTGATTTAAATGCTGCGACTGTATGATTTAAATGGCATGTGTTGTTGATTCATGAAAAAAAACGAGATTGTGTATGTGAAGCTCAAGAAAATAAAATCTAGAGATTGTTAATTATAGAGACGACATCATTCTCTCAATTTGCTGAAAACTTGAAAGACGTGGCACACCAGGCTTTTATATAGTTGGTGAGAGGGGTGGCGCAGCACTTAGCCTGATGTCTCCGTGATCCAGGCTCCTCCTGCTCCTGGTCACTGTCTGCCAGGAGTAACCGTGTTCACACCATGTCTAAGTGGGTGTTTGCTGTGTTTCTGTTGTTTTTCCCAATAGATGTGTGAAGATAAAATGAAACTTGGAATCACATAGTTTTGTATGAGGAACTACATACATTCAGCCATGAGAAAACGTAAGAGCACCCCACAGAAACTGCTGACTTTTCCAACATATCTGAACAGGCAAACATTAACAGGTGAAATACAAGACTAAAAACTTGCCCTTTCAATCATTTAGTCAATAAAATTGCCAACAGAAGTAATGGCCTACTGAGGAAAAAGTAAGCCTACCCTCAGCCTCAGAAGCGGCAGACATAACCTCTTGTAGGCATTTTGCATAACTGCCCACCAGTCTCTGACTAAGTGAAAATTTGGATCATTCCCCCATGCAACATTCCTTCCCATGATTGCAGGTGACCTGAACGTGACACTGGCGCCCCACCCATGTTGGGTCCTCCATTGTTTCTGCTATTTTCTTCTGATGCTGGTCAGGATTAAGCAGATTTCATAAATGACCACTTGAAAGCCTGGCTGTAAAGATTTTTTTTTATGAGCTGCAATCACAAAAGAAACCCTTCAGTCTTCAGGTTGTGATTGTCAAGAAGAGAGAAAACAAAGCCATAAGGCATCAGTGGAAAACGGCCCAGTGCAGAGGCTTCAAGGTGAGCAAAGCAAAGCCATTTTTGGAATGAGGATGCATAGTACGTGATGATGACAGAAAATGAGAGGGCTCTCACCTCAGACACGCTGCCAGACTCCCACCGCTTGGTCACCGCTAGTGTTGCCAGGTACTCCTGCCTGGATGGGCAGTTTTTTGATTGGTTTCGCTGAAGAAAAAATTGTTCTCGAGGGTTGTGTGTTTTGGGCTTCTATTGAAAAAATAACGCTGTATTTTAAGCAATTTTTAAAAGTAAAAATTACATCACTAAAGTTGGGCTTAGCTCAGTTGGATAGCATTATGAAATTTAGGTCTGAAATTGCGAGAAAGGAATACATAGCCACTACAAAGCCCCATCAGTCCCCCAAGTGCATATTTCTGCAGTCCAGAGCCTCCACCCTGTAGGTCCAAGTAGGTGGAATTGACTCCAATGGATGCCAATAGAGTCTGACTGCAGACCTCCAAAGCTCCACCCAGCCTCATTATGGTAAAGGTTAGTGTTGTGGGGAGGTCGCCTGACTCAGATAATGAGAGCTGCCCATAAACTCAACTCCAGGTGCTTGGAGCCCCGACTGCAGAGATGCCAGACTCCCAGTCCCTGAACTTGAGTTTGGGTCCTTAACCTAACAGGCAGGCCACGGACCTCTAAGCCTCAGTGAGCGTAACGAGCAGTATAGGTGGGCAGTGTAAACTCGATAAACAAAATAATCCGACATCTCCAGGGCACAATTAATTGAGAAAGAAGAGAAACAATCAGGTAAAGAAAAACAAAGAAGAAATGATTTTTAACATTAGTGTCATACCAGTCAGCAAGTGGGCTTGATATTGAAAAAGATACTGCAAGGAATATGAAAAGAAAAGAAAAGCTAAAACTACCAACGTGTTAAAATATTTAGAGTCTTAAGGACTTTTAGTACATAGTAATGTATTCTATGTAGCTGAGTTTTGTATGAAAGCTGGAACCAGTATGATATGTTTTAATGTTTACAGCATTGTCACTAACATTCTCTCATTTTTCTCTCATTGTAGCACACAGAAACCGCCCAGTGAGGGCACTTAGCTCCACCCCCTCCGGTCCTCGTAATATAAGAAGCCTGGATGCCCAGAAGGAGGTGTCATTTATGAACAGAGCAGACAGCGGGGCAGAGCTCTGGTGATTGACCCTGACATCTCACGGCAAAGAGACAGATTTCTCTTGTTGTTTATTTTTCCCATTGAAGCCAAAAAGGCACAACTTTCTGTTGGACTTCCTTATTAAACGGGACAACCCGGTTGGTGTTCTGACTATTCTCTGTTTCCACAACCTTTCATTCCTGCTCTGGGCCACATCTACAGAGTACAGGGAAATTCTTACTTGCTTGTGCTAAACGACATCACCGTTCTGTGAGTGAAGCTGCAACCCCAGCGTGCGGCTGAGAAATTCGAACTTCGAAAGTGTACTCTGGCATCGGGCATTCTCTGTATTTGAATATTGTATTCTGATACAAATGGCATGACACTGCCGTCCATTTCAATTGGGCCACTTTAAAGGAGATTTATGGCTATAATTGCAAGTGGTGTCTGGCAACCCTCATTCACAAAGTGGCCCGTGAGTAACTGATTACATCTGCGGACTGGAAACACAAACTGACCGCAAGCTTAACTGGAAAAACATGGCAATGAGATTCTAGAGACGCATCCAGTTAATTGGCGACTATAAATGACCATCTGTGGGGTGTTTTATGACAGGGTGGGTTCCTGCCCATTGCCCAGTGCTGACTGGATCGGCTCCAATTCCCCGCCACTGAAACTGATTAGGCAGAAGGGAGAACTGATTAGTGGAGTTTTGTCTTCCAGCATGGCTGCACTTGCTCACTTATGCTACCAAATCTCTCTCTTTCTACTGTATATACAGTACATATTATATATAAATGTATATACAGGGTGATTCAAAAAGATTCACCCGATTTCAAAGTGCCATATTTTTACAACCGTGAGGCGCCTAGGAACCAATCACATATCAATTAAAAGAAGGTGTCATAGAGTTTCTGACTGTCACCAGAAGATGGCTCCCTTCAGTCTGTGAGGAGATGAGCATTTCTCAACAACATGCTCCCTCATCGCTGGATTGGCCGTAAAGGAGCCCACGTTTCGGCACTCCACTTCTGGCCCCCAAAATCATCAAATCTCACACCATGTGACTTTGTTTTGTGGGGGTACGTTAAGGATTCTGTTTATGTGCCACCACTACCAACAACACTGGATGATCTCACATTGAAAGAGCAGTGAGTACAGTGATACCCGACTTGCTCAATCGAGTATGGGATGAATTTGACTATCGTGTTGATGTTGTCCGTACAGCTGCAGGAGGTCATATTGAGCACTTGGAAAACTACATAATAAACTTTATGCTCACCTAAACCATTTACAATTTACTGCATTGTTCTGTAATGATTTACAAGTGAAATAAATCATTTTGAAATTGGATGAATCTTTTTGAATCACCCTGTATATATACTTTCAACATCTGCAATAAGATGCTGCAGATGTTCTACCAGACGGTTGTGGCGAGCACCCTCTTCTACGCGGTGGTGTGCTGGGGAGGTAACATAAAGAAGAAGGACGCCTCACGCCTGGATAAACTGGTGAGGAAGGCAGGCTCTATTGTAGGCACGGAGCTGGACAGTTTGACATTCATGGCAGAGCGACGGGCGCTGAGCAGACTCCTGTCAATCATGGAGAATCCACTGCATCCACTGAACAGGATCATCACCAGACAGAGCAGCAGCTTCAGCGACAGACTGCTGTCACCGTCCTGCTCCACTGACAGACTGAGGAGATCGTTCCTCCCCCACACTATGCGACTCTTCAGTTCCACCCGGGGGGGTTAAACGTTAACATTATACAAAGTTATTGTCTGTTATACCTGCACTCTTTAATATTGTTCTTTATCAGTATGCTGCTGCTGGAGTATGTGAATTTCCCCTTGGGATTAAAAAAGTATCTATCTATCTTTCTATCTATTTATATAGTATACTATATATACTTTTTTGCTTTGATTAATAGCAAAATAATGATACAGTCTCCTCCTCAGATCTAGGAGCTTCACACTTCTGATCTCTCGGCCTTGCTTGGCTGGTTGCAATTTTAAAGGCTGCTTTTCAAAGCCATGTTGTATTAGTGTGTCATCGGAAGCGGGACGGTTGCACAAATGAGCTTTGAGACTCCAATTTGCTCCATTTCTTTCATTCTTCTCCATTGTTAAAGTCTTTCTTGATGATCCTGGAGGTGGAAACGAGAGCACAGGTGGGACCACCTGCTGGGCATTTCTGCCTGACGCACCTCCGACAGTTGCCACCTTGCTGGCTGCAGAGTCAAAGCCGGGAGCCACTCTTCACTGATGTTTCACTCCTTTAATCCCAGAACGTCTCGAGGTGGTGAAGCAGCAATAGGGACGTCTCCCTACCACCCCTGCAGCCAGCATTCAGGATCCTTGTTTTTCCCCCACACTTTATCCTTTCTTCTGAGCCAAAGATAGAAGCTCCCTTTTTCTGCCTGCCTCTTTGAGGACCTTCCTCAGCTTTGAGCTTGTTATCCTAAGGGACTTCAGGAACCTCTGGGAGGATGTTCCAGTGAAGTCTCTACTGGAAAGATGAAAGCTCTCCACCCTGCTTGCAAGCACACAGTAACAGTTCTGCATGCTTTTCACTCTCTCTCTCCAAGGCGGCCACCATCCTGTCTTCCCATGGAACAGTCAATTCAGCCATGATGACCATCCTAGTAACGGTGGACCAGATCACGATGTCTAGCCATAAAAAGGCTGGGGTGATCTCTTGTGGGAACTTCAGCTGACGGTCAAACTCAGCCCCCATGGTCCACTCTCCTCTAGGTGACAGGTGGGACCACAGCCTTGTGCTGCTGTTCTGGGCCTTACACCCTTGCCTGACAAACTGGATCAGCCTCTCTGAAGTTACTGGGCTGGCCCTGTTTGCTTCTGACCTGTACACCTCCAGGATTTCAGTTAACTTGCGTAGGACCTGTTTGTGACACCATCCATACCGCAATAATGCTGCCATACAACCAGAGAGGATGTTTTGCAAATCCCGAGTCATAGGGTTTTCAGATCTCCTCTGAGCCATACCAGAGGTGCAAGTTCTAAGAACTCAGAAGGGTGTCATAAGTGGCCCTGATCAAGAAGCTTAGCCTTGCTTAGGGCATCCCCCATACATCTGTCCATGTGACCATCCAGTTGATCACAGTCTCCCAGGTTGTCCATCACCCTTGTTGTTGCTGACTTACAGCTCTTAATTTGTAGCCCACCTTCTTCTCCATCTTCATGACCCCATATATCACCAGGTAATATCAGGACATCACACGTCTTTTTAACACACCGGAGACGTGCCGCCTGTCCAGTTCAGGGTTGTGGAGTGAAGCAATGGTAATTCCATTCCGAGTCGAAGGTTGGCATTGTTGCCTAAAGCTTCTCCTCCTCTCTCCCCTATAGATCAGATGATCGACAACCTTACTGGTATCACTTCCAGGTCAAGATTTACTGATCCAGCCCCTTCTGGTCTGGTTTCTTCTGAAGGGGTTCCACAGCCATTTTGTGCCAGTCTATCTGTTAACTCCAGTCTGAAAAGACCTCCTGCTAATTTTCAACCTTTTGTTATTTTTTAAACAATTATACAGGATTTGCCTGCACAATGCCACACCTCCTCAGCTTGTTTTACAGTGGAAAAGCAGGAGCCAACCCCAGACAGGCCAATGGAGAATCTTAGGACCCTCTCATGAGCATGGCTGGGGTCTATTAATGTAAACAGCACATATCTGTGAGCTGTAGGGCATCAACTGAAAAACCTGCAGGGAAAAACCTCAGCACAGGTGGAGAAAATCTGCAAAGTCTACCCTGATGGCAGTGCCATAACCACAGCGCGTAAGCAAAAACACAAGCGACACGGCTACTTCCCAAAAGTGAGGGCTGCTTTAAATCAGCGTGGGTGGGACATTCACGGCACCTCCAAACTGGTAAGCGGGCTGCACTGCAGTGTTTCTCAAACAACTGGTCGCAGGTTGCCATCATTGGGTGTGCAAGTGGGACACCTAAGTGTTTCACACGCTGCGTGATGTTTTTCCCATTTGTTATCTGCAGACGTTTCCATTTCACCAAGATGTACTCTGCACTGTTACAATCATGTTCGATTTACCAATGGGGGACATGCTTGTGGATCATGAATAAACTTAAAAAGGTAAAGCTGGGTCCCGAGCTGGTAAAGTTTAGAAACACTGGGCTAGAGGGCCGGCAGATGGATATTCAATTGGCACCATGCAGAAATTGAGCATCTCCGGCATGATGGTTTCTGTCAAAGCACTTGCTTTTGGTAGAAACATTCAGTTTTTGATATAACATTAGAAACCCCTCTTAATCCAGAGCCCACCCCAGCAGCATTAGGCGCAAGGCAGGGACTAACCCTGGAAAGCCAGCCGGTGCATCACAGACAATTAATTGACATTTGTTTTCTATAAAATGCTTTTATTGGCAAAACTGAGGAAGAGCTGATGTAAGGTCAACGAATACATCCGTGATTTAAATAGCTACTGTATCTGGAACAAGCCGTTTAATTCTATAAAATGCATTTCATGTCTACACAATCACAAAGATCTTTATGGGGCTCCTGAGAAAAGTCGATCAATTTTTATACTTTATAACATACATCATACTGAAAATGGCAGCGTTTCATCGAGCCTTCAGGAGTCCACCGGGTTGTAGTGCGTCTGTTAGTTAGTTATTGCCATGTAACACAAATAAGGCCTCTGTTAAACTCTTATTACTTGTCGGTAAGTGAATAAAAATGCAATCTGGGTAGCACTAAAGTGTCTCTGCTGCTTTTTAAATCTCATTAAGTCTAAACATACAGTTTGTTAAGCTCTTCATAGCAGTAATGGGCTCTTAGATGCACATATACTGTAAATTCTGAAGGGTTACCAGTTCATATTCACTTTATACAAAGCCTTTGGGAAAACTGTAGAAAAAAGTGATTTTAAAAGTATGAAGAGAAAACTGCTTTATTATGACGTATATATCTTTAAGAGTAGAGCGAATAATCACAAAGTGCTCTACAGCGCCATCTAGGACAATCTATTTACTGTGTGGAGTGCCTTTCATCCCGTAACTACCACAGTACTCCTTAGAGGAGCACTGAGAGGACTGTTCTCGCTGTTAAATACCTTAAATATTGTAAACACAACTGTTTAACACAGAATCTTAAACAATCAATCCATCTGTCTACACAGCACCATTAAAATGGGGGCATTTCAAAAACAGCCCATCACACTCCACCACGTCATGCCAAACACTGTCAAAAGTGCCAAGGAAAGCCTTTCAATGGTGATGGATGACAAGCCTGTCATCTCCTCGTGGCCCGTCATCTGCGACTAGCAGTACAGCCGCATGTGGCACTTGTGGATGGCGTCACTGTTCAAAACTGAGACACATTCACTTATAGCACTTCTTTCAATCACCACGTTATTGGGCCACAAATGTGAAGAATAAATGGAAAACAAAAATGGAGCTTTTGGTGTTTTCCTATCAGTCTTTATTTTATACAGCATCATTCACAGTTTACGAAAAGCTTACTACCTGTACAACTCCTGGTACATTAGGCATGTAAAATAAATGAACAAAATAACCGTGTGGTTCAAATTTTCATGTCCTGTCACTCAGATCTGCAAATCTGCTCATTTCATATTGAACAGCCCTTGAACAGCCCGAAAGTTACAAGCACCACCAAGGATATGCAATACTTCACCCAGATAGAATTATATTACAATATATTATATTATAATTCTATCTATCCATCCATCTGCCACGTATCTAGGGCAGTGTATGGGATATTATATTATATTATATCATCCATCCATCCATTATCCAACCCGCTATATCCTAACTACAGGGTCACGGGGGTCTGCTAGAGCCAATCACAGCCAACACAGGGCACAAGGCAGGAAATAAACCCCGGGCAGGGCGCCAGCCCACCACAACACCCACACACCAAGCACACACTAGGGACAATTTAGAATCACCAATGCACCTAACCTGCATGTCTTTGGACTGTGGGAGGAAACCGGAGCACCCGGAGGAAACCCACACAGACACGGCCTTTCAAAGTCGACACTGATAAATATGGAAACAAGCTAAGTTTGCACGCTTGGTTTGTAAATCACTTTGGATAAAAGTGGCAGTTAAAAGTGCTGCAGTATGTCAAGTCAGACGTCCGTCATTCACTGATGTGTGGAGAGAACTGAATGAGCGCCACCTGCTGGCCCATGAAATTGAATTCTGGGGCAGGTGAAACCCCCCAGTTTACTTTAAGAACAAATTGCCCCTCCAGTTATAAATTACAATCGAGACAGGGAATCAGATGAATGAGGCGAGGCTCTGTCACACCTATGATACGAAAATAAACAGAAAGTCAGACTTCATATTAATGAGTCCCACATGAAGAGATTACTGTTCATCACACCCGAGAGGCTTTTCTTGTTTTTTTTTTTTCATTTTCTATTATGTAAATGCATTTAGGAGTGCATTCAATTTGATCTTCTCGCTGGCAACACAGCACTTCCATCATTTAATCCATCTGTCTGCTTCTCTCTCTCTCTTTTTTACCTGTTTTTCAGCTGATGGAGAGAAGCTGTTCTAATATGTTTTTTATTTTCAAATTCAATTTTCCTCACAAGCCTTATTCTCGTAGATCTGATTACTCAGTTGAAGGCAATGGCTGAACACATCTGAAAATTATGCCAGCATTCATTTTCCCTAAATGATTGTGTGCATGGCTGCTGGTTGTATTATTATTTGTCTTTCTTTATTTTATTATTTTAGGTTGAAAGCAGGGAGAAGTTTTCAAATACTTAAAAAAAAGACAGAATTGTTCAGATTAACTCATCCATTCATTTTAATACCTGCTTCTCCATCTATAGGGTCTTGTTAAGCTGGAGCCTATCCCAGGAGCACTGAGAGCTAAGGCAGGTGCCAACTGGGAGCACTGGACGTGTGACACAAAATGAACATGGAAGGAAATCCAGCCTACTGGGAAGTAAGGAATACATGCAAGCTCCACACCGACAGGGGCTAGCTTGGGAATTAAACCTGCGTCCCTATAGCTGTGACGAGGGGCCAATGAACAGGGTGTCATTCGCATTGTATCCAAGGTGTGAAATATATGGGGGCTCACATGGGCTCTGGAACTCCTCAATTAACCCTTAATTAAGTCTGGACCCACTGGAAGTCTGAAAATCAGAAATATAGCAGGGAGAAGGTCACTGAAAATATATTTGTTAAACCTGTTATTGTGTTTTGAATTGTTCAGTGCCTGTTACTGGGCTTGTGAGAAAGCATTGAAGAGGCTGGCAGCTGTCTGCGAGCTCTTAACAGGCCAGGTGGGGGCAGATGTTTGAATGGC
>JANRMT010062827.1:21950683-21991809 GCA_026402145.1 Polypterus bichir lapradei
GTGTTTAAATTGCAGCTGCAGGGGTGGGGCTAGATTTTTAAATGGCAACTGCCTGGGCAGGGCTAGGTGTTTGAATATCAGCTGTCTGCACAGGATTAGATGCTCGAAGCTGGATGGGTGAGGCCATATGTATAAGTAGCAGCAGGCTGGTAGGGACTAGATGTTTGAATTTATATAGAATACATATATATTTTACATTTATTTTCGTAGCAGATGCCTTTATCCAAAGCAACTTAAAAACAAGGTCAACATAATCAAGTAAACATCAGTCTGAGGGACTGTTTAGGACACATTACAGAACTGACCATCAGAACTAAAGATCTCAGAACAAAATACAAACACTCATAGTTGCAATTCCTAGATTACTCAAACCTAACAACTAACATCAGTTAGACAGAAATTCTCCAAACGAGAGTCTTCAAACACTTTGTGGGGGTCATTTAGAATGGAGGTGGGCAGCTCATTCCACATGAAAAGGGTCTGGGCTGAGATCTGATACCATGCAGAGGTGACATCACTAGCCACCATTCATCAGGAGACCTGAGTGATTGAGAAGGAGCATATTACCTCCCCTTCCTCTCCATATATATTTGGGCTGACCTCTTGGCTACTCTGTAGGCAAGCTTCAGGGATTTGAACTCAATATGTGCTGTTACAGGGATCCAGTGTAGGGAAAAGAGGTGTGACATGTGCCCACCTTGGCTGGTCTGATGTGCCACTGCATTTTGAATCATCTGCAGCGACTTGGTGACACATGCTGGTACTCCTGCCAGCAGTAGTCCAGACATGACAGGTTCAAAGCCTGGACCAGGAGTTGTGTTGCATACTCTGTCAGATACGGTCTGATCTTGCGGATGTTGTACAGTGTGAATCTGCAAGACTGACAGACCCTTTTGACATGGTCAGTGTAGGGGAGCTGGTCATCAATCACAACCCCAAGGATGAGAACAAACTTTGTGGGTGTTAGCCATAATGAGCCTAGCTGAAAAGAGGTGATGTGCTGAATAGACAGATGAGCTTGGATAACAAGAAGGTTAAGCTGGAGTTCCTTCATCCAGCTTGCAATACCAGTGAGACATGCAGAGATTCCAGCTGGACCACACTCAATGAAAACCGATTTTGAAGTAAGAGAGTTTAGGAGCAAGCACTGATACAGTGCATTGCCACACTCACCACAAACCAACTCCAGATCCAGATTAGGACCCGAGTGCAGCCATGCAATGAGTAAAACTTCAGCATCACACTAGTTCAGATGGAGTGGAAAAGTGTGAGGTTTTTTATGGTGGCTGGAGTGCCAATTCTGCCACCAACCCCCAAGTTTTTTGTAAGAGCTGAATTTATTACAAGTGATATGCTGTCTGGAGTACAGCTACATGGAGTTACAGATTTTAGGGAATCACTCAGATTTCACATGGACTTCCTGCTCTGTGTCTTCTTCCAGGCGATGTCTGCCCATTGGTGTGTTTCCTGTCGTTTGATATGGCAAGCCCTGATGAGAGGGGATTGACTTTCTAACTCTTGCTGGGAGCTTCTCACTTATCCACAGCTCAAGTCCATTTTTTATTTGATGTGTTATTTTTACGTTTTGTATATTATGTTATTAATCATGTTTTTTGTCTTTATGATTTGTATATTGTTTTGTTTATTTGTTGTGCTCATGCGTTTAGTTATGTGGCCCGTCTCCTTAAGATAGAGTTTTTGGGGGCGGGGTCATGACGTACAGCTGGAGGACCGCCCTCTGACTGTAAATTTCCAGGCAAAGGGTGAGGTGCATCAGATTGGTATTGAGTCTTGTAGTGCAAGCATCGTTTTTCTGGATTTGTTCTTTTCTTTTATCCATTTTGATCTGTTTTGTGGTTTCTGATTTCTGGATTGTAGGTTGCCTTTGATATGTTTCTGGGAGACAACTTTTTTCTTCTTTTTGCTAATTCTTGCAATAAATATTCGATGTTACTTCAAAGGGCTTGATTAACTCTTGATTAACTCTTTGACTCTGAAGATTATAATGGCTGTTTTGACGTAAAGCTTGCCCCCTTTTTGCACTGGTGTAGTGTACTTAAATTTGGAGGAACCCCATTCTGAATACTGGGCCTAGTTTTGAGAGGAAATACCCTCTTTTTTGATATCTATGAGTCAGTGTTAGAGCAGCCGCCCTCTTCTGCTCAAAGAGAGAGACGGTGGCGCTCAGGTTACTTTGTAAATCTTCTGATGCTACATGAAACGCGCCCAACCAGCACCCTGCTATATCAGCAGGTGGGCAAAACACAGGGCAGAAGTGAGCCCAGTACTCAGTGTTACCAGACACCTGCTGTTCTGTGTCAGAGCAGCCATTATTAGCAAGAAGCTAGATTTTGAAATTTATATAGCACAAAATGCAAAGTGACCCCTTTAGACTCTAGAAATTTCCACAAAGAAGACTGTAAAGGTTGGGTCTGTTGGCTAGGAGGCATACAATTCATGTGAGGAGTCCACTTCTCCAGGCAGACAAACACCCTGGCATTCACTCCAATTATCTCGGCAGACTAACTTGGAGAACGAGCCGCCGCAGGTCCACCACTACTTCGTTACAGAAGGTGACATCTCTAGTGCCAGCCCCCGGGCTGTGAGAGGCGGTGGCCCATCACAAACGTGCCTTTCCGGCTGAGCGCTCGAGTAAAGCAAACTCAGCTCATTGGCATTCAGAAACTCTCTGCTCGACTTGGGCTCATCAAAGGAGCCATCATATCGCGTTTGCTGCTGTCGCTCTGGTCGTGAGGAGGGAATCTCACATAGCTTGGAATTTCATTTTGGTGGTTGTGAAAGAAGGTGCACAATGCATGTGGGTGACCCAAGTCAGGGAATTGTCTGCCCGCTGCCTCCCAGAAAGGTCTCAGGGCCAATTGGCAGGGTACACTGCAAGCCAGTGAAGCCACCAGAAGACACACCACCTGTTAATGTTTGAGTCAAAGCACACTGGTGCCAAGAGACTGATTTAGAATAAAACAGCCAGGAGATGAAAACAATCAAAAGGAAAAATCAGAGTCATTGTCACAAGAGACATAGTTGAAAAAGCAAATCATCACAGTGACAGGTGCAAAAAACAGGAATCAAAGTCAAAAAATACAAAGCATAAGTCAAACAATACCTTAGATTTAATTAGCCTAAGTAATACTTTGATTTTAAAATGACATTTACGACATTCTACTTTAATGACAAAATAAACTACGAGAATAAAGTCGACATGTCGACTTTATTCTCGACATAAACGTCAAGATTAACGTGGAAATGCCAAAGACTTTATTCTCGACATTTCCACTTTAATCTCGAACTTCACTGTGTCCATATTTTTTTTTCTTCTCCGTGGTCCTAATACGCTTCCGTACTCAGGTGGGTGTTAGCATATCATAATCTCTTGAACCAATAGTGTGAGTTTTCCGCATTTGACTTATACAACCGACATTATAAAATACTGGAAATGATACGGTAAAATCAAACCCCGACTTATCAGCGGGAGAACGTTCTGTCTGGTACGTCATCTCTCAGGCAAGTGACTTAAAGTTCTATGGGGTTATGATGGACGGTCGGCAGCTCAACCTGGCTGAAAACCCCAGGACGCTAGATGGCAACTTCCCTGCAGCTTAGCGGTGCCCCAGATTCCCGCATGGCACTATGGGAGATGGAGTTCAGCTTTACAGCCCTACTGGGTACTGTGGGTGCCACCAGGGGACGCTGCAGGGAGACACGGGGACTTCTGTTTCTCATATAGCTCGAAGTACATCCAAGTCATGGGGACGGAAGGACAGAAGTACTTCAGGGCTGAAGAAAATACAAGTCTCCTTCTGACCCGGAAGTGCTGGTGAATCACATGGACGGAAGGACAGAAGCACTTCTGGGTCAAGGACTATATAAAGGACTGGTGGAGACCCAGCAAAGGGGCTGGAGTTGGGAGGGAGTGTGATGGAGCTGCTGGGAGGAGAGAATTGTTATAATTATTGTATTATTATTATTATAGTTATTGCCTGTTTGTTGTGGTGGAGGAGCTTTGGGGCACTATAGAAAAGAAGTAAAAATATTCTTAGAACTTTTAACCTGTGTCCAGTGTGTTTGTCTGTTGGGGAAAAGGTGAGCAATAGTGCCACATAGCGTCCACGATCACAGGGGTGTACTGTGAATTGTGAGGTTTGTCACGCCATGGAAGGTTCACCTATAATAGTAAGTTTCATTAGGTGAGGGTGGAGGACAGCACCACTACAAAGCCCAATGGGGACAGGAAGGCAGGTATCAAACATTTAGTGCGGCCCCCTCTTTGTTACCCATCCGCTACTCATCTGCCCACTGTGTCAGATCATTTAAGGTGGCAAGACGTCAGCAATAAAGAAATGAGCGCCATTAGTTATGTGAATGACAGAGCCGATGCATCTCGTCACACCTCCGGTGCCACCATTCATCATACCGCTCAGTGCCAGTGTCCCCCCTGGGGTTTAAATTACCATCTGGTAAACTCTGCAGGCTGCCTTGAAGTGCCTAGAGGCCCCTGTGCTCTCGCACTGGCACACACAGGGCCTCTTCTCTCACTGCCAGTGGGCCTTCTCGCTGATCTGGAGATCTGCTGATGGACTTAGTCCTGCCTCGTGTTTTGATCCTGACAGCTAGTCGGACCACCTTCATAATTTTTTTAGTATTAAATTTAACAAATACGAGAAGAGAGAGAATTAGAACTGAATTTTAAACAAAAAGATAAAAGAGCCCCAATTCCTGCACTGGCATTCTCAGACCATCCCAATGAAGGAAAAGGGAAATAAAAAAGCAAGTGCAGGGATTGTCACTAATTAGAATGGCAGCAGTACCAAAGTTTTCGGGTTGTATTGTACACAGAGCTTTAACTGTTACATGTGCTCTGCACAAATGTTACAAGAATAATGTTATACATTGCCTTTCACAAACTAACATTAGCCATAACAAGCTGTCTTTATATGCTATTGTGTTCATTCAGGCTGCTCTCACAATGCCCACCTTCCCAGCTCTGGCTGATTACTTCTGGCAAATTCCAAACCAGGCCCTCTACTTTCATGCATCGTTGAACAGCTGCAGTGTCTTTAGGTGACATTTGGAAGTGAGCTGCTACTCCACCTGGAGTGCTGAAGTCTCCTTTGAAAGACAGCTGGGTCTCCACATTGGAGAATCTCAAGTCGCCCTCCAAACTGCCAACATGGCAAACGGGAATCGGTTCAGATCGCTGACATTTCAGCCGTTGCCCAAAGTGACGTTCACCTTTTGCAGATAAACATGCCCTAGACCAGGAGTGTGTAAACTTTTTAATCT
Source organism: Polypterus bichir lapradei (assembly GCA_026402145.1). Lineage (NCBI taxonomy): Eukaryota > Metazoa > Chordata > Cladistia > Polypteriformes > Polypteridae > Polypterus > Polypterus bichir. The sequence goes on from JANRMT010062827.1 coordinate 21,955,985, forward strand.
GAGAACAAAATAATAAAATCAGTACCATACTGGGACACAAGAACAGCATTATTACTATAATGACAACAGAGCCATACAAAAGACAAATAACAACTGCCATATAATAAAAAAACAGGAAAAGTTTACATTTCTGTTCAAGCATATTTCTCTAGCGGAAAGCAAACACAATGTTAATAAGACCATAGCTGTCATGAACAGCAGGGAGTGGACCCCTGGGGTACATCACTGCCAGTGTAATTGCTCATTGTAAGTAAAGCTGAGAGGCACAAATGCTTCCTTATAAAGGGAGGAGTGCGAGGGTAGGATGATTTTTAAAGGACATTATGGAGGGTCACTTAACTTAGTTGCTTGACTCAAAGACACCTTCGTCTAAAGCTGAGCATGTAGAGCTCAGCAAACTGACTACAAAAGTTGAGTCAGCTGGTTTAAAATTTTCCTTTAAATGTATGCTTTATTTGTATTTAATATGGGTGAGAAGATAAATCTTAAAGAAAAATTCAGCAAAGAGTCCAGGTTGAACATTTACACTGACACATGGAACGCCTGAGGCTCCACTTTACAGCCCACCTCCCCATTATGATATTTTCTGGTGTTCTTACAGCTCTCACTGGCCCACCAAATATGCTCCTCACACTACAGCAGAATGACTTGTATTACTCTCACAGTGCAAGATATACAGTACTATATAATACATACACCTGCAGGCAACCATGAGTGAATGTTGCCTAAAAGTGGGCGGGATTATTTAAACGACTCACCAAGTGTCACATTTCTAAACCAATCCAATGACTCATGAAGGCGGAGCTTAAAGCAAGCAGGCCCGGTGATTTTGAACTGCTCTTGATAACCTGGGCTGACAGAGAGCAAGCGTCTGACCATGAAGAACTGTCTACAGACAAAACATCGCCTTAAAAAGACCGCTGTTCAACATATTGTCAAGCTTGGGTCACAAAGTTGTACAGGAGTGTACCAAAGGGACTTTATTGCTCTTCAGGCAAATACAAACACAAGTCTGTATCAGAGGTGATCCGGACTCGCAAGGATTGACACATTAGCTCCAGTTCCTGCTCAAAAGAACACAACATCTTCTTCATCAAGGGGGAACTGCAGCCCAGAAGCAGCGGCCAGAGCAGAGGGAGTCTGGTAGAAGAGAGACAGAAGAGCGAGAACACAGGATGGCCGCGGCTCGGTCTTTTAAATGTTCAAAGCCCCGCGTGAGGAGCACATCGTGCGGCATGCTAGCAGCTGATTCCGCAAAGAGAAGTTGAAGAGTGTTTTTGTTTGCTACTGAAAAACTGTTTAAGAGGGGGTTTCTGAAGGGCATCCGCGTCCTCCTGCACCAGCGGTCACAATATAAAATACATGGTGCATTGCATGTGGTCAGAATAAACATAACCTGATGCAAGAGTATATCACTCGCTAAAGAACTTGCGTTAGGACAAACTCTGCTAATTTTACAGCACAATTATGTGGCGACCCACCATAAACATGTCCACGGTTTAAGAAACACTCCCTTGGATGGTCTCAGGAGCGTCTCCTATCAGCCTGTAGGTGCAACACACCCTCTGTGGGCCACCTACTGTGGTGAAATGCTGCTTGTCACATTTTGAGTTCTGGTTTTAGGTATAGTACTGGAAAGCAACAAAGAAATGAACACATGGTGGACAGGTCACTATAACCTCTGACCTTTCTACCCACTGGTTTTGGACATCAGGAACTTCTAATGGGCTCCTAATGGACTATCTGCATTTTATTCTGATGAAACAGGCTGAATGAAGCTGCTGCTCTGTTGGTTTTCAAATAAAGTGACTGTCCGTTAGCACAGTGGCTGTGGCTGCTGCCCAGCAGTTCTAGTCTGGTCATTGTCCATGTAGGTTTTCCACATACATCCCAAAGATACATCGACCAGGATGGCTGGCAAGTCTGTGTTAATCAGGTGTATGTGACTGTGCCCAGTGATATATTGGCACTCCATCCAGAGCTGTTCTGGATCTAACTGACCCAGACTTGGCATACTCAATGGCTGTGTTTTTCAGGTGGCCCTTCAGCCCACCCTTCATTTCACGTCTGACTAACCCTGGCAAGACATGGCTATTTATAAACTGCTCCTAGGGACCCAAGGAAGTTTGCCCTCCAACACAATAGCATTCTGTCCAGGATTGTTTTTTTTCTTTTGATTCCAGTGCTACCAAGGGTTTGACTTTGGCTCTTCACACATTGAAGCAGTAAGTAGGCTCAGAAAATGCATAGGAGGAGGTCGGGGTTTTGTCTGATGTGCGAGTGCCACATCCTGCCTGGTAGCCTAAAGACAATATTGTTTAAAGGACTCCTGTTCCACGTGAACTTCATGATTACAGAGCTCAGTGGGGCTCAAGTGCCAATCTTGCTGCCATTTAGCGTGAGGACTCACTCAGCTCCGGAGACTGAAGACAATATAATCATCACTTTGGCATTTACATCGGGCACAAAGGATGAGACTCTGCCTTAGTGGCGTTCTGCTGACAGATAGGAGGAGGGCCTGGCATGACTGAAGAGGTACAGCGACAGAAGGAGAATGTAGAGATGGGAGAGACAGGCGACCACCTCAGCGACATAGACAGCCGCATGGAAAACAAAAGAACAAGCAACTTTAATATAATGCCTTTAATGAAGACACAGATTGCAACTTTGCCCACATTCACAGTACAGATTTCACAAGTAACCCACTCCACCGCCAGGCCAGCTTCTCACCCTTCTTGTCCCTGCCTTAACGCTGAGCCCTTTCTGGATATTCCTGTCCACTTTGATGCCCTGAACCCTCGATTTTTCTCGGGCCCCCGTCTCTCTTGAGGATTTCAGACTACACAGATACACACCTGCCGTTTTCTTCTATAGCCCTTTGAAAAGAAGCCAGACAGCTCCACCTACTGATGTGGGGTGGCACTGCACCTTCTAACTTTTTTAGTGCTTCACACCCACATCCTGCTCTAAAGCTCTCATGTTGTCTTTGATCCCCTCAGTTTAAGGATTAGAGGCTATTTATAACTCCTGGCGCTACATCAACACCATTTTCTAAATGAAATATCTTATATTGTCAAATCTTGCCTTGACTCAAATATCTCCTATGATGATCTAACAGGCTTCCTCTGTGTCCAGCTTTTAATAAATGGGAAAAGGAATGAATCCGTTTTAATACAATACCAGGAAACACGTGGGCCTGCTGTCCTCAAATAAAGGTGCTTCACATTGAGCAAGCTGAGCAGTTCCAGTTTGACTACACTGTCTTTTGTTTTCAGCACTGATGTACATCGTGAGTAGTGCTCATCAACCCAATACTGACATAACAACATTATAGCCATGTTTGCATATGGCTAGAAGTTGTATTTAACAATCTCCTCCTTTGTCAGCATACATTTCCACATTGTTGCTCTTCTTGCAATTTGTATCATGGAGTGTGTGCAGCATGTTGATGAACCATAGTTTTAGCCAGCTGCTCAATGGCTGCATATTCAGGTTTACCTCTTGCCATTCTTCATCACTGAAGACCCTACTGTGTTTGGCTTGATGCTCAGCAGATGTTGGCACTGTAGTTTTCTTTCTCCCCATCAAAGTGTATAGCACGGTATTTTACGATCATAATGATCAATTTGGGCATACATCTGTCTGTCTTTGTCACACTTGTATTCAGCATGCCATACTTGAGCACTCAGGAGATGGCACTGCTGCTCTTCTTTTTTGCTTGACGATGCGCTTCACGCTCAGCGGATGTCGCTGCTGTTCTTTTCATTTCTGCCATGTCACCCTATCAAGCAGTTTGCTGTAAGAAAGCTGCAAACCCCGATAACTTTGTGGAGGTTGCTGCTACCCAAGTTTTGTGCTTCACCAGCTCATATCACGTCATAAGCTTTCAAATATGATGAAGGGTCTAGCCTTACTGGTTTGTGAATAATCGCATTACTGATGGACACAACCCTTACCTAGCATTGTAGATATATGCATATATATATTTTGTGACAGATAGGGGGCACTATCGCTCCCTTGAACCCCTGTCCACGACTCCAGACACCAGGAAAAAGTCCAAATGCTGACTTTATTAAAACGCCACAGTGCACAATGCACCGTCTCCTCCACTATACTGATATAATCACAACAATACAAACAATAAAAAATCCTCCAACTCCCAGACGCGTTGCCACCCTTCCACCCAGCTCAGCTCGCCGTCTGGGAGCTCCCACAATCCTTTTATATTCCCTGACCCGGAAGTGTTCCCAATCCCCAGTCCATGTGATCTTGTATCACTTCTGGGTCAGGTAAAAAGTCCTTTTCTTCACCCCGGAAGCCCGTCACTCTTCCTTTGACGAACTTCCGGGTCATAGGTCACAAATAAGTCTTTGTCCTCCCTGCAGTTCCCTCTTGTGGCCCCTGTGGTATACCAGCAGGGTCTTGTATAAAAACTACATAGTCCATGACTCCCTGCTGGTCTTCGGGGCACCTCCATACTGCAGGGAGGGCTCCATCTGGCGGCCTGGGGGTATTGGCTGGGATGACAAGCTGGCCAATGATTACAATATATATATATATATGTGTGTGTGTGTGTGTGCATATATATTGTCACGCACGAGCGCATGGGGAGCAGCTTAAGGACCCGACGTGCATCGTAACAAGTCGTGCCAGGGGACAAAGGCGGGGTACTAACCTCTTTCTCTCTCTCTTCCCATAGAAAGGACGAAACGCCGCTGCCATAATCCATCCCGGACAAACAGAATATCAACACTTCCAGGTCCCTTTCTCTCCTCTTGTCCCCCATTGAATGACGTCCACTATCCATTCACCACCGCTCCTTCCCAGCATTCCCCATCCCTAATTTCCGGTCCACCTCCTTAAAATGTCCGTCCACCCATCCATGTTTGTCTGATGTTTTCTTTTGGAAAAAGTTTGACCGTGCATTTTTTGTTACAGTATACGGAGCCAAAAACCCCAAACCTTGACGCTGTGTATTTGTTATTATTATTATAATATACAGGTATATTGTGGACTAAGCCCCGGACACAGACAGGCAGACATGTTAAATGCACCACCACACGTTTATTTACAACTATTATATACACTACTAAAGTGCCACACAACCCCCAAGACTCCCCAAAGTCCAGGTCTTTCTCACACTGCCTTTTTCTTCTCTTCAGGCCGCCTTCTTGCCTCCTCCAAGACCTTGTCTTCCTCACTCCCAACTCCAGCCCTCGAATGGAGGGAGGCGGTCCCTTTTATAGCCACCCAGATGTGCTCCAGGTGTCCTCCAGTAACCAGCCGCCGAAGCACTCCGGGTGTCCCCGATCCTCCTCCCCCCAGCACTTCCGGGTGTGGCGGAAGTGCTGAGGTCCAGGGCTCTCTAGGCATTGGGGTGCTCCCTGGCGGTGACCACGGGCCCCTACAGGGTTGAGCTTCCAAGTTCACTACCCGTGGTCCCCAAAGCAACCACGGCAGTCGTCCCCTCATGGTCTGGAGGAGGCGCAAGCCCTCCTCCGGTCCTCCTGGGCATCCCGGCTGGGTAGCAGCCCCAGCCACTCGCCACAATGTATATAGCTAAAGAAGAAAGAAGATATAGATATACAGTAGGTACAGATATAGATATGCAGTAACCCAAAACTGCTCAATCCACTTCAGAGATGGACATAAGTCAGATATTAACCCTGGCCATGGTGTTAGTCCACTGCAGAGCCCGCTAATACACATGACCATCGTCACACTCACATGGTGCCAATCTGAAATCACCAATCGACTAAACTAGAGCAGCTGGAGAAAACCCACACAGAAAATTCAAACTCTACACAGACAGATTGGGGCAACAGCCTCTCCTGGTAGTACCGTGCACAAGATGAGAAACAATCCTGAACAGAGCACTAGTCCATCGAAAATCTCCAGTTACACTAAATTCCAAGTTCTTGGGAATGTGGATAGAAAGGTAAAAACTCCTCCCAGACAAACATTGGGCACTGTATCCATGAGGTTGCCACCATAACCCTGTGTGCGCCTCGGTTCTACTAAAGTTTATGTCAAAAGTTAACCTCCTCAGGGATTGAGTCAAGAAATTCAGGAGCAGTTTAGTTAAAAGACAGGCCCAGGATACACAAATAAGATTAACAGATTTAAGATGTAAACTCTCTCCAACACGCCTTGAGCTCTGTCACTCTCACATTCAAATCCAAAAACATACACCTGGGAAACGCGAAGCGGCACGTCTCGCCCTCCAGGACTGTAAGCTCAGCTCTGAGCGCCATTACTTTACTAAGCTTCTCTCTTTCAGTTTGTCAAGTGAGAAGTGGAATAGCCTGCGGCAAAATGGTCTCATCTGCCGTGCCATCACCCAGCTAATACACCAGCACAATGCGGGCGCCCGCCACCCTCCCCAGCGGTTAACTGCACTCTCGTCTGAACAAAAGCTACAAAGTGCCAAAGCCTGCAGCCATCTTTCATTCAGGTACCTGACAGCTCCCAAGGGTGCATTGGTGCGGCGCGTGAACCGTGCCACACTGTTAAGACAATGGAAATGTGAAGAGAAAGGAACACGCTTTTTTTTTATATGGTGCCTTGTCATAGTAAGGGTCATTCCTAAATATAATAAATTCAGTAACTGTGTACAGCTGGTCTCACAGAGGTGAGAGTTGAACAAGCAGCTTCAGGTCACGCAGTGAGTTGGATGTGAGTTTTGCACAGCAGCTTTCAAGTCCAGCATGCTCATCACTTGACCAATCAGAATCGTCTCCTCCTTGCTAATGATGGCGCTCCAGTTTCTGCACATGTGCGCTTTTTTGTTCATTTTCCGTATCCGGCAGCACTCTTGGACATTTTACCACAGTAAAAGCCGGGCTGATGCTGCCCTACACCGTCACCTCTAATTTGAGGATCATTCCTGCAGAATGAGTGAATCGTGTATGTGCACCTGTGTCACAGTGCAGAGCAGCAGCTATTTGTTATTGGCCCACCCGGATGAGAATCTTGTGCAGCAGCCAATCACAATCAATCTGTGCTATAGGAGTGACTGAGTGCTGTACTGAGTATTCGTGGCGACTCCCTCCATAAAAGGTCTTCATCTCACCAATGGAATTGTAAGATACAAAACGAAAGAATCTTCTGAGGCAGGCCTCTGTGATGTGCGGGTGGGCCGATATGGCCAAGGCACGTGCACACGCTGACCCCCGTGAGCCTTACCAAGGCTCGGCCCGTTAGCACACTGCTGTGTGGATTTATGTTGTGTGCTCCTTCTGCAGCTCCCACAAGGCACACAAAACGTGTGAAGGCTCGGCCATGATTTGCGGAGTGGCTGTGCTTTGGGGACCCTCTCACCACAAAACTTTTTCTCTTTTTCAAGCTTCCAAAACTATAGAATGCTGTGAAACCTAGCCCCCCATTATCATAAGCTGACAGGTTAAAAGAGTGCCTAAAGCGCTTTCAATTTCTATTTCTTCGCCACGGCTGCTTTTGACTTGACAAAGTAAACGCTGGTATCGTTTGATGTGGCTGCTGCCCACTTTCTAACTCCACACTTCAAAGCCACATTAATAAAAAGCAATATTGCACTGCTAGTGCCGCGACCAGCTTGATTTTATTCTCAGAAGCGCTACTTTCGATTTGCAGAATCCTCAGCTGTGTTGGGGTTTGACATGCTGGGTGATTGATTTGCTGTTCTTTGTAAACCTGAGCAGCAAAAATTCAAGCTTTAATGTCCTTGTGCAAGGCTGGAGGTCTACCAGCAATCACTCTGGGCCTGGACGAAATGCTCCACAAAAGACAGACCGGCCTGACTGTAGAACAGCATATAAGGAGGGACAGAGACATTCCCGAAAAATTGTTAAAAAAAGAAAACGCTCAACTATAAAACTTGATATCTTCAAAATAATCTCCTTGAGGTACAACGCACTTGTTGCATTCCTGGAAGCATTTCCTATACAGTGGAACCTCGGTTCACAGCCATAATTCGTTCCAAAACTCTGGTCGTAACCCGATTTGGTCGTGAACCAAAGTAATTTCCCCCATAGGATTGTATGTAAATACAATTAATCTGTTCCAGACCGTACGAACTGTACGTAAATATATATTTTTTTTTTAGTTTTTAAGCACAAATATAGTTAATTATACCATAGAATGCACAGCGTAATAGTAAACTAAATGTAAAAACATTGAATAACACTGAGAAAACCTTGAACAACAGAGAAAACTAACACTGCAATAGTTTGCGCTATAGCGCTACGAACCACTCACTAAAAACACTTTTTTTTAATAAGATTTAAGCACAGGGAAAAAATGAACATTTGAAAAATCCATAACTTAATAAACTACCAAAAAAGTAACATTGCAACAATGTATGCTACGAACAGATCGCTGTAAACAGAAGTGAAAACAAAAACAAGCCCTGTGTGTGTGTGTCTCTCTCTCTCTCTCGCACGAACCTGTGTGTGTGTCTCTCTCTCTCACGCACCCGTGTGTGTATGAGTTTCTCTCTCTCTCTCGCACGAGCCTGTGTGTGTGTGTCTCTCTTTCGTGTGCCTGTGTGTGTGTATGTCTCTCTCGCGCGCGCGTGTGTGTGTGTGTGTGTGTGTGTGTTTCTCTCTCTCACGCGCCTGTGTGTGTGTGTTTCTCTCTCTCTCGCACGAGCCTGTGTGTGTGTGTCTCTCTCTCGCACCTGTGTATGTGTGTCTCTCTCTCGTGTGCCTGTGTGTGTGTATGTCTCTCACGCGCGCGCGTGTGTGTGTGTCGCACTCTCTCTCTCGCTGCACAGGGAGAGACTGAACACGTTCGGAAATCATCGGCACGCACAAACCGAAAGGGAAACTGGCTTGTTCGTATACCGAGTGTGTGGTCGTGAACAGTTGCAAAAGTTTGGCAAACTTTTTGGTCATAAACCGATTTGTACGTGTTCCGAGACGTTCATGAACCGAGGTTCCACTGTATTCCTCTTTTGTTACTTGTGTCTTTCCTTGGATTTCTTCTATGGTAGCATATCATCTTCCCTTTAGTCTTAATTTTATTTTCGCGGACAGAAAGAGGTCACAGGGAGGGAGGTCTGGCAAAGTTTGGGGGTATGTGAAGTGACAACCTCATTGGTTTTAGTCAAAACTTCTCATGGTACAAAAGTCCAGGTTTGTGTGCACCACTTATCTGGACATTTTCTCTTTCGCTTTCCTGGACATCCCATAGCAGATCAGTGTAATGCCACTGATTAACTGTCTGTCCATGGGAAATAAACTATGAACAAGTATGTCAGTGTCGAAAAACACAATCATCATTGTCTCTTGAAAATTTGCCATGGGGGCTTAGAGAAAAACAATCGCAGAAGTGACCCACACGACTGTAGAATAAATGGCAGAAGTAGGCACTTGATTAATACAGCATGATGCCACTCGGCAGAATGATTAACCAGAGAGTAAGTTAGTGGTACCAAAAACTTGACTTCAGTATCAATACTGGCTTTCAGACCTCAGTGCCAGTACCATGACAATATCAAAGCAGCTAACGGATAACTCCAAACCCTCCGATACCCCGTCTTACTCCATGCTCTCTGGTGTGCCACACAATTGCATGTCTTCCTGGTGTGCCACTCCATGCTACACACTGCTTCCCTCTTGATAGATGGGAGGTCCCAATCACATCAAAGTATATAGTTTTGTTCCATGAAGTCTATGAAATGGACATTTCATATCCACATTTCCAAGATCAAGTGTCAAGGGAAGTGGGGGTGAGGGGCAGAGCGTTGGGGAAGAATGAGAGGAAAATGTTATTCATTGCTGGCACTGAGAATCCCAAAATGCTGGTACCATAACATTTTAAAATTTGGATTTTTTTTGGGGTTTTTTTCCAAGTAATACTTTGCCACTCATCCCTACTGTAGGCACACAATACTTACTGGCAGAGTCAAGAGGGACACCCTACTCCCAAGCTGTTGACCAACTCCGAATATTTTGGAGTCCACCCTCAGGGCTAAGCAGATTCAACAGGGGATTGTGGAGAGAGGAGACCAGATGGCAGGCTAGCCTGGTTCAGTAATGTTGTAGTTCAGCCAGGGTTATTGCTCTGGCATAAGTTTATTTGTTGTTTATTTAGTTTTTCTGTTGTTTATAAATCATTTAGTATAGTATGTTATTAATTATGCTTTTGGTTTTGTGTGGTAATTTTATGACTTTCTTCACTTCTTGTGATCTGCCCTGCCTCCTATGTGTAGAGCGTAAGGAGGGTTTAAGAGGTGGCATAACCAAAGTGTTTAGAATTATGAAAGGAATTCGTACATTGGATACCAGATGCTACTTTACAATGGATCCTTAACAAGAACACAGAGATGCCATGGGAAATTTGCTAAACACGGATCTCACACAAACATTAGAACGTTTTCCCTCCAACAATAGGCACGTGACCAAGCACAATGCTATGCTGTTCTGCCAGAAAGGAAAGGGCAAAAAGAAAGAAAAACAATCCTCAAAATGGCAGATGGGAACTGTAGCAGTTCATCTGGGTCACAGCATAACAAAGCCCACCTGTTTTTTAAAAAGTGATGTGATGGACGTAGTCAAAAGATACACACAAAAGTCAAAACCAGGAGAGCAAAACAGAAAAAAGGAACAAAATCCTAAATCTACTGTGAGGAGTAGCACACAAATTAGCAAAAAATAGCCACAAAACATGCCAGGACCTTAATTAGTCTGCCTAAAGATAGACCTCCTCCTCTGGCAGCCTGACCCTAAACTCTGTAGGTCTACCCAGGACCAAAATGGGCAACTGGCTTGAAAAATGTAAAAACATCTTAAAATGTCCCCTAAATCAAAATCAAATGTCTCTCAAGGGAGAGGTACTGTCAAACCTCTGGCTTAAGAGGCAAGTCCAATACAGATTCTTTATAAATCAGGAATTTATTCAAGAAATAATAAAAAGTCCAACGTGTGACCCAGTTAACATCATTCCAAAGAACAAAAGCAAAAGTCCTAAAAAGAGAATAAATACAATAGTTTACTCACACTCTTCCACACTCAATGAATGAACCAGTGAATGACCGGCTCACCGTCCTGAGATATAAAGGCTTAGGGTGGTTCTTCAGCTGTGACATCAGGGTGGCCCTGCCTCTTGGGTGGGTTCCACTAAACACAAGGGGCCTCATGTATAAATGTATAAATGTTCCCACGCTCACTTTGAGATGTATAAAAACTAAACTTGCCATAAAGCCACACACATTTCCATAGTAGCCCCCCGCGTACGCCTTTTTCTGCTTGGTTTTGCAAACTGGCGGCACCCAGTGTCAAAACACCGCTACTGTTGCTGTGGTTTCATTTTTCGATTCACATCTATGATGCAGGGTTTATCAAACCCCCCAATATTAATTGCATATCATTTACAAATTTAAGGCACTTGATTGTAGTTGTTTTGTAACAATATAATGGTGCTAGGAATGGTCAGACTAATCCAGATACCACAGATATTTGGTATTGTTACTCTTAGTGCACCACCAAGAATATTCTAACCTGTTTATTTTATTTGTGTGTGGTATCACAGATCCACGGGTTGTGTTGAGAGCACAGAGGATTATCAGGATACAGTTTCCAGCCCTGGAGAACATTTATAGCACACGGTGTCTCAGGAAAGCCACCAGCATCTGCATGGATTCCACTCATTCATGCACACAGTCTATTTGAACTTCTCCCATCTAGCAAACACTTCAGAGCCTTTCATGCACGGACCTCTAGGTTCAGAAGCAGTTTCGTTCCAAGAGCTACAAACGCACTCAATCAGTCCATCAAGTGCTCTCGGTAGAACTGTTTGTTCTTACAATTACATTTACTTCACTGTTTTTCATTTATTGCAGACACTTATTGTGTGTAAGAGAAAGTCAGTTTAAGATGCACATAGCGATTAACACTTAGAATACAAAGTATTTAACATGCTACTTTAGTAACAATGGGATCTGAGAAACTCTAGTAAATTAAAAATCAAATTTAAGATGAAGATTACGATGTTCTACCTTAATGACAGAATAAATTACGAGATTAAAGTGGAAATTTCAAGCTTAAAGTCAACTTTTATTTTTCTCAATGTGTCCATATTTTTTTTTCCTTTGTGGCCCTAATACACTTCCGTATGACACTCAGACACTCACATTTTCACATCGACTTTGACATCTGGCCACTTCTTTTTCGAAATTCTTTTTTTTATACATGCTTTTACCATTGTCTTTTAACAAAATACTGAACAGAAGGGGCTATTTATATTGATTTGCATATTGAAATATTGTAAACTAGATAGCCAATGCCCGCCATAGCATACGGCGGTGTAAGAATAGGAACGGAAAACGGTGCCTTGCCTTCGTCAACCGTTTGTGTCAAGAAATAACCCACTGATAGGAACAGGCAGTTGCTGGATCCTGGAATACAGATGACGTTGTACAAAAACCTGTCGACAGAGAAGATACTGTCATTCATTTTATAATGAAGGCTTAGGAAACAACCGTCGTAGTATAACGAAAATATCAAGGAGCGAAACCAATGGCAATGGTCGAGAGAGTACCTTCCTGTAGCAGGCTACGGAAAAGACTCCCAGGCGCAGACATGGCCGAAGTGAAAGGTCACGCGGTCAGGCTAGATATCGGGAGGTGACGTGACACCAATGGGGTCACGAGAGAGGAGAAGGGAATGAGGTAGTCCGAAGGAGGAATAGGACTCAAGAAAAGCGGCGTGGGGGTGTATGGGAGGCCGCAGGCAGCGTGGGGAAGGGTTTGGAAAGGGGACGAATATGAATCGAGAAATGCCATATGGGTGGGACCAGGTTTGAAGAAGAAGCAGGACGAACCAGAAGAGAAACATATACAGTATAAGAGATTCTGGGAGGAGTCGGGGTGGGGCTGTAGGGATGTGCACATGTGTGTTAAAATTCACGTTGACTGGGATTTATAAAGGGAAGTACATGGAACTTTGTTTACACACTGTTGTATGAATCTGAATTTTTTGTGCGTACAAACATTTCTGTTTTTGTCCGTATGCCATGTTTTAATGTGAATTCTATGCACGACATTATACTCAAAGCCCAAGGAATAAAAGAAAATGAAATACATGCATAATACATACATACTGCATAATACAGTAAATAATCACAATAATATTAACACACCTTACATTACAAAAAACACATGAAGGACAATAATTCAAACACAACAAAATGGATATCAAACAAAAATATGCGATGTCAGTAGAAAGGGGCTTGCACCAAGGGTGTGTTCTGTCCAACCTGCTATTTACCAGTCATACAAATGAAGCTTTTAAGGGTGTTTGCAAAGATATTGGAATTGCAGCATAGGAATCTAAGATCACACAGAAAATCAGTTATGCAGACAATGCGGTTTTGCTTGAAGGATTAGAGGAAGACGTCAACCGCGTACTCATAGAAATAGCAGAAAACAACAAGACAAAAACATGGTTGCAATATATAATGGGCACAAAGAAGTAAAACTAATACTAGAAAAAGAAAGAATAAAGCAAGTAACCAACTTTCGATATCTCGGAATATGGATTAATGAAAACTTGAACAACGATGTTGACGCCAGAGTTGGAATCTTCAAGGCTTCTGGAGTAACAAAGAGATGATGAGGAACAATCTGCCTCTAAGAAAGAAGAAATGGCTTGCTACTAACACAAATCTGGTCCTTTCTCAGTTCTCATTCTACAATGTCTTTAAAAAAGAAGATCACAAGTTCATAACTATGCTGCTGCAGGAGGATCTTCAAAAATCAGCTGGACGGACATGAATGAGGAGGTGCTGCAAAGAGTCTGTGAAGTGAACCACGTTTACTAGAAGCTATATTGAAGAGAAAGTGCCAAATCTTTGGCCCCCGATGCAATAAACTCAGCATTAGAGGAGTTATGCAAGATTTTTGAAGAGAGGAAGGTAAAGAAAGGGAAAGAGAGATGAAGAACATGGTGGATGGATGACATACAGGAAATGGCAGGCAGCTGTGACATTGGGCATAATATTAGCCTGGCAAAAGACAAGGCCAAGTGGAAACCAATGGTGGAAGTAAAGCTCCAGGTTTGAAGTTCATCTATAACCTCAAGAGGTTATGGTAGTTAATGAATGGAAAAACTAAAATCTTAAATAAATGAGAAATAAACTTACACCAGGTTAATTACCCTGTTTCCATTTTGAATATAATTTCCATCACTGAATCAGCCTTTTCCAGTTTTAGGTGGTATGGTTTAATTCCACAAGCACTATGTGCTGACACACCAAGGCTATCTTTGAGCAGAAGCAGAAAACTGAACAAACATGGAGAGATTATGCTTCATTCTTCATACAGGAAGCCCCCAATGAGTTACAACTGTCAACTAGCCACCCACGTTTGGATGGTTAATCAATCAATAATTGTGTTGTATGGTCCCGGGTTGTATCCTCTAAAATCGGGAACAACGAAGGAGCCTGTAAGGACATGGCCACTCACACCAAGCCAATTAACCAAATATGGACACCTTTGGGATATGGGAGGAAAACCAGAGGCTCTGGTACAAAGATGTTGAGAACCTGGAGAGAATATGATAACGCCATATCAACATGAGGAGGTGTTCTGCGCCAGCATTCAGTGAAGACCACTATACAAAAACAAACTGAACTGAGCAATGGCAGGCTGGGGATCAAACACAGGTCCCTGAAGCAGTGACTAACCACTGTGCCACTCTGACTCCCAATGTCAGAATGATGGAGGGACAACAAAATGAACTGAAGGAATGTTACCTGAAGATGGCGGGCAGTCAGCGACCACCTGATTGATTTATTTATACTGAATGAGTAGAAGTCAATTACTGGATTGGAGTCACGTGGCTACTTTGTTTCAACAGCAGCTTTGCTTTTATTCATGTCATTTTAAAGACCCTCACTCCCCCTCTCCACCACTACCACCACTCTGGATTCCCTAGGCGACACTTGGTGATTATAGCCTGTCAGAGTAGGCAGAAAAGCCCCCCAGAGACCCGGAAGAAGGTTAAAAAAAAAAAAAAAAACACACACTTTAGGCTTTCTAAAGCACATTCCTGAGGGAGCCTCGTGAAGAAGAAAAGCCTCGTGAAGAAGAGTCGCCGCCGAGGCGCTGGTTTTAATTCCACTTGACGGCTGTCTCTATCTCTCTCTCGCTCGCTCGCTCGCTCACACCTGGGCTGCCGCTACCCTGAATCCAAATGAAGCAATAAGAAGAAAAGCGCTGAACGTGTTTATTTTTAACTGCAGCTCCATCTCTTATTACGCCATTCAGATATGGAGTCCCTTCAGGATTCTGAAGGCCTTGGGGGCTGTGCTGGATCAGCGGTAGACCTCATGTGCTGCGTCGCACAGCTGTACGACTGCTGGTTAACGGTAACAGAATGCAAGAGAACTAGCGATGCCCGCCCAATGCCCAACACCCCTAGGCCAAGGGTTGACCTGTGATGCTTGATCTTTATTGTTGCAAAACGGAAGCAGTGCAATGAGTGGGCACAAGGAGGGCATGGCTAAGTAAAACGTGTGTGAAAGACATTCCCATTATGCGGGAGCTGCTAAAAGGCAAATCGTTGGTTAGCAGTAACGAGTGGGCAGATAATAAAGCGTCCTTTCCAATGTCCCACTTTAGTACTTGCAGGTCTCTAATGGACACACTGTTACAGGTTGTTAGGACGCTTGACCGGACCCGACCATCTCCTCCATTTTTCTGGTCACATAGCTACGCCATTCTAACTAACATCCTGGCTGCTTTCCCTTTTCGCATCTACTGAGTCTCATTCTGAAGTCACAGAGTGGTAACATTACACTTAAGGAAAGGGATGAGTCAGCTCGACTCTGACAAAATTGTTGTGCCCCTTTTCAGAACTGTAATTACAATTTATTAACTTGGAGTCTCAGGTTCAAATCCCTTAATGTACCCAATATGCCACTCATCATGTAAAGCCCTTTGAGAGGTTGTGAAGGGTGCTACCTAAAATAACATTTGTCTCAAGTGCACACTAGGAATGGCCGGTCGCACCTCCGCTAAACCAAAGTGAAGTTAGGTGGAGGTGATAAGCAGCAGTGAGACGGCGTCCTGTCTGACTACATCACACTTTAACCCACTGGAGACTGGGGGTGCCCAGCTAAAGCTGCTGAATCGTGGGGCTCTCTGGTGCCATCAGGCACTCAAGGTGTCAGTTATAAGTCATGGACTTGGTCACATTTTAAGACACTTACAGTTACAACTCCCTTATCGCTCCACCCGTCCCACGTTCAATAATCAGGGCCAGGAAGAGCAGATTGATTTTCTTTAATGACTCTTTTCTTCTTGGATTGTCTGCGACCTCTCACTGACCCCGCTCAGGAGATATCGTCACATTCCCTAGAGGAGGACATGTCATCGGGTCATCACGTGGTGCCTTCTGCTACTGCGGAGACTAAATCATCATCTGGAAACGCTTTCTGTAGCCCCCTAGTGGCTGTGTCATCCCAGCAGCTCCTGTTGTACCACTGGCCTGTCAGATATTTGCAGGGGCCAAAATGGTAGCCATTCACTTGTCTTCAGGCCCATGTGAGCCCCCTTCCAACACCCCTATTTGCATTTACAGTCAGCTGAGCCAGAGTTGAGAGGCCATGGCAGCTCACTGGTAAGCACTGCTGCCTCATGGCTCCACCATCCTGTGTTTGAATCTTGTGCCAGGTTGTCGTCCATGTGAAGTTTACACGTTCTCCCCATTTCCATATGCTCTCACATCCCCAGTGGCCGACTGTGAGGGAGCGGACCCTGTCCAGGGCTATGGAGATATCTCTGACTGTGACTTGGATCAAGCCTTTTGGAGAATGGTATTCAAAACTGCTTGTCCATTTCTTCATTTCATCTCAAACCAATGGGCACCATGGTCAAGGAGTCTGTGTTTCTCCTAAAAACTATCAATGAAGGCAGGGTCTCAAGGGATACCAACGCCACCACTGGCTGCTGTCCCGACCTGATTTGTACGTACTTATCTCAAAATGAATTTCTTCTCTAAAGACGGTGGCACAATGGTGTAGTGGTTAGTGCTGCGGCCTCACAGATCAAGCATCCTTGGTGTGAAGACCACACTTGTTTGCTATATGTGTGCAGTTTTCATGTTTTCCTCAGGTCTGAGTGGCCATTTTGTTTTCCATTCAAAAGATGTATTTGTGGTAAACTGCCACTCCTAAGATGACGACTGTACTATTTTTTTGCCCTAAACACAGCCTCAGTTCTTCGTGGCTTGGATTCCACAAGATGTTGGAAACATTTCTTTGAGATTCCAGTCCATGATGACTTGATTGCATCACACAGTTTCTGTAGATTTGTCAGCTAAACGTTCAAGTTGAGAATCTCCCATTCTAGCACGTCTTTGATTGGATTCAGATCTGCTGACTGGGAAGACCACTGATGACCACTGAACTCATTGTCATGTTCACAAAACCAGTATGAGGCAATTTTTGCTTTGTGACATGATGTGTTATCATGCTGGATGAAGGCATTACAAGAGGGGTAGACTGTGGCCATGAAGAGATGAACATGGTCAGCAGAAACTCAAATAGGACGTGGCATTCAAGCATTAGATTGATTAGTGCTAATGGGCCCAAAGTGTGCCAAGAAAACATTCCCAAAGCCATTACACCACCACCACCACCAGCAGCATGGACTGTTGACACAAGGTAGGTTGACTGCGTGGATTCATGCTGTTGGTGCCAAATTCTGACCCTAACATCTGTGTGTGTCAGCAGAAATCGAGACTCATCAGACTTGTCCAGTTTTGCCCACCGCAGCCTCAGCTTTCTGTTCTTGGCTGACAGGAGTGGAACCCGACGTGGTCTTCTGTTGCTGTTGCCCATCCACCTCAATGTTCGACGTGTTGTGAATTCTGAGATGGTTTTCTGCTCACCACAGTTGTACAGAGTGGTTATCTGAGATACTGTAGCCAGCTCAAACCAGTCTGGCCATTCCCCCCACGTCGTTCATTAACTGTCCACAGAACTGCCTCTCAGTGGATGTTCTTTTTTGTTTATCGCACCAGTCTGAGTGAACTCTGGAAACTGTTGTGAATGAAAATCCCCAGAGATCCGCAGTTACTAAAATACTCAAACCAGCCTGTCTGGCACCAGCAACCACTGGGGTCCCGCTTTTTCCCCATTCTTGTGTTTGATGTGAAGGTTACCCGAACCTCCGGACCTGTGTCTGCAGGATTTTAATCATTACGCTGCTGTCGTCTGATTGGCCGATTCAATAATTGCATGGATAAGCAGGTGTACAGGTGGTCCTAAGAAATTGCTCAGTGGGTGTATGTGTGTGTGGGTTGAGGGGTGCCCTTTAGCTGTGTAAATGGCACATGGGTTGGACAGGCATCCCAACCAGAAGAGAAGATGGTTACTTAACTGGACGGGAGGCTCCAAGCAGGCAGATGAGCATCCTGGACAGGGGAGAAAAAGGCTCCAGACACAGAATTAATGGCCAGAAGGGATGGACAAACAGCCCACCGCAGGAAGAAGATGTTGCTGGGGACTCTTTATTCCCCCAGGACACTAGATGGCAGCAGCTCCAGATATCGGTGCCCAGTGCAGAACCAGTAAGGCAGTAAGCTGGGAGATGTAGTCTGGCAACACAGCCCTGCTGGGTTCTGTGGGTGCCGAAAGGGGGTGCTGCAGGGAGATGCGCTCCCCAATATGTGGAACTTCCTTATGATCCAGAAGTCCTTCCATCTGGCATTAGCCCACTCACCAGAAGTACTCCCGGGTCCTCAATAAAAAGGACTGCATTTCCTTATCCAGGCGAGTCAGAGTGGGGAGGTAACACTCAACTGGAGGAGGGTAGTGCGGTGGTGAGAGGAGAGACATTGTGGAGGGAGTCATGGAAGAGAGAGATAACTTGGTGCTTTTGTACACCACCCATTATTTGAACCCGAGACTGTGTTCATGTGATTGTGTTTGGGGTTTGGGGCTTGCTGACTGCCCGGTTCCATTACAGTTGCTGCCAATTGCTTGGATAGGCTTGAGCAAACTGTGACCCTGAACTGAATCAAGCTGGTTTGATACCATTACGTTATGATAGACTAGGCCAGGGCTCAGCTCACAGGGGCTGGACTCTCGCAAATTAGCGCAATCACGCATGAGTGACCGGGCCTCATAATGGCTGAGACTCTTCAATTTTGGGATAGGTGGTGGCTCAGAGGAAAAGAAGATTTCCTATTTTTCCATATATTGAAGTCTTTAACCGTGAGCCCCCCGCTGTTTTATTGTCCTTTGCTTTTCTTGTTAACTCCTGGTAATTTACTTCAAATGAATTGCATGGCACCTTCGGTGTCCATTATCAGCACAGCGGGGTGCAAGTCAAATAAAACATCCACTGGCAGCCATTGATCATGCCGCTCTCTGCGTGGCTCCAGTACTGGGGTACATGGCGAGAGTGAGGCAAGACTTCACTCTCTGCTTCAAAATCTGATTGGGGTCTAATGAAAGCAAATGGACATTTCAGAAGCAAACCCATTTATGCACACCAACAAATCTGCCCTCAGCCAATCAATAATTTCTCACTATGAAATTAAGCACAAAAGTAATGAAAGCGCCAGCATCCTAAACCAGTTACAAATCACACGGCCTACTCATCCGGCCAAAGGGACTTCCTTCACTGAGAGATCAGCTTCTGGAACATTCTCAAGCACCACTGTCACACCCCTGTGCTATATCTCTTGGGCAAGATGAGGGGGTGACAATGTGTACCCACTGCTTGGGCACCCAGCACCTGCCAGGGACAGCTAAAGAGGGATAACTGACTTGTCTTGAGTCTCTCTGGGAATTTGGCAGCAGGAGGTGCCAGCAATATCAGGGGGCATTGAAAAAATGACATCCCCTGAAATCTTTATAGTGCCCTTCCTGCCATCCTATTGCGCTTTCAGATGATGCCATCACACTTGAGTTTCCATGACCTCATCTGCCATAATGCTTTGTAAAGAAACACAACAAGACCTTTATAGCGCCTTTCACAAAGTGAGTGAAGCCTTTCATTGGAGAATTCCCAAGGTGCTTTACATGCCAGTCCTTCACCTCTTTACTGCACGTCTGCTGGTGTAGTGAGTCAGCAACACGTGTGAAAACCCTTCAGCCTGGCAAAAGAGCAGCGCTTCAGAGACAGCCGAGAAAACAAAAAGCAGCGGCTCTGCAGCGTTTTATCTGCCAGCGTTTTCAGTGTGCATTGTCAAAAATCACAGCGCCACTGAAGCGTGTCATGGAGGCATATATTGTTATGGGATGCAAAGTGTGTGCAGAATGTAATTGAAAGCTTTGCCTTACTGAAATCTCTTCATTTATAGCGTAAACACGCGTCAACTGAGGGAAATCTTCATTTATGGCTGAAGAGGCCTGAAATGACTAAAGGAATGCTGGAGCCGCTGCTTTGCCTTTCATTCTCTGCCTCTATACCGAGAAGACAGAGCAGTCGGGCTCGGGTGGGAAACTGAAGCACCATAGCAGAAAAAGCTTCAGAGCAAGGTGGTCAAACGCTGATTCTGAAGGGCCGCAGTGGCTGTGGGTTTTCATTTCAGCCACTTTCTTAATTTGTCTCCAATTCCTGCTCTTCGTTGAACAGGCGTCTTTTGCCTTCATTTTGCTTGACTTACCTTTTAAGGTTCACAACCACTCATTGCTTTAATTTTTTCTTTAGCCAGCAGCCAAAAGGAATGACACATGAAGCTCAGGGGTCTTCTGTTTCTGGAGGGCCACCCATGTTCTCTCTCACTAATTTAATAATAAGAAGCTGACGCTTGCTCTTAAAGACACCCGTTACTTAATTGCATGGCTTGTTAGTGCTCTCAACTGGCCACGCCAGACATTTCCAAGACTGTTATCTCATCTTTAATCTTCTATAAAATGCTTTTCCTGTCCCCAGCTACAGATTTCAGCTCTTCCTTCAGAATTCCCAGGCATTCCCAAGCCATCCAAGAGATATGATCCATCCAGCATATCCTGGGTCTTCCGCAGGGTCTTCGCCCAGTGGGACATGCCCAGAGGAGCTTCAGGGGGCATTCTTACGACATGCTGGCACCTCTTGATCTGGAGAAGCAGCGACTCTACTCTGGCCTCTCCTGAATCACTGAGCTTCTCACCCTATCATGGAGGGGCAGCCCAGGCACCCTGCGAAGTAACCTCAATTCTGCTGCCTTGTACTCACAAATCTCATGCTTTCAGTCATTGCCCAGACCTCATGGCTGTACAGTATGTGAGGACAGGGATGTAGACTGACGGGTAAACCGTGAGTTTTATCCTTAGACTCTCCTTTACCACCATGGACTGGCATAGCACCCACAGAACAGCTGCCGCTCTTCGAGCCTGAATACTTGGCATTAAGTGGAATTTGTTCACTGTGGATGGACTCCATTACAGCTGTGTCTTGTCATCACTCCTGTTTGTGCTTTCATGGAGAGCATATTGAGGCAACGCTGAGGATGTGAGGGTGTCCAGCCGAGGAGGCTAGGGGTAGCTTTGTTGCTTTATCTAAGAGGGGTTGAAATCTAAGTAATCGACATAGACCGCAGCATTAACGTTTATAGTGCACCATGCAAAAAATGCATCACCTGTTGGAATGACAAATGCAATGCATATGTCTCTCTTATATACCATTTGGTGTGGGATTCATAAAAGCAGTGTTAATGTTTATGATATGTCTCCGTCATTTCAATAGATGGACGCACAGACGCTTATCCTTTCAATAAAGTGGATGCTGTCCCCTTTGCCCCATCTGACGGGGATCTTTGGCACACACTCGAGTGATTTGCTGCCAGGTGTGAACCAGCTAGGATGAGGATCAGCACCTCCATGTCTTAGTTCATGGTTCCCTCTCAGACAAGAATGGACTGCTCTCTCCAGTTGAGGGAGGAACAACTGGCCTTAGTGGAGGAGCTCAAGTATCTGGAAAAAGGGAATGTGAGATCGATGTGTGGATTTTGAAAACTGTTAATTTTCTTTTTTCTGAGACTACCATCCAAACATTTTATGGACTACAGCAGACTGATACTGTATTATTGAAATACAGCAGATAACTTGTGATGGACACGCAAGTGCAAATCGGATCAGGGTAGCTGATCAATTGATGTCCCACTTCGCACTTCATTCTTGTTTGGCTGCTGGTTAAGGTGAGTCCAGGGTCAGTCCTAGTCAGTCATCAGTATGGGGGCCGGGGGGGGGGTTTGGGATTTATGGGGAAACTGCAGGTGTCCATATTCTTAGAGTGGCGGAATTTGATAACATTATAAAGTTGATTCAAAGTTGATTTAAAATTGCTGTAAATCTTGATAATGTATTGGCATCAAAGCTTAAAATTATAACTGCCTGGTCATAAAATGAACTTAAAAAATGTTCACCACCAAGAAGCAGTAAAAGTTACTAAAGCCATCCTCAGTTGTTGTCAGTCAGTCAGTCAGTCATTGTCCAACCCGCTATATCCTAACTACAGGGTCACGGGGCTCTGCTGGAGCCAATCCCAGCCAACACAGGGCGCAAGGCAGGAACAAATCCCTGGGCAGGGCGCCAGCCCACCACAGCCAGTTGTTGTCTTTCTGCCATATTCTGAATTGGAACTCGACTTGCGCTAAAAAAAATCACATTTCTTTTTGTTTCATTGTGACTGATCTCTATCGCACTTAGTTATAACAGTGTAGGCATTTTTTAAAAATGTAAGGTTATGCTTTGATCAAAAGTCTAGCGTCATCAGTTCATTTCTGAGTTTTTGTCACGTGGCTTACCAGTCTGTACGTTTGACCAACATGCTACATGTCCAGCAGTCCAAATCACGCTCCGTTGGTTATGTACAATATAACACTGCAAAATAATATGTAGTGGTGAGCTGCAAAGTCAACTTTCCTTTTTCATACAGTTTTATGAAACTGACGGGAAACTTCATTTTGTATGAAATTATGCAAAAGTGAAATTCACTGAGTCTGGAATTTTACAAGTTTTCTGGGAGTTGAAAATAAGGAATATTGCTCTTTTAAGGTTCTGGCATCATCGTACAACACTTTGGGACCCAGATGTTCCTCAGAAAAGAAGGAATAACTGTCTTTTGAAAATTCCACGTGGCAAACAGAACTTATGAGACAAAATGATGCACTCTTGGACACAAGCTGGAATCCAGTCAGGTCAGGTTGGGGAGCATTCACCAGTAAAGCACATTGTCACACCCACCACATGACGAAATATCTTGGGATCCTAGATGGTAACTCCAGTTCCAGTCCCACTACCCAGAAACAATCATCTATCTGCCACAGTCAGGTGTTATATGGGCGACCCCTTGGTCTGGTCCAGCCACTCAGGTCCCCAACAATGAAGATCTTACGAGCTGGATCCCCCTCGGGGAATCACGCCACATGACTGCAGTGTCATAACTGACGCTACCTTACAATGCAGGTAATGTGCCTCATTCGGGACTACATGAGCAACCGCTCATTCGACACAAAGTCAAACCAGTGGTACCCAAGAATGTTCCGGAGAGACACAATACCAAAGGAGTCCAGTCTTCGTCTCAGGTCACTGGATAGCGTCCATTTCTTGCAACCATATAGCAAAACAGGAAGGTGTTGGAGGCTAAAGACTTGGACCTTCGTCCTTTTGTATAGATATCAGGAGCGCCACACACCCCTTTCCAGTGCCCTCATGACCCAATGCTCTCCCAGTCCATCTACTGACTTCATAGGAAGAGTCACCAGAGACATGAATGTCACTGCTGAGGTAAGTAAACCTCTCAACGAGGTCGGCACTCTCTCTGCAGACCCTGCTGATGGCCGTGCCCAAGAGGTCAATAAAAAGCCTGATCTTGGCTTTTATCAGGACACTTGCAAGCCCAGACGCTCAGACTCTCGAGAGCCCCGATCAGAGCCTCCATTGACTGCGCGAAGATCACAGCATCATCAGCAAAGTCAAGAACAGTGAATCTCTCTTCACCAACAGATGCCCCACAGCCGCTGGACCCCATGACCCTGCCATGCAAGCATTGGACAGAGTTGGAGCAAGAACATAACCCTGACGAACCCCAGAATCAACTGGGAAAAACACAGCACTCACAATACCAGTGTACAGGTCGGCCAAGATATCCAGTAACTTTGGGGGGATTCTGCAACGTCTCAGGGTGTCCCACAGGGCAGCTCAATCAACTGAGTCAAGCATTTTACGAAAATTGACAAAGGCTGCAAAGAAACTCTGCCGATATTCGCGTTTGCGCTCCATGAGAACCCCCAGTGCCAGGATGCGGTCGATGGTAGACTTCTGAGATGTAAAACCAGACTGTTTCAGTCACTGGTAGGTGAGCAAGTGATCACGGACGACCCTAGCAAGGACCTTACCCGGCACCGAGACCAGTGTTATCCCCTTGTAGTTGCTGCACTCCAGGTGATCACCCTTCGCTTTCCAGACAGAGAAAACAAGTCCCGTTTTCCAGTCAGTGGGGATGATGCCCATCTCCTAGATGGAAGCAAAGATTGCTTGCAATGCCAGGAGGACATCCTTACCACCAGCCTGGAGAAGTTCACCCCGGATACCACAGCTCCCTGCAGCCTTTCCCCCCTTCAGCTGGTTCACCACCTGTGCAATCTCAGTGAGACTGGGGGGTTCACAGCTAATTGGAGGATCAGCCTCAAGAACTGTGGACCAAGAGATATCCAACGTCCTAGATGGATGATCAGCTTTAAACAGCTGCTGAAAGTAGCCAGCCCAGCGGGTCACAGCTGCAGTGTCATCCATAAGGACTGTTCCTTCAGCCGCCCTGACTGTGACTCTCTGAGAAACAGATTTGGATGTGCGTAATGTTTCGATTCCTCTGTAAAGCAGGACGTGGGTCACTAGACCACAAATGGTGCGCCACTTGCTCACGGTGGAATCCAGTAAGGCAATAAAATTGTTATCCAAATTAGTTGAGAAGAAAACACTGCACCTGCAGTCTGCTGAGACCCTTCTTTGGCCCTTACAAAACTGTGAGCAGTGCTAAAGATGTCCTCCCATCAGACCCAGCGCTCTCTTTCTGCTTGATGGGAATTGTGGTCCCTGCTTCAGTTGTCCAGGGACTAAGTGCCTTCCTTCCAGGCTCAATGACATGAATTTCATTAGTCACATAGCGGCCATAGTTTTGTGATTCTTTTTTTTTCCTAAGCAAGACATGAAGGTTTAATTTTGCTTGCATCGCTGCCTCATCACTAATAGCCCAGACCCGGTCCACAGTCAATGCCTGTAATTATAGCTGAGCTTTGTGATCAGTAAATTCAGATGCTAAGTGCAGACTAAGATGAAACGCAATCACAGCTCAAAGCAGGATGTCCGCTACCCAGTGGGCAGCAAGAGTCTGGAAAATAAAAAACCACTGCAGTCACGTTTTGGAAGCGCAGACCCTGCCATCATTTCCAAATAGGCTGAAAGAGGAAAGGTCAGATAACCAAACCAGACATGCAAACTTTATTTTCTACTTTTTTATGTTCCATCCAGGCTCAAGCGGAACCTCATATCAAGCGATTCGAGGAGACATTATCAGTTCGCTTTCCTAAACACTCCAGGTCTTTCCCTAAAGCTTTCCATTGTAATTTACTTCAAAGTGCAGCACTGCTGCGGAGGGACCCTGCTGTGCGTTGGTGGGCGTCTCAGCATTCCAAGCGCGCCTACAAATTCAATTTGTCTTTCCTTTCCTTTTTTTTTGTTTTTGTTGTATTCTGTCTGCCATTTCACACAGAGTGTTCAGGCTCGATGTCAACCACAATACAAGCAAGCTATCAGCGGCAAAAGGGATTTCCTTCATTTCACTTCAAGCTTTTCTGTTCAGCAATCACATCATTTTTAATCCGCCTGATATTTTGGAATGAAGGATCCACGTGTTTCCAGCATCCTCTAATGGTTCGCACCATGCCCACTGCAGCTGGGTCCTCAGTTGGATTTGAACCTACAACTACAGGACAGAGCAGCGAGCTACAGTGTGGCTACCCCTTAATGTAACAGACGCAACTCATAGCTCAGCTCCTCTTTTCTCTCCCTAAGGTATATTGATGGATATTTTCATTTCATAAAAATGTAATGTAACACATTTCCTTTAAACATTTCTCCAAGTCTTAAATCATTAGGAACATAAAGTGTCCTATTAATTCCTGAAAGTGTCAAGTTTGATGGGAATGCCTGGGCCTTTCTTACTCTAATATCACGGCACTTGTGGAAATTCATGCCTAAAAGCTCACTTGTCATGAGCCCCCACGGGGCCGTCGTACGGCTGCTACTTTCCTTTTATTAATTAAGTGAAATCGCTGGGGCTTTGAGTGAAGGGGCTTCAGACCTCAGAGACTGGCCTGAAACAGAGACGTCTCTTGGTAGAGTTTATTAAGGACGCATTTTTGATTTGATTGTGCTGTCTCGTCATCTCTTGAAATGGAGCAGACATCAATCTCCTGACATATGCCAGTGCAGTGGGATGAGCACAGGGAGCCGCCACACAGAAGCGGAAAGGCAAGTCAGAATGTGCATTCATGTGTTTGTGCTCACCAGTGAGGGGCATGCCTGAATGAACTGACCGGAATGGCCAGCAGTATGATGGGACTGACTCTGGACTCAGAGGAGATGAACGCATTGAAGAAGGTGATGGGTTAAGTAAGGGGCGGAGTGGTGGCTCTGAGGCTAAGGATCTGCGCTGGTATCCCGAAGGTTGCCGGTTCGAATCGAAACCAAAAAGAGATCATACTCTGCTGGGCCCTTGAGCAAGGCCCTTAACCTTCAATTACTCCAGGGGCGCTGTACAATGGCTGACCCTGCGCTCTGACCCCAAGGGGTATGCGAAAACTAACATATACATTTTGTATAAGACAAAATAAAGAAAAAAAAAAAGTAGAGGCCATTCTGCCCATTAGCTCCATGATGGGCTGTCTACAGTTTACACCACCAGTGTGTGCTAAGAGGTGATGGTGAGGCCCTACAGCCAGTAGACGGTGTTAAGGCCTCTTCCGTTCATGCCCCTCTTCAGTTTCGCCAAGATGGCATAGACCTGAAATGGACACTGGGTTCATAGTGTGTAAAGTTCTAGGTCTTGTAATTCTGTATTGTCTTACACTTCTGGATCATCTATTGTGATTTTTAACATGCTATTTACAGTGGGGGAAATAAGTATTTGATCCCCTGCTGAATTTGCAAATTTGCTCACAAAGAAATGAACAGTCTCTCATTTTTATGGTAATTTCATTTTAATGGATAGACACATAATATCAACCAAAACTCCAGAAAAAACACATTACATAAAAGTTATAAATTCATTTGCATGTCATTGAGAGAAATAAGCATTTGATTTCCTACAACCCAGCCAGAATTCTGGCTCCCACAGACTGGCTGTGTGCCCATGTGGCACACAGATCACAATCAATCAATTAATCAATGCCAGATACGCGTGATCTCGGCTTGTGATGTGTATAAAGCACACCTGTCCACAGAATCAATTTCTTCTATTCCAACCTCTCCACCACCATGGGAAAGACCAACGAGCTGTCAAAGGACATCAGGGACAAAACCTGCACAAGGCTGGAATGGGCTACAAGACCACCAGCAAAAAGCTTGGTGAGAAGGTGACAACTGTTGGTGCAATTATTGGGAAATGGAAGAAATATAAAATGACCATCAATCACCCTCGGTCTGGAGCTACATTCAAGATCTTGCCTCATGGGGTGAGGATGATCATGAGAAAGGTGAGGGATCAGCCCAAAACTACACAGGAGGAGCTTGTTAATGATCTGAAGGCAGTTGGGACCGCCACAGTCACCAAGAACACCATTGGTAACACACTACGCTGTAATGGATTGAAATCTTGTAGCGCCCACAAGGTCCCCCTGCTCAAGAAGGCACATGTACAGGCCCGGATGTTCACTGACAAACTTAAGATGGGCCTGTACATGGGTGTCCAAAATAGTGGTGACCACTGAGGAAACAATATAATTCCTAAAGTACTGAAATTAGGACCAAAAAAAACCTACTACTATTGTAGATCGTTCAAATTAATTGAGGGAAACACATCCCTCTACTAAAACAAAAACTTTGAAGGAGACGAGACGTGGCTTTCTCAGAGAGACATTTTCACATCCTGCAAGACGAGTCTTTGAGCCAAGAGATTTAACTACACCCGGCGCCGGAAATAAAAGACAAAGAGTAGGCGACAAAGTAGAACATCGTAAAGAATTCAAAAATGTTGGTGCGATGCACCTGCGGAGCAGGTTAGAGATAATGAAAGTACAGAAGTTCAAAAGTCTCAAAAAAATGAGAGTAAAGATCGCATTAGCGCAAACAATTGGAAATTATTACTCTGTGAAATAACGGAGCACCGAAAAAAGATCGAATTTATTGTTCAGATGTAAACTTTAAGTCGGAGACTTGTAGATCATCTACGAGGTGCGATCCAAAAGTTCCCAGAATGCATTTATTTAAAAGCATACACACCAAATAACAATTAATGGTGAGCAGTTC
The DNA here is from genome assembly GCA_026402145.1 of Polypterus bichir lapradei. Classification (NCBI taxonomy): domain Eukaryota; kingdom Metazoa; phylum Chordata; class Cladistia; order Polypteriformes; family Polypteridae; genus Polypterus; species Polypterus bichir. Next base: position 21,984,428 of record JANRMT010062827.1, read on the forward strand.
CTTCAAAATAGTCACCCACTGAGTTGATACACCAATCCCAGTGAGACTTCAACCTTTCGAAGCACCTCTGGAAGTCGTTTTTTGTCAGTGTGTTCAAGATGTCGGCTGTTACCGCTTGAATCTCCTCCACCGTCTCAAATCTGCGTCCCTTGAGCCTCATCTTCATCTTAGGAAATAAAAAAAAATCAGACAGCGCTAAATCAGAGGAGTACGGAGGGTGGGGAATGGCAGTAAACTTTGTAGAAGCCAAAAATTCGCACACAATCACAGATGTGTGAGCTGGTGCATTGTCGTGATGATTTCAAATCACTCATTTTCACGAACAACCCTTCACAGACACAGCCGAAGTTTAAACGAGAACTGCGACTTGAAAAACAACTGCGCTGACGTTATAACGTGTGATAACAGTTCCCAAGGACAACTTGAACTGCTATCTAGCGTCGATTGATATAACCAAACCATTCTGGCTGCAAAATAAATGCATTCCGGGAACTTTTGGATCGCACCTAGTAATTTGTGTTGCCATCAGGGAAAAGTAGTGTTTCTTCCCAATGAAGAGGCATATCCGCGAGAATTAAAAGATTTGTTGTTTGGTGAAAGTAAAATCCCACGAGAGAAAATTTTAAGCCCCACTATGCAAAGAGATTTGGAAAAGTCCTGCCCACATCTAAAACAATTAGAACCACGCACACGGTTCAATCATTTCTCATTTGTGTGAATGCTATCCTCAGACACATTTCTTGTAGAGAGAAAGAAACGATGTTCACTCACGAGCAGTTATACGTTGCGTTATCACGATGTAATTCCAAAAACGGAATCAAAATTCAATGTGATATTGACGAAAAGGTAAAAGCGAAAAGAGATCGAATATTTGGGCATAGGTGATATGACAGAAGTATGTAGAAATTGTTCAGCTTTAAACTTTACGCCGGAGACTTGTAGATCGTCTAATTCATGTTGCCATCAGGGAAAAGTAGTGTTTCTTCTCAATGAAGAAGCATATCCGCGAGAATTAAAAGATTTGTTGTTTGGTGAAAGTGAAATCCACAAGCGTAGAGAGCAAGGGGCAAAGCCCCCTAGTACAAATAATGAAAGATTCCAAGTCCTGATGGCCAAAGCCTGCAGGTGGTAGTTGGGGACTGGCTGCCTAGTGGTGAAGCTACTTTAAGAAAGGCCAGTGAAGGTAATTTCTTTAGGCCTCACATTCCCTTTCGCCATGTTTGGAACTCCCGTTCACATCATTATCAAAGGTGCTCAATCCAGTTCAAAGTCGTGGATGCTTGAGTCTATCAGGCCACAAGTTATAATTTAAGTACATTAAAGGACACATACGGAACACTTTCTTGAAATTGTGGGACACTATAGAGACCTTATATAGTTCTGAATGTTGCTTTATGTGACCCACAGTGTCCCAAGTAACAGCAGTGTCACCTATTGTGACTGCCTGTGTTAGTATAACACATCCAACCTCATAAGACCCCTACATGGACCATCACCTTACTCCACCCCAGTCCCCCTTTTCTTTTGTTCATCAGTTCCCCCAATCTCAAAATTCAGACTGCCTTATTGGAAGGCATACAGAAATTGTCAGAAACAAACACAAAATAAGAAATAGCATTGAGATGATCTCAATATTAAAACTGGACCCTGACCCTCCTCCATCATTTCTGCCCCCCTTCCTTTCTTCCAGTCCCAGCACTCCTTTCAAAGGCTGTCTCGACCACAAGCGTTCTAATTAGCCCTAATTGCCAGGAAGCCTTTAGCACATGACAATTAACCAGCCAATTAGGGTCAGTCTAAAACCACACGGAAAGCTGTCTTTTCACAGCTGCTCCCCACTACTCGCTTTTTATGGCTGTAGCTGCAGAGCTGCGCATTGCCACATGGCTGCTCAGGTGTCAGCTAAGCACTCGGTGGTTGTACTTGGATTATTCAAGTCGCAGCCTCATAAGAAATGGACAAGAAAACGAACAAAAGCTCACTGCTTATTGAAAACCTTGTGCAGTAAGATCGGGGGCACGAAGACCAGCTAACAGGCTTGCCCCCACGCAGTGCCCTCTGCTATTCTTATTAATCCATGAAGACTAATTATTTCATTTGACTCCACTACTTATCATTGTAATCTTTATAAATGTGTGATCTAATTTATTAAGGCATTTGTAATTCATTCCAGCGCTGGTTTGGGTGTTGCCGCACACCCACTTTGCCATAGTGACCGCACATCAGTCCAGCCGACACTATTAATAGTTGGTTACTGACGGGGAGCGGGGGATAAAAGCAAAATGCTTCCTGCGAAATGCTGTGATTTCATTGGAATCAGGAGATAAGAGCAGGCGTCTTCACATGAAATATTCATGGCTAAATGGCACACAAATCACTTCTGCTTTCTTTAACCTTTGCGGCTGCCCAAGGGGGACACCTTGTAGAATCTCGGCCTCCTAGCACTCAAAGACTAAAGGTGGGCGCAGAGAACAGGTAGACTCTCAGAAGAGTGGACTGGCGAGAAGTGAGCCCATCCTGCCTTCGACTTTCTGCCTGAAGAACCCCTGTCCAGATGATCCCAAATGCACTCTCACTACACAAGGTAGAGATGATCAAGGGTGTGCTCCTTCACCACTGTCTGTCACAACGTGGTGGTCACCTGCATCTGTGACACTGATGTTCCCATATACTTGAATGTCAGTCAGTCAGTCAGTATCGAACCTGCTATATCCTAACACAGGGTCATGAGGGTCTGCTGGCGCCAATCCCAGCCAACACAGGGCGCCAGCCCACCGCAGATACTTGAAAGTGTTAATTTAAAAATGGCAGGATTTTTGCAGCAGTAGTGGTGTAGAGAACTAAAGCAAAAAAAAAAAAATAAAACCTAAACTAATGATCGAGTCAGATCAACTAGAGAAATAGCCTGAGGCTCTCCATAAAGTAGAAGAATGCAGAATTTGACGGGTTCTCCATGTCAGTCTAATTCCCTTTCTTCAAGAGCAGACATGAGGCCCACAGTGATGCCAGGTAGATCCAGGGGTGGGGTAGTAGATTTGTGTCATAGAAAGATGGGTTGTGACTTCTTGTCACGGCCAAGTGTGTCATACCGAGTATGGAGGGCCAAGGGATAAAGCAGATGGACAATTACCAAGGATGGTGACACTGAGTGAGTGCCTGGGAGTATGTAAGCTTTGGCTTGTATTAAGTAAAATTTGAACAACCCCATTCTATTAAAGGGACTGAGAGGAGCTTGAGCCCATCCATATAGTAATGAGCACAGGATAGGACCCATCAAGGCGGGGACACCATTCCACCGCACACTCACGCTTCCTGGTTGGACTTGTCATTTAACCTCCAGGGTCCCTGCTGATGTGAGGCAGCTGTGCTGACTGCTGCACCACCGTGCCACCCTACCAAATAAGAGAAAAAGAGAATGTTTCAAAGGTTTCATGCAATGACAAACATGTTGCCATGTGAGGCCTGGCATTTTGTGAGGAGCTGGCAGTAAAGGAGCTTTCATTTCACACATGCTGATGTTTAGTGCCCTAGAAGAAGCCAGTGATGTGAGTGGGTGGGCACAGTTGTGTGTGCCACTCTTTCTGACGTCTGTCTTTAACTCTCAAGTATGGTGAGTGACGGGGGCCTACATCATATTATTCATTATGACAATAAAGTGATGAGTCCACTCCGAATGGCGCAGTTCATAAGCATGAGATAGAAGTGGCATTTTCAGCGGAGACCTGTCAAACGTGGCATTTGGCCACAATATGGTGATGCTACAGCACTCCTTACATACAAATGGTCACCTATTGATGTGCAAATCCTGGGTCTCAAAAGTGACAGTAACAGGGTGGTGTGGGGACTCTGCATGTTGGCACCAAATGATTTCAGTTACCAGTACTCAGCAGAGCTCCTCAACCATAATGCATCAGACATGAGGGCAGCCCTAAATGGGGGAACCAGTGAAGTGGGCCACAGATCATCGCCCACTCTGAGATCAGGAGCTGTGGGTACTGCAGGGATGGCCAGGCCAGCAGGAATGGCCAGTGAAACTGAGTGTGCAGTGAGGTTTGGCCAATTCAGTCCACGCCAAAATAGGCAGAACGAGGAAGAGTCGCTAGCCTGGGGGTTCAAACTTTGTTGTGAAGTAATTGAAGAGATAAAGGGCTTACTATAGTGTCCAGGGGGCCAACAGAGAAAATCTGACTTGCAATTGAATCTGCTAGGTCATCACTCAGTTTGTCCTTCACCCTGCATTTCCATAATCAACATGGCGTCTTCACACCAGCCTGGGCCCAGAATGCCGCACACTCATCAAAGCTTTGCTCTTTTATAGCAACATTAATATTTTTATTTTCAGACTACACTCAATGGCAGATCCTTATTGATTCCAAAAAAGAAAAACGGTGCTTGGCTTCTGCCCGATGCCTCACAGCACTGAACTCTAGTTCAGTTCTTGGCTTTGATGCCATCTTTTAATCAAACCTGGGATGAATGAGCAGGTTGGAGGGTTGGGGGGTCCTGGCCAGGGTGTGGATGCTGCTATGACAGAGTTCTGCTTCTCATGCCTCTGCCCTGGGAAATGTGGGTACAGAAAATGAATGGATGGATGATTCATAAAATATATCATGGTATAAAATATTAAAATGAAGGGCAAGTCTAAGACTATTTATTTATGAATTAATACACACAACAACATTAAAAACAATAAATACAAATTAGAAATGGTGGGCTCCTCGCAGCCTGTGTGCATGCATCCAAACCAGAGCAATGGCAAATAAAATAGATAGTGAAGGGCTGGAAATGAATGGCGCTCAGCGCATTCCAAACTCATTAGACAAGAAGAAGAGCATATTTAAAGCGCCTTTTCAAATTAATCTCATCAAAGGCATTCATGGTCTACTCAAACACAGTTGCTCGACTTCATGAATATTACATGGCAGAGCCACCACACTGGTGTTTCAGATTTCATTTACCTTTACCATTTACAGACCCCACTTCTCCAATTCAGTTTCTCTCTGATGAATGACTGAAACCATGAGCTTTAAGGAGTAAACCAGAGAGCTCCAGGGTCCTAAAGTCTGAACACTCCCAAAGAAGCAGAAGAGGATAAGCTTAGTAATGGCTGCTCAGGCAGGAGGACCGGGGTAATTAAGATTTCAATCGTTTAAAAGTGTCACCATACTGTATATCTCTCTATTATTAAAAAAAATCTTGGAAGGAGACGAGACGTGATTTTCTCAGAGAGACTCTTATACGTCTCTCTTATATGGAAATAAAGGACAAAGAGTAAATGACAAAGAATTCAAAAATGTTGGTGCAGTACACATGCAGAGCAGGTTAGAGATAATGGAAGTACAAAAATTGAAAGTCTCAAAAAAAAAAGAACAGGAAAGATCACATTAGCACAAACAAATGGAAATTATTACTTGGTGAAATAGCGGAACAGCAAAAAGAGATCGAACATATTGTTCGGATTTAAACTTTAAGTCAGAGACTTGTACATCGTCTAATTCGTGTTGCCAGCGAGAATTAAAAGATTCCAAAAACGTTGGCACGGTATGAAGTCCCGTGAGACAGAGACTTTTAACATGAGATTCTTTCAAGTCACGCCCTACATAAATTTATTTTCAGACAAGACCACAGTCATCGAACCTCAGTCGTGTGAATGCTTTTGTCCGGGGGTGGGGGAGCGAATCGAGTAGGGGGCAGAGGCCTCTAGTAATATAAACTAGAAACCGAGGACTTTCTAAAGTACATGTAACACAGTTAATATGAGGCGAGTGTTTGTGGAAAATCAAAATGATAGCCTCCTTTATATTGTGCCAAAGGCCAATATCACTGATAAACACAGGTTAGCGCCATTGCCACTTGAGTGAATCTTGACACGTCTTCTAACGGACAGGTAGTGTTGGAAACTGTAATCTGAGATTCTTCAGGTCAGGAAGAACTGACATCTGGAGGTGAGGTGTTTGTGCTCACTAATGGCGGTACCAGAGTGTGGTGACGTGTTGTGTGTTCATTTACACGTGCAAGTAAGAACTTCACTGGACTCTGCACTGTACACCAGACGATTTCAGCACTACAAACCTGCACAGGGTCCTGTTAGGATTTACAGGGTTTTAATTAGCAGGACATTTCCTTCTTTTACAGAATAAAACACTTCTACCCAAAGAGAAAGTTTATGTCTCTGCATGTTCACTTGTAATCAGCTTCTTGGCACTCACCCCAGCTCTGTGTTAGCTTGATTTCAGAATCACCACTTCAGTGTCCCTCAACTTGTGTATGTGTGTGAGTGTGTCTATGTGCCACTCACATTGTAAAAGCTGGGAACGCTCAACAATAGTGCCCTCTACAGGAACAACACAGCAGCAGGTGATATTCTCTCATGATTTGAACTGTACAAAGGTGATATCACTAGGCACACGTCTATTACAAAAAGCAGCACAAGACCTAAAATGGTGCTTGAGTAATGTATGTTAAAAAACAAACAAACACCTTTTTAACTGGCATTTGGAAAAAAAGTATTTAGAAAAAATGAATACTAAAAAAACATTAACAGTTGATTGAAACCAGCATTGACTGATAGTTATGAAGGGTGCTATCTGACATGAAAAAGGCACTGTTCACATTACATAGATGATAAATAGTGTGATCATCAGGGGTCACCACTGTGCCCCCAAACCCCAGACACAGCCACACCAAGACAGTCCTGGGTGCAAAATAAACATTTTTTTATTTTGCAAATACCTTTTTACAGTCCACACCTACAATATCCAATTCACAACACTCTTTTTTCTCCTCCGGGTGAGCTTTGTCATCTGCCTCCCAAAACTGACTCAACTGGAAGCGGCTGGATGACTTACTTTTATGCTGGACCTGGGAGTACTTCTGGTGCCAGGGCATAGCCCGATGGAAGGACTTCCAGGTCAAGCAGAAACCCCCAAGACAGGGAGTCCTTCTCTAGGCAGCACCCTGTGGCGGCCCCCGAGGACCCCAACAGGGTTGTCCCCCAGCAGTACAATTCCTATGGATCCCTGTGGGTAAGTGTACTGGGGCTATACCAGTGGAGCACTGACATCTGACATACTGGGGAAGGAAATCTTCTTGATGGGCAATCTCCCCCAGTCCATCCTTTAACATTTCCCCTTGACTGGGATAATAATCCAGCCCCATCATGGTCAGGGTATGGCTCTTCTCATGTTGTCCTTACCATAGCACTTACAATAGATAGAAAGGTACTGTATACTATAGTGAGACGGACAGATGTGAAAGCAATATATAATAGATAGACAGACAGATAAGGCACGATAGATAGATAGATAGATAGATAGATAGATAGATAGATAGATAGATAGATAGATAGATATGAAAGACACTATATAACAGATAGATAGATA
>JANRMT010062827.1:21992209-22004398 GCA_026402145.1 Polypterus bichir lapradei
TCATCTTAGTTTAATCCTGATACTCTGTATATGCATTTAATTATCATTATTATTCATGGTGGCTCCAAAATCCATACTAACCCCTACTTTCTCTTCTGTTCTTTTTCCGGTTTTCTGCGCCACCACCACCTGATCAAAGCACTGTGATATCCGTACATTGATGGATTAAAGGCCAGAAGTCCACATGACCGTCATCATCAAGTTCTTCCATTTGAACCCTGAATACCATGAAGACTGATTGAGGTCATTGATGTTAGGTAGAACACCTAGAGGGGGCTGGGTGCTCTCGTGGCCTCGGAGCCCCTGCAGATTTTATTTTTTTCTCCAACTGTCTGGAGTTTTTTTTTTTTTTTTTTTCTGTCCTCCCTGGCCATCGGACTTTACTTTTTTCTATGTTAACTAGTGTTCCCTAATTCTATTTTCTTATTTATTTTGTCTTTTTTTATGTAAAGCACTTTGAGCTCTATCATTTGTATGAAAATGTGCTATAGAAATAAATGTTGCTGTAAGGCGTTATCCAAATAAGTAAATGCAAATCTCATTCCAGACTCTTTTCATGTGTAGCTCCTAGCTGTCCACCTCCATTTGAAAATTGTTACTCCCTCAGTGTGTTTAAGGCTCATCTGAAAACCCTCTTGTTTGGTAAATTTCTGTCTACCTCAAGTTACCTGTCTGGGCTCGTAACTCGCTTGTGTTTTGTTCTGAGCTCGTCACGTGTGGTGATCAGGTTGGTCCCCTTGTCCTGTAGCACCTGTTCCTTAAAGGTCCCCTCAGATGGATGCTTGCTTGATTATGTTAACTTCTTTTGAAAGTCGCTTTGGAAAAAATCATCTGCTAAGTGAATAACAGGAAATGTAGATCGATACGAAGGATAACAGATTTGTAAGGCACTATATGACTGTTCTGAGGAGACATTCAAATAAGAATTGCATGTACGGTGTACACAATCATGACAATAAAATGGACTTGACTTGATAATGACCCACACCTCCACAGATTAATAGATATGCAGATGTTGAAAGGCACTATAGAGCGATAGACAGATACTTCACATTAGCACGTTTCCTTACAGAAGATGCTACTAGCCATTGTGTAATCCCACGGCCCGCTGGATTTTGCGGCGCGTCTCTCTAAGCAGTGCCATTGTTCAGCTATTTCGGCTGCTTTGGTGCCGATTGCAGATATCAAGTCAACTGCCATCACAAGTACAATGACGGCTTTGATCTTTCATGCTCTTGATTTTGACTCATTTCCTAAAGCACTGGTGGTAGCGACCTTACATTTACATTTATTGTAAATTTGGGCCGCTTTGAACGTATCATTTGTTTTCCTAGTAGTACCTGAGTACGCCTCTCATATGGCATCAAAGCAGACAGGCTTGTGTTTTGTAAAGCACACAATAATTATTTTGCTCACTCTGATCTCACTGCGGTTTAAGCGAGCAGCTCTTTTGATCTGATTGCCTTGTATCGTGCCCTAATGTGACACCATTCCTCTCCGCGGCTGCCGCAGGCCCGGCTCTGTTCTTTGATGTAATGTTGTCAGCACCACTAACACAAGGACCCCGGTTATTAATAAGAAACGCTTCTGATTGTAAATTTTGCACTGGTGGGAAAAAAAGTCTGCTGATATTGTAAATATTTAAAACATCATGGAGATCTACTTTGATGAATAAGGCAAATATATATTTGTATAGTGTTATGAAACTGGTCTGTTCAGTCAGTCAGTCAGTCAGTCATTTATCAAATCACTATATCCTAACTACAGGGTCACGGGGGGTCTGCTGGAGCCAATCCCAGCCAGCACAGGGTGCAAGGCAGGAACAAACCCCAGACAGGGCGCCAGCCCACCGCAGGGCACATACATACACACACACACACCAAGCACACAGTAGGGACAATTTAGGGTCACCAATGCACCTAATCTGCATATCTTTGGACTGTGGGAGGAAACCCACGCAGACACGGGGAGAACATGCAAACTCCACGCAGGGAGGACCAGGGAAGCGAACCCAGGTCACCTTGCTGTGAGGCAGCCACTTACTACCACTGTGCCACCATGCCACCAGGTCTGTTCAGATTATGGAAATATTTCAACTTATAACGCTCTCAAATTGCTTAAGGGCCGAGCCAACTCCAGCAGCACTGGGCACAAGACAGAAGCCTGCCCAGGATGGGGTGCCAATCTACACACACACACACTGCTACACACACGGGTCCAGTTCAGAAGTTAACTTATAAGACACGTTGCTTGGGTGTGGGAGAAAAGTCTGTGCAGACAAGTAGAGAACATACAAACTCCACACGGACAACGAGCAGGATTTGGACCCGGGACCTATGAGGCCATGGCGCTACACCCTGCAAACACTTACAATGTAAAGAAGACTTATTTTAATTAACAAGCAATCACGTGAGCTGATACAGAATGGTAGATCTGTGCAGCTGTCTCTCAGAAGTATTTATTAGACAGATTCATTAGCCCACACAATACCATTGGTGTACAATCAATGAAAAAAAATTCAATAAATGCTTATTATATGTAGCACGCTGCATTGTGAGAATTACAAAAGAGCACTTATTAAAATGATTAAAAGAGCGACATCCAATCAATCCACCGTGAGGTTTTGTGTAGCACCTTCCACATTCGTATATATTGCACATATCTGACATTGTTGTAAGACTGCAGGATTGATGGATCACTTAATTCCTGCCGTATGAAGCTGTTCTTTGATTCTCCTAAGCAAGATGGACAGATTTGAAAATGGTGTTTGGGGGGTAAATTTATGGGAAAAAAATCAGTGAATTTATTTATAAGAGCAATTTAGGAGAACATTTAGGAGAGCAAGTCAATTCAGCTGCTTTAGCTCTAATTAAAAAAAAAAACAGAAAATAAATGGAAACGTAACCGATTATATCTCAAATGTTGTGAAAGCGTCAGCCAAAGCCGTAAAGGAACACAGGGCTTCTTTTTCTTAGCGTGCGTATCATTTTGTTTATCAATATGCTACTATGGACTACAGGTCACATGTCCGCAATTCACGGCCTCTGATCACTACTTCAGTGACACCCCGCCCCTCGCCCTCTTGGCCAATCGCTGACCTCAATACCTGGCCGCACATTTTCTTGACTGTATTTTGTAAACACAAGCCTTCCCTTTCGCTTTTAGGACTACGGACACTTCAGGGTTAGATGGGGAATTGAGCCTTGGTGGTAAAAGGACCACGACTGCAGTGACACTTTTTTTTTATTGCTATGAAAAGTTCTTCCCTCTGTCTTCTCCATACAGGATAAATGGGGTCAAAGGTAACAGAAGCCAACGCCCTGGTAAGTAGATCTTTCAGTGCTCTTTGATTCTCCGGAGGCACTGAACCCTGCCTCGGAGCGACTGCGCTATCATTCAGTCAAATAACCAAGTAATCAATCTTCTGTAAGAGCAGCTGTCCTCCTCATCACCATTAATGCCACTTCCGCCATGGAAATTAGAAACTTAGAAAAAAAAAAATCATTAACATCTGCAGGAAGACGACTCCAGTAGAGTCAGGTACCGACCAACTAGCGCGTCTGTCAGCGCAATTAAAATGCCAGGTAGGCAGGGAGCGGACCGAAGTCTCCCTCGTCAGATGTAAAGAAAAGCACACCTCATACTAAAAAGGGCAAATGCCAATACGACAGAGGAAGTTCAATGTTAAGGATGGCTTTTTTTTTTTTTTTACTGTCACTGCCCACCATGGAGGGTGTTAAGCTAACAGTATTTAATTAACAGAATGAAGTCATGCGGACGACATTTAAAAAAACTCACTGCTTTCGCTTCTTAGCAACTGGAGACGTGAGGATTCAGCCAGCAGTGTCTGCAGCGTGAAGAGGCGGGGGGCGGGACTGTGACGTCACGGTGGGCGTGTTCGGTGCTTTACTAGGGGTGGAGCCAAAACAAAACAGTAGAAGGTGCTGAGTCTTTAAGTTGGAGTGGAGTTGAGCTGAGGCTAAGAGACATCTACACAGATGTGCCATGCAGGTGGTGTCAAGGGGCGTTTTGGGACCCCAAACCCTCAACACAACAACATAAACCCAGTCACAGGTTCAAATAAGCCTTTTATTTGAACTTTATACCTTCAATACACATGTCACAAGTTACAAACCCTTCCTTTTTAACCCAAACTTTCTCCAGTAGGTCTTGTCCTCCTCTTTCTCCCAACTCCGACTCCCCGATGTGAGATGAGCAGGCCCCCGTTATGTCAGACCTCGGTGTAAGTCAGGTGCCTCAATGTTGCACAAAGGAAGCACTTCTGGTCAGGTATAATATTCCCTAAGTATGAGAAAGCATTCCCTGAATCTCCCCTTGGTGGCACCCAAGGAACCCAACAGGGCTGCCCAATGGGACTACAGCTTCCAGTTTGCCCTGCGGGTGTGTTCTTGGGTGTTCCTGCCCAGGACACTGCTACCTGGTGTATCGGAGACACACACAGCTCTGGAAGGTGACTTCCCCATGTCCATCCATTTTATAGTCCCCTCCAGGACATCAATCCAGTGCCACCTCCCACGACAAGGTCTAAGTGTTACGTGGGTGTCTATGGGCTGCTGGTGAATGATGATTACTGTTGTTTGTATTGATGTCTTTTTTGGCAATCTGTACATATAAAAGGCAAAGCCCTCACTGACCCATCACTAATTCTCCCACTTTCCATATAGGTGGAAAGCTGAAATTGGTATGTTTCATATCCTATTGCAACACCTAAGGGGGGTAAACGGGTGTACCCCCTAAACTGTATATACAGATAGGAGAAACCCCTCCTCACTATTTCTGTGACTTCCAATATACGTAGGAAGCCCAATTTTCCCATGCTCATCCTTTACACTGTACTTACAAACGTTAAGTATGTTTCATTTCGCGTTGTGTCCCATAACAAACTTTCGAAAATAACGTCTGCTTTTTGGCGGTTCTCACCATTTATGCCGTAAGGAACTTTCGGAACTGACCTCTCTTTTTGGCGGTTTCATTCCTTATTTACGTTAACAGACGATTTATTTCATGGCAAAGACACACAAGGGCCGCCCCCGGTCCCCCTTCCTTTTTCTGCACGGCCGCTGTCCGCGCACCTACCATGTGGTGCTTCTCACCTGGCCAACTGTATGTTGCATGCTCAACTGCAACCGTCATTTACAAAGAGACCCTTACATCCTAAATATGTGCATTTCTCATATACGACATTTACAATCATGAATTAAACTCTTTACAATCATCAAATTCACTCTCAATACTAAAATAAGCCTACGACAATTACATTGACAATCATGTTACTTTATTTTTAAAATGTTTCCTTTTCTTTTTCATACCTTCTTTAACAAACTACTTGTCAGCTGCGAAGCGTGGGTATTTTGCTAGTATATAAATAAAATGTATTATTATTATTATTGTTGGTTTGCGCACTCCCTCACCATAACCTATCATCTATGGGGGAGGAGCACAAGCTTTAGATTTGTCAAAAATTTTGATCTCCCATTTCCGACGGATCTCAAAGTTTTAGGGTCCCCTGATATCGATGATGGGTGTGCGTCTGTCTGTGTGTGTTGTCAGCCATGGGCGTCGCAGGACCCCTCTGAGGGCTGGGGAAAGGTATGTAATAACCCGCCGAGACGAGAGAGGGGGCTGCTGCTGACTTTGTCCTGTTTCTCTTCTTCCCTCACAGCATGGAGAGACCTCCCAAAATGGACACTTAGCCCTGCCCCTTCCAGGCGTTTCGCCATAAATAAAGGACACGCAGCCTAAAGAGGGGCGTCTTGTGCTGGAAGACCTGATTAAGCTGCACTGCAGAGCACGAAATCAACTCCTGAGAAGGAGGAACCCCGAATCGGTGCGCAGCGCATTTGCACGTTTTTTTTTCTTTTCCTTTTGTTTTTTGTTTACTTCGTCTGGCGATGAATAAAAGGGACGTCCCGGCAGGCATCCCAAACTTCTGAAGGATTCCAATCTGTCCTTCCACTGCCCGACCACGGTGTGTGTGTTTCTGTGTTTCTTGAGGACGGTCTAGACCTAAAAAGACTGGAAAGAAAAGTACCAAACTCGAAACTTCACCCTGTTATGAGATGATGATGTGCTGATTAGTTTTTGAGCCAAATCGTGCAGGAGAAAGAGGCACTCTAGAGCACTCTAGACCTGTGGGTCGCGACCCCGTCGGGGGTCGAATGACGATTTGCCAGGGGTCGCCTAAGACCATTGGAAATATGGGTTTTGTCTCTTCTAATGTGTAAAACTTGTTGCTGTACAAATTTTTTCCATTGGTAGTTACTAGTTTTTCACTAGAATTGTCATTCGAGGATAGATGTTGCAGACAATTGAATCAGAATAATTTCAAACGTTTTAATTGTCGTAACTTTATTATTTTTAACTGTTTACATTACTGTACATCGAACGGCATGACGTTATGTAACATCACACCGTTGCGGGGATTTACGCACTTCGTGACCTAATTGAAATCACATCCGTTTCTAATTAGTAAAGCATAAACAAACATTTTATACTTTGTGTTATTGAAGCTATTGTTATACAATATTTTCATTAGCAAACCAACCCATGACAATGGATCATGTAGAGAAGAACGTTAAGAAAAGAAAATATAGCGACGATATTTTACAATATGGTTTTACTTCAATAGTTACAGCAGGAATTGAGAAACCGCAATGCGTTATTTGTAATGAAGTTCTATCAGCCGAATCTATGAAGCTGAACAAACATCATTTTGACAGCAAGAATCCGAGCTTTGCTGGCAATGATACCCAGTATCTGAGAAGCAAAGCTGATGGAGTCAAGAAAGCCAAACTTGACACCGGCGGCAAGTACCACCACAGTTCAATACACAATGAAGAAAAACAAATAAACGTAAGTCATAAAGACAAAATGGAGTGGTGCAGTGGTAGCGCTGCTGCCTCGCAGTTAGGAGACCCGGGTTCGCTTCCCGGGTCCTCCCTGCATGGAGTTTGCATGTTCTCCCCGTGTCTGCGTGGGTTTCCTCCGGGCGCTCCGGTTTCCTCCCAAAGACATGCAGGTTCGGTGGATTGGCGATTCTAAATTGGCCCTAGTGTGTGTGGGTGTGTTTGTGTGTGTCCTGCGGTGGGTTGGCACCCTGCCTGGGATTGTTTCCTGCCTTGTGCCCTGTGTTGGCTGGGATTGGCTCCAGCAGACCCCCATGACCCTGTGTTTGGATTCAGTGGGTTGGAAAATGGATGGATAAAGACAAAATTTCATTTATTTATAATTAGAAATAAATATTTCACAATATACAGTACACCTCCTCATTCAATGTGTTTTCTTTATTTTCATGACTGAAGGCATCAAAACTATGAATGAACACATGTGGAGTTATGTACTTAACAAAAAAAGGTGAAATAACTGAAAACATGTTTTATATTCTAGTTTCTTCAGCCCCCCTTTGCTCTGATTACTGCTTTGCACACTCTTGGCATTCTCTCGATGAGCTTCAACAGGTAGTCACCTGAAATGGTTTTCACTTCACAGGTGTGCCTTATCAGGGTTATTTAGTGGAATTTCTTGCTTTATCAATGGGGTTTGGACCAGCAGTTGTGTTGTGCAGAAGTCAGGTTAGTTGGACGATCATTTATTTTTCAACAGGACAATGACCCCAAACACACCTCCAGGCTGTGTAAGGGCTATTTGACCAAGAAGGAGAGTGATGGAGTGCTGTAAATGGTCATGAAAATAAAGAAAACACATCGAATGAGGAGGTGTGGCCAAACTTTTGGCCTGTACTGTATAATTACATATTATTTTTGTTATTAATCACTACGCTTTAATTATGTTCAATTTGTAACAATGAAAATACATCCTGCATATCAGATATTTACATTACGATTCATAACAGTAGCAAAATTACAGTTATGAAGTAGCAACGAAAATAATGGGGTCGCCACAGCATGGGAAATTGTATTAAAGGGTCACGGCACTAGAAAGGTTGAGAACCGCAGCTCTAGAGGAACCCTCAAATACCGGAATTCTGCAATTAATTAGGAATCCTTCTCGTCAATTGCTATCTTACAATCAGAAAGATCAGCATCAGAGTGGTACATAATGACTGAAATGTTAGAGCACGGGTGTCGAACGCCAGTCCTCGAGGGTCACAGTGGCTGCATGTTTTCATTCTAACCATCTTCTTCATTAGTGGGCCGTTTTTGCTGCTAATTAACTTCTTTTGCCTTCATTTAAAATAACTTGACTCAGGCCCCTTAGTTGTCTCTTTTTCCTTAATTTGTAGCCAAAAAATACTGAGACATCAAACAAGCCATCATATGACCAGCTCACCTGTGCCCATCACACAATATTTGAAAATAAAGAAAGGTGACGGTCTCAGTAAGGTTGATCTTTCAGGTCACCAAAACATTATAACGGTGTTCTTAGAAAAAACAGAAAAATCAACAGATTTGGAAATGTCTGCTGTGGCAAAATGAGAGCAGCAACAGGCCATTGAATTAAATAATGGGCTCAATTAACAGAAAGAATCAGCATCTCATTAAGAGACTGGTTGGAGTTTGAAATCCCAGTTTAGCTGGTCATCTGTCGGCTCGTTTCACGTCTCATTTCTGTTTGGCTGTCATTTAATGAAGAAATAAATCAATTCAGAGCACTGAATCCTTAAAAACAGGGCTACTAAAATGAAGGGAAAAGGAGTTAATTAGCAGTGCAAACTACTCACTGATTAGGAAAAGGATTAGAATGAAAACCTGCAGCCCGGAGTTCGACACCCCTGTGTTAGAGAATAGTTCAGGTAAATTGGCTCCTGGGGTGCAAAGCCTACTGACGCTCACGTCTGAATTTTTATTATTACTGTGTGCGTCCGCAGATCGAATTCCCTACTCCGGTTGCTGTTAGGGCAGTGAAGTATTTACAATTCTTTATATATAAAATGGCTCAGCTGTATTTTTGCTGTAGGGTAAATATCTCATTTTCTAACCTACTTTATCCTGAACAGGGTCATGGGGGTCTGCTGGAGCCTATCCCAGCTGGCATAGGGCACTAAGCAGTAAGAAGCCCTGGACAGGGCACCAGTAATAAATATGTTCTGAGATTTTTCACATAAGGAAAACAGAATTTTTGAGGTAAGGCTGCTATTCTCACTAGTTATGGTGTCAAATGACGAGTTTATGCTGCACGTTCCCTGTACTCTGTACGTGTGACAATCAAGACCCTCTCATCCTAAATTAATCCTCAAACTTAAACTTTCCTCCTGAGAGTTCTGGTGCCCCTCAGCACTCATCCACTATGAGGTAACACATTTAAAGTGGGCCATGGCCTGGGGTCAAAGCTCTCCTGCATTGTCACTTTAGCTTTATTCTTTATTGTTGACCCTTTGACCCCTGCATGTCAACCATGCTTTAGCTGCTTTGGTGGCAAACAAATTTATTTCCTTGTAGTTGTCTGTTTTTTTATTTGCCTGTGTAGGCATCCATGAATTCAATCAATATGTTGCTGTGGTATTCAATAAACATTGCACTCAAATCTTTTCATATTGTAATGGGAGGCAACACTGGGGATGACGTTCCCTTTCCCAGTTGGATAGATGAGGTTAAACAGCCCCAGGGACTGTAAGCTCCCATGATAGGCAAGGTGGCAGGGTCCCTGGGCTGGTGCCCCAATACACCAACACCCACAGGGCACACTGGGAATTGTAGTCCATTTGGGCAGCCCTGCTGGGCTCTCTCTACTTTGAGGGGCTTCCTCAGTGACTGATGGAGTCGGAGTCGGGAGGAGGAGGAGGAGGACGACAACAACACTTGCTGAAGGAAGTTTGGGAGAAGAAGGGAAGGATTTGTGAAAACAACAACAATCTTCATTTCTATAGCACATTTTCAAACAAAGGATGTCGCTCAAAGCACTTTACCAGATGTCAAAGATGTAGTTACATGCAAAAGAAAAACAAATTACATTTAGGTAAGAATAATAATGAATACATGTTAGACAAGAGATAAATAAATAATGTACACTAACATTAGAAAGATGTATAATTAAGAGAAACAGAGTCCTTAAAATATAGAATTCAGAATCGTGCCAGACTTAAAACAAAAGGGCACTTGAACCCGTGGCTGGGTTTGTGTAGTTGTTTTGAGGGTCTGGGAGCTCGGGATTCCCAGAGTGCCCACAATATACAATTGTTTTTACTATTATGATTATCCATCCATCCATTATTCAACCCGCTATATCCTATCTACAGGGTCACGGGGGTCTGCTGGAGCCAATCCCACCCAATACAGGATGCAAGGCAGGAGTCAAACCCCGGGCAGGGCATGCTCACACCCACACACCCACCACACACTAGGGACAACTTAGAATCGCCAGTCCACCTAACCTGCATGTCTTTGGACTGTGGGAGGAAACCGGAGCACCCGAAGGAAACCCACGCAGACATGGGGAGAACATGCAAACTCCACACAGGGAGGACCCGGGAAGCGAACCCAGGTCTCCTAACTGCGAGGCAGCAGCGCTACCCACTGTGCCACCGTGCCGCCCTATTATGATTATTATTATTGTTATATTACATTGCTTGCATTTTCTTTTGATTAGGTATTCTTGCTTTTTGTTTTTATCGTTGTGCAGTACCAGTCTGTTAGAAAGTATTTCTTGAACACTGAGGAAGCTCTTTGTCTCCAAGCATTTCTAGTAAGTGGTATGCTGGACATTCTGATGGACTTGGATTGATTTATTGATCCAAAATGATATTATCGGAAATTTACAGAAAGGATTACCACACCCTGGCATTTGAGACCACCCTACTACTGGACTCCAAACACACTGTAGCACCACAGCTGCAGGGACGTTTGAATTGGGGCTCCTCCTTAAACTGCCACCATCCTACAGCACCTGGACAAGATGACAGCTGAAACGCCTGTCAGGAGTATTCCTACATCTGGTCATTTTTCAGATATTTTGTATCGGTTTTTGGACTCACCCATTATGTTGGGCTGTTATAACCGTTATTTAGGGTCTCATATATTCACCATCATTCTAAGTACCCGTCATTAAGGCGTGCCTGGTTGTCACGGGTGTGTCCTTAAAGGTCATGAACCTGATTATATCCTTCTCCATATGAGCTGCAGATAAAACCCTTTTCACTTTGTACTACAGAAGATTCCTTGTGTTTGTTAAGCCTCTTGTGTACCGTGCCATCACGTTTAACTCTGTGTTAGTCTTTTGTTTTGGTTTGTCATGCGGCTTTTTTTGATCTTTTCGGTTTTGACCCTTTGTCTGTTTTTGTACTTTTTTCTCCCAGCTCTGCAAGCAGGTCATCCAACTTACAGGGAAACCTAGGAGGTTGGTGGCAGGATTGGCACTTCAGCCACCGTACAAAAACCTTACACCGTTCCAGTGTGGGGCTGAGGTGTCACCCTCTGCAATCGGGTCCCAGTCCAGGTGGCGTGTCGTGTATTGGGTGCAGCGGTCCGTTATCAGCACAGGCTCCCAACCTCCCCACCCAGGCCCTCTCAAATTCTGTCCATTTTGCACTCATTGTAGCATCAAGAGCACCACAACTCATTAAGAGAGTGAGAGAGAGCACCCTGACGATTGCAGCATCTTTCATCCTGCTGTTATTCATTTGATTTTCCTGGCAGTGCCTACTGTGGATTGTGCCCTTAACAATCATATTCAATTATTATTTGTGATTGGTTTTATCGTTCTCTTGAATATTTTGTTGCCAGTGTGCCTTTGAGGCAGCACAGTAAGCAGAATGACCTTACATTTCCCAGGACTGAAGCTCTTACATTTGTGGGATTAAACTGCCTGCCGGACACAGCTTGATTATTTATGTTTTCGTTTATTTGTGTATTTATTGTTTAATTTGTTTGTTTATTGTGTAAACATGCTCTGCTACCCACCTAAGATGGGCAGAAATCCAAGTAATCGATGTAGACCTCAGCCTTAGTGTTTGCAGTACACTATCTATTGGAATGCATTTTGTATTGCATGTAGGAATAAAATGAATGCCATTTGTCATTTCAACAGATGGTGCATCACAATCATTTGTAGTAAAAAAATAGCATTGAGATGTGCCATCTATTGGAATAACAATGCATATGTCTCTGTTATATGTCATTTGATATGGGATGCATAGAAGCAGAGTTAATGCTTGTGAAGCACCATCTGTTGGAATGACAAATGCAATACATTTTATTATTACAAATGTTTCTG
>JANRMT010062827.1:22004408-22020130 GCA_026402145.1 Polypterus bichir lapradei
GCCATTTGGTATGGGGTTAGTAAAACCAGCGTTAATGCTTGTGAAGCGCCATCTGTTGGAATGACAAATGCAATACATTTTATTATTATACATGTCTGTGATGCACCACTGCTGGAAGGACAGAGACATAGCAACAGGACAGAGACACAGACACTTATCCTTTCATTTAAGGAAGATTCTTCCAAAACTTTAAGAAATGTTTAACCTGCAGAAGCATTTTTAAGTGCTGTACATAATTTGAAGTATTTTTCTATACATTTTTAAGTATATAGTATACTAGTGGGTAAGATACGTTTTTACACGCAGAATTTAAAGTCTATACAGTGTCTGTTTAATCAGATTTATAGCGTTTTTCACAGAAAACCCACCCCAGGTTGGTGGACAGTTCTCTTCAAAGACAGCCTTACCTGGCAAGCGGAGAGCCAGACGATTAAGCAGCTCACCTTGGGGTACACAGAGAGTGAGTTCTATCAACTAAATCTCCATCTTAGAATTCTGAGGTCCAAAGAGCTACACTCCCCCTGGCAGAGGTACATAATGCAGCTGATGGAGATAAGGAGACCACCACTTCCTAGTTTTTACTGCTGTGGATTTTTAGGAATGGTCATGCCCAGCTCGAGGCATTGCTGAAAACTCAGTCGGGATGCCTAGCTGTGAAGAACTACGTCACACTTTTTCATGACCTTCATCGGCCATCTTTTTTGTTCTAATCTCCACCATACAGTAGCATCTGTCCTGTTGGGGGGCTGCCTCAGCTCCTTCTGGAAATTCAGAGGAGTGTCAACTTTCACCCTCTGATTGCAGGCTGTCAGCTTGTGTTTGGGGGCCATGAGCTGTCAGATTGAGTTGGGTGGGAGTTGGAAGGTGGGTGGGGATCGCTGGAGGCAGCTGTCGCTTTTTCAGCATGTGCGGTGATGAATTGAGGAACAAAAAAGGAAGCTCTCAGGGCTCGACTGTAATCCATCACGGGGCTCACCTGACTCTGAGACTGTGGGAGTTTCACCTTGGCTTTGACCTGCCTTCATTTATCTTGCCGCTGAAGGCCAGCAGGCCCGATGGCGCTGCACATTCAGGCCGATCTTCCTTCATACTCGATGTGCTTACTGTGCTGCTTTTTGCTTTCCTGCACTTGCTTCATTCAGATACTGTTCCTGTGAGCCACCAAAGTGGGCAAGCAAAATTAAGAGAAAAGAACGTTGAGGTGGTCAATTAATATTACAGTGGCAGTGCCACTAAGACAGGAGTCATGGGATAAGATAAAGCGATAACTATAAGGTTTGAAATTCATCAAGTTGCAGCTAGTTAGACCAACAGCGCTTTCATATCAGTCTGACTGTCTTAACTATAGCGCCTTTCACAATAAGCACCATCCCAATACACAGCAGTGGCAGATCTGTGCTGTATGTGCTGCCAGGAGGCTGGCATGGCAGCTCAATGTGTGGGTTTGAACCTAAAGCCAACACGCATCCTGTACTTCCCAAGCTTGCATGGATTTCATTCAGGGATGCCAGTTTGGAATTACAATGCTGCCCGATGGTAGAGTGATGGTCTGCTCTGTGTGACTACCTTGTGCCCACTGGTCTTGTGCTATTCTGACCTCAGCCTTGCCACTCAGGTTCTACAGGTAAGTATGATTGTTGAACCAATGCAGGTAATGGCTGACAGTGCACATGGCGGGCTGCTGCAGCGTTAACACTCATGCCAATGTCTCTGGTCAGTGGTGCCTCTTGCTCCGTCTGTGTACTGTGTTTCCAATTAAAGTGCCAACTTGCAGCTATAAGAAGGTGCCAATTGGAGAGCCTTTGAGCTGTGAATTGGAACAGAGGTTAAAATCACCCTGTACCTGGGGGGGAGGGGGGGGATAAAAAATTGACACAAAGGTCTATGGTGAAATGCACTTTATAGAAATATCCAGAATTCATGTCATCAGCTCAGATAAGATTTCTAAAGCAAGGCTGCCAATCTTCATACCCGTCTCACCCCTTTCTCCATTCAAGCAGGTGTTTTCACAGAGTTGCCAAGACAGGCACCAGAGTCAGGTGCCAAGAAGGATGCCAAACGAATGGCAAACACCAATTTAGAGTCACCAAGTATTTAAACTGCACGTCTTTAGGATGTCAGTAGAGACTGGGAGGAGGACAGGAGAGCTTTGTGGGCACAGGCGGTGATCAGACTAGGATCTGAACCCAGGTCTCTCAGGGTGTAACAGGTGTAGGAGGTGATTTTTTTTTGCAATGTGCACAGTTCTTACTGGCCTTTGCCAAGCGAGCAGAACTACCTCATCTCAACACTTGTGTCTTCCATCCATCCATTATCCAACCTGCTATATCCTAACTACAGGGTCACGGGGGGTCTGGTGGAGCCAATCCCAGCCAACACAGGGCGCAAGGCAGGAAACAAATCCCGGGCAGGGCGCCAGCCCACCGCAGCACTTGTGTCTTCCTTATCTGAAAAATCTCTAAACACATTTGGTAGACAAGCAGAATTAGGTGCTGTGCCCTTCTTCATCTTCTAAGCATTTACATCCAGTTTATTAAATCTGAAGCGTAACGAGGAAAAAAGTGTTATGTTTTTCATTTTATTAAATAAGACTGATAATATTTAATTTGTTTTTTTATCTTAGGATTACTTAGATAAAATATATCTTCTAATTCAATAAACCACGGAAACAAGACTATAACCACAGTGACAGACGGTGGCCGGCGCCATTACCTGGCCAGGACGCATCCGTAATGGAAGGACAGGGGGAGACGGCTTACGAAGGGCACTATCTCCCCCGCCCCCCAAGGGTTGCAATGGCACCTCAGATTCCCACAGGGCTCTATGGGACTTGATATTTGTCAGATCAGCCCTGTTGGGTTCCAGGGGTGCCACCAGGGGGTAGTGCAGGAGCTGCAGAGCCCTATTGGGTCAGGCTACCGCCACACCTGGGAGGACTTGAGGATCTCGCTAACGAGCCACCTGGATACCCCAAGTACAGCATAAAAGGAGCCGGAGTCGGGAGGAGGAGGAGGACAACGCTTGCCAGGAGGAGTGAAGGCAGAAGGAGACAAAGAGGAAGACAGTGCTCTTTACTTGTGCTTGGTGACTGTGTTCTAGTGGTGGGAGACGCCTGGAGAGCGTTCTCACAGGAAAATAAACCCTGTGTGTTGGGCAAACTTGTGTCTCTGCCCGCTGTGTTTGGGTGTTTGGGAAGCTGTGCGCCCCCTGGTGGTCACACCATTTTATTTAAATTTGGATCGTATGTATTTAAACAGACGTTTAGCAGAAGGTGAGAAGAAGCAAAATGCAGACGCAGGACTAGTGACTTGTATGGCATCATAATGTCAAGGGATGACTTTAAATTAACGAGGGAGAAGCTGCACAGACGGCTGTAAGTGAAGATAAGGTGCAAAGACCAATGAGGGAGGACATTGTAGTATAGGATTGAAACCATTTTAGAAAAGGGGGCAGTTAGATCTCTTCCTCTTAAAACCAGCAGCTAAAGTAGCTGACGGGAGTAACAATGTGTTTTGAAACCATGTTGCATTCTAGGGTGCAAATAGCTAAGAACTCTGGGAAAAATATGCACAAGTAAATTAAAAGTTAAAAACAAGTGTTATTATCGTATATGTTTACGTTCCAATAAACAAACGTGTGTTTATATGCTTGTAAGAAGATGTGAAATAGGAGCTTGGGAACTTTGATGTTCAATTTGTTTTTTGTAATTAGCTGAAAATAACTTCACTGACAGGTAGCAAGGGGCCAAGGGAAATCCTCAGTCATCTGCTTTTTGACTGATATCACTTACTAAAAATAGCCAACACGCCACTATATCAGTGAAGGCACCTCTATAGGCTGGACGCAGACTTTATATAGCGTGTGAGGGAGGCACACTTATAAGTGTTGGTATGAGACAGAGGCGTAAGCAGATCAGAAAGACTCAAGGAAACGCCATGCTGTTAGAGGACAATGGTACCGCACCACCTATACAATGAAAGTGCGCCCCAATGGAGAGGAAGAGAAAGGCTGTGCAATGGCTCATACCTCCAAAGAAGGCCTTACTTGGATTACGAAGAATGAACTCTTTAATTTACGCGGATCTCTCTCTTGGCTACATGGATATTGATTTGAATCGTTCTGATTGTACATTTTCTTATACTTTTGATTTCTAGTATTTGATACCTGGTTTCTCTGCAAATAAACATAAGTAATGATTAAGACAGAGTTTGAGTATCACCTCACTGAAACTGCCTTGTTTTAGTTATATGACCACCAACCCCACACTGCGCTCATTCACGTGAGTCGTATACCTTGTAAGTGATTCATTGTCTGTAGCGATCTGGGGGCTGAAGGATATGGGCATCCAGAGAGGAGTGCAGTTCATGAGGGGAGCGACTTCTGGCCCTTGCTAAGGTATTGATGCTGAGATGGCCCACCTTAGTCATTAACCTGTGCAGCCCTTTCAGAGGTTCACAATTTTCAGAGCGGAGCACCACATCCATGCATTCTTCTTGAAATGGCTCATGGCCTTTGTTAATGTCTTGGAAAATGTATCCCTCTCAGGGGTGGCGATTCGGGCGTCCTGATTCGAGTGCGGCTTGTGAGTGGTGCGACTTCTGGCCCTTGATAAGGTTATCGACGCTGAGGTAGCCATCCTTGGCACTTGCTAAAGTATTGACACTGAGGTAGCTGGCCTCGGCCACGGCTGTCTGTAATGAGAAGGAGTGACGATTGAACATAAACATGTTAAGTAATAATTTAGGCATTTCTAGTAGCAACTCCTCCACCAATATAAGAAGAACCTGAGAAGTTGTGTAAAATACATCTTCTAGATGCCCTATGATGCATCTTCAGTGATGTTCCTGGGTTCATGGGGTGTTTTTCAGGTCATTCAACATCAGACCCCCTCACCCAGGTGACCCAGCTGGGGTTGATCAAGCCCCGACTCAAGTCCTAGTAGTAGCCACTCACAGATCAGCCCTCTTAATCCAAAGCCACCTGGAGGCTTTCTCTGCAGCTTCTCTTACAGATTTAATGGTCCTCCTTGCCTCCTCTGTAATGCCCAGTTGATTGAGGACTTTGCAAAGTGAACGTCCTGCAAATCCTCTACAGCTAACCTGTCTGGGCTCACAGAGCGTCTTCCAGCCTCTGCCCAGCACTTCTCCACCATTTCCTGGTACTCTGTGTGTTTTTTCTCGTGTGCTTCTTCTATACTCTCTTCCCAGGGCCCTGTGAGTTCTGGTGTTTTGTCACCTCAGAGATGACGATCACGTCTGGCCGGAGTGATGTCATTACAATACGTTGCAGAAATCTCAGCTGTTTATCCAGGTCAACATGCAGCTGCCAGTCAGGGGCCGTAGAAAGGAGGCCCGTTCTCGTTTTTGGTTGTGTACAGGGTTTCTCTCCAGTTTTCACAAAGGAGATCTTCTTCATGGTGTGACGGTACCTACTGGGTGGGATAGCAGTGGCTGTATTTTCAGCAACTGTCCTGAGGACCTGGTCATGGCGCCAGCGGTATTGGCCTTGCCCAAGGGCCTTTGGGCAGCTGCTGAGGAGGTGTTCTAATTGAAAGTGCCTTTCGTGAACATTTTAACACTTAATAATGCCAGCAATAATAATAAAGATAACACATTTATGTAGCGACTTTAAAGAGGTTAAGGTGGTTGCCCACCATGCCCGCTTTTCTGCAACAATGCAAAATATTTATGAAGCTGAGAGCAAAAGGGTACAACGAGATTTAACAGATGGCCAAAGTGAAGTCGCTGCCTACACTGGAGCCGCGGACGCAAGCAGCACAAGCGCCTGCATACCACCAAATGTTAACTCTACCATTGGCTCGCTCAGCCCACCAGCTCAAAGTGCCATTAACCGTTCTTGGCATTTTACTAATTATACATTTTTTTAAATAAAAACGGAGAGTTGACTGCGTAAAGTGCTTGACATTCTAATTAAGAAATCAGATGAAAAATAAAACCTGATTCTCCAAGGCGATGATAATTTGTCAATTAGTATGCAGTGGAAAAAATGAAATAAGATTTGGAAATCATAGAGGCTGTCGTTTGCCCATCACACCATGGGCGCACCGGGCGACGCTGACTGCACTGCATATCTTATATTCATTATTTCATTTTATTATATTTTTATTGTGTAGGCATGAATAACCACTTTTATCATTTCTTTTCTCTCAGTCTTGCAGTAAGACCGGCCAGTATTGGAACAGACAAAGAAGCGTTTTAATAATTCAAAAGCTCGTCACATCGCCCGGCTATCACAGGCGGCTCTCTATTAATATTTTTTTATAATAATATGTTTCAGAGCTGGAAGACTTCCGATTACTGTGGCCTAGTGGTGAAGGTGCTGGACTGTCAGTCTCAAGCCTGCTGCCTCAGTCCCTGCCACCCTTGGTTTCATATGTGAAGCTCCGTGGCATGGTGCTCACCCTGGAAAGGCACTATATAAGGCAGAGGCCGCACTTAATCATACAAAGCATGCATTCGCATGAAATCCAAGTAAAAAAGCTATGGCTGGTGTCAGAGATTACTCATACTTTGATATTACATAGCGCCTTTCAGGGTGACCCATTCCCACCTGCAAATCCCTTTCATGAACGCAATATGCTGGCTAGTGAAGTCACTTGCTGTCATTTAAGTGTGCTGTACCCATGACGAGTATGGAGCTGGGGGGTCTGAAGGGTCTGAGGGCCACAAGTAAAGCAAGTTGACTTGGCGTCAGTCAATTAAATTTAGCTAATGTGAAAACATGGAGATTATGCCAAGCACAACAATGAAGTCTCCCCTCCTGGTCATGATGACCTATTGTCTCCATCCTCCATAGAGAGGGAAGGTGACCACTGAGCCTGGGCAGAGGTACAAATCTGCTGTGGGTACCTCTAGTGGTTTGGTCACCTAAAACACTCTATGGTGGCATTTCCACAGTGTCATTTAGACTTTTGTCCAACTCAGACATATAGAGGTCCATATAGGAGACCACCTAAGCCAGCAGACTGCGCCAACATCAATCACAACATAATATTCTCAAACCCAGCTAATCCGTGTTGGGGTGGCAGGGGGAACAACACAATTTCCAGGAGCGCTGGACAGGAACAATAAACCCACTGGAACCACCAGGTAACATAGTCTGAAGAAAAATGCAATTTCTCTGGTTCGAAAGTACGATACCTTTGTTCCTTTTTCAAGTAAGCTTTTCTCACGCAGTCTTGATGCTAAGAGTTCTGAAGCCTTCTTCAATAGTCCCAAATCACTCAACACATGCTGATCAAATCCCTTACGAACAGAGTCCTCTTCAGTTTCAAACTCTTCATCATTTTTGTCACCTACTTCATCACCATAATCATGTTCTTCAAGAGAGGGTAGTGTAACAAAAACCAGTACTGGGATTTCATCTGAATGAGCCACTGGGCGTATAGCCGATGGTAGACTAGGATACTCTATGTTACATTTATTTTTCTTGTTATATCCTCATTATCTCTGCATTCGGCAGCCAATCTTTGACAACATGTTTTGCTTTAGTTTGGAGATCCGCTAACATCGGAAGACAAAAGATTCAGGAGCAGAGGCCTGTAGTGATATTCTTACTCAAACGAAACGTTAAACAAACTCTGAAGTGTTTGATACGTTGGTTTTGTACACTTTTTGGAAGGACCGTGGGCTACTTTAGAGCTTTTTTGTTTTTCTTTTATTAGGAATATTTGTGGCCTTACGATTTAAACTCTTTCTTTGGAACTTCCATTTGTTCTTAATTTTTGACAAAACAAAACCCACCAGAAAAATAGCAGCAATAATAATTATTATTAATTAATCATTTTAATAATAGTCACTCAACTGGAGTAGCATCATAGTAAACACTAAGCGACCGACGCGGCATGACTTCGCTCTGAACGCCAAGCTAAAAAAACGATTTGATGTAAAGTCCAAATACAAACGTCTCCCAAGAGGGGCTCACATTCAAACTTACGTTTTACTCTCCTTCTCCCTTCATTGCTCATAATGGCTCGCGTGGTGGTCGTCTCTCGGCTCGTTCGTCGCCCCATCAGCAGCTCTTTGCACTTTGACAAACTCTGAAGTCGCCGCCTCTGCAGCATTCGCGCAGGCGCAGTGAACAGGATCGAAGTTCTCCGTGTTTAAAGGTCATTGTTAAATTTTAGTTGCATTTGTGATTATAATGACAGGCTCCTACAGCCCCACCCCCCCCGCGCGACCCTGCTCAGGTTAAAGCGGGTTTAGATGATGGATGGATGAATTATATTGAGCTAGTCAGTTTAACTAAATGTACCTGCATATTGATTATCGGATTGCTTTCGTGAGATTCTGGTTTTGCTGTCACTGTCACTTCGGACAAGTCGCCTCCAGACTCACACGCACGTTTAACTTATCAATTAGGTTTTGCTGGCGCGATTTTTTTTTTGTATATATTTTAAAGGGGCTCGAATTAAGTAAGGGGGGTTTGACCTGACCACAACCCAGAGCAAATCGCGTCTATACATCCTGAAATGGCACAGCCTAAAATAACTCGATTACCTGGGGAGATGCATGTATATGCCCTCTACAGCGCCAGTGCCTGCTCTCAATTTTCTGGTCTTTAAGCAGCGCTCTTCGGGGCACCGTGTAATAAATACAGAACGAACACCAAAAGTCCTCCTCAATTTCGCTTTGTCGCGGACCGCTGAGTGCCCAAATGCCCGCCCTCACGCCAATGGATGCTCCTCCAGATAAGCCGTGGATCTCTCGGACGAAAATGAGCTTTGCACCCTGAGAGAGAGGCAGTGAGGTGCTCAGACTGCCTCCATCATAGTGTGTGCAACACGTTTGTCCGTCAGTCTGAACGTCCGCCTGTCCCTTTTCGATGAGCCTAAAGTTAACTACTTACATGGCTGGCTACTTCTTCACTTCCAGTCAGCTAATACTCAGTGGCGTCACTAGGCTTGCTGTCACCCAGAATTGTAACTAATGCCGCATAAATGACCCCAACAGACCCCTGGGGTGACTTGATGATATTTTTCTATTCAGTAGGTGGCAGTTTTTGATCAATACTGCATGCCTAATAATGTCACAGCAAAGAAAGTGAGACTCTGCTCATGGGTGGAGAGTTGTTCCTGTTATTAGAGGATTTAAGAGGACAAAAAAGGAGGTGGAGTGAGCAAAAACGGCAAAGGAAGGTCGAGTACAATAATAATGGTGGGGGGGGGGGCAACATGATGAAAAGATGCACTTCAAATAATTGTGCAGGTCTACCTTTCACTTTGATGACCTGTTGCGTCATATTCAGCCTATCATTTGTCTCTCTGGTGACGACATCACCAGCTTCTTCTCTAAATTCACTGCTTCAGATACATGGCAGTACATCCACATTCACACCGAAAAAAAAAAATCCCATGCGCAGTGAGCCAACTGAACACATCGGGGATGGTCGTGCCTGGACGTCTGACATCATTTTCACTGCATGGTCGTCACGCAGCATATGGACACGTCAGGTATAAACCATGCAGCGCAGTAATTCTGAGATGGGCTCGCAATCCCGAAGACGTGAGTCACGTAATTCCCACAACATCACTGAATACCCACAGCGTCATACGCAGAACCCCTTCTTATGTCAGTCTCAACAACACCTTCAGGTCAGTTCATTTACTTGACAGTCGTCCTTATTTGAGTTAGGTAACCGTCAAACAATCCTAATCTTACCGTACTGTAACCGGGCATGCCACCTAACACTGACAATCTCCTCACTGGACTGTTTTTCTGTGTGTGTATGCAGTCCAGTGTGCTTGTGTGTCCGCCTGTCCAGGTCTCCTTCTCTGTGTGAACTCTTCAAGATGACGGCACTTTACTGGGTTGTATGCTATTTTTTTTGTAGAACCGTTTCATTTTGTGAACCTTTATTTTATAGTGGGATAGCTAACAGAATTCCTTTAAAATCACAAACCCATTGGTATGTCAAAAGTCTGTTATCACTTATGACTAAATACGCAATCTGTTCTGAGTCTTAATAGTAAAGGTTCTTTGTGGAATCTTCATATGGACGGTTCTTTTGGGGCAGTGCTTTGAAGAACCTCTCTCGCACGTTTATTTTTAAGAATGTGACTGTTATGGAGATTAATATTTTGATAATTGTCAATTGTCACTTAAGAATTAATAGTGACTTAAAAAAGAAGCAGCTTTCTTTTTTTTAAGCTGTTTGCTTCCCCGCCAAGCTTTAAGAATGCCATTACCTTTTGTTAAGTGCTGCTTTGGAGGTGGAATTTATGGCGGGGTGGATGGGAGCATGCATGGAGCCATCGTTAGTAAGGGGCTTTGTTTGGACATTACAGGAGCCTCTAAGGCAACCCCTTGAAGGAAGGCCATTAAGTGCCCAGCAGGCAGGGACTGGCCACAACTGAACATAGCAACTGAGCACTTTCATTGGTGAATGGCCCAAGAAGTGACAAGTAGACATTTTCTATTGGTCAGCGGAATTGGGTTGTGGCTCAAACAGAATTGGATGAACCAGGGCAGTTGCCTCCACCCATTGGTCTAGAGGTACTGTACATCAAAAGAACTTGGCCTGGTGTAAGTTCAAGGGTCACTCTGCCTGCCAGTCTCTTCTCTCTCCTCCTCTCCCCATCTGGCCATGAACAGGTGACCACCGCTCCCCCTCACCATTTCTCCATGATGAAGACATCTGTATCTTGGCTCTCCATATTGAGATACTAAGATGCAAGATGCACTGCTACTTAGGTTATAGTGGTATTTTTGTCACACTTTCGTTATTTTCCTTAATAATTTGAGCACATAATCAATAATATAATAAATACAAAGTATAACTCTCTGACCTGTTTGCTCCATTGCTTTGCATTATTGCATGAGGGCACAGGTATAAAGGTAGTGTAAGCACATGAAGGCTAAAAGTAAGGTGTTTAAGACATTTTGTTAAAGTATACACAATAAAGAGTATCCATCCATCCATTATCCAACCCGCTATATCCTAACACAGGGTCACGGGGGTCTGCTGGAGCCAATCCCAACCAACACAGGGCACAAGGCAGGAAACAAACCCCGGGCAGGGCGCCAGCCCACTGTAGGGCACACACACACACACCCACCCACACACTAGGGACAATGTAGGATCCCCAATGCACCTAACCTGCATGTCTTTGGACGGTGGGAGGAAACCAGAGCACCAGGAGGAAACCCATGCAGACACGGGGAGAATATGCAAACTACATGTTTGTGCCACCGTTCCGCCCACAATAAAGAGTATTAAGGGGAGAACTGGGTCACATGGTACCCCCTATGACAAAACAGTGGCCCTGGGCCTGTCCAGCTGTCAACCTTTTGGTTTTGTTTTTTTTGTCTGTCATTTTTATACTCTTGACTTACTCATCACCCTTACTTACCAAACGCCATCAAATGACAGAGTGAATTATCCGCAAAGTGGACCTACGCGTTTTACCCGACTGGGGAATCCCGTGGCTCCTGCGCATGCTCTAAGCTGTGGCTGTGCAGGTCGACTATGCGTCTGAGAAAATGTTGTCCAGAATTCCAGCGCAAAGCCGCGACTTTAATTCTATAAACTCCGAATTCATCGTTAGGAACCGGAATCGAAAGTGTCCGCGTAGATTCGATGGCCAAAGGTTTAAGTTCGTTGTATCGGCGATTCACCAATTAAAACACAGCATACGCTAGAGCCCGCCCTCTCAGAGTGAAAGGCATCGTTTTTATTTCAGGTCTAATTTCATGTCGCGTTTGGAGGAATATTCGATCAACAAATAAGTAAGCAAGGAACAAAACCTATTTGGTGACACAGTTACTTATTTACACTCGCACATCGTGCTCTGCTTCATTTCACAGTTCGCAATATTTCCATTCATCTGCGTATTTACTTTATTTCGTTCATTATGTTCCTCCATAGGTGATCGATCTCTCTCACTTGCTCGTGGTGGTGAAGTGCTAGTCGGGTTCCTATTATGCTGGTCCTCACGTTTTTATGACGTTCATTCTTATAAAGTACATCCACATGGACCCCCAAAACTGGAACCAGCAACGTGAGTATGTGAATAGGTGAATCTTTTAAAGAATCGGGACATCTTAATGGACCGTATTAACAATGCAAAGCAGCTGGACGGCTTACAAACACAGTGCCCGGAAAAGGCGCTATAGGCAAGGCAAAACCAAGACGGGATACGTGGATGGCAGCTGATCTGTCATCACGTCTCATCCTCAACGAAAACTCATCCATACCATTAAAAAGTTTATTTATTTTTTATTTTACTTCTGAGCTCAGAATTCACACTACAAGGCATTTGATTTTCCTTACGAGGCGCCCCAATCAGCCCGCTACCGCGAGATTTATTCCTGTTCGGCTCTGCTCTAATGCGCCTCATTTGAATAATCACGCGGGGGCTTTCAAAAGGCTGAGCTCCGCACATTAGCATTCATAAACGACACCCGCACCAAAACACGCAGCCCGCTGCTCGAGCGCGCTGTACCTGTCAGAGCGCCATTACGAACAAATCGCTGCCGTCCAACTCCGCTTCAGTTCCGACTCCGGCGAGCCGCTGCTGCTCAGCGCTCTTTTTTAATGTTAACAAAAGAAAGACAAACCCTTGATAATATTACACGCCATTAATATTGCATTTATTTGCTTTTTATGTTCTGAAAGGCGGCACAACTCCCGCTACGGCGGAAAAATAAGAGAGAAGGATGTAGGATTTCACACCCGTGGCACCGCCATCGCTCAGGCTGTGGGAACTCCGAGTTATCCGAAGTGCACCGGAGCAGCACGGCGAGATTGCGCTCATTGTGGAAAGGCGCTATATGAAATAAAACTGGAACGGCTGATTCAAAGTTTATCAGTGGTTACTGTGCCGGGGGAAGTATGGAAAGGCACTATATAACACAGAAAGGTCTTAGGTTTAGACCCACTGTTTTCAAGGGTGTCTCACGTTTTGCCCACATAACTTGGTAGTGGCCACATTCTTGAAATGTACGGCATCTATAGTAAGTCAATACTCTTTATAGAAAAGTGCTATATAAAATAAAAATAGAACCGTAAATCAGAAAATTGTTGGTTCAGGGTCCATCATGGATTCACTGTGCAGTACGTGGCAATTTAAAACAGTTCTTGGGTGGTGTTCGCTATTGAAAGGCACTATATAACACGGCTGACTCCCACTGATTCTTTTTCAGTAAGCTGGTTTACTTGCCAGTGGCCACATTCTAGAAATATCCAAACAACCGCAGTGTACCTGTAAAGGTATGGAAAGGTGCCATATAAAGTTGGAACTTTATATCACAATGTTGTTGGTTCAGCCTGCATCACAGATTCACTGAGCGATGTTTAGCGAGTCACATTAAGAGTCAACACTCAAACTGGGAAAATGTAAAGCAGTTCAAGTGCACCTGTAAAACTCCTGGATGGTGTTCAATATAGAAAGGCACTATATAACATGGGGTGGCGCAGTGGGTAGCGCTGCTGCCTCGCAGTAAGGAGACCTGGGTTCGCTTCACGGATCCTCCCTGCGTGGAGTTTTCATGTTCTCCCTGTGTCTGCGTGGGTTTCCTCCGGGTGCTCCGGTTTCCTCCCACAGTTCAAAGACATGCAGGTTAGGTGAATTGGCGATCCTAAATTGTCCCTAGTGTGTTTGTGTGTGTGTGTGCCCTGCAGTGTGCTGGTGCCCTGCCCAGGTTTTGTTCCTGCCTTGTGCCCTGTGTTGGCTGGAATTGGCTCCAGCAGACCCCCGTGACCCTGTAGTTAGGATATAGCGGGTTGGATAATGGATTGATGGATGACTGACTGACTATATAACATGACTGACTCCCTGTGTCACTCTCAGTAAGCTTGTTCATTTACCATATTAGAGAAATAACTGTCAGGTGTCTGTAATGCACAGTAAGGCAGTGTTCATTTTTGAAAGGCGCCTTATATATAAACCTAGAACTATAAATTACTAGGTTGAGGGTTCCCCTTGACCTTTTGAAAGGCGCTATATAACGAAAATGTATTATTATTATTAGTTGTTGTTATTACAAGTGGCAGAATTCTGACTGGAGAAAACAGCTGTAGTGCTCTTCTAAAGCACCTTTAGATGGTGTCCACTATAGCAAGGCACCATAAAACAAGACAAAGGTCTCAGATTCAGGTGACTTCAGGTGAGCCACTTTGCTTGCCGGTGCCCACATTTTGTAAAGATTCTAAGAAATGTACTACAGCTGGTGACGTCACACATGGCAGTGTCACTTGCGTATTGAGTGGGCTGTCCTATGGTCAGTGGGAGGACAACGACTGCCACAACTTGTGCCAAGTGACAAACAGGGTACACCCGGTCCTGTAAGTGCCCTTCCATCAGAACAAGGGCGTTGTCAGCCAGGTAAGGCTCCAATCTGAGAACACGGCATCAAATGTAGCAAGATGAAGGAGCCTCCATGGTCAGTAATACCGAAGGTCCACCACTGGCTCTTGTGGCACACACTGCGGTCCCAGGGCTGGACTGCACACCTTGTCAAATTCAGGATATTCTTAGGGTGCCTGGATGGACCACTCAGCTGTGCCTAATAAAGCAGCTGTTTGTAGGACGAGCTGTGATGAAGCCATTCATGCGTCTGTCTTGATACAGAGGTCTGGCAATTAAGTCAAATAGGAAAAAGAGAAATACGCCGAGCTCCCAGCTCACTGCACAGCTCCCCTGCTCAGTAAAGGAGCCACCACAGTGTCGAGGGTTTAACAAGGGCAGCTCATAGAGGCAAAAGGCTGGAAACGTATTTATAAGCACATCACATCATGTCCATTAGAAAAGCGGACAATAAGGCTTCTGCTTAGTTTTCTGCTGCCTTCAATTTGTTTCTTTCCCACTATGAGATTTAGTTTAGCCATGCACTCTAAAGAGTACCTGAGTGGCCAGGAGATTATCAAGATGACCACCAGACTGTGAAGAACCTTCAGAACTGGCATGTGACTGCTAAAGACAATAATGGGTCGAAAGTCATTTTTATAGAACCTTTCATGATGAGCACCATAATCTGCAACCATACAGTATGCTGCACACTTTAGCTGCTTAACCACCATGGGTCACACTGGAATAAAACAAAATGGCAGCAAAGCGGGCACCACTGCCACCTCACAGCACATGGATCTCAGTGAATTTCAAGTCACAGGCTCCTTCAGTGTGGATTTCTGTGTTCACAGCCGAGAAAGGAGCCAACATGTTAATGGCTCAAACCGAGAAGGCCTCATCTGAATGTCGTACTTCTTGTGATAGACCTGGTTAGAGTCTGGCCTCCTGTTATTCTATACTGCAGTAAAAAAAAAGTTCAGAAAATAGACAGAGGGAAAAACATGAAAGGCACTATGTGCAGTATTACACAGGTGTGACAGGCACATGATATATAAAAGAAAGACAGATGAGTACGGTGTAATGGGCATAATGGGAATCCGTCTCACTGCAGTTAGACCAGGCCTTCTGCAATGAGCCACGTTAAGTACATCTGAGCCAGCTCAAATGAGACGGACTTTCTACTTCGACTATTAAAAACAAATAATATGAATGACACTGTACATTATAATATTCAGTAAATAGGTAGAAAGATGGAAAAGGCTGTATGTAATAGCTAGACCAATAGACATGAAAGCCACTATATAATAGAATAATAAACAGATATGAAAAATAGTATGTAAGATTGCAAAATATGAAAGGCACAATATGATAGATAGATAGATAGATAGATAGATAGATAGATAGATAGATAGAT
>JANRMT010062827.1:22020140-22034641 GCA_026402145.1 Polypterus bichir lapradei
GATAGATAGATAGATAGATAGATAGATAGATAGATAGATAGATAGATATGGATGGCACTGTATAACAGAAAGAAAGAAAGCTGTATATAGGATCTAGACAAACAAATGTGAAAAACACTACATAACAGAATGATAAACAGGTATGGAAGGTACTACAGTATATAATAACTGCATTACTAAATATGAAAGGCACTATGTAATTGATAATATCATAGAGAGATTTTAAACCAAATTTCTTTGAAATATACAAAATACGTAAAGTCATACTCAAAGGTAACAACAGCCTTTACACGACTGTTCCCCTTGACTTCTGCTTTTAAAATAACACAATATATGTAAGAATGTTTCATAATTTACAAATATATTATTCCAATTTCCTTTTGAATATTTGGTTGAAATAACCTGGGTTTGACTTTGTCTTAGCCCTTCAAAACCTCAGCTTTTGAGATTCTCCTCAGTCTCCGTGCGCGTGGAACTTTCCCAGGTTGGTTGGGCGGGAATGTGTGCGTGTGTGCACGAGCGCGTCTCCTTTGCGCGGGTTCACAAACCAGTGGCGCGCGATGTTTATGAGTCGGCCTAGTGCGCATGGGTGTAATTTGTTGGCCTTAGTATGCTTGTTTTCGGAGGTGAAACAGTCCAAACACGTGACTTCCCTTCACGGTGGTTACCCGCGTGTGTGTATGTATTATTTCATTAGCAGTTAATAGAAGGAGCTTAGCATTTTACCTATAGATTGGTATATCACTCAGAGACTGAACAATAAACTGAATTAAACTGGACTGAATACTTCATTCACATAAGGAGGGCCCCTTTGCCTGGCCCCCTCTTTTAAACTTCGGAACTAAAATAGCCTGACCTAAAACTGATCAGGTAGTCTAAATAATAAGAGTTCCGCTTTTGAAAGCTGAAATCTCCATCAGATAAACTGTTGCTTTAAGCCAGAAGTTCTATCGATGGAAGCATGACAAGCGTTTTATTTCAGATACGCTCCAGGAAATCGCGTTTTCCGTTGACTTTGTTTCCCGTTTCATTGATTGGTAGATGGAGATGAAAGCCGGAGAAGTTCAGACGCCTGTAATCACTCGTGCGTGGGGCGTGGGCGGCTCGACCCCGCAACTCGCTTGTGCCGCCGTCTCATATTGTTCACCATAGTTTCCCTTTTTACCATTCCGTTATTTATTTTTTTATTTAACATTTATAGTCGTCGAAGAGTTTTTTCTTCTTCTGCCAAAATCGCCCGAAGCGCTGCGGAGTTTAGGGATCAGGGCCGCGTCGGCCCCCTCGGGATCTCTTTCGTGCCGTATCTTTCTTTTATTCTCTGATCGTTTGAACTGTAATTCGTGCTCTTTGGGCCCACTTTGAACTGGGCGCTTATAATGAAGCCCACAGCTGCTGGAACGGCCACTCCGCTCTCATCTTCGCTCAGGACTGGACATTTGTGACGATGGTGAGCTCGGGCGGCTACACTATCGTGGGAAACGCGGCGGCGGCGGCCAACAGTCTTAAGGGCAGCTGGCATGAGGGCTGCTGGCTCCTCGACTGCGAGCACAACAAACCGACAGCTGGCATGCAGATTACGTAAAGCGGAACTCACGAATGGGAAAACGAATTTTAACAAATACCTCCGACCAACAGGGTCCATGGGACGAGCCTTGTGGGGTGGAGATGTGCCCTGATTAGCGCGCCACTGCTGTTTTATCCATTCGCTTTCAAAACCGTCTTGTCAGACTTGGAGATAGGGACGGAGCCTAGCATCGGGGGCACACAGGTCATTAGAATGGAAGAATTACGGGCAAAGTACTCGGAGAAAGACGCACGTTGTTAATATTATGAATGATGGCCATTAGGCAGAAGACTACCCATGGTGACCCACCAGATCAGGACACTTTAGATATGTACAGAGGATTCAGAGAGTATTTAGACCCCTTCACGTTCTGCACACTTTGTTGTGTTGTAGATTTATTTATTTATTTTTTGTTATTTTATTGATTTTATTGAAATCACATACATACATTTTTACAAAAATAAGATCGAAAAAAATCAACCCCTACCCCTTAATTTTAAAAGGAGATATTTTCTGTTTTTGTCCATCAATCTACACCGACTAACCCATAATAAACATGTTTTCATAAAGGTTTGTAAATTTTAAAAAAGAAAAACTATAATGTTCCATTCACATAAGCACTCAGACCCTTGGCTGTGGCACTCCAGATTGTGCCCAGGTCCATCCTGTTTGCTTTAATTCTTAATTTAAGATGTTTCTAGAACTTGAGTGGAGTCCACCTGTGGCAAACTGAATTGACTGAATGTCGTTTAGTAAGGCGCACACCTGGGTAGAGAAGCTCCCACAATTCAAGGTGTGGTTTTTGTCCTGACATGAAGTGTGAAGTCCAAGAAACTCCCTGTAGACCCCTGTGATCAAACGGTGTCGAGATATACAGTAGATCAGGGCAAGGGGATACAAACATTTCTAAAGCTTCGAGTGTTCCCAGGAGCACAGTGGTCTCAATAATTGTTGAATGGAAGAAGTTTGGAACTACCAGGAATCTTCCTAGCGCTGGCTGTCAGGCCAGACTTTGGTCAGGGAGGTGAACAAGAACCCAATGGTCACTCAGCGTGGTCTGCTGAGAAGGTTGACGATCTCAGGAACACTTCCTCAATCGTGTGATTATGGTAAAGTGACTTGAAGGGAGCCTCTCTTGAGTAAAAGGCATATGACAGTTTAAAGGACTCTGAGAGCACAATGACAAAGATCATGAGATCTGATGAGACAAAAACACTGAGCTCTTTGGGCAGAACTTCCAGCACTATGTCAGATAAAAACCAGGCACTGCTCACCACCTGCCTATAACCTTCACAATGGTGAAGCGCGGCAAAGGACACATCATGCTAGGATGACACTCCTCAGCAGCAGGGACAGGGAGACTGGTCAGAATTGAGGGAAGTGTGAATGCAGCCAAACACAGAGAGGTCCTTGAAGAAAACCCGCTCCAGAGGCCACACGTCCTCAGACAGGAACAACAGTTCACCGTTTAGTACGACAATGACCAGAAGCATACAGTCAAGACAAAGCTGGACTATATTTGAGTGGCCGAACCAAAGCCCAGAGTTAAACAAGTGAATCAACCTGCTCAGGGTGACACGGAAAATCATTTCAACCAAAACCGAGGTCACTGCAAACTTGCAGTGGTTGTTTTCATAGCGGATATCTTCCCAAGATTATAGAATTACTTTGTACTTCTACAGGATGAGCCCAGCGAGGGCAGGTGAATCACTCAGGGTATCTCGGGGACCACCCAGCCGCGTGGATTAACTCGGCTTATATTTTGTATAGCACATTTCACGAAGAATGCCAATCAAAGTGCAGTCATTTCCATATTTCTGTAATGAAGTGACAACAATCACATAGGCAGTCAGCGATGCAAACTGAAACATTAACTGCTGTATCTGCCACTTCCTTTTACCACCAAGCTTTCTTTATATGGTATGAAGACCACCACCCCATTCTTCAGATCCTGCACAGTTATTTCCACGAACATGGCAAGTCAAGTGGGGGCCATGAGGACCACACAAAGAGACACTGGTGAGAACCAACCTGAGTCATAATCTCCGGGAGCCACACGGCTTACTTGAACAATGAAATATTTTTATGGAGCGCCTTTCACCATTAACTTCATCCAAAGTCGCCTCTCAGATATCATGCAGTTGCTTTCATGTTTGCCTGGCAGGTGAAGTGACTCACCCGACGTCAAGCTGTGAGTCAGTGCGGCTGGAACTGAGACCCTGGTAGCCTTTCCACAGCGGACCCCTTCCCAACATGCTGAACACGTACTCTATAATTATTTCCGTGTTTGTAGCGGCTGAACGCCGGCAAGCGAGGTCCACACAGGCGGCCACGGCACAAATGCCTTAACCACTAGGGGACCACCTTGGCTGAGCTCTTCCCGCTTCAGAACACATGAGACGACTGAGGTGTGAGGTTGTGAGCAGGTAAATGTGGAGGCGAATGGAAAGGGGATTTTAAAAACTTCGCAACAGGGTTTGAAATGTCAGCGACGGGAAACAGACTGTCGTTTGAAGACGTGATGGTGTGTTTGGTGCTGTGTTGCAGATGCGGGCCACCGAGTGGTAAAAATGTGACAAGCATGGGACAACCTAAGCAACAAAAGCCCTCGATTTCTAACTTCATTTTTCCTTCTGTTCCCTCTGCCACACCGAGATGTGTCCCTCTTATACTTACGAACTCCTGCCACCGTGATTACAAGTGCCACCTGGATATCGATAATCCAATGATGACGATTAACAATATGTAATGTGGACTACAAACAACACCCTCTAACTTGTGATCATGGAGGTAGAATTCCACCAGCAGCTTGTGTTACTGCTGCCTACTCGTCTGCCAATGCCGGAGCAGGAAAACTCAATGTG
Organism: Polypterus bichir lapradei; assembly: GCA_026402145.1. NCBI lineage: Eukaryota > Metazoa > Chordata > Cladistia > Polypteriformes > Polypteridae > Polypterus > Polypterus bichir. The sequence continues at coordinate 22,024,569 of JANRMT010062827.1, forward strand.
ACCTTATCAGGTGGAGGTGACAATGTGACAAGGAGACCTGCATACTCGCAGGTGGGACCACCATATGTTCAATTAATAAACGCCTCAGATATCCTCAGAAAACCTGTTCCCAGGTATCGTGCGGTTAAAGCAGATCGAGGGTCCATTCTGACTGCACTACAGCAGGCCATGCTGGGGCGGGCATCCCAAGCTGATCTGACAGAGGGTCAGACACAGGGGTGAGCTGCACCAGTGTTTACTTCATCGGTACCCGACTACAAAACAGATTTTATTTTTCTAAAGCATTTCACCTGCTTCAGTAGGCATTGTGCCAGGTGCCTAAGAACACAAAAAGACAAATCTGGCAGAAGCACCTCATGTGCCCGTCTGTTTCCCGTAATGCCGCCATCATTGTTTATCATAACATTAAACACCTGCAAACTGTGCAAAGCCCCCCAACATACATCACCGTGATGCCAGCTGCCCCACACTGTAGGGTACCCCCAGCAGGGGTGGATGACACCATGTTTGTCTATGTAAGTTTTTGTTCTTACCTTCCTCTAACAGAGCGACTTATTGTAAGATGAGGAGATGCAACCATTGAGAGAAGATGACAGTTAAAATTAGGACACAGACCGCTAAAGCCCACCCCACACTGACCTCCCAGTCACACTCCTAAACACAGCACTGCTCACTCACATCGGTCCAGTTTATGGTCACCACTCAGCCTACAGGGCACATCTTTGGAGAAAATCCACACAAAGTCCACACCATCAGCGACTGGGCCAGTGAGCAGCCAGCACTGGTCACCAGGAAAAATGGAGCAGAGCTTAAGTGCCAATGAACATCAGTTCCTCAGTGAAGGCCTAGGCGCCTGACAGGAGAACATCTGACATGTGTGTTGCACGCTGAGGAAAGTTCTGAGGGCTGGAAACCGTCAAATGTTATCCTGTTATATAAAGAGGGTGGAGAGGAATGAAGGTCAGTAGGAACAAGACAGAATACATGTGTGTGAATAAGAGGGAGGTCAGTGGAATGGTGAGGATGCAGGGAGTGGAGTGGGTGAAGGTGGATGAGTTTAAATACTTGGGTTCAACAGAGTAATGGTGAGTGTGAAAGAGAGGTGAAAAAGAGAGTGCAGGCAGGTAGTAACGGAGGGGATCAGCAAGAGTGAAAGGGAAAGTCTACAGGACGGCAGTGAGACCAGCTGTGTTATATGGGCTGGAGACGGTGGCATTGACCACAAAGCAGGAGACAGAGCTGGAGGTGGCAGAGTTAAAGATGCTAAGATTTGCATTGGGTGTGACGAGGATGGATAGGATTAGAAATGAGGACATTAGAGGGTCAGCTCAGGTTGGACGTTTGGAAGACAAAGTCAGAGAGGCGAGATTGCATTGGTTTGGACATGTGCAGAGGAGAGATGATGAGCATATGGGGAGAATGATGTTAAGGATAGAGCTGACAGGAAAGAGGAAAAGACGAAGGCCTAAGAGAAGGTTTATGGATGTGGTGAGAGAGGACATGCAGGTGATGGGTGTAAAAGAACAAGATGGAGAGGACAAGAAGATAACGAAAGCAGCAAAAAGAAGATATAAAGAGGGTGATGAGGCAGGCTGAAGTAACTATAGGCCAGTAAGCTTCATGTGCCTCTCAGGTAAATTAATGGAAGGAATTATTAAGGATAAGACTGAGCAGCAAGAACAGGAGTTTTACTGAACAGCCAGGGTGGGCTCAGGCAAGGGAGGTCATGTTTACTAACATGCCGGAATTCTGTGAGGAAACAACGAAAGGATACAACCAGAGCGGAGCTTATGGTATTACTTATCTGGACTTTCAGAAAGCGTTTGACAAGGTGCCACATGAGAGATTGGGCATCAGACTAAAAGAAGTGGGAGTTCAGGGTGGTGTGAGTAGATGGCGGCAGTACTGGCTCAGAAACAGAAAGCTGAGGGTTATGGTGAAGAGCTCCTTTTAGAACTGTCTGATGTTAAGAGTGGTGTCCAGCAGAGGTCAGTGGTAGGGTTCAGTGCCAGCGTCCTCGGCCAGGCTTATTAGTGCGGTTCGGTAGCTAACCCGTGCGGCTGAGATTTTACACCCCGTTATGATCTGCACCCTAGGTGAAGGCCTAATTCACCTTAATGGTGGTGCCGGCCCTAGTAGGGCTGCCGATATTTTTAATACATCGTACTTTGAACATTCCAGAATTTGAATGCTAAATTAGAGAGACACTTTATCTGGTGCTTCTATGTTCAAACTGCGCATACAGTGAAAAAAAAGCAGCAACAGATGGCGCTTCCTCGGCGAGCGTAAATGTCATCTGTTGTGCGTCCAAGTCGTCTCTCGCTCTTGTGTTACACTCCTGTGTTTTCAGTGCTTTTTTACTTTTATTTTTGGTGTGTTTAGTTTTATATATAACTCCTATCAATTAATGATGGCATCCAAGAAGAGCGTGGAAGCAACGAAGCCTAAGAGGAAGGTTGTAGTATCAATGATTGAGCTGAAAAAGGAACTCATCGTCAAGCATGAAAGTGATAGACGGGACATCACCACTCCTCATTAAGGTACAGTAAATGCAATCTTCAATTTATTATACAGCACTTGGGTATCTTAGTTATTGTTTTCTTACTTTAACTTATTATTTAGGGCATTTAATTGTGTTATTTTTACCTTAAATTATGTGTATTTGCTGTTTAAGTTTATCAGAGTGGGTACTGTGTAAGGTCTGGGAACGGATTAATTCACTTTCCATTATTTCTAATGGGATAAACTGATTTGGACTTCGAACGATTCTGATTTCAAACAGGCACCACTGTAGACATAAATGATCTGGACAGGAGTACAAACAACACAACAGTCAAGTTTGCAGATGATGCCAAGATAGCTGAATTGGTAGATAATCCCAGATTTGTTGAATCATCACAGAGGGACTTGGACAGCAGACAGCCCTGGGCAGATTTGGGGCAGAGAAAAGTCAAGTAAAAAAGGTTAGATTTGAATACACAGTGGGAGGTCTGAACATTGAAAGTACTGCTTATAGGAAAGATTTAGGGCTCATAGTGGACTCGTCACTATCAACTTCCAGAAGCTATTAAGAAGGCTAACAGAATGTGAGGTTATATAGCGCCTTGATGTGTGGAGTACAAGTCACAGGAGGTCGTGCTGAAGCTTTATAACACACTGGTGAGGCCTCATCTGGAGTTCTGTGTGCAGTGTTGGTCTCCAGGATACAAAATGGACATAGCACCGCTAGAAAAGGTCCAGAGGAGAGCGACAGGGCTGAACCCAGAACTGCAAGGGATGAGTTAAGAGGAAGAATGAAAGGAGCTGAGCCTTTACAGTTTAAGCAAAAGGCCAGTAAGAGGAGACACGACTGAAGTGTTCAATGAGGGGAATTAGTCCAGTGGATCAAGACTGTTATTTTAATAGGAGTTCATCAAAAACACAGGGGCACAGTTGGGTAAATTTCACACAAACATTAGGAAGTTCTTTTTCACATGGAGGCTCATCTCCTGCACTCTATGACAGAGTCGGCCTCATCCTTTTGTGGTGCTCTTATCCTCCAATTAGCTGTGAACTCCCCAATCTCACTGAGATTGCACAGGTGGTGAACCAGCTGAGGGATAGGGAAGGTTGCAGGGATCTATGTTATCCGGGGTGAACTTCTCCAGGCTGGTGGTAAGGCTGTCCTCCTGGCATTACAAGCAATCTTTGCTTCCATTTGTGAGACTGGCATCATCCCAACTGACTGGAAAACGGGACTTGTCGTCCCTCTCTGGAAAGGGAATTGTGATCACCTGGATTGCAGCAACTACAGGGGGATAACACTGCTCTCAGTGCCGGGTAAGGTCCTTGCTAGGGTCGTCCTCAATAGGATCCGTGTTCACCTACCAGCGACCGGAACAGTCTGGTTTTACGCCTAAGAAGTCTACCATCGACCGCATCCTGGCACTGAGGGTTGTCATGGAGCGCAAACGCGAATATCGGCAGAGTTTCTTTGCAGACTTTGTCGATTTTCGTAAAGTGCTTGACTCAGTTGATCGAGCTGCACTGTGGGACATCCTGAGGGTTCGCAGGATCCCCTTGAGGTTGCTTGATATCATGGCTGGCCTGTACACTGGTACTGTGAGTGCTGTGCAGAGTGGAGGCAGGACCTCTGTGTTTTTCTGGGGTTCGTCAGGGGTGTGTTCTGCTCCTACTCTGTTCAATGCTTGTATGGACTGGGTGTTGGGCAGGGTCGTGGGGTCCAGCGGCTGTGGGGCATCTGTTGGTGAAGAAAGATTCACTGATCTTGACTTTGTTGACGGTGCTGTGATCTTCGTCAATGTCAGAGGAAGCTCTGATCGGGGCACTCGAGAGACTGAGTGAGGAGTCTGAGTGTCTGGACTTGCGAGTGTCCTGATAAAAACCAAAGATCCAGGCCTTTAATGACCTCTTGGGCACGGCCATCACAGTGTGTCTGTCTGCGGAGAGAGTGTCGACCTCATCGAGAGGTTTACTTACCTCGGCAGTGACATTCATGTCTCTGGTGACTCTTCCTGTGAAGTCAGTAGACGAATTAGGAGAGCATGGGGAGTCATGAGGTCGCTGGAAAGGGGTGTGTGGCGCTCCCGATATCTGCAAAAGGACGAAGGTCCAAGTCTTTAGAGTCCTGGTGCTTCCTGTCTTGCTATATGGTTGCGAGACATGGATGCTATCCAGTGACCTGATACGAAGACTGGACTCCTTCAAAGCTGTGTCTCTTCGGAGAATCCTTGGGTACCACTGGTTTGACTTTGTGTTGAATGAGCGGTTGCTCACGGAGTCCTGAATGAGGCACATTACCTGCATTGTGAGGGAGCGTCAGTTACGGCACTACGGCCATGTGGTGTGTTTCCCAGAAGGTGATCCGGCTCACATGATCCTCAATGTTTGGGACCCGAGTGGCTGGATCAGGCCAAGGGGTTGCCCACGTAACACCTGGCTGCAGCAGATAGACAGTCATTTCCGGAGAGTGGGACTGGACCGTGCGTCTGCCTGGGGGGTTGTCAATCGGGATCCCGAGTTGTTTTGTTGTGTGATTGGTTTAGCAACGCGCTGTACGAGTACATGCTCCCCGACTTGACTTGACTTGATGCCCAAGGGGTCCCACCTGCAGAGAGCTATGAATGTGGGGCCTAGGAAACTAGCCTGCTGTGGCGTGGCATGGCGTAGTGATGGCGGGACAGGGAGGACATCACATGGCACATTGGCATCTCATTCACCCGTGGGATGTGCTAATGTATCATTGAGCTTAGCTTTGTAAAGTTTGCCATATTTCATGGCGATTCATGCAATGTGTCTTTCTTGTGAACAACATGTCAACTAAACATTCGTTCCGTACAAATCATTTTGTTAAATGTCACCCCCCACAACCACCACCACCACCATTATGCCAACTCACGCCTTGACATTGTTATGGAAATGCTCAGGGAGCTTTGATGGATCGACTGCCTGACCACACATTTTTACTTACAAATAAGCCTTTGATTGTTTTACATGGGGCTTTCGGTGTGAACTTTCCTGAACACAACCCCACAGTCGCTCATGTTAGGCCAGTGATTGTATGACAAACATCTTAGGATGGAGCAGCAAACTCACTGAAGGAGAACATGCAGACTATACACAGATCATGACCAGGCCAGCAGTCAAACCCACGTCTTGGGTCTGTGTGGCACGGTGCACATTTTATATAGTGCCACCATCCCAAGGCACTTACAAAGCCCCCTGCAGGGCAGAACCCCAGCGATGTCAAAGTGGAAACTGCAGCCGCCGCGGCTCAGCCAGCGTATAAAAAGCAAGGTGTCCCCTGCGTACAGTTTCCACGCCTGAGCCCCCCTCTCCCTCGGGCCATGAAAATGCAGATCTCTGTTTCTGAATGAAGAGCCAAACACGGCTTGAGCTGGCCATTCATTGTGCAGCGGTGGCCCTGATATCTGGCACATCATCAGCGGAGATCAGCAGGCTGGAACTAATGGGAAAGATAAAGAGGAGACACGAGGTGCGCGGCCTTTGAGGGCTGCACACGCGTAATCTGATCGGGTCGTGTTGAACTGCACAGCTCAGATAAGGCCAGGGAGAAGGAGCCCACTTGAAGGCCACATCGGAGTGGACAGATATCACCACCCCATTACACTAATGGGGTCCACACACAAAACTGCACGGCAGACGGCAAGAGAGCGAAACCATGAGCAGCCGGGGGCTGGAGGGCTTCATCTCTGTGAGCCCCCTTCTACGGTATGTGTTTGGCAGAATAGCAGCTCATGGTGCCATAAGAGTGAACCTCATCATGCAGCCACTGACTGTCTTAAGTGAGAGGCGTGACAGGAGTGTGAGAGGGCTCAGGACCAACAGGATTCTGCCCACACAGCTTGTCCAGAAAGCTAGTGAGAGCGTCAGGGATGTTACTGTCTGGTGTGAGCTTTGAGCCTGCATATTAAATACTAGAGGAGCAGCCATGATGGGCAAAGTCTTTTATGTGCCATTAATACAGAGACCTTTCAAAAGAAAAATAAATAAGTTGATAGGAAGTTATGTCATAGGGTGGCAACTTCAACTGCATGCTTGGCCCTGGCAGCGGGGACCATTTGGGGTGTGGTGCCAGCCATCTGTCCCACACTGGTTGGGTGCAACTTCATTAAAATGCACTTAGGAGAGGCGACACCTGTGGAAAGAGCAGAGGGCGTTCCAGGAGGATGCTCTCAAAGCGTATCCATCACAGGTCAGCCATCATGTGCCACCTCAATCCCATAAGGCCCGTTAGAAAATGGAAAACAGAATGGACAGATGTGAGCTTCTGCCTGCTTATCTTGTTGTTTGTGTTCCTGGCCTCATAGACGAGCGGTGTGGGCAAGTGGCTAAGATACTAATGGATGGACTGTGGGACTTCTGTACAGCCAAGGCGTTTAAACGACTCCTGGGACAGTTTTGTTTTTAACGTTTGAGGTGTGCATAATACTATATAATATTATGGTCAACCCATACTTGTAAAAGCGTCTTGAAAGGGAGTTTACCATGGGAGGCGCTATATAAATCCAAAAGGAACAAAGCAGTCACTACCTGAGTGAGCCACTATTATAAAAAAAAAAATCCTGGGAGGGAGACGAGACGTGATCTTCATTGAAGACAATTTGACGTCCCGTGAGACAACATTTAAAACAAGTTCACGGACATCTAACCAGTTGTTGGAATGCTTTTGGCAGACACACTTCATGTGCTCCCAGCTCTTAAAACAACGACAAGCAACAAGCAGAACACGCAGCTCGCCAGCAGCAGCAGCAGCAAGCCAGCAGATGATCTCCTTAGCATGCGTTCATACCCCCGCAGCCCCCCTCTTCACAATGTGAGTGGCAGAGACACAAAGTGGCAAAAGGACATCAGCTGTACAGGCTTTTAAATGACAGTGCGACAAGCGGAACACACAGCTCGCCAGCAGATGATCCGACGGCATCTCCTTAGCGTGCGTTCAGCCGCCCCCCCCCCCCTTCACAACGTGAGCAGCGTTATACGTTATACGTGAGATTTAACCACGACCAGGACCGGAAATAAAGGACAAGTATTGTTTTTACAAAAGTTTTAAAGGAAAAGTGAAAATAATGCATATGTAACAATTCCCATGAAAATAACAATCTCTTTAAATTGTATATCCGGTAAACCAAACCCGGGGGTGGGCGAGCAAAGTGAGCAGAGGGCGGAGCCCCCTAATCATATTAAATTATTAAAAAGACAGCAGTCCAGCACCTCAGTATGGCGTTCACTACATAAAACCACAAGCAACTCACGGATTTCCTATCACGACAATTCATAGCCACATGTCCACTTGTAAAGTTTAATTCTAGAGCCCATCACGGGGAGCAAGGCAGGCGTCAACCTGGCCGGGGTGCCAATCTACAAAAGACCCTCACTGTGGGAATAATAAAATAACTGTGAAGGCACCTTGGCATGTTTTCTTCAGTGGACGGCTCACTCGCCACGCCTGCCTCCCCATGGGGCTCTGGACTTAAAGTGCCAGTCCCCCAGTTTTCAAAAGTATATCCGATATTATATTACACTTTAGACAGTATGTTTTATATATACCATACATATTTTTTATAGTTATATAGCTATACATGTAAATACAAATCACATCTTTGATTTTGGGGGCAGAACTGTCCAAAGTGCTGAATCTGGCAGGCCGCACTGATTTACGTTTGTTTTTGGTTTGTCTTGCTGAAGTCAGTATATAAAACAAGGACGGACTGATCAATCTATTGATCCACCAGAAATAACATGCACCACCACAGCTCATGTCTTTTGATCATGTTGTGCCCAGACACGGCCTCAAGTGACTTGACACAGTGAGCCAGACTGGCACTGCCAGCTCCAAGTCACAGAGTCAGTGACACATTCGCATGTAGTTGTGCACACACACACACACACACACACAGGGCGCTTATTAATATGTATGTGCAAATCACAGCACCGACTGGCGCGCTTTAGTCGCCAAGTGTCTGCGGTGTTTGTTTGGTGACTCAGCCCCTTTCCGAGTGATGGCTCACAAGCAGTGGGGCACAAAACTGCCAGCTGTAGTCTTCTCATTGACTGATGGGCTGCCAGGCCCAACTGTGGCCTCGGGCTTTGGGGCAGAGGGTCTGCTGTGCCAGCTGCACTTGGATTTACGATGAACTGAATCGTCAGACTAAAGATCAATGGGGTCAGCCGGCCCTGGGTGGGGTGCCGGTGAGACAGGCAGAGAGCAAGTGAAGTTGTGTAAATGATGGGGATGAATACTCGCTGACACTCTCCTCTTGTCACAGTGACCTGCTGGCACAAGGTGACAGTTTGCCCTTTTCTCCCAGGACTTATCAGTGTGTATTTGGTAATGGAGATGACAGGCACACCAGCGTGCTTCACTGAATCCATGCTTACATGTGTGCCCAACACTAAATTATGAAACCATACATATATAAACACAAACATGTAATAAAAACATAATCACAATGGTCATGATAAACAAGTCAAGACAATTAAAAGTACAATAACAATTAAAATAACAATAACCTGTGTTTGTTTCACATTTGTGTCACATTTCTACTTTCTGATAAATTTTACACATAACACTTGAGTTTTTCACTTTCCTTTATAACTCTGTTTTGCTATTATTATTATTATTATTATTATTATTGTTGTTAGGATTATTAATAAGCACTTTGAGCTCCTTCCAGGTATGCCATTGGACTGCAATAATAAATGATGCTGTTGTTAGAATTAATAGCCAGGCTGAAGAGGGCTTTTGAAATTTCACTTAAGGTTAGCAGGTTAGCTGTCCACTTACACACATTCAAGTAACTCTTTAAACACAGCAAAGGTGCTATATAAATAAAAGGTGTTATTATTACTTTAGAATGTACTCAGAATATGAGGCACAATATCAGCCATGAGATGCAAACATCCACAGTCAAACTCCAGTACAAGTCAGAGCTGAAGGTCAAGCGCTGGACCATCCATGTGGCCAAGAACTTGCCAGAAAATTCTGGAGACAGAATGAAAGAGATGGAAGAGGGGCAGAATGTGAAACTGGAAGAATTCTGGGAAATCTACTATATATATATATATATTAGAAGATCAGCCCAGCTGCAGACAGACACTGAGATCCACAATGTCCAAAAGCACACTTTTTATTTTACTCTGCACGACACACACGGCGCACAAACCCCAATAAACTCAGTCCTTATCTCTTTCTTTCCTTTTCTTCTCTTCTGTTGCCTCCACTCTTCTCCTCGCAAGCTCCGTCCTCTGCCTCCCAACTCCGGCTCTCCAAATTTAGTGAGACAGCCCCTTTTATGTTGCACCCGGATGTGCTCCAGGTTCATTTGGCTCCTCTTCTGGCAGCATTTCCTGGTGTGGTGGAAATGCTGCCATCCAGGGCTCCAGGATTGACCAGACACCCCCTGGTAGTGGCCATGGACCCCAATAGGGTTGAGCTTCGAAGCTCCCAATCCGTGGCCCCGATATCCCGGTGGGGTAAGGTCCCCGGTCATCTGCCACAATACATATATATATATATATACACACATACATATATTATATATACATATATT
>JANRMT010062827.1:22034741-22148420 GCA_026402145.1 Polypterus bichir lapradei
ATATATATATATATATATATATATATATATATTTATTTATATATACATTGTGGACCCCAGGGGGGAAGAAGATACTGAGAGCAGCTAATACGCCCTGCCACTTGCTGTCTTCCTGTAAGTTTCACCATCATGTTGTCCATTGTCACTCTCAAACCCACCTAAACCAGTTCTGAGTGGCACTACCAGCTGCACCGGGAGCAAGGGAGGAAAGATCCCTGTAAAGCACACCAGTCCACCACCAAGCACAGACATGCCAGTTAAGAAGCACCAGTTGTCTAACCCTGAAGATATGGAAGCTGAGGGGAAAGTCATGCTGACACCAGGAGAACACGCAAATGCCACACAAGCAATGAGCAGGAATTCCATCCCACTTGTGGAACAAAGCAAAACACGTGGGATGAAGTGAAGAGCCAGGAGCTCAGCCAATGCCAAGCAGCGCACTTGTGGCCACAGAGACTCACATTCTGATGATGTCAGGTCAAGTTAATTGTCACGCGTCCTCAGTACGGTGACGAACTTCTTACTCGCATGTCTCCTCAGAACAGCTGACACAAACACAATCCGCCAGTCGATGTGTGAGGTTAAATCAGCACAACTAATGTCTGGAGACGTCTCTGGGCCTGCAATGCACCTGAGGGGGGCTGCCCCTATGACTTTTAGAGAATGCCCCTCCACGGTGGCACATATCCAGATATCCTCATTTGTTTGTAGCGAGTCACACGGGCAGAGGATGGGCAGCTCTTTATGATGAAGGACCCCTAAGGAATCCATCAAGGCAAGCATTTCATCTTTTGATATTTGAAAATACTTTAAAATTTTGAATAGTTCAACTTATCATGCTGACCAATGAAATAAACTGATTAGTGGAGACGTAAAGAGGGGTACATCAAGTAATATCATTTGGCTTTCCTGTTCAGTAAAACGAAGTCATGCATTTTAGTATTTTGTCAGATTTTGTTTAAACCAAAGTCTTAAGATTTTACATCTCAGGACACTTGACAGCGGACATGAGGAGGACCAGGAGATCTCATAGCGGGGTATCTGTACTCCCGGGGGTATCTTACCAATATTAATGTTATTATAAGGATCATTGGGCCTCCAAAATCTTTCTCCATTCTGACAAACTTTTATCCCCCCCCAATCTGGTGAGCTGACCTTTACTGGCCTCCATCACCAGCTATGGGTTGGCCATCCTGTCATCTTGAACCTCTGATGGATTTCTGTCAAGTGCTTTTTGATTGGGAACACGGCCTCCCCGCCGGAGGGGCTTTACAAGCGTAGATCGCTCCTTTTGTTTTTCCAGATTAGAACTCAGACATGTGACATGTGACACTGTGTCATGGGGGTCACTGATTGCACTGAAACACAAACCTCGTGATTTTATGTAGCGCCTTACAATGGCGATCATCTCCCTGAGGTACTTTAAAGTGTAGCACAGCCATGTGAACTGGCTCACTCAGGGTTACTTGTGCAGCTTTCACTTCTGCATGAGCACACATCAAGTGCCCAGACAGTCACACAGGCGTCACTATTGTCACTATATACGTATATAAAGGAAGACTGGCTCAAATTCACAGGTATACACCAAAAAAAAAAAAAAAAAAAGATAACAACTGACAGGCAGGCGGTGTGGCGCAATGGTTAAGGTTTTGGACTCCAAATCCTCCGGCTGCGGGTTCAAATCCCACTAGTGACACCACTTGACCTGTCTGTGCTCCAATTGTGACACCGTGTGACCCTGGGCAGGGCACTTGACCTGTCTGTGCTCCAACTGGAAATGTCAAATGTTATAAGTTGTCTTGGATAAATGTGCCGGGCGGCATGGTGACGCAGTGGGTAGCGCTGCTGCCTCGCAGTTAGGAGACCCGGGTTCGCTTCCCGGGTCCTCCCTGCGTGGAGTTTGCATGTTCTCCCCGTGTCTGCGTGGGTTTCCCCCCACAGTCCAAGACATGCAGGTTAAGTGCGTTGACGATCCTAACTTGTCCCTAGTGCATGTGCCCTGCGGTGGGCTGGCACCCTGCCCAGGGTTTGTTTCCTGCCTTGCTCCCTGTGTTGGCTGGGATTGGCTCCAGCAGACCCCCGTGACCCTGTAGTTAGGATATAGCGGGTTGGATAATGGATGGATAAATGTGTCCATTATGGGGGCTCTGTGTGTGTGTGTCAGTTTAAATCAGCAGTTAGACAGGGGAGTGAAGGGAAGAAGCTAAACACATGAGCTCCTCTTGTTATTTTCTAAATTCTCAAAGTCCGCCCTGGAATGTGTGGGGTTCTCCCCTCCACCGATTATCTGTGTTGGCGTGTCTTCGCTGGCTAATGACCACCAGAGGGCCCCTGGGCACAAGCCACCAGAGGAGTTGTTCTGCTCCCTTTTGGTGTCATGTGTACTGCGGGTCTTTACTCTAATGCTGGAAACAGAGATGCTCTAACTCGTACCGTCTTGATGAAGGTAACAGGGAGTCACCAAGTTAAACTACGTGACATGGCCACCATCGCGACACTCAGCCCACCCAGCACTCTGGCTAGCTGCAGACCTCTAATAGATAAAGTGTACAAACCCTGAAATGTGTCAGACATCTTTGTCTGCTCTAGCAGAGTTCTGGAGTCGCATGCCATTTTCCTATTTAGCGTTACTGTATGCAGGGCCAGATTAAGACCTTTAGAGACCCTAAGCACTTTTAGTGCCCCCACATATACATATGAGCTGCACTCTCACTCAGTGGACGACTGAATGGGGCAGCCGATGTGACCGTTCACGTGAGCCTCGGTGGGCTGTGTGGCAGATTTCAATTTTTTTGCACATTTTTTCATTTAATGTGGAAGCACCTTTTTGGTTCAGTTCCACCATTTGCAGTTTTGCAACTTGGTAAAACCAGCAATGGGACATTTCTGTGGTGCCCCCCTTCCCTTGATGCTCTACACACATGCTTATTTTGCTTAATGGTTAATCCAGGTCTTATTGTAAGGAAATTACTCAGTCAGTCATTTTCCAACCTGCTATATCAGGTCACGGGGGTCTGCTGGAGCCAATCCCTGCCAACACTGGGCACCAGGCAGGAATAAATCCCCGGCAGGGTGCCAGTCCACCACAGGGCACACACACACACTAGGATCAATTTAGGATCGCCAATGCACCTAATCTGCATGTCTTTGGACTTTGGGAGGAAACTGGAGCACCCAGAGGAAATCCACGCAGACACGGGGAGAACATGCAACCGCTGCGCCACCGTACTGCCCTTAAGGAAATTAAAGAAAGTAAAAATCAAATCTGACTGGAGTACCAGGCGTAGAAGTGGTAAGATTAAATTTAATAAGGCGAAGTTAATGGGATCAAAAAGCAGATCCCCTAAGCCCCCTCCCGCACCCCAATTAGTGGACAGCGAAGGGTTAAACCAAACCAGTGCGGGGACCTCTCTCTGGTCCCAGGACCGTCTCAGTTAATCACCGCCGGGGGCTCCACGTCTGCTCACTCCGGCTAGCAGAACTGCGGGTGACCGCCTCGTGCGACTCGGACTGGCGGGCCGCCAGCTCTTCATTTGCAGGTCTTTGGCACAAAATAAAGACGAGACGGAAACAAACAAACAAAACGTGGGAGAAACGAGCATCGGCTCTTTAAATGCAAAACCTCGCCGGCTGTTCCTTTCCAAATTTGAGCAAAACGGACAAAAAAAAAAAGAGCCGCCGAAGCGCAAGCTGACACTCCGTATGGTGGGGAGAGAAGCACAGGTAAGAGGACTACGGCTGGCAATCGCCATCTCTCTGCTCAGACACGCCGCTTCAATATCCATGAAAAAATGAAACACTACAGGCTATTTATTCAAAAATCACCAATTAAAAAAAAAAAATCACTGCAACACTAAAACCATAAAAAGCCCTCGCCGGGATCCGGCTTACGATTTTGAGCCTAGCAGGATGTACTTTCTGGGAACATCTACCTTCCATTAGCAACACCCCAGGAACAAAATGTACAAAAATTTGCACTGTTATGAAGCTTAACCGGAGGACGTGTGCAGCCATCATTTGAGGGGTCCCGTTCCATCGCTGATGTGCGAGATGTGTGAAAGTCAATCCAATGGGTGGATAAAAGATAAAAAAAAAAAAACATTGAAAACATCTGAAACATATGGAAATCTGTAGAAGGACGATACTTGGCCATGGCAGTAGAAGTACAATGATCAACCAAAGTCACATATTAATATATAGACTCACAAAAAGAAAAGAGAACCGCCACAGCACACGAGTCCAGTTCGAGTGGCGCTATAACGGACGTTCCTAGAGGACACGTTGAAGATGGCTCTACTTGTAACAGCGTGACGACACCAGACATGTCAACCTCAAGTGGAAACATCAATGATGCATGTGCCTAGTCCATCCGTATCAAAATCAGTAGAAACAGGGTGAAAGGATTTATGAAAAAGAAAAGAAGAGGCCTCGGTGCCCGAAGGTAACACCTTCATCTCGTCGTCAATCTGCTGTGTGCTTGGCTTGGGGGGGTTGTGATTTAAATAAAGCGAAGCACTTATCTCTTTGTGGACACCCTGGGGAAAGACTGCAATTCTCCGATTAGCCGGAGCATGTAAACCAACAGACGTGCCAGCTCTCTGTCCACCAGGTATACACGTCAGCTGCACGCCAAATGGGCACATCCATCAGAAGGTTTTACAGACTTAGGATGAAGGTGTCCGCATCATTTATAATCAGATAAGATAAGAAGTCCATTCAGGGTAAATTGTATAAATTAATAACAGTGAAAAATAAAAACGCAGAAGTCTTGGCGTTTATTTGTATTCTGACTACAGCTGCCATTCTAAAAAGTGCCAATTGGATGGAGTAAGACGCGCGCTTACTTGGAGTAAATCCTCCAGAGCCCTCAGTTCTGTTTCCTAATATTGAGAAAGACGGGGTGTCCAGTGTCCTCTGTGTGAGAGGGGCAACCTGGTGGACACTAGGGCACCTGGGTTCCAATTTAAACATGACCGTGTCACGCGCTTACATTAAGAATTATAAATTCGTGCCAGATAAAAGTTTCGAGTTGCACGAGCCCCCCCTGCACACAACCTCCCTTCTACCCGCAGTAACAGGTCAGCCTTGAGGGGCTTCTAACTCGTACACACATGCGGCGACTTTCGGGCACTTACCGAGAAGCCTGCCCAGAAGGGGCACGAATGCCGGACTCTGGGCGATGTGGTCAGCGCCAAAGCGGCGAAGCTAACTGCGAGGATGAGGCTTCCAAGTACCATCTGAGACACGCCGAGGGACAGCATGATCCGCGTCCGTGTCCGAAACTCCCTGAGCCGCGACAGGCTGCGGGAAAGGGACGTGGGGCTTAGCGATCTCCCCCTGGGCATCGCGCTCACTGGCATCCTTATCCCAGGACTGGAAACGCGAGTTCCGAACAAGACAAGACGAAGATCAGCAGGTTGAGATGCATCCACATGCCGAAGCGCCGGAGATCCTTCAACTTAAAGGCTGTCAACCGACACGACGCCGGTCTGCAAACTTGACAGGAATCCTAAAAGATGCATCTCCAGAGGCAGGTGGGGCAAACCCAAGGGGCAAGAGCTATTGTTGACAACCAAAAAAAAAAAGAAAGCAATCCGCAGTACTACACAAACCAGGGCGACTGGTAGTGGGACACCCGTCCGAGGTGCTGCGCTCACAGAGAGTCCGGAGGGCTGAAAGCCTCGTGCTGATGAACACAATTTAGTAAGGACCGCGCATCACTGCCCGCTCCCGTGACAGCAGCTGAGCGCCTCGGTTAAGTACGTCTTCTTTATTTCTGGCATGTCTCTCCTTCGAAGCCGATCAACAATATGAAAAATGGTAATAATAAGCGAAGCCAGTCCGGTGCTGCTGCTCGTCTCGTTGGGAGACGCGCTAGTCTCGGATGCATGAGGCTCTGGCCAGTGCCGCTGAGAAGGACGAGGAGGAGGAGAAAACGAGCACAGGGGAGGGAGCGGGGAGGCCGGGACAGCCATGCGTACAGACGAGGGAAGAAAAGCGACTAATGGAACAGCGAGAGAAAGGGAGGGGCGGAGCTGAAGAAAGCGAAAGGCGCCTTCCGAGTTAAACGCTCCCGGCGCGCGATGACGTCACGTAGGTGAGGCTTCATCACCTTCACTTTCATTCGACGCGCCACAACACCGGCGAGCGCGGCCAGTTCAGTCGTGGAGCGGAGCGGAGGGAGCTGCTCAGTGGGAATTGTGACTCGCGTGCGTAATCCGTGTTTTGCTTTACGTTTGTGTTTCTCATTCAGCTTACGGACTACCGACCGTCAACTCTAAGCAGGCGGGTAGGTGTTTGGGAGGGAGGGAGGGAGGGAGGGGGTGGTCGCTGTTCGAAGTTCTTCCAGCCAGGGTTTCGACACTTTGAGTCTCTGAACGGGGCGTTCGGCACCGAGGTCTTAATTTTCTTTTCGACAATTTTATGATTTAACACAGAAAATAAAGAATAATTGCCTCTCGCATATAAAAGACATATGTAGTCCCAACCTGTGCAGAGCATCGCCTTAGTAACCTTATTGACCCCTGAGTAGAGGGGGTGTGTGAGTGCTGCTGCTGGGCATTCCAAGATGCCAGGACCAGCCTGAAGTTCGTTACTTATTAGCGAACTTCCAGCCAGCGACTTATTCTTGCAGTTTGTGCAAACCAGTTACATTTTCAACTATAATGGAAAGACAGCAGCCCTTGTTAAGTTGCAGATGAGTTTTGCACGGCCCGACATGGGTACCTGGGTCAGAATGTCTGGCAAAGTTGGCACACTCCCGCATCAGATGTTTAAGGGGCACTGTAAAGGGTTAAATGGCATTGGGCCACCCAGAGGCGGCCTTAGGGGTGTGCGGGGCCTAGGGCTGACCAACCCCACGTAGGGCCAGTTATGTCAAAGGCTGTTACCGGTATGTGTGGCCTATATAAACCTGTGCGCGAATTTAATAAAAAATAATGTTAACATACACCAGATTTTCTCATTATAGTATTCAGCTAAATTTTTGCAAGATAACACATGGACTTTATCAAAATATAATGATATAATCTATTAAAAAAGTGCAATTCATAATTCATGACAATACAACGACAGTGTGAAATGCGATGCGGTGTCATGCGGAAATTAGCAGGGCCTCTTCTAGAAAACGTACCCAAATTGCAAGTATACTCGGAGTCTCGATATGCAGGATGTCACAGTCATAACTCACGTTGATGTCATGTCAGCCGATTATCATTAGTGATACATGTTTTTAGGCACTGATATTCGGACATGTTTATGGCCTACAAATAAAATGTGAGTTTCAGTGCTTCGACAGGAAGTGTGAAATTAATGGAGAGGTATCATCCTGAAATCACTTACCGGTTTCCAGGTTCAGAGACGAAAATCCAATTTTCTTGCCTTCCGTTTGGAAAAGTCGTTGATGACATCTTCGTAGTCTAATCTGGATCTGCAATGTATTTTTCTTTAGACAGGAGAAGCCAACCCAGTGACTAATGGACTATACCTATTTTAGGAAGGGATTTTACTGGCGACCCTTTTCGGGCAATGAAGGTGGACTATGGAATGTTTTCAAAGACGTACATGAACAGAATTTGACCTGAAGAGGGATTTTAAAAGGGTTCCGCTTAGAAACATCTCAAATATATCTACAGTATACTGGAGAATATAACTTGACAAATCCGTTCAAATGGGACAAGTGGACCTCAAAATCAGGGCCCCCTTAGGTGCGGAGCCTTGGGCCATCGCCCCACTTGCCACCCCCAAATGCCACTCTTGGGGCCACCCTAACTTTTACAGTTTTGTGAAAAGACAACTTCATGAAGCCTTTGGAGAGGCTGGTCCTCATGGGGCAGATTACATTGCAGTCTGCCTATTGGACAAAGATTGGAATGGAGTATGCAATTATCGGTCTGCTCCATAAGGCTGGACGATGCTGGCAGCACTGTGAGGACTGTGTTGTTTGATTTCTCCAGCACCTTAAGTACAATCCAACCATCCCCGTTAAGGGGTCAGCTCAGAGATATGCAGGTGGATGAGCCTATGGTGTCCTGGATAATGGACTGTCTGTTGGGCACACTGCCATTTGTGAGGCTTGTGGACTGTAAAAGCAAAAGTGGAGCACCACAAGGAACAGTCCTGTCTCCTTTTTCTCTTCGCTCAGTACACTTCAGACTATAAATATAAGACCAGGTCATGTCACTTGTGTGTACTGATAAGGGGGTGAGACAGGGAATAACATTCAGATGTAGATCTTTATTTTCTTGGTGCAAAGAGAATTGTCTGCAACTTTATATCAGCAAACCAATGAACTGGTTATTGACATTCGCCAAACTAAAGAGCCTGTATGCCCAGTCATTACTCAGAGAGTGGATGTAGAGGTGGTACACTCCTACAAGTACTTGGGGGTCCACCTTAATGCCAGGTGGGACTGGTTTTGGAACACACAGGAACTATATAACAAGGGGCAGAGCAGGCACTTTTTCATTAGGTGACTGCCTTCCTTTAATATGGAACGTGACATCTTTCACATCTTCTATAACTCTGATGTTCAGTGTGATTTACACTGCTGTAGCGTGCTGGGATCATAACATCACTTCAAGAGAGGCCCACCAAATCAAAGCTAATTAAAAGGACAGGCTCAGTTATGGGACAGACTCAGGACCCCCTGGAGGTAATAATGAAGGAAAGAATGAAGACAAAACCCTCATGAACAATGCTACACATTCTCTGTCTGACTCACAAAAATCGAGTACTTTCAGCCAATAAATTATATGTATGAAGAAACATAACTGGAGCTCCTTAACCAGTGGCAGTACGCCTGCATAACCAGCATCCCCCAGTTAAGTTTAGGGCAGATTTCAAAATCCTCCTTTTAAAACATAAAGCATTAAATGGCCAAGGTCCGGTTTACTTGTCTGAACTTATCATGACTTACAAACCAGAGTGCACATTAAGATCTTAAGATGCCGGTCTGCTTAGGATTCCAAGGATTAATAAAATAACAGTGGGAGGTCGAGCTTTTAGTCTGCCTGCTTCTATAAGAGATGCCCCTTCAGTCTCAGCTTTTAAATCCCGACTGGAGACTCACTACTTCAGTTTAGCATACCCTGACTAGAGCTGCTGATGAACTGTACAGACTGCATCTCTGTTGTTAGTCATTAGCACTAAAACATAAGTAACATGATAGTTATAATTGGACACTAACCCTCACTTATTCTGTTTCTCTTCTCGGTACTCAAATGTGGCACTTGGTGCCACGGCCCACCTGCCAGGTTGTTGTACCTGCTTATGGTAAAGTCATCCCTGATAGAGGATCGCAGGAATCGTGGGAAAGAGGGGTCCTTTCATCAGATTGGCCGGCCCAGCACTGTTTCAGTCATGGAATGGCCAAATGGGGGAGGCAGCTTGATGGATGAGGTCTCCACGACTCTGAACAAATCTAAATCTTATTATGTGATATCATCTACTGTTAAATTCTGCTCCGTACTTCTAAAATTTTTTATTTTTATGCTGTATTGAGGATTTGTTCTGTTCTGTGTATTGTATTGTATTGACCCCCTTCTTTTTGACACCCACTGCACGCCCAACCTACCTGGAAAGGGGTCTCTCTTTGAAATGCCTTTCCCGAGGTTTCTTCCATTTTTCCCTACAAGGTTTTTTTGGGAGTTTTTCCTTGTCTTCTTAGAGAGTCAAGGCTGGGGGGCTGTCAAGAGGCAGGGCCTGTTAAAGCCCATTGAGGCACTTCTTGTGTGATTTTGGGCTATACAAAAATAAATTGTATTGTATTGTATTGTATTGTATTGTATAATGGCAATCACAGTCGCAGTGAGGCAAGTCAGAAGTTTTTCTTTTCTAATTTTCTTTCTTTTTAGTCATTCTTGTGTGTGTGTCTGTATAGACTTATTTATCTTTTTATGAATTTAATGAACTTCTGTACAAAGCCATAATTCCCCCAGGGGACAAGTAAAGATCTACTCTATCTGTCTGTCTATGGCATACCCCCCCATCTCTAATGAATTGGGTTTACATGATGTTTAATGAACACTTTAAAAAGCTAAATGCTATTTGGCCACCCTAATTTTCACACATTTGAGAAAAGACAGATGCATTTGTTAAGTTGCAGATGAGTTTAGCCTGGGTGACTAGTTGATCTGGTACCCTCTCATATATAAATGAGATTTACTATGATGCTTAAAGAGCTCAGTAAAGATTAGATTAGATGAACTTTGGTTAAATACTCTAAATTTAAATTTAATTTAAGTCCAAGTGTGTGTGTTTGGACCCGAGTGTGCTCACCCTGAGAGGGACTGACTCCCTGTTACAGGGGTTATTCCTGCCTAGAGACTCCAGCTACCCCACGACCCTGCTCAGGATAGAGCAGGTTTGGAAAATGGATGGATGGATGGATTAAGATAATAATAACGACATTTAATTCATGATCCACATTTATTATGAAGATGATGATGAAGCAGGGTTACTTAACAGTAGCACAGGAAGTGCTGGCTGCACATATCAAACAAACCTTAAGGAGTAAAACAACCAAATCACAATAAATAAATAAATAAGTGTATTATTTAAATCTAAAAAGAATTATTCATTTTGATGTTTGGCAAACAATGAAAGGTTATGTGCCCATTTAGAGATGAGTGATAAAAACATATGTGAAGTGATAGAGAGGCAAATCGTAAATGAGCAGGTAGGGTACAAGAGCCATGCGTATGGTTCACGTTCAGAATATGAGCAGAAGGGTTAAGAAAAGATTTGGATTTCTGAGAAATTCAGACGTCTGCAGTGCATAAGGCAGAATTCATTACCAGACTCCACGTCACCTAAACTCTGAAAGGGCCAAGTCTGGGCTGAACTCCATGGTCCCCTATCGGCATGCTGTGGGACAGCCCAAAGATGTTTAGCCCCCATTTCTCTCTACTGTATATCAGGTCTTTACGCACGTTGTGAAGTGGGCCAATTGGGAGCACACAGGTTCCTTGTGGGCAGCTCTGCCCACAGAAAGCCCCAAGTAGGCCCAAAGGGCCTGCTTGGCTGGGACAGTGGATGGTCCGGAGTGGCGCTGCTTTTAACCCGATTTGGTCACTCTGTTTGCGTGTTTGTCATGAATCTGGGTGGGCGCTCAGCTTCCCTCTCAGACCCCAAGATACATTTACCTGGAGACCCTGAAGTAAACAGATACTCCAGTGTGTGTGTGAATGTACCCTCTGATACACTGGTGCCCAGTCCAGGCCTGGCTCTTTCTTTGTACACAGGAAAAGGATTTGGTAAAGGAATGGATGGAAGGTAAAAGGCGCTTTATTGTCAAGCTTCAAATTCAGGTGCCTTGACCTGCACAGGTTAATCCAGCATTCAGCTTATTATTATATGGTGCTCTTCTCCGTTACTATATAGGAATTTAAATTTATCTTTCCCTTTCCCTTCACTTTTTGCCACCACCTGCCTCTTTACCCACCTTTCCCAAGGCCCTGAAGTCTTGAGTTCAGCAAATGGCCCGCTGTGGTCAGATTCATTGACTTCAAGTGGTGCTGCCAAACAGCCGATTCAAACATCTCCGTGATTACCAGGGTTCTCAGTGCTGGTTCCCATCATCATTCTTTTTTGAGGTTACGCTGGTGGCAATGCCCCGGGTGGGACTCTCAGTGACAGCTGACCAAGCACAATCTGAGTGCCAAGAGAGCTGCTGTCTTCCCAGAGACTGCCATTTAGATTAATGAGATGTGTGCCTAAATATGGACTTCTGCAAATAAACACACAAGAGAACGCAACAACCCAGCAGCTTCTTACACCTTCTACACAGTTAAAACTCTGCAATGGGAGCTGCTGAAGTGCGTCTATGAGCCGCTTGGCACAGCGAGGCAGACCACCACAAAGGCCCTCTCTGTGCTCGGGAGCAGCAAGTGATTAATAGACTAATGACGGCAAGTGCCCCAGGTCTGGCCCAGAGTTCAAATCTGAAGCGAACGTGTTCATCGGGCAGGGTGCAGCTCCATGTTAAGATTGACTCCAACCATTTAAAGGCGTCACGGTGGTGAAGTGGGTGTGCGCCTGCCTTGCAACTAGGAGACCAGGGTCCGTGGCCCAGGGGCTCCCTGCACGGAGCTTGCATGTTCCCGTGTTCGTGGTCACAGACGTGTGGGTGAGGTGGATTGCCCAGCTCATGAGAAAGTGAGTTTGGACAGTGGGTGAATGGTTGAAGCCGCATGAAACGAACATGTCACCACTCTGCTGCATTCACACATTCCTGGTGTTTTTGGGGATCCAACTTGTGATGTTTTACGTTCCCACTTCAGTGAGCTTCTGGTTGGGATTTCTGGCTTATCAGGTTATTGTTTTTCTATTTGAGCTACCCATCTAAGACAGGTTGAAATCAATGAAGACCTCGCTGTGTTCAGGATGAAAGTTTACAGTGTGCCATCTGCAGCAATGTAATGCATGTAGTAACAGAATCCATCCATCCATCCATTATCCAACCCGCTATATCCTAACTACAGGGTCACGGGGGTCTGCTGGAGCCAATCCCAGCCAACACAGGGTGCAAGGCAGGAAAGAAACCCTGGGCAGGGCGCCAGCCCAATGCAGGGCACACACACACACACACCAAGCACACACTTGGGACAATTTAGGATCGCCAATGCACCTAACCTGCCTGTCTTTGGACTGTGGGAGGAAACCCACGCAGACACTGGGAGAACCCGGGAAGCAAACTCCTAACTGCGAGGCAGCAGCGCTACCCACTGTGCCACCGTGCCGCCCTAGTAATAGAATGCATTGTGTTATTCATTTCAACGGATGGCACATCACAAAAATTTGTAGTAATAAATGCATTGCATTTCTTTCTAACAGATGGCGCATCAAAATCCTTAGCACAGCATTTAGGAATCCCATACCAAATAACAGAGGCACAGCAACTGGGTGGCCACACACTTACAGACACTTGTTATTTTATTAAGTCGGATTTTATACAATTGATTGAGGTGAAAAGTTAAGTGTTATGTTACAGCTTGGAGAATTCAGGAAGCTGTGTTTTATTCCGATTGTCCAATGTAGCACTGGAGTTCTGAGGGTGTTCAGGCAGAACTTCCGACTCAAAAACTCAGGTTTACCATCTGTCTGATAGCACCTGAAAATGGGGGCCAAAGGACAAAGGGACAGCAGAGTCACATCCTGCTACTGCTGGCTTTAAAGGACTGAAAACGACACACGGAGTGGGCGAGCGATGGGTGAATACGTCCGTCATAGTTACGAGGTGATCATTCAGGGGTCCCAGCGGATTGCCATTCAACGGCTATTCCTGACGCATACATTCAATGCGGTATATTTCAGTTTTTGGTAGTATTGTATTGACAAACTGAAATAACATTGCAAAAGAATAACTATTTTAAAAACCTGCAGTTAAATGTCGGATCTTCTGTACAAATGACACTTTCTCATAAGGAAAAAAAATGCTTAAAAACCCAGCGTATGGTCTTCTGATGAGACCTGAAGAGAAAACCTGCACGCCTAACGAACACCATGTGCAAACAGCCAGGAGGCAGCACATGGACCCTATAACCCCCAAACCCCCCAAATATATCTACAAAGATAAAAAAGGAGAAGAAGGAGGCCAGAGATAACTAAGGAGAAGGAAAAGCTGTCACTGACTTCATTGTTTGTGTTGGTCCTTTAGTTTTATAAAACCCAGAATTTCGCTTGATGTTGCAGTACAGAAGGCGGATCAGCCAGTTAAGTTGACTTTGCATCTTCATCCTCACAAAATGAGTTTAGTAGCGATCATATACAGTACTTCATACATAAAGGAGCACGATGGAGGATTCATAAGGGCATAAACGCGACAAAAGGCCAACCAGAAAAGACAGCTGGTGTGGCGGCCTTCTGACGCCCCCTACCGGCCTCACTGGTGTTCTTACGCAGACAGTGACCATTAGAAGAACAGCAAACGGGACAAACCAGGGCTAAGCCATAGAGGATCGGGGCTATGGGCATGCGCGTCGGGCACTGGGGTATTGAGGATTTGCCTTTCGAAGATATGGGGCTAAAGCCCAGGAGGCGCCGCCAAAACACGACGGCACTGCTTGAAGAGCCTCCGCCACGCAAGTCAGGACGGACGCAGTCACATGAAAACGTTTGTGGCTCTTCGAGGTCTACGTGAGCGGATTATCTGTGGATCTTAACGTGATGTTTAGACGTTGTCGGAGGAAGATGGGCACTCATTGGGCATCACGTCGTCAGACACCTCCAGATGCCCTAATGTAACACAGAGTAAAGTCGTGTGTATGTGGCGAGCTGCCGGGTGGCGCAGCAGTTAACGCCGAGGCATTGGCGATTATGGGTCAAAGTGGTAGCACTAGAGTTGGCCATGGGGCGCTTTATCCCCCCAGCAATCAGCGTGCAAACAATGTACGGAGGTTCGGGTCGCCTCCTAAAGGTCAACATTCTGGACGTAGGTGAGTTACTTTGATTCCCCCCTTCCATGTGCACAGACATGAATCTGAACAGCAGCCCTAGGCGGGACGGTAGTGCACCAGAGGATCCCCCATCCTTAAACCGGTCCATTTTGGAGCGGCCAATTGCTGTGTCTGTGTTAAGGCTGGGATTCCAGTCGGTCCGATCCTCTGCCTTTTTATTTACCTTAACGGCTTACATTTTATATTACGCCATTCGACATGCATAGTTGGCATTACTGGCACCTCAGATGGACTCCCAGTTTAGTTCAGCCCCCAGCTCGTATCTCTGACTGCTCATTCGTTGACCAAATTGGTACCGGAATGTTACCCGGGAAGCCGACGGGCACGAAACACACACTCGGGGCTGCGGCATCGATGCTTCAGCCAGCCGGAGCGTACGGCGCGAGGTGATTGCTGTTAACACAGCGCCCTCTCGTGGCTATGCCCGACCTCTGCGGTACCCAGCTGCTCTGTCGCCATGCTTTTTGCTTGATAAGGTAAACTCAAGGCCGAGCGGCACAAACCTTGAGTGGCCGGCGCTGCTGCGTCTCTTGAATCCCGGCTCGGTCAGGGTCCGTGTGCAGCTCTGCGCGCTCTCGGGATTCACACAGCTGTCGTCCAAATCCCAAACGGAGCGCCAGTGTAGTGAAAGGCGGGTTCAAATGACGGTCAGGAGCCGCTCTCCTCGAGCGCTTCCTCCCACACACCCAGCAGGGCGCGCTGGCCGGCGCATTTCACAGAATGTCGGGGCCTCTCCGGACTGCCTTGACAATGTGAGACAAATCAGGCAAGGGCCACGACTACTAAACACACGGCCGTTAGAAATGTCAATATCCACGCTTATTTCTTGGATGTGAATGGAGGCACCCTAACCAAAAACCTTTAAACATATTTTAATCTTGTGTGAAATTTAATATCTAACCACAGTAAATTGTTTCGGGGCAACCGCGATACCATTCATTCATTGCCTAACCTGCTTTGTCCTGAACAGAGCCAATCCCAGACAGCATATGGAGCAAGGCAGGAACAAACCCTGGACAGGATGCCAGTCTAATACAGGTCACGCACACCCACACACCCCAGTCACACAAGGGCCATTTTTTTTGGCAACACCGATCCACTTAACCTGCATGGCCTGTGGGAGGAAACCCACACAGAGAAGGGAAGAACATGGAGACTCCTCACACGGAGGACCGGAGCTGAAGACCTGGTCTTACTGCAAGTCAGCAGCGTCGCCACAAAGACACCAACAGTATAAACAATACGGAATCATTTAATTTAAAGTTTTGTACTTCAAGTATTAAACACTTTATTCGCTTAAATGATAAAATTGTAAGCCATTTATCAAAACACACTTTTATTTTTATATCTGTGTTACACCTGTAATATTCAGAGAGAAGAATTAGGCAATAAAATTAAAAATCAGGAATACGTTTGAAAGTTTAATAAGTCCGCTTGCAGTGTATCAACGTTAAATTGCAGAACAAAATTAAGAGAACAACTGAAGACAGACAATGGAGGACGAAGGTCCCGGGTAAGCAGGAACATTTCAAACTGTTCAATACAATCGTAAAAGTGTGGGGTTTTCATACCTGTTGATTATCACTCATTTGGTAACCTAATAAATTAACGTCATTAACGGAACTTTTTCTTTTAGTGAACGAGGTTCCAGAAAAAATGTAAAAACACTTTCAAATATTTCGAATGACTGAATGCACTGCAATAGAAGTCACAGCAACCGCATGCGTATTTAGTAGGTGCTTCTTTAATCTGAAAATGTTATGCCCTCTTTCTTTTAACTATCGAATTCTGAATCATATAAGATTGTTTTTGTTTCTAAAAAGAACTACGATGATAATAATATAAACAGAACTCGGATTCTTGCCACTTGATCTAAGGAAGGCATATTAATATCGTTTGAGATTACACGTTTAATCAACGTCACTGGTTTTGCAACGAAAACAAAGAGACAAAGGACGGACGCTGAATGCTGGGGGCGTGGAAGGCCGAGTCTTCAATCTGCTGACGGATAAAATTGACCGGCAGCAGCCTACAGCGCGCCCTGGTGGCAAAGGAAGGCGTACCGTCGAGGAAGTGGCCGGCTGGGTGCCACGCTAATGGGCCGAGTTCGCTCAATAGAGAGCGCGTGTCGGGGGGCTGCATGCCAAGGGTGCATCTTGATTTTCATGGACAGGATATTGAGGTACTGCCAAGGTTTGGTGGGTATCGAGTGTGGCACTTTAAGGCTTGAATGTCCCTTTGGCCTCGTCAGATCTGCAGGGTGCACTTAAAATGTTCGGATTAGATCTGGCACATCCACATGAGATGGTTCTCGCAGAAGAGCTGCTATGGGGGAAACAGCGGCCTAAAGTAACTAGTTGTCCTGTTCACTAGTGAGGGGAGTGTAACACTGGCCCCTGGATCTGTACAGCAGCAGGTTTTATGGATACCACACTGGAGCACAGAGGTGGAGACTGCAGCCAAAGCCATCAGTCAACATCCACCTCCTCACCGAGGGTCACGGACATGATATGAGGTGGCACTGTCTGTGACTTGGGAAGGAGCTCAGCCATATCAGAGCAGCCCCGAGTTGCAACTGTGGGTCCCAGGATGGAGAGGAGGCCAAGGAAGTAGTTTGGGTATGGAGTTTTGATAGGAAGACCCCTGGGTGGCTCTCACGGGGGGAATTCACGGAAGGTAGACTAGGGCCTTCAGCAAGTACTCAAGACCCTTCACTTTCTACACATTTTCTGATGTTACAGCCTTCTGCCAAAAGCACTTGCATTCACTGCCCCTTCTCAAACAACACTAAAGACCCCCCGCATATAAAGCAAAAACAAGATTTTAAAATTTTTACAATAAAAAAAAAAAAAAAAAAAAAAAAAAAAAAAATTCAGACACTTTCCTCAGTACTTAGTTGAAGCCCCTTTGGCAGTGCGGGGTCTTCTTGGGTTTGACACAACAAGCTCCACCCACCTGGATTTCTTCTCTGCAGATCCTGGATGGAGCTCATCGGTAGACAGCTCTCATCAGGTCTCTCCAGAGCTGTTTGAGTGGGTTCAAGACTCAAGGCTCTGCGTGGGCCACTCAAAGTGTGGTCTTTGGTTTGTGGTTGGGGCAACGGTCCTCATGAAGCGGAGGTGAAGGGTCCTTTGCAGCAGGTTTGTCTTCACTGTATCTTTGTGCTTTGCTCCTTTAGCTTTCCCTCAACCCTGATTATTCTCCCAGGTCCCAAACCCCCAGTATGAGGCAGACACCGCCATAAGTGGCGCCTGATAACCTCCAGGCAGGATGTTAACTTTGGTTTCATCAGACCACAGAACCTTCTTTCTCAGTCTGAGAGTCCTCCTCATCTCCATCGCTTTGGTAGCCAACACATGCTGCAGACTTGCAAAGCATTCATTACTGACAGAAGGTTGTCTCCATTTCTTTCAGTTTTTAAACACAATTTTTGAAATTAAATTAATTAAATAAATAAATAAGAGAGAACCACGTCAGAAAATCAGCATTGCTAAGGCCGATCCTTTAGAGCTGTCACTTCTGACCTGGTATGAAATGAACACTAGCGCTGCCACATAAATGGATGGAATGTCTGCCAGGTTTGCTTGTGTGGTTAATACTTACAGACTGTGATCGCCAGCGGCGCCCCAGAAGGTGGGGCATCCAGTTTCCTTTTCAATTTTCCTGGGAGAAATTTGCATAAAACGCACCATTTTTAAAAGGAGGGGAGAACAGCCAAGGAGAAATCAGAAAAAAAAATATATATCAGACTAAACAGGTTAGTATCTGCCGGGGCCATGACAAGAGGTCCTGTGGCACTAGAGGGCGCTGCCACCCCTCTAATCCGCTAAGACAAACGTCCAGGACACCAAATAAAAGCACAAAAAGGTTTCTGAATTCTTTCTTTTTCTGCCTCTAAGCACCCCAACCACCATACACAGGCAAGTAATACTAATAATTACAATAAGAAGTACAATAACCACACTCAATTGTCTCCTCCACACCTCCCAACTCCGGCTCGCTTGCTGGGTTCCCATCATTTCTTTATGTAGTCCTTGACCCGGAAGTGCTTCCGTTCTTCCATGTGACTTGCCAGCACTTCTGGGTCAGAAGGAGGGCTTGAGTTTTCTTCAGCCCAGAAATACTTCAGGGTTTCCGTTCCTGTGACTTGGGAGTTCTTCCGGGCTACATGGAAAGTAAAAATCCCCCAGTCTCCCTGCAGCGTCTCCTGGCGGCACCCATGGTACCCAGCAGGACTGTGAAGCCGAACTCCAGATCCCATGGTACCCTGCGGAAATCCGAGGCACTGCTAAGCTGCAGAGAAACCACCGTCTAGCGTCCTGGGGGAGGCAGTGTCCCAAATTAGCTGCCTTCCCCCATCCTTCCAATCTTTGGGCGTCCCAGCCGTTCATCACACTCCTGAAGACCAGTCTGTTAGGTGGGAGTCGGCGATTCAGTCCTGAATTGTGAGTCGGGCGTTCTGTTATTTTCAGTGGACTCGGGTGAGCTCACGATGACCTTATTTTTC
Organism: Polypterus bichir lapradei; assembly: GCA_026402145.1. NCBI lineage: Eukaryota > Metazoa > Chordata > Cladistia > Polypteriformes > Polypteridae > Polypterus > Polypterus bichir. The sequence goes on from JANRMT010062827.1 coordinate 22,053,705, forward strand.
TTTACCAGGGCGCAGAAAGACTGTAAAACATTTTATAGTTAAGACTTTCACTGTTCGGGGTTGACCTCCAATTCTACACTTCATTTCACCTGCTGCCAACAGTTGGGCTGGGAACTGGGGGAGTGAGATTCCCACTGTGCGTATATGTATTTTGTATTTGCACGTATAAAGGTTATTTTGGGTTGGACGTTATTGTTGTTCTCATCTCCTCTTCTCTTTTGTATACAGTAATCCCTCCTCGATCGCGGGGGTTGCGTTCCAGACCCCCCCGCGATAGGTGAAAATCCGCGAAGTAGAAACCATATGTTTGTATGGTTATTTTTATATATTTTAAGCCCTTATAAACTCTCCCGCACTGTTTATAAATATTCCCCGCAGCGTTATACAGCATAATCCCTTTGTATTCTCTTAGATATTAGGTAAGATTCATTGAAATTATGTATATAAACACACACTGTTTATATACAGTAAAACCTAAATATTATTTTAAAGATATTGAGTGTCTCCGATATCACATATGTTACAGCCATTACGATAGACAGGTCACCAGCAATAAATACGTACATTGCAAGAAAAATAGTATACAGTAAATGTGTGTACAGTGACACTAAACGTACATACATGTACTAAGCACTGTAAGAAGAAAATTAATTATGGTTACTCACCAACAATGACACGATGACTTGTCCGATAACAATGAGTTTAATTTTACTGCACAACAAAGGAGAGCGTTACAGCCCTTGTAAAGGAGCCACTTCAGGCGATTGTGTAGCACTGCCGTTGTTCTTCTTCTGGCAGTCTTCAATCCAAATCCCTAAAGCAGATTCCATCCAGACTACTGCCTTTTTACATCCACTTACAACTCGTTTTGCAACCTGGTTAAAAGGACGCTGCAGCCGTAGATCTTATATTTCTTTCCTACTTTTTAAATAAAAAGAATCGTAGCCTTCAACAAATCCAAAACGTTTACCTTTTCGGCAATCGTTAACATCTTCTTTTTGCGCTTGGGCACGGCCCCTGAAGCAGTAGCAGATTGTTTTGGAGCCATAATGAAGGGCTTGACTATGCACAAAGATAAACACTAAAGAGCACAACTCTTTACACAGCGAAACACGTTGATGCTGAATGAGCGAGACGAGACTTCCTGGTTAACACTGCATTCAGCACGCAGGAGCTCAACTGCGTGCTCTGATTGGTTAGCTTCTCAGTCAGGAGAACTTAACTGCGTGCTCTGATTGGTTAGCTTCTCAGCCATCCGCCAATAGCGTCCCTTGTATGAAATCAACTGGGCAAACCAACTGAGGAAGCATGTACAGGAAGTAAAAAGACACATTGTCCGCAGAACCCGCGAAGCAGCGAAAAATCCGCGTTATTTAGTTATGCTTTCATATAAAATCCGCGATAGAGTGAAGCCGCGAAAGTCGAAGCGCGATATAGCGAGGGATTACTGTAATACATTTTTCAGTGCTTATGGATACTGTCCTCTAGCTACTTTACCCTCATACTGTATATGGTCAGCTGTCGGTTTGAACTGAACATTTTATAAAGGTGGGTACGGTGGTGACCTATTCTTTTCATCATCTGTCTTAAAGGAGGTCAGGTTAGCGGTAACGACCGACCCGTTTCAGTGTGGCAGGGCAGATTTGTTACGACACTTGGCAGTTTGTTCAAATGTAGGATGTGGCAGACCCACATGAACCTGCGCGTTTTATTTAGTAGTAAGGCCGACTTTGGAGGTAGCAGAGTAGAAATGAACATTTTAAAGCAGCAGTAGTTCCTTGCCTGGAGATTAAGTTTCAAAAAGGCCACTGATCAGTACACCTGGGAAAACATCCGCACAAACAGCAGAAGCCAATACTGACAAGGAGCAACTTCAAATCAGACTTTTCAACACAACACTGTGAAGCCAAACTACAACTGCTAGCAGTTCAGCTGGATGATGGGAGAAAATCACAGTGGATACAGTAAGGTTACTTTAAATGTCCATTCGGCCATGTGATAGTATTTCTTGGCATGGTGTTACCCTTAACAGATATTATATTATGCATAGTTGGGTTCGGAGATGCATATGGATAATTTGTGTGATGTGAAATACAATTGTTGAACTAAAACAAAAATGGCGGAGCTTTGGTATTTTACGTGTGAATGGCATTTTATAATTAGGCCCATGTAACTGTAATTGGAATGCACTAAACACAGTGTGTTACTCAAAAGATGACTGTTTTGTGCCCTCTTGTGGACATAATTAGTAAACAACCTTTTTAAGTTTCAAATGAGGTTGAAAAATCAGCAAGGCTTCATTTTATATTGCATACTCAACAACTGATGCTCACCCATTCTTCTCCAAGGCGATCCTGTCAATTTTCAGGACGTCACCATGTCTTCTTATTTCTGTAACTGTGAAAGTCTTGATTCCTCTGTAATGTAAAAGTGCCAGACATTTAAAAGACAATAAGAGCTTTGAAAGATCAATACCTGTGTAGGCCTTTGTACGTGCTGGCTTCTTCACAGTTGAACAAGGCACTGCATGGAGGTGTAACGTTTAATACGGCACTCATCAGTGCTGATTGCACAGCGTATGAACTGTTTTTCTTCTAACTGAAAGGAGATACAAGAAGGCTTCCTTTTCTCAGTTTTTGTTTCCTTCTGTTTAAGAGACCCATCAGAGTCCACATCATCTTCTCAGCTGCCCACCTTTGTCAACGTTACACCTTGAAGGCTTTATAGTGTCACCACGTGGCTATAATTTAACACGTCACAAAAACAAGACACGCAAAAAAGCAGTCAAATTTATTGTTTTATTATCCAATACAGTGGTATACTTAAGAAACGTGTTGCAAAAAAGAAAAAAAAAAAAAAAAAAAACAAAAAAAAAAAAAAAAAAAAAAAAACAGCCACACGTGAAGAATAGTTAATATTTGTTTAAAGCAGTGTTATTATATAATCTAAAGAAAATAGTACTGTAGTGCCATAATAAACTATTAGTACAAAAATACATTTTAGGGCACCAAGTACGTCATCCAGTATCACAAATTATTAAAAGGGAACACTTCTTTTCATAGTATACCCTTATTATTAGAGAACGGTTTTCATTTGATCCAAGCACTTCTTTGTAAATAAGCATAAAAAGGTTTTGTGACGGATAGAAATCTGGATGTCACTTCAGTGTGTCTATACGTGTAGAAAAGCCAGACTGCCTACTGCTAGGATTACAAGTTTCAAGGCTCAAGGGTATACCAGAATACAAAGTTATCCATTTTTAGAAATTGTGTTTTTTTTTCACTTTTGTTTTATACAAAATAACAAAGATGTACAAAAAAGTTAATTTACAAACCAAGAACCAAGGCGTTAAGCTAGCAATATATACAGGCAAACTATTAGCATCTATTTCCAATGCATAGTAGGCTGGGGTAAGGTGTAGGGAGCCAAGTTCGCTTTTCAAACCTTCAACCGTCTTACTGTGTGTGCTCAACCCACATTTCCTTTGTACAGTAACAGAAAGAAAAGGGAAAGAAAGCAGTTTTGATAAATTATCAAAATAACGTTTTAAAAAAATAAATGAAAAGGTTTCCCAATACGAAAAACCTTACTAATAAAAAATAATAATCGGGTAAGGCATCCCTGCTTGTTAATATAATATTATTATCTGTGTTAAATGTACACAACTGAGCAGGCAGGCACCGGAACCAAAGTAACAGCACATGCATAGTTCCCTTCAACTGGGAGAATTCCAATGCTAATAAAACATCATATGCTTTCTAAGGTAAAATATTGTAAAATGATTAGTGTCAAGTACAGATGCAGCCTTGTTACATTTCTACCAGCTGTATCTGACAATCCCCCAAATGCATTGTTTTTGTTTCTTTTTATCTCAGTATAAGCCTCAATGGAAGAATTTGTAAAAAAAATTGCAGATCCATACACCACTGGCGCATTTGTCGCACAGTTTTAAATAATTATGCTCTAGTTTAAATTCCTTCTTTTCAGTATTCTACTGTCTAACTTAAGTTCAGGCAAAGTAGCATGGGTAGGAAACTTTGCATTATATATATATATATATATATATATATATTTATTTTATTCATTTATTTAAAAAGGAAAAAAAAAAAAGCTGTGGCACAGGGCATGCATCTGAACAAAGGTTCAAAAGTTAAGTTCTTTGCAAACTTTTAAGCACCAAAAAACAACAGCACTTAAAAGAGAACCTGAAAATTGTTTCTTTTTTCCTCTCAATTCCATAATCCATATTCATCTGAACAATTAATACTTGGAGGAGGTCTATCCCTGAAAGGGCAACAGTCCCAGCTTTCACATTCAGCAGCAGGCCAGCTGCTTTCCTTTTCAGAAGTGGTCAATCAGAACAGAGACGCAGTTTGCACCCACAAGATAGTTGGGATCTCCAGGAAGGGACTTGTTCTGCCAGCTTTTAGGGTCACCTGAATGGAAAGGTAATACACTTAAAAACACACAAGCAAAGGATTTATCAGTAAAAAAAAAAAATAATAAAGATAAGTTTTCTCTCACCGAAAACACAGCATAAGGATATAAAACTGTAACTGTGGACAAATTAATTTTTAGGTCACAGATACAAATCAAATAAAGCTGAATAAATAAATTACACAACTGCAAAACAAATGCTTAGTTTTTGTCAATACATGTGAGAATAATAAACAAAAGTCTGAGTCACACATTCATCAGGTACATTCTGACCATTTCCCTTTTTATCACATCTACCATATGTACAGTAAGTGTACACCAGTGGCATTCCACCAAATATTTCACAGACATCATATCTTTATTGTATTCCTGAAATGTCTTTAGTTTGCCCATAAACTTATGTCATGTGAATGTGTTTGTCAGGGCAAGGTTACTGTGCACAGAAATCCTGCGCAGGCAACGATGAACTGTAGCTGTAAAGAGCAGAAGGTTCTGAAATAGCCACCAATGACAAAGCAGCAGTTGAAGTTATTCAAAAATGGACAGACAGTGTAACTAACTACATGAATAACAGGTATGTGAACAAGGTATACTGTAGGATTTTGCCATCTTCTGCTGCACGCATTTTGGCTTACATACACTTCCAGTGCAGCTAAATTACATGCTCATGTAATGAGATTTCTTAAGGCAAGAGAGAGAAAAAAATGACATGTAAGATAAATTACTCAATTAATACCTAAAATAAATTAAATCGGCATGCCTGTTAAAATGATTCACAGCACACTCTAAAAACATGAAAATTTACATTTATAGAAGTGCATTTTAATTTTAACCAACTGCTGTACTTTTCTTTAAGGCAGGGACTCTGCTGTATTATCCAGCCTGACTGCATCAAACCAGCATCCCAGATATGGTTTCTCTCTGTTGCTGATGACACTGCTATTAGAAGACCTCTTAAAGACCCATAAGGTGTTTTGTTTCTTAATGTTTTTATCCTCTCTTTCTATCCTGGTTAGATCAACTTTGACATCCTTTCTCAAGACAGTAACAGACATCTTTCTATGAAACCTTGAGTTTCTTGGTAATCTGTCACATGAAATAACAAAAACCAAATAGACTGACACATGTTTCATGAGAAAGTTGTTTCATTTCTGAACCCGGAGCTGAACTTTAAGAATGCCAGTACCTTGTAACACAAGTGAACATGTTTAAGTAGTGTTCATGCATTTAGAAAGGTTTCTCTAACAACCAATAGGCATTAACACATGACTAATTAAGAATAAGATAAGAGAGTTTACTATTAGGACACTATGGGGCTTTACAGCCATATGTGAATAATCAATTAAAAAAAATCAGTCATTTCAAGCAGTAATAGCTATTATACACACTAGCAATGCCTTGGCTATATTTTTAAATCAATGTAATAGTATACGGATAAAAAGGTATTAATTTCTATAAAAAAAAAAAAAAAAAAAAATGAAACTTTCTGGGTGACCAAACCTTTGACTAGTATTGTATACTGGCTTAAATTACAAATACAGGAGTTGGAGTTGGGGGTACCATAAATTGAGGAGCCAGAGCTGGAGTCAAAGGCTTTGTGTACTGACTCCACAGCCCTACATAAGCGACAGCAACATCTCAAATCATTCACTCGATAAACAATATGCAATTAACATTTTAACAGTGTTGTTTCTGTATTGCTAGTGCTTCACTGCTACATGTGTGCCACAAATATTATTATACATCTTCCCATTCATTATTCAAATGCATGCAAGCAAGCAACATTGCTCACAAAAATGTTTCAGAAAACTTGTAACCGCAATGTCTGTAGTCCTAGAAGGAGCCCCTGTAATTCACTGGGAACATGAACACAGATCAATCAATTCACTAAATAACCGATTGTAACAATGCTAAGAATTAAGCCTCCTAGGTCTCTGGAGCTAAGAGGTAAGCAAGTTAAGCAACTGCACTAGCAGGTATGTGTGCTTTGGTGACTGACATTCCATCAAGCTGGATAAGCTCCCTGTGAAGATGTAATTTACTACACAACATATGTAGGAAATCAGAGTGATTAATGACCCACCTCCAATATCCAGTTGTAAAATGGGTAATCTTCTGCTGTTATGCACACTCAATCCATTTATTCATGGAGAGAACATGTCGACTCCATAAAGATCACAATCAGGCTAGATATATACCGATTTGCTATGACCCTCCTGTTCCACCACATTTCAAAGTTGCTCTATTGGATTGAGATGTGCAGCCCATTTTAGTGAACATAAGTCACTGTCATGTCCATGGAATCAGTTTGTGATGATGCATTTTTTGTGATATGAAACACTGCCCTGATGGAAGTATCCATTTAGACCATAGCCAAAAAAAGATTTTATAGTCAACAAAAATGCTTAGCTATGTTGTATTAAATAATACTCATTGGATATTCCAAGCCCTAAATTGTGCCAAAAAACATTTTCCATATCATTATACAACAACCACTAGCCCATTCTATTGTACAAAGCATAATGGATTCATATATTCATGCTGTTTTTAAAAAGTTCTAATTCTAAGATCTGCATTTCACAGCAGCAAGAGATTTGCAAGAAATGGAAGTATTAATCAGGTGCCCACTTTAACCTCATCTTCCTGTCCTTAACTGACAGGAGTGGAAAATGAGAAGTCCCTCTGCTGCTATGGCCCGTCTGCTTCAAAGTTACATGCAGCATGATTTCAAAGACCTTCTGCACACCACTGTATAATGCACTATTATTTGAGTATTTGTGGTTTTTCTATTAACCTGACCATTCTCTGCTGACGTCTGTCATTAGCAAGGTGGCTTTACCAATGAAACTGAAGCTCAATGGGTGTTTTTTTGATTATGATGCCATTGTCTATAAACTCTGCAAATTATAGTATAAGAAAATCCCAGGATAGCAGCTGCTCAGAGATACCTGTACCACCACATCTGGTATCATGGTGACTATCACCAAGATTATGCAATTCTAATGTTTGGTCAAACAGCAGCTAAACCTCTTGAACATTTCTGTAAGCCATATATATTAGAGCTATAGCCATACAGGCAACTTGCGGTAACAGGCAAACATAATGAAGTAGCCACCGAGTCTATGCTATACTTGCTTCATTTTACATAGATTTGAAAGAGGTGCAGAGGGTCTCTGTACTCAATTTCAAAGTCAAACTTGTGTCAGCCATAAATTAAGACACAAGCAGGGGATCCTCATTTATATTATGGCAAAATATTTCACCAACAACTTAGTTCAGTTTAGTCAGAGGTAAAGAAAAGTGTGACCCAGAAAAAATGAAATGGAATTATACTGACCCACCACCAAGTGTCAAGCAAGTACCCAAAGACCCCATAAAGGACAGAGAAAGGACAGCATACCCGACGAGGAGTCGGAGGATTTTAGAGCAAAAGACCAACCATCAGGGGTCATAGACGCACAGTGAGGCAAGCGCAGCTCCACAGGTTTCAGGAACTTCAGTCCATGAGGTCCACACATCACCAACGGGCTGAGTAGTGTTTCTCCTAAAGAGAGAAGCAAAAAGAGTTTTCATTGCAAAAATGTCCATGTCATAGTAAGGAGAAGACTAGCCTTTGTTTTGGCATTTGTTATGGTAGGGTACATGTATTTCACTTGTGCTTTATTTGCAGTAATTTTACAAGCTATGAAAGTTGCCCAAGCATTCTATGCCATCTACCAAACCAACGATCACATCTCTCTTACTTTATAGTAACATTGCATCTAGAAAGTGTTAAATGCCTAAGTAAATTACAGTAAGCACACACCATGAAACACAGTCCTTACCTTTTTCTTTGTCGAGTGGAGGTAGAATGCTGTTGTCTCTGCATACTTTGAAGTAGATCTCTTGCTCAACCCCATCTGGGATAGCTCCTTGAGGAATTATAATACTGACTCCAGTTTCAATTGAACTCAGGACACCACCATTGCTATTGAAAATGCCTCTTGCTGTTGCAACTACTGTGTGTCCTTCATCATCATCTTCATCCTCCAGAGCACTTGGACTTTTTAAATAAAGGGAAAAAAGGAAAACAAGTTGAATGTATTCATTATTTGTTTTACTACTGCTGCATTAAGAGACATCCATATGAAGAGGAAACCAAACTAGCTGCCACCCAAATTTACAAGTGCCAGCAATCATCTGCAGTGACCAAAAACATGTATTCAAACACACATATATTATGCACATGCATTCTTAATACTAAGACTTGTGCAATTTTAAAACCTTTCAGTCTTTACTTTCTAATCTTGGTCTTACGCAAACATTCACCTCTACAGAGGTCTAGTTAAAATTTACAGGAATTTATTGTTTCCACATCTTTGTTAATAAAGTGTGAAGACTACTGAGCTAAACATACAAAGCTTCACTACTCGCCTATGCTAGACACATGAATGTTAAAGTATGGAAACAAATTGTAAAGTCTCCAAAGATGATAAGTATGTCTTCAACTAACTCAACAGTTCTTTCAGCAAATATAGAGATAGGTATGTTTGTTTGTTTTGCAGTGCTGGCTATCTATAAAATGCACACAGGCTTTATGCCCTCATTCTTTGCTAGTAAACAAAACTTTCCATTGTTAAAAAGAGTGGAGTGATTAGAAAGCAGTGATAGAATGCTTTATGAAGTTTCAGGAATGGTAAAAAGTACCCTAGATTCATGTATAGAAGAAATACTACCTTAAAATAATTTAACTGAAAACCTGTATGTCTCAAAAATGTGTCTGCGATATGACTAGAGATTGTGCAATAAATTAATTTGACTGAAAAATGGTAATAAAAAAAACCACACAACACTTGACTACTGCTGCTTACCAGCTGCTTTTAACTTAACATAAAACCAAAGTCAGCTATGATGTCCGTGGTCAAGGTTCTTTTATATAAAAAAAACTTTCAGAATCCCCAACTCCTTATCTGGGAGGTTATGTGTGAACAGTATTAACCCTCAATGTTATTGAGTTATCCTGAGAATAGTGAAGTTCTTTGGTCTTGCACCAATCTCCCCAACCTCAACCACAGCTACTGTTCTTAACTGCTTTCTTTTAATCAAAAAAAAAAAAAAATTATTATGTTTGTTAAACACTTCAGTTAAAGTTGCTAGTGAAAACTGTACATTTTGAAAACTTCTCCAAGCTGTCAGAATTGAACAGGAAAGACTTCAATACACTGAAGCAGCAAAGCTAAAGATGACAACTGAATTCACAAAGGGCAGGGTGCCAGTCACTGCTGGCACAGTAGCACTAGGGCGAATGTGACTCACTGATTAAGGTAACTTGCATGTAAACATGTAGACAAGAATATAATGAGGCTTTTGGTAACGCATTGTCTATGAAGAACACTTCTGACAAGACTTCTTCAGACTATAGCGAGAAGTACCTAGGTTCTGGATGATTCTGGTAGTTCAGACAACATCTCAATTTGAGGAGATGTCAGTTTGATAGATCTCCTGCATGTAGCACTCTAATTCTGTGGCCAACCACCACATTTCTGCTCCACACCCTTTGACCGTTTTCTTGGGCTTCTTTAGAACAGCCTGGATAGCAAATCTCAACACTCCATTCTGCCACAAAAATGTTGGTAATTTTTTGTCATGCATTTACCTACCCTCAAATTATAGTTTAATTGTCAATATTTCAGTTTGATTCCTTCTTTTTGTCTCAATTAATCAGTTTGGTTTAATCAACTCATTATGTTATTGATCATAAACACTCATTTGTTACATTTGTTTAATCCTGCACTGGTCTACTACATAACTTCATAAAGATTTTGTCTTAAGAGGTTTAATAGTGAATATGTTACTTTCTTCAATGAAATAAAAAAATCACTCAGTAACATGTATTTTTTTTGAAAAAATTAATTGTTTTGAAAATCTGAAATTTGATCTACTGACATTAATACAGAGCACAAAAAGTAAGACAAAAGTTCTATAAAAAGTTAAGGGTTCCTGAACCTTTTGCACATTACTGTACATAGTCAAGAACACTAGAAATGTCAGATGAGACATGGGGCAACTTGACTCAAAGCTAGCTAAATTTATTCAACAAAGAGAATATTGTCTCATTAAATTGAAAGTCTCTAAATGGTTTATGAACCCTTTCATGATTTGTAGAGAGGTTCACAACTTTAATCCTGGCATGCAGTATATTTGAGTAGTTAAAATGATCAAAACAAAATAAATGATTTCTGCTATGAGCAACTAGAAATAGTGCAGATTCAGAAATTTTTAATGTTGCATAGATTTTGATAGACTCTTAGGAATGTGCACTTGGGAAGTTAAAAATGGAGGTCAAAGCAGTGTGTCATAGCTTGCAAAGATTATTTAAATGAAGTCTACAATTGAAATATTGCTGAAAAAGTTTTGTAGTCTGACAAAGGCTTACAGAAGATACAAGTTTTGCAGTAAGGTAGTTTATACTAACCATGGCACCAGAGAGTGGCAACATGTTGCATGATGATTAGTATATGCAAGTAAGAATTCCACTGTACTCTGTACACATGATAATAATGACAATAATGACACTATAAATCAATTTGCTTATACAGTTTCCTGACATACATGCATGTTTAGTTATTTTACAATGCCTTACCTTACAGGAATGGCCTTGGGCACAGCATTGATGTTATTTTGCTGAAATTTTGGTCTGCCTTCTGCTGTCCGTGAGAATGTATCCATTCCAATTTCCAACTCAGCTGACTGACAAGAGTTCTGTGGTTTTGTTGCTGGCTGAGGTGTAACAGTCTGTGGCTTTGTAATAAAGTCTGGCTTTTGTTGAACATCATTGGGTAATAAGTTGTGGTTGAATTTCGGACTCTCAAATTTACGCTCAAAGGGCCTTGCTGAACTTGTATAAGGCTTTGGTGTGAAGCGATTATATGATTTCACTGGCTGTTCAGTTCCATTAATTGGAGTTTTTTCAGGGAAGCTTTTTTGTGGAAGATAATTTGATTGCACAGTTTCCTCTCGACTGCTGATCCTTGATATGACTGGTTTTGCCTGTAAAGATGGAGGCTCTGGCTTGGTCTTAGGGGAGCCTGGTGGATCTAAGGGTACTGAGGCTGTTGAAATGAATGTATAAAAACAAAGTCACTGACGTGACAAATATCAACATTACTAAAATATATAAACAATGTTAGGTAATAAAGTTTTTAAATATCTAAATTATTATAAGAAAAAAAAAACTATAATCTGACCTTCAGACAGTGGTGGTTTGGGGAGTACTGCAGGAGGTACAGAGGAGTTTGAAAAAGAAAGGCCATACTGGGAGGCAGGAGGGCTAATTGGAGACACTGGGTCATATCGTTTGTCAGGAACAATAATTTTGTCTGTTGGTTCATTCTCTACAAGTTTATTCCCCCTATAATAAATTTGAAAAAAATTAAGAACAATATCCAAAAAATAACATTTATTGCTTTTGTATATTTACAAATGCAACAAGATTTTTTCCAGTAAAGTACATTATATCAATCTTATCAATAAAAATACAATACTTAACATGCTTGCTTGCTTACTTCTCCTTCCGAACTTAAGCTCTCCCACACAAATGCATTATAAAAAAAAGAAATATGCTCTGCATATAAAACACTTTACAAAGACTGTTTCAGACATTTTGGTTTAATAAACTAAAACACAACTGTTTTATCATCATTTCACTTCTTTGGTCAAAATTTTGGTTTAAAGCTCATTGAAAACTCATTAACGAAAAATGTTGTAACTGAATCAGTCTTTGAAAAACCAAATACAGCAAATGAAAGCTATAAAAAAAGAAAAGAAAAACCATCAAGCACACACTAGTATTCACTAATCAACACAGATATATAAGCAGCAGCACTTTCAGCCCAAGAACGTAACAGCCTGATAAGAACTTTCTATTTTTTCCATTGTGAAACCTAATTTAATGAAGCTAGACTGCTCTAAAGTGGACTGACAATGAGAAGCACACATACACAGGAAACCGTTCAAAAGTCATGGACTGAAGAGGAAGTAATAATATACATAGTGTAGTCAGTCATGTGCTGAATCTTTGTTAAAGAACCTGATACAAATAAAACAGCACTGAGACCTCTAAAAAATTACATCCTGAATGTGTCTCACACTGAAGGCATCAATTCTTACCACTTTAGATTCCTTTTCAGGTAGTCATAGCTACTGTATGAGCCAAGAAATCTAGGTGATGGCAAAGCAAATGCAATAAAAGAAAACAGATGGGGAAAATGAACATTCTGATAAATGCAAAAACTGAAAAACTGTCATTCCCCAACCCGTAAAACAGAATGAAAAAAGGTAGTCATACAATATACATTATATAAGAACTTTCACTTCAAAAAACAGACTGTGTATGTTTTTGTCTACATAATTAATTTAAGCCCAGAACCATCATTTGCTATTAATGTTGGGTGACAGGATGACACTAAATGGAAATATTCTGTACCAAACAATCATTTTTGCTTAAAAATTATTCTACTCTAGAATAAAACTATATTTACCATTAATGTTGAAGAAGTAATTAGAAGGAAACATTAGCTTTCTTCATATGTAAAACTATTATTACGTATATTTTTGTGTAATCACAATGATTGATACATTCAGGACAAACTAAACTATAGATGAAAACCAGAGAACAGCTAAGCACTGAAAGCATGGATTCAAAGAAATATACTACTGCAGCGTCACTGCTTCCAAAATTGTACAAAGTTTCATTTCCACTCAAAAAGCACTGTATTATTTTACTGACACTTCACTGCTCTCTGAGCTCACTGCTCTTTTCGTTGATGGGAGAAAAATGCATGTAATTTACTAATATGAAGGTGTCTATGGTGGAAAGCATACAGTTTTGTCAACTGGTTCCCTGATTTAGTAGTTCACTCCTGGGCTCTGACTGGGAATACCTGCCTAACTTCATGTCCAACTTCAAGACCCTTTTTAAACCTCTTAACTTTGCAAAACTAACAAAGAAATTACCTCCATGTTCAAGGGGCTCTAAATAGCTAACATAAAAATGCATCAGAAAATGATTACTCTCTAACTTGGAGATAAAGTTAACTTGTACAGTACATAATCCATGGTTCATGAAGGCTGATATTCACTAAGAGCTATCAGCCTTTAGCAGCTGGTCAATTTAGCATTTTAAGAGGTTGATCTGTATGTCTTATATCACTGACAAAAGCAGTTTAGCTTTATAAACTAAACTATTAGATTTAGTTTATTTAACTCATAGGTATCAATAGCTGAATATGCCAGGTCAAATTAAGTTTCCAAAGTAATTTCATCAAATAAATTTGAGAAAAATAGTTTGCTTTTAACAGGTAAATTGTCCAGTTTTCACATTTTTGGGTTCAAGTTGGGATCAGAGCTCCTAATTAATAGGGGCACACTTTTACTTATGAGCATTACTATACTGGAACATTTCTCTAAAATTATTTCCTTATCTGTAATATTTTAATTGTTAAATTTCTCTCTGTGGCCAGCCAGATCTGAGCAAAAGTGAGACTTTGTAATATTTAACAGAGCTCCAGTAAAGAAATGAGGTGTTGATTCAATGGTGTGCTTGATATATGGTTTCCAAAGTTTAGAAAGTTTCCTTAACAAAAACAAAACAACTATGCAGACGAATATGCCTAACAATGCAACATTATCTGTGCTTAGATGCACAGCTTCCACGTAACCTCATGAAATATGCTATATAAAAGTCTGTCGCATTACTGTCAACAAAGTCTACTGTAACAACAGGCTTAGGACTCACAGCTTGTGACACTTCATACGACCAAGTATGTTATAAATCTACTTTTAACTTGGAGTGTACAACGGTTTCCAACATCACCTACATCTGAGGAAATGCTGTTGAGAGGTTCAGCAGTGTTACATGACTTGGGATAATCACTGATGAAATGAAGTGGGCACACCACATTTTCTGTCTTGTCAAGATGGCTTACCAACAGTTTTACTTCCTCAGATGTCTGAGGAAAGCTTGGATTTGTCCATTTGTTCTCACTATCTTTCATTAGTGCAAAATGGAATATATCCTCACTTGCTTCATTACCATGCTGGTACGAGACCTATTCAGCTCAAGGCCATAAAACACTGCAGAGTTTGGTAATCGCAGCACAGAATATTACCAGCAACCAACTACTTTCTGTTGAGGACATATATAAACACACATGGTATTAAAAAGGTAAACAGTAGTATAAAAGACCTTGGTCATTCTGCACAGTTGGTTTTCTTACTTCTTCATTCTGGCCGACTGCCACACACATCAGTAGATTTAGCCAGTAAGCAAATACTTTAAATGATCTTGTATGCAAGGTTACTGAACAGCTAATCATAAACACAATACCACACCTATTGTTATGCATCTGTTTTTTTTTTTATGTTGGTACTGCATTACTGTCACTATTCTGCAATACACAGTTTTGTATATTATTCAAACATTGTGTATAATGTTTCAATGCAGAAACACTAATTTCTGGAGAATGAAACAATTAAATCAATGTATCTGACTAAGTAAAGAGGGTGGATAAGAATTCAAAATGTAGATATTACCTTGTTGAAAAATTAGAGTAGTTTGTTTGCATTTGAGATTGTAATGGCTTTGGAGCATCAGGGAAACGATTAACAGTAGTTTGAGGAGCTACTTTGCCATCAAAGCTTCGGCGATCAAAGTATGAAAGCTGTTTTCGATAGTATTCCTCATCTTCATCAGGATCATAGTGATTGGATCGCACAATGTCGTCTGATGGTTTTGGCTGGGGTTTTTGTGGTTCAGGAGCCCTGTACCATGAAAAAATTCAGTAAAGTTTGATTTATTTATTGGAAAACATGATTACTGACAGTTAATCTTAATATTCAAATTGTGCACAAAATATGTTAGCTTTACTTGAAAAGCACATGGAATTAGAGATCACTAAACGTTTCAGAAAATATTACACTGCTAAAACCTGAAAAAGCCGTAATGACTTACACAACCTTATTCAATACATAATGTTACTTCTAGTATACAGTAATCCCTCCTCGATCGCGGGGGTTGCGTTCCAGAACCCCCCGCGATAGATGAAAATCCGCGAAATAGAAACCATATGTTTGTATGGTTATTTTTAAATATTTTAAGCCCTTATAAACTCTCCCACACTGTTAACATTATTAGAGCCCTCTAGACATGAAATAACACCCTTTAGTCAAAAGTTTAAACTGTGCTCCATGACAAGACAGAGATGACAGTTCTTTCTCACAATTAAAAGAATGCAAATATATCTTTTCTTCAAATGAGTGTCTGGATCAGGAGCAGAGAATTTAAGAGAGAGAGAGAGAGCGCTCGCAAAGAAAAGCAAACAATCAAAAAATCAATACGTGTGCTTTTAAGTAAAGCTGCATTTTTCAGAGGAGCGTCAGTATCTTCTAAGCAAACAGCCTCTGTTGAAACAGCCCCTCTGCTCAAATCTCCTCCGTCAGGCGCAGAGAACGTCGGAGAGAGAGCGCGAGATTAAAGCAAACAATCAAAAAATCAATACGTGTGCTTTTGTGCTTTTAAATATGCCGAGCACCGCAATAAAGCGGCATTTTTTAGAGGAGCGTCAGTATCTTTTAAGCAAACAGCTTCTGTGCAAACAGCACCTCTGCTCACACTCCCTCCGTCAGGCGCAGAGAATGTCAGAGAGGGTGAGAGAGAGGCAGAGACAAGCAAACAATCAAGCACCGCGCGGGAAGCATATCTTATAGCACTGATCATCAACTGGCGGCCCGCGGGACGAATCCGGCCCGCTGAGCCATTCAATCTGGCCCGCGACCGGATTCCAAAATTGTGAGGATCAAAAAGAAAATGGTTGTCCACACTATTAAAGCAACAAAAAATAACAACAACTGAGTCTCTTGTCAGACTAACCACCATTTATGACTATATTTAGGCTACACTCCAAAATGAGGACAGACTCAGACAGACTGCGGCGTTAAGCATTTATTGTTTCAAACAGGTTTAAAAAAAAAAAAAAAAACAACGAACGCGTAACTTTTCCTCGTGCCCTTACATAACATATGTTTTTTTTTATTACTAAGTCTCAACAACATGCTTGAAACTAGCAGAATCCTCAGGTATAAAAACTTAAAATAGCATTGTAAATAAATAACCTGGTACCAGAACAAAACAGGTCACAAATAATGTTCGCACATCAAATGAAACGTTAAGTGGGCTTGAATTCAAATCACAATGCTGAAACGGGCTACTCACAGTGCTTAATCAATGGCTAAAGTTACATTTCCCCTCTGACACCAACTTTTTCACATCAGGCTTGGCCGCTGTCAGACTTATGCGCAAACAGTCCTCCAAAGACTGGGTTGACAGTCGGTTCCTCTCTTGTGTTTTTATCGAATTCATCTTGGAGAATGCAGCCTCGCAGGTGTAGGTTGAACCGAACATGGTGAGCACATACATAGCCAGCGTTTTCAATGTGTCATAGGTCTCGGGACAAGATACCCAAAATGCGCTCAGGCTTTCAGCACCACGGAGAGCCGACTTCATGTCGCCTGCGGCCTGAATTTCAGCCAGCTGGCTCTGAATGGCCGACTCGTCTAATGGCAACATTTTCACCGCGTTTGTGGAGAATTCTCCGCTTGGGCTGATGGTGAATGGGTCACGCACAAATCCAATGACATCCCTGGAAATGAAAAAGTCATCAAATCTAGCAGAAAAGTTGTCTTTTAATTGTGTGATGAATGTCTTCATCTTGTCTGTTACGTTGCCTTCTCCCACCGTCTTCAGTGTGTTAAAGTGCAGCAGCCTCCCTGACAACAAATCTGCGTGGAAAAGATCGAGTTTGTTCCCAAAGGCATCAAGTTTTTCCACCAAATCCACCACTGATTTTCCTTTTCCTTGCAGCTGGAGATTAAGTGTATTCAAATGGGAGAAGATGTCTGTTAAAAACGCAACGTTGCACATGTATAATGTGTCTTGCATGATGCGGAGATGGTCAGCTGCCGCTTTGGATTTACTTTGTTTTAAAAAATCCACTACTTGCGCACGGAGTTCAACAAAGCGCTCCAGTGCTTTGCCCTTACTAAGCCAGCGCACGTCATTGTGGAGTAACAGGTCATCATGAGAAGCCTGGGATTCAAGCACAAATTTGCGGAACAGGCGGTGCTGCGTGCTTGAAGTTCCTCTGATGTGGTTGATAATTTTCATCGTTTTCTCCATCACCTCTTTGAGCTCCCCACTTAGCTTTGCGCACAGCACGCTCTGATGGATGATACAGTGGAGTGCGTTAGTTTTAGGAGCAACAGTCTTTATTCTGCTCACCAGACCCTTGTTTTTTCCAATCATGGCAGGTGCACCATCTGTCACTGTCAGGTTGATTTTATCCAGGGGCAATCCATGGCTTTTAAAAAAATCCTCCAGTTTTCCAAAGATGATGTCAGCAGTGGTGTTGTCCTCCAGTGGAAGCAATGCCAGCAGCTCTTCTCGGAAATCTTTGCCATCAAAGTATCTGACAAAAACGCACAACTGTGAAATATCGGTGTTGTCAGTGGACTCATCAATAGCTAGCGAAAAGTATTTGGCTTCCTTAACCCCGTCAATGACAGCTTTCTGCACTTGCTCTGCCAAAACGTGCACACGACGTGCATTCGTTGAGGCAGATAGAGGTACTTGTTTGACAGATGCAATAATTCTGTCTATTGATTTGTCGGGGGCAAGTTCCTCCAAAACGGTGATCATGCACTCCTTTAAAACATCACTTTCCGCGAAAGGCCGGTTATGTCTGCAAAGCACCCAAGCAGCCTGCAGGGATGCACACGTCGCTCTCTCTTGATCAGTTAAAGTTTGAGTAATAATGCCACTTGCACGGGAGTAGGCAGATTTCAATGTGGCGATTTTTCTCTGACGAGCCTCTGACTGTTCAGGATATGAAACCTTGAAATTAGAATGTTTTGTGTTGTGGTGACGGCGCAGATTGTATTCTTTTGCAACAGCAACAGTTTCGCTGCAAATTAGGCATACTGGTGACGCATTTCGGAAGGTTGGCATGATAAATGCGTACTTTTCAGTCCAGTCATCATTGAAGGACCTGTTTTCTACATCAACTTTGCGTTTCATGGTCTTTGAGAGTGCCATTTTACCTCTTTTAGGAGACCCTTTCCTGTCACTTCCTCCGTGTTTGTTTTTCAAGTGCTCTATTATAAAGTTGACTTGGCCTAATGGAAATGATGCAAAATATCTATCACTCCTAGTGGTTGACTGTGGTATAGGTGATGGGAACCTTGAGTTTTGTAATGCAATGGAAAAAGTATAAACATTAAACATAATGTTAAACCAAATTTAGATATTTATTAGATTTTCTTCTTGGGGGTCCGGCCCCCAAGGAGACTGTCTGGTAAAACTCTGGCCCTCTGACAAATATAGTTGATGACCCCTGTCTTATAGCATTGAGGAGTTTTAGTTAATATGTAATACATGCTCTGATTGGGTAGCTTCTAAGCCATCTGCCAATAGCGTCCCTTGTATGAAATCAACTGGGCAAACAAACTGAGGAAGCATGTACCATAAATTAAAAGACCCATTGTCCGCAGAAATCCACGAACCAGCGAAAAATCCGTGATATATATTTAGATATGCTTACATTTAAAATCCGCGATAGAGTGAAGCCGCGAAAGTCGAAGCGCGATATAGCGAGGGATTACTGTATACAATTTTAATGCATTCTATTGGAAGTTAATAACACACATTTCCTAAAACATAGAAAAGTAATTTTATGCAACAACCAGTACTTCTACTGAAATACTGAATAATGAAATACCAAAATCATAAAAGAAATTAATTAGGTATGGATATATGCTTCTGAACTGCACTGCTGCTATAATAATATCAAAGTGCACAAAATGATTAAAACAGAATTTCATGTCATTAAAAGAATGTATTTTTTTCATTAAGAGTACATGCAAGCTTTTAATGTCAGATGTAAATAGATGAACTAAAAACTAAATTGCTTAAAATTATAATTTAACACACTAAGAAACGCAATGACCTTTATTTGTAAACTGATCAAATGACCAAATATTTATTATGCATGTTTAATAAAAAACAGTTCTATTAATTTACTGAATTCTTTCAGAAGAAAAATTAAAACAACTAAATGCCTACCACTCATGGCATACCATTAACACAGTTTGAAGAGGTACCACTGAAGAGCTAGGACCTTTGCACAAAAATTTAAATTACGTAAATTTGCATCTCTTTCAACTGCAAAAAACAAACCTTACTTTAACACATTCTAAAAGGCAAAAAGCTTGTTTCCATCCTCCTTTTACCTGAATGTGGCTCTTTCTTGATCTAGGTGACCCAATGAATTTGTCTTGGGAACAGTAGTTGGACCCACCACAGGCTTAGAAGGGACATCAGAAGGCTGTTTTGAACACAAATTAACAACAACAACAACATTTATTTATATAGCACATTTTCATAAAAACAATAGCTCAAAGTGCTTTACATAATAAGGAATAGAAAAATAAAAGACACAATAAGAAAACAAAATAAATCAACATTAATTAACATCGAATAAGAGTAAGGTCCAATGGCCAGGGGGGACAGAATTAAAAGGCACCAATTAAAATGTGAGAGGCTAATTTTGAACTGATATCTAAAGAAAGTATTTGTAACTAAGAAAATCATTTTTCTCCATTTAAAAATGATTGTAATTACTAATCTGAACAAATTTTTTGTTAAACAAATTTCAAAACCTTATGTAAGAAAAATTCTTGAAGCAGGTTATAAGCAGATTCAAGCTGTTGTTACACACCCGTGCCGTTGATGCGTCTCCGGTCTCCTTTGTTCTGTCCACTGACATTGTTCTCTTATTTTCAAACATCTTTACTCTGGTGAGTACAGATTGTGGCTTCATGGCTGGATCATCATCTTGTTCAGCCACTGTAGGTGGAGGAAGAGGCTTTATGGTGGACACATCAGTTTTAACCTGAGGCTGTGCTGGTGGTGGAGGTGGAGGAGGAAAGGGGACATCTGTACTGCTAACTGGCTCATATTGTCCAGGTTTATAAGACCTTGGTGGCCCTTGAGCGTAAGGCCTTGCTTGTGCTTCATTATAAGGTTTTGGTTCAGGCTGTGGGAAGGCATTTGGCTCAGAGTCATATCTGGGCCTTGGATCATAGACAACAGGAGGTGGCTCTTCATATCGTGATGCTGGCTTTCCAAAACTCACAGGCTGTTCAAAACGTGTTCTATTGTCATATTCTGGAGGAGGAGAATCTTCATAATGATGATGTGGGGCAATGTATTCCATCTCAGATCTATCTTTATAGTGTAGCCTTGGGTCACTATCTTGTGGATGCTGGTTCTCATACGGTGCTCTTGCATTATATACGTGCAAGGGATTTTGTTCAAAGTGTGGCCACTGGTCATCATAATGAGGCACACGGTTTTCAAAATGCAAGTGACTGTCAAAGCTCCGTGATCTGGGGTCCATATAGTTTCCTTTGGAATCATATCTATATGGGGGCTTTTCATATCCTCTGTATGGCTGTTCATCCTGATACTGAGATTGCGATTCATAGTTCAGAGAAGGCTCTTTTTCATATCTCTGTGCTGGAGGACCCACAATAGGCTGTTTAGTTGCTTGATTAGGTCTTGCTGCGTCTTCCACAGAATAAGAATCTTTTTTATACATCTGCCAAAAAAGTTTAGGAAAACAAAGATAACTGCTTAATGTAAAACATTCTGTTCTTGTCGAAGGTTAATGTCAACCTGTCGCTTTGATGAAGCATTTTGGTTCAATAAAACTAGCATTATATCGTACAAAATCCAAACCATAATTACTGATTTAAGGCAATAAATTACTTATAAGAAAAAAGTGTGTCTATCAAATAAAGATAATATATGGTAAAAACAAACTCTTTACAAGAATTTAGAGTATAGGAGTTAGGTGAGGATTTTGTTTCTTTGTGCAGAAAATTGTCTGCAACTCATCATCAGCAAAACCATGAAACTGGTCATTGACTTTCACTGAATCAAAGAGCCTCTACACCCTATCACTAGGGAATGGATATGGAGGTGGTACACTTATAGAGATACATAGGGCATCCACATTTGTGATAGGCTGGACTGGTCTAGTACCACTGAGGCCTATATAAAAAGGTCAAAGTAGACTTTTTCTTATGTGACTGCTTTTCTTAAAAGTGGGTAGCGATATGCTTTGCATTTTCTGTAGCTCTGTGATAGCAAGTGCCATTTTCTATGCTGTAATGTACTGGGCCAGTAGAATCACTTCAAAAATGGCTCATCAAATCAACAACCTAATTAAAGAAAACAATCTCAGTTATGGGATGCACTCTCAATCTGCTGGAAGAAGTAGCAGAGGAGACATTGAGGACAAAACTGATGGCAACTATGCATAACACTGTACATCCTCTCTTTAACATATAATAATTAAGTACGTTTGGCTAGAGAATAATTGGCAGAAGTGTGTCAAGAAATGTTGGTGGGGAAACATCCTTATAATGTCTCAGTGTGATTGCTGCCATTTCTTTAGCCAAGTCAGATTTTCTTCTTCTTCTTT
Source organism: Polypterus bichir lapradei (assembly GCA_026402145.1). Lineage (NCBI taxonomy): Eukaryota > Metazoa > Chordata > Cladistia > Polypteriformes > Polypteridae > Polypterus > Polypterus bichir. The sequence continues at coordinate 22,075,721 of JANRMT010062827.1, forward strand.
GTAATACTTGTGTAAGTTCTATGTGTATTTTATTATTTGTTATAATATTTCTTAAACTTCTGTAAAGGTAACATTTCCCCTTGAGACAAAAAAGTTTGCTTGACCATTCATTTGCTCTTTCTATTACCTGATTGATTTGTCAAGATATCTAAATGAAATTCAAATATTTCACAGATACATCTTTTTCTGATATACACAAACTATTGCAATAATAAAATAAAAAAAAAAAATCACATAGATGAGATCACATGCTTATATTTTAGCTTCTCTTTTACTTTTACAGATATCCTCTTGTACAATGTACAACAAAACGTGTTACTTGTAAGGACATCTCCAGTGAATGCGAAATGTTTGCTTCACTTCCAAAGATCAATATATATTGGGTCTGTCGTGAAATTATACAGATTGATATGAAGGACAATCTTACAGTAAAAAATAATTACACATCAGTTCTTCCATCCAGGACACATTCTCAGAAATTGTTTTATGTAAGGATCTTTAGTAAATAGGATAGAGTGCTTTGGAGATTTTGTGTCAATCACATTAATTTCATAAGAGGCCTTGTACATACAAAAAAGGAAGCACCTCACTCACAATTTGAAAAAGCCTTAAACTTTAAAGAATGCACTACACTACTGGTAAATTCTAGAACCTTAAATGGTGGGCTGAACTGCACAATAAGGTCAAAATGCATGTAAAAGATTAAATTTATCTCATTTTAAATAATAATTTCAAATAAAAATTTAGAACATTGTAAATAAAAGTTAGCACTTAGTTTATCAATTTTGTGGTTTTTTTTCCTGTTTACTCATTGCTAGGAAAAATGAAGAAAAATCATACTTAAGAAGTATAAAACCTTAGATTTTGTCATCTATCTCATAAATATATGAAATCCCAAAAGGAGAACTTTAACTATAAAAATATATGCATAACTTTTTTTTTCTTTAATAATAAAGGAACCGTAAGAAGCGACAATCATAATCATCCTTTAAATTTTTCGAATATTGTCAGTATACTAGCAGACACTTGACAGTCAGGGAAGGAAGGTACATCTACAGATGTGGCGGAACATATTTGTACTGTTTAATTGGATTTAAATAAAGCACCCTTCTTGAAAGATACTGAAATTAAATACACTTTTGTCATCCGTACATCAACTTCAGACAAAAGAAATGCAACAAAACAAAAGAAAAAAAAAAAAAAAAATCAGTGAAACTAAGTAAATCCTTGCTTATACTAGACATCGGCCTGGACAATGTTATCTGAGCCTTTTAAAAGCTATAAGAAGTTTTACTGTATTATAGTTGTACTTCCAGCGGACAAGCTCTTGGGTCATTCCATGTCAAATTAACAAATGGTTCACATACTTTGGACTCAAAAAATTCAGTAAAAATTACCAGGTATACCCATGTTAGTCAGGAGATGCCCTGTAATTTTTTTTTTAATGTATGATCAATGCTTTCCCAGACACAGCCAGTTTACTGGTGGTGGATGGGTGTTGATTTTTACCCAGACTCATTTTTTCATTAAATTTCACAAATCTATAGTTCAAAAACTAAACCACTGAGCAGGTTCGGATTTTGCATTAGTACATTACTTGGTATAGTATGTTACAAAATTAAAACATTTGTTCTAGATGACAATACATGGTCAAAGCAGCCCCTTGAAATTGACCAAAATTTAATTTGGGTGTTTGGCTTAGCTATGCTTAGGCCTCATTTGTAACCAAGACAAACTTTTAATTTTTTTTTCTTTTTTCAAATAACTATATAGGCTTTCTGAAAAAGCAATAAACAAAAAAATAACTGCATCAGAGTTTGAACAGCAGACCTCTCAAATCCAAAAAATCATTTTGGATTTCATTTTCTGAGCACCCTGAACGGAATGTGGGAATGTGAAAATAATTTAAAAATGTTTGTATTTATTCTACATTGACCCTTCTTTCTCAAAACACAAACCTTGCTTTTCTTATGTAAATCTTTCATGTTTATTGTCAATCCTAAACACAGGCTGAATGTGCCATGTATCAATAAAGGTTACCATTGAGTTTTCAATTAGTTAGTTGACATTTTTGATATCAATTGACGATGTCCTATTTCACGTTGCTGAACAGAGTATTCCACATGGCCACTGTGACATTCCTACAAAAGATGGCAAACTCAAAGTCAGCCAGGTGCCTGGTGAGGACAGTCAATTGACTGTCTGAATATTCACCACTGAAGGAGCAGCACTCCAATGGATCAGATGCATCCCTTCACATTAGACAAGTGTCCCATTGGGGGCTATGTTGGCTGCATGTATGATGAAAAATGTTGGATTGGTGCGATTCATGACAAGAGTGATGTGGAATCAGACATCCTGATATGTTTCATGCATCCAAACTCTTTCCATTGTGGACCTTAAGATGATGTTTGTTGGGTGCCATTACAGTGTGTCATTGCATTGCTTAATTTGCCTACAACAGGATGACCTACACTCTGCACTTCAATTGAAATATATATTAATAAATGAAATGGGTCACAATTCTGCAGCTGCAATACCAAGATGTTAACATTTCATTATAACTAGTGTTACATTTAATGATAAATCAAGCAGCTATTGTTCATGTGTTGTGCCTAATGTGCCTTTGGTGATTTATTTTTTTCCATTAATCCTATACCCAAGTTGGTGATGAAGAACTTGATTATCATTACTGACAAATGGTGAATTTAACCCATGTTAAGAATGGAAAATAAAAATGAAAGAATCACATAAGAAAATGAAGACTTATTTTTTTAAGAAAGAAGGAAACATGCAAGATACAGGAAAAATAATTTTAGAAATGTCTAGACATTTCAACAGTACATTAAGCTGGTCTTAAAATTACACAAAACATGATTTTTGCATATTTGAGAGGTATGTTGGTCAAACCCTGATGCAGTTTTTTGTTTGTTTATAACCTTTTGAAAAGCCCTGTCTAGGTATCTAGACATGGAAAAAAATCAGCAGGTTGTATCATTTAGAAGCATTCTTTCTGAAAGCCTAAACATGGCAAAGCCAGAGACACAAAATATTTTTTTTTCCATTTTTGAAGATGTGCTCTTATCAGGTGGTGTCATCTGGACCAAATATTCTGGTTTTGCTACATTCTACATACCAGTATGTAAAATTTGAGCCCGCTAGGTGGTTTAGTTCTTGAGATATGGTTTTGTGAAATTGATGGAAAATAAAGCTGTGTCAATTTTGACACCCCTCTCCCCTCATAAAATTGGCTGCATCTTGGAAAGTATTGCTCTTACCCTGTAAAATTAAAATTTTAAAAGTAAAATGTGTCTCCTGGATAACAGGAGTACACCTAGTATTTTTTCATAATTTTTTGAGACCAATGTGGATGGGATTTCTGAAAAATCTGTTGATTTGATATGGAATGAGCCTCTAGCATCACATACGTCCATAATCTTAAACCACTCATTCAGCCAGGTTATATAGATAAAAGTACTCTCTGTTTTATGTCACTTTGTGTTTCACACTAAACATGGAAAAGACAAGGAAAAGCAGAAAGTTGTGTGAGGGAGAAAAAGAAAGAAGGTTAATAGTCAAGCTGGATCAAAGTAAGGGCTACAAAATAATCTCTGTTGCCAATTTTATCAAGAAGTTTAAAGCCAATGGCACTATAGCCAACATCCCTGGAAGAGGCACTGTAGGAAAATAGACCAAAGACTGAAAAGGAAGATTAATCAGATGGTGGAGAAAGAATCGTGAAAAGCTTCAAAACAGATTCAGGTTAACATTCAAGCTCAAGATGTAACAGTTTCAAGTCGAACCATCTATTCTTCTACGAGTGAAAACAAGTTCTATGTTAGAAGATCCAGAAAGACCCCACAACAAAAAGAAGCCTGAACAAAGTTTGCCAAAATGCGTAAAGGTATGCCATATGTTCTGGAATAATGCCTTTTTGAGAAGATGAAACAAAATTACACTTTTTTGGTAAACTTTTGTTTTACAAAGTGTTTGAAAAAATAACACCATCTCTACAGTGAAACATGGAGGAAGCTAACTGATGTTTTCGAGTTGCCTTGGTACCTTGAATCTGTGCATGGCACAGTGAAATCAAAACAGAATTAAGGCATTTTGGAGGAAAACGTAGTGTCAGAAAGCTGTGTCTCTGTCACTGGTCATGGATCCTCTGGCAGGATGCTGACCCAAAAAATGAATCAAAAAGCACAAGAAAAAAAACCTCTAATACACTGAAATGTTTTGGAATGGTCTAATATGAGAACTAAATTGAACTAAATTCAATTGTACATCTGTGGAAAAAGCTGAATCTAACATTTCGGAGAAGGCACCCATCAAACCTGAGAGAACTAGAGAAGTTTGCTCAAGAAGAGTGTGTCAAATTACCAGCGAAATGTAGAAATCTCATTCAGTGCTATAGAAAGTGCCGGACTGCAGTTAGTGTCTCCAAAGACTGTGCAACGAAATGTTTGGCTAAGGGTATCAATATTTTTTTCCATGCCATTTTCATTTGTGTTATTATTTAAAGTATTAAGTTAGGCCCCAAATCAAAAACTAATGTTCTTTTTTTATTAAATGTGAAATAAAGAATGGTGGACAGTCAATACTGTCAAGTTTAAACTGAGTTCAGAGAAAATGTAAATAATTTTTTTTGTTTTTAATTGGAAGGATACCAATATTTTCAGCCACATCTGCAATGCAGTGATAACTTCTGCAAAATGGATACCTCTACAATCAAAAATGCAATATCACTCATTTTTTAAAAAATAGAATTCCACACCATAAGGTTTAAAACAATCATAATCTACACATAAATATTTGTAATGGATAACTATATTAATTTTATAATTCCCACACATAATAATTTTGTGAAACAGCTATGTCATTATCAGCTTACTGGAGTAAAAGGACAGCTCACATATCAACAAGTGTTAATTTTGTTAACTTGTTTTTTTCAAAAATGTGCCAGCAAAAAAACTCCTCCTTTGCTTATTAATGTAAATAGTGGCCCAGTCAGGCTTAAAAGTTTGTGATACTTTCAACATGGCATATTAATTAATTTTACATATTAATATGAATCTGAACTCTTAAAGAATATAAAGAATGTGTATACCAAATAACAAATCCCAACAAATAAATAGGGATTTGGACTCCTATATTGTTGGACAGTGATATTTAACAAATCACCACATATTCTTGTGAGCAAAAGTAAACAAACCCCTTTCAGTCAACAGCTTGAGGCACCTCATTTATCAGCAAAAACTTCAAAAAGTCACCAATTATTAGTCTCTGACTTCTTGCTGAAAGTATTTTTTCCATCTCTTTTCTACAAGACTCCATTGGCTATGTAAAATTTAAAAGAAGTCTGACATGAACAACTCACCTGAACTTCAGGACAACTGAACCTCTATTTGCCAAGCCATTGTTTAGTTGATTTACACGAATGCTTAGGGAAGTGCCAAACATCCACTTTTTGCCCAGCTTGTGTTTTGAAACTGATGGCCTGTCATTCTACTCAAGAATTCCTTAATATTTCTCAAAACATGATTCTTCAAAGATGTTAAATACACCAGGGTCAGGGTAAGAAAAGCTGCCCCAAAACAGCACACTACCACTACTATGCCTGAGAGTGGGGATGTGTTTTTTTTTTTTCTTTTTTTTTTTTTTTTGGAGGGATGGTACCTGTTGGTTTTTTAAGAGTTCAATTTTAGACTCATCTATCTAGAGAATTGACTTACAGAATTCTTCAGGCCTATCCTGGCGGACTATGACAGATTTCAGAACAATGGTTTTGTTCTTTTTTTTGACAGAGTAAGCGACCCCCTGGTAACTATTCAAGAGATGGCATTTCTGTTCAGAGTTCTTATTATTGATCTACACACCACCACTGTTATAGAAAAGGTGTCTTGCAGATACCTTGATAGTATTTTGGGGTTACATTTTACCTCTTATTATTCTTCTTGTTGTCCTGGGTGAACTTTTAGGACAGTGACCATTAATTTGCAGGGATGCCATTTTTAAATGCCCTCCATTTGAATATTTATTTGCGTAAATTTGTATTTACGGTGTTCACAACTTTTTTAAATAACTTTAAAATCTTGCACAAATCAATGACCATTCATTACATTTTTCTCTTATTTCTGCTGATGTTTCCTGTGTTGAATGCACTGCAATGATTTATATGTGTTTCTCCCTAACATGTCATTTTTTATCTTCATATGTAAGGTTAATGCCGTTTAAGACCCACCTGATCTTGCTTTACGAGATGCAAGTTATAGACTATGGATTTTTTTTTTTTATTTGCTTTGTTTTTTTGCACATGCTCAATTTCTGTGGACTGTGCATAGTTTTGCTGCATGCATATTTTCTTTTAAAAAACACCCAAACTGGTAAGTAATTTTACTTTATTTCAATTAGTGGTTAAAATGCAATTGGTTCACAAACTTTCAGGCATGACTAAGTTCTTCAGCGCTAACTTATTTGTGTATAATACTTCAATAGAATGTACATTTCTTTATATTCAGAACAAAATCTATAAACTTTTGGAATACTGTAACATATTAAACCCAGCACTGACCAAATTATGCAAAAAGGGTTTGAGAAATGTGACACTATACTTCAGCAGTGCCGAATTAAACACTTTCAAACAATAAATGTTAGCAGAGTAAAACTCCTCTCAAACTTTACTACAGAAATAAATGTAAAAAGCAATTTACGGCCATGCAAAAGCAAAAAAGCAAAACTGAAAGCTGCTACTTTGGAGAAAAATAATGCAATGCCTTCATAAAGGTTGATGCAAGTCCGCGATAAAGCAATAAAACAAGGTCTAAATGTCATGCATTTAAAAGTGAAAAAGCAGTGAGAGGCTGCAGATGCAGACAGAGGAACAGTAATGGTACCTTTGGTTGATCTGATTGAAGTGGTTCTGACTGCTCCAGCTCATTTAGTATTGGATGAGAGTGCTCAGGAACAGGCTTCCTAAATAAACCAGTCTGGGGACTGTAGGAGCTTTGAGGAGCTGGTAGGGGCTCCTCTAGAGTCATACCAGGTACGTAAAGTGGATGATTAACAGCAGGGGGCGCTGACATTACAGGAATTGGTTCAGGCTGATGGGGCAGGTTAGGGACAACAGGAACAGTCTCTGCTTTCTGTGAAGTAGTGTGTGAAAATATCAGATTTCAAGTTGCATCATAATGTATGTTCTTAAAATTAAAAGAATAATTCTTCTTTATACATAAATTCTAATTAAATGGGCTCTATAGCTAATCCTGTTGATTTTTTCCTTAAACAGTAAAAAGAAGACATTATTCAGGCATCTTTTAAAAACAAGTACTTTTTAAGCTTGAAGCATTGCATTACATTTAAGGAAGCATGATGCTTATCAGGATATGCAGGTCAGTAACCAATTCCTACTAAAATAAATAAATAAATAAATGCTTTAAAACCAGTTGAGTTGCAAAGAAAAAAACAATTTGGATTTAAAAACTTAAAAATACCAAAAATATAAATGCAATGGCCAAAATTAGAAACATCATTAACAAATCCATTGTTACGGGTGCTACTTTTCTTTAATGGCAAATTGTAAGGCTGGTGAAACAGCCGACATCAAGTGCACATCCCAGGTAGTATTTCTCAGAATGGTTTAAGTTTTTTTAGAACCAGAAAAATACCAATTTTTATTTATAAATGAGTGCCGTGTACAATGCTCAAAAAAAACAAGGGAACACTTAATCCTCACAGTCTGACAAAAAGTCAGTTAAGCTTAAGGGATATCAGTTTGTCCTGTTAAGAAGCATAAGTGACTGTGAATCAACTTCACCTGCTTTTTTACAAATGAAAATGACAAGAGATGCACTGGAGAGGTAACAGCAAGACAACACCCAAAAAAGGAATGATTTTTCAGGTGGTGATCACATACAATTGGTCTCTCCTTATCCTTCCTGACGGATTCCTCTCTAATTTTGTTTTGCTGGTGTCCTTGTCACCACTTGTAGCATAAGGCAGTACCGGCATTCGATTCAGGTTACACAGGTAGTCCAGGTCCTCCAGGATGGCATCCATATGTGCCATTACAATAAGGTCTCTGCTGTGCCTCCCAGCACAGTCTCCAAGAGCATGGAGGGATGGGAATGGGATGTCATACAAGGAGAGCTGGACAGGCCCATAGCAGGGCATCAAGCCAGCTGCAGAACTGCTATCTGCTTCTTTCTGTGAGGAGGAACAGAAGCACTGCCAGAGCCCTACAAAATGACGACCTGCTGGCTACTGGTGTGCATGTTTCTGTTCAAACTGTCAGATCCAGATCAGGAAGGAAATCCCCTAAGACACCATCCACGGTCTCATCAGGAGCATGCCCAGACGTTGTCAAGAGTGCATAATGTACAGGGAGATGGAGGCCACAGACACAACTGAGTCACATTATAAGGTGCCATGACGAAATTCATGGAAGTTGGATTAGCCCGCAATTTAAATTTTTGACATTGATTTCCTGTGTCATGTTGAATTAAGCTTTCAATAGGTTGGAAATTGTGGATTCCATTGACTGTTGTTACATTACTTTATTCTTAACGAATTACACAGTGTTACTCAGTAAAGACTTTCCACTTCAATATTTCATTCATCCATATCCATGTTCCATTAATTCTTTGAGCAGTGTATATTCTCTTAAAACATAGTACACATTAATGATGCATTCAAAAAGAAAGAAAAACCATCTTGAGAAAATGTGCAAATGAGACAATGTTGTTTGATAAAGGGGACATTTTAGCTTGTATCCTAAACATATGTAAATAAACATGAAATATTATCTTAATATCAGACAACCAGCTCATATGTACACAAATAAAAATGATGTTCCTTCTCCTCTAAATACCTTTCCTAAAACACAAAATCTCATGGTGAGCAGCCACACCTATTGCCTTTCAAAACAAAAACCTATTACTTACAGGTAATATGAATAAAGATGCATGTGAGCAAGTATTAAAACTATATAGTAAACAATTTGGTAATATCTATCATGATTTATGCATGTCTTACAGTGCTGAGAGAAAGTAAGCTCACTCCTTAACACATGTAGATACAAAAAAAATTATCCTCACTTCAATGCTCTCAGTAACACTAACACTGCTGTTTGCAATAATTTATTCAACTAAAGTCAAAAGAAATGCAATTCCCTATGACAGAAAAAGGATATGCATCACTGGATTCAATATCTGATGTTGCTCACTTTGGCTGAACTTTACCGTTATCAATACAGTAGTCAGTGGATTCATTTGGGTGAAATTTTTGCTCAGTCTTCTACATGGAATTGCTTTAACTATGTGATGTCTGAAGGCTTACTTAAAATTTACATTCTTTCCCCCCTACAACATATAAAATATTTTATATCTGTCAGTATATACAGTGGAGGAAATAATTATTTGACCCCTCACTGATTTTGTAAGTTTGTCCAATGACAAAGAAATGAAAAGTCTCAGAACAGTATCATTTCAATGGTAGGTTTATTTCAACAGTGGCAGATTGCACATCAAAAGGAAAATCGAAAAAATAACTTTAAAGAAAAGATAGAAATTGATTTGCATTTCATTGAGGGAAATAAGTTTTTGAACCCTCTAACAAAAAAAGACTTAATACTTAGTGGAAAAACCCTTGTTTGCAAGCACAGAGGTCAAACGTTTCTTGTAATTGATGACCAAGTTTGCGCACATTTTAGGAGGAATGTTGGTCCACTCCTCTTTGCAGATCATCTCTAAATCCCTAAGGTTTCGAGGCTGTCTCTGTGCTACTCTGAGCTTGAGCTCCCTCCATAGGTTTTCTATTGGATTAAGGTCCGGAGACTGACTAGGCCACTCCATGACCTTAATGTGCTTCTTCTTGAGCCACTCCTTTGTTGCCTTTGCTGTATGTTTTGGGTCATTGTCGTGCTGGAACACCCATCCACGACCCATTTTCAGTTTCCTGGCAGAGGGAAGGAGATTGTCGCTCAGGATTTCACGATACATGGCTCCGTCCATTTTCCCGTTAATGCGATTAAGTTGTCCTGTGCCCTTAGCAGAAAAACACCCCCAAAGCAAAATGTTTCCACCCCCATGCTTGACGGTGGGGACGGTGTTTTGGGGGTCATAGGCAGCATTTTTCTTCCTCCAAACACAGCGAGTTGAGTTAATGCCAAAGAGCTCTATTTTGGTCTCATCAGACCACAGCACCTTCTCCCAGTCACTCTCTGAATCATTCAGGTGTTCATTGGCAAACTTCAGACGGGCCTGCACATGTGCCTTCTTGAGCAGGGGGACCTTGCGAGCCCTGCAGGATTTTAATCGATTGCGGTGTAATGTGTTTCCAATGGTTTTCTTGGTGACTGTGGTCCCTGCTAATTTGAGGTCATTAACTAACTCCTCCCGTGTAGTTCTAGGATTCTTTTTCACCTTTCTCAGAACCATTCACACCCCACGAGGTGAGATCTTGCGTGGAGCCCCAGAGCGAGGTCGATTGATGGTCATTTTGTGCTCCTTCCATTTTCGAACAATCGCACCAACAGTTGTCACCTTCTCTCCCAGCTTCTTGCTAATGGTTTTGTAGCCCATTCCAGCCTTGTGCAGGTCTACAATTTTGTCTCTGACATCCTTGGACAGCTCTTTGGTCTTTCCCATGTTGTAGAGTGTGGAGTCTGCTTGATTGATTGATTCTGTGGACAGGTGTCTTTTATACAGGTGACTAGTTAAGACAGGTGTCCTTAATGAGGGTGACTAATTGAGTAGAAGTGTCTAACCACTCTGTGGGAGCCAGAACTCTTAATGGTTGGTAGGGGTTCAAAAACTTATTTCCATCAATGAAATGCAAATCAATTTCTATCTTTTATTTAAAGTTATTTTTTCGATTTTCCTTTTGATGTGCAATCTGCCACTGTTGAAATAAACCTACCATTGAAATGATACTGTTCTGAGACTTTTCATTTCTTTGTCATTGGACAAACTTACAAAATCAGTGAGGGGTCAAATAATTATTTCCTCCACTGTATGTCATTTTTAAAATTGTTTCTTCTCTCTGAGGAAATCAGATCCACGTCCATTTAGATTAGGTTTTTTTGGCAGGTATCTTCACATTCTGTTGAAGTGTTTTGTAGTACATTTAGTAAAATTTCTAGTTGACTCAAACACAGCAAACTATCCAGGCCCTGAAGCACTGAAGCAGTCTCAACACAAAAAGCACATGCAAACAAGTTTTGCACTTGGTGTGAGGTTCTTCTGTTCAAAGGTAGTTTTTGTTAGCGATAACGATGACAACATTCCCTGAAGCAAGATATAATTTTTCTGTCAAAAGAAATATAATTTCTTTTGCTTTTTTGATGACTACATTTACTCAGGAAAAATAAGGAACAATATTATTTTATTTTTTAATTAGAGGAAATGAAATTTATCTCTCTGCAGGCATCACAGCCATTTTCTGAGTTCATCCAGGCTGTCTGATTGCCCCATTGAAAGCAGAGAAGATCAGATTTACTTAAGTTCCCAAATTGTAATACAGTATATTTGTACATATTTATTTGCATGTTCTTACTTGCTCACAACACTGTATATTGATTTAGAGATTTTTGTGATTATAAAATTAGATTTGTACAATTTGAGGTAGAATCCCAAACAATGCTCGGCACTGATCAAAATGCTCTGCATTTTGGCATGTAGGATTATATAATATTAACCTGAATCTGAAATAAATAAATAGAAATAACACTGTCTTTTACGGACAATGAAAAAAAATTACAGAATGAACTTCTTAAAACACTTTTATACAAGACTCTTATCCAGTACCACCAAATGAGGTAATATTATTACATTATCTCTGTATCTGACAAACTATAATTTAAAAATGTATCTAAAGTATTACATTTTATGTTTCACAAGTTATGTAATAGGTACTTGATGCTAGGTATTTTTACAGGGGTTGAAGAACTACATTTTGTCAATTTTTCTATAAATATTTTAACTTAATCACTACTGAAAATAAATATTTCCCTCTACATTAAAGAATTGGACAAAATGTGCTACTTCTTATATATGTAAGTGGCATACTTTATGTTGTAAAAATAAATCAAGAAGCCTGAACCCAAGATAAATTGCAATATGGTAATACACGCCAATATGAAAACAGCCTTGTAACCAACTGAAATTCCTTTAGATAAAAAAACTGAAACACACTTGCTGAATGGAAACAGAATTTCTAAAACTTACAGATTGAGGTGCCTGCTTGAATCCAGTGGAGTCAGACCTGGAAATATGGTCTGGTTGACCTTGAGGTGGATATGTTGGGAAAACTTGTCCATCTTGGATAACGGGTGGATCTTCACGCACAGGCTCTGAAGACCTTGTTATAGCGGACTCTGGTGGAGGCCCTACTTCATCATTGAGGGTTTCATCAAGTTCCTGATCAGTGTAGGCACCTCCTTCAGTATCTGTGTCTTCATAGTCAGATGTGTGTCTACTATCAGTGCTATACATTGAATATTCACTACCAGGAGCAGAAAGGTAAGACAGACGGTCATCATGCAAATCTAAGTCATCCTCTGGAGCCCCATCAGCCTGTAACAAAACCAAAAACAACCAATCAATAGCACACCTATGCAATAAAGTCATATTTTTAAAGAGTAACTATGTGCTGTAAATATAACTCAATCTATTTTAATCCTATGTTTTTATGGAATAGAATGAATAATTTACTTTTACAGCAGATTTAAATAAAAAACAAAGGCAACACAGTACTTATTAAAGAATAGTTAAAAGAAATGTAATACTTACAAAGCTCACAGCTGAAAACTATTCCATTCATCCATTTACTTCTAGACCCACATATTAATACTGTCACTTAAACACAAAGAAAAGTTTGAAATTCAGTTCTTACTTTGCCTTCCGAGACCCAGACCAGCTGGTTCTGCTGCTGCTGTGTCGCCTCTTTAAGTGCTCCATACCAACCATCATTCATTGAGTTCAAATTAATAGTTGCTAAAAAAAAAAAAAAAAATTAAACTAAAACATTTACAGATAAAAGAGTCAATCATACAAAACAAAAAGCTGATCCCTGATGGTTTGAAAAAAACATGTTAAGGGAATATGAAAAAGTATTCTGTGAGCAATTCTTTGGCAGTGGAAATCTGCTTAACAGTTTTGCAATCTTGACTTGAATTAATTTGTGAAAGCAAATTAATCAACAATCACCCAAAATAGGTCCATAGGATCAATACTGTCCAGTGAACAGAGTCCAGTGAAATGAAGATGTAATCACTTTTTAAAAGCAAAACAAATCTGAAGTCTATTAAGTGTGGAACTTTTTTTTTGTTTCCCCAAAGTCAAGGACACATTTAAAATCCCTTTGTTTAGTCGCTGTTTGTGCTTTAAGAAGCATACAGCAAAGAAAACATTAAAATGACAAATCTCAGGTTAAATATAAAATATACTATGTTACAAATAGGCTAGGGCAGCAACTGTGCTCTAAATGTAACAGGATGATTTTAGAAAGGATTAAGTCACAATAGAAATACCTGACTGTTCAATGAAAAGGCTCATTTCCCAGCAGAAAACAGAAATTCGGAATTCAGAAAATGCTGGAAATAACAGTAAGCTACTGGAATAACAGATCATCACCTTTTTTATATAAAGTTAACGCTGTAAAAGATTATAAGGGAATATTTAAGTTTATCACTTAAGTAGAAAGAAGTGAAATACTGCCGAGAGCGTGCTTACTTGTGAAAAGATGATGGTTGTTCTTTCTTAATTTTAGTGCTCTTTCATAAAGCTTCCTGGCACTTTTTCTTGATTCCGGACACAGTCTGGTCCTCATGTTTTTAACTCCCTGCTTGGAATCTGGATTCAAAAATACCACTATAGGATACCACTGTGCATAGTTTAATCGGTCCACAGCATTTGGTGTGATATCCAAGACAGCATGCTTGTCCTAAGAACAAAAACAAACTGGATTTTGGCTTCACATATATGCAAAAATATATTAAACATATTCATATAATACAGTTTCTAAAAGAAAATAACATATTTCACTCCTCAACTCAGATGTTACATAATTAGAACAATAAAGTTGCTGGCATTTGGTGCATTCCTCCAAACAGAATTGGTATAATAACTTAAGACAGGTTCCTAGGCCTCCTTGCTTGCACACTCAATTTTTCAGTTTTGCTCACTAATTTTCAAAAGGACTGCAGTCAGGGCTTTGTGATGGCCACTCCAATACCTTTACCTTGTTGCCCTTAAGCCATTTTGCCACAAGTTTAGAGGTATGCTTAGGGTCATTGTCCATTTGGAAGACCCATTTAAGGCTTCAGCTTCAATTTCCCTGCAGAGCTCTTCAGATGTTGTAGCAGTTCCTCCCGAGGCAAAGCATCCCCACAAATTGAGGCTCCCATCCCCATGCTTGACAGCAAGGATGCTGTTCTTTGGCTAGAAAACCTCACCCTTTTCCCTCCAAATATAACAATGGTCACTATAGCTAAACAGTTCGATCTTTGATTCATCAGACCAGAGGCTACTTCTCCAGAAAATAAGATCTTTGTTCCCATGTGCCATTGTAAACTGCAGTCTGATTTTTTTCTTTGTAAAGCAAGTAATTTAAATTATTTGAAATGAACCATGCTTTTTTGCAATAAGTGTAACATTACATTGTGTACCACCTTACCCTGTCAATGATCTGCTTAATTGTATGAAGACGAATAATTCCAGAGCTACGTTGATCAGTGCCTGCATCTCTTGGTTCACTTTCTGTAATTAAGTGAAAATAAAATAAATACAAGAAAAACTTTTTCCCCTATAGGAAAGTAAGCATGCACACAGTTTCTTAAAAGTGAAGAGACTATTTTTTTTTTTTTAATTTTAAAGATACACTTTGAATTTTTCACTTCTCAATCAGTAGTGCAGGAAACAAGGATAATGAATTTACTGATGTAATTTTTTTATTCTCTGAAACTCCACATGCACAGCTGTGATTGGTCATGATCCCCAACCATTCCTCAAGGGTAATACAAGACTTACAAGTTAACCCATCAATATAAAACATAAATATACACATCAAATAATTTAAGAAACAGAATAAGGAAAACTTTGACACTAAACAAAATTATTAATAGTATATGTTAATGTACATTTGATCAGAACATACTGTTAAAAAAACTTTAACAGGTTATTAATGGTCTAAACAAAAGTTTTGTGTTAACTTCTTTCATAAGAAAATTCTCACAAAACTTCCACTATGATTGTTAGCCCTTGACACTTTCATGACAAATAAAAATATAGTGCTTTTTATAATAAACTAAAATACTTATATAATTCACACACATGATTACACTGCACACAGATCTCTCACACTGCAAAAAATACTCCAAAATCCAAAAAAATATCAAAAATAAAAAGCAGAATTTACTTACTTGCCAGCTCAAATAGATCAGGTTCTTCTCTTGCCAGCTTCTCACGGGCCACATCCGCAATTGGGCCAAAGATAACAACGGGTCTCAAAAAGCCAGCTGAAATTAAAATGATTTTTGTAGTTAGCCAGTATTATTAAAAATTAAAGCTTACTTAATAAAGCAGAAGGAAACATTACAGGAAAATAAGACAGTTCTGAAAATTAGTTAAAATATATATGTCATTCCAGATAAAATGCTACTGTTAAATCTGTCAATTTTCAAAAATAACCTTAGAGGAAATGAAGATAACACACAAAAAATTACCACCTTCTCTTAACACAACTCTTTCATATGCAGGGAACTTTGTTTGGACAGGCTGGGCTGAAAGATCTTCTCTACTTTTCCTCAGATTTCTCTTTGAGCTGCGAAGACCGCGGAATCGCCAGAAATCTGCTCGGTCACCACCTGCTGTCTTTGGTAGTGTGTACTGAACGCTGGATAATTGTTCTGCTCTGAAACGTGATAGACAATGGAATGGAACACAATTTCTTATTTAATTTTTTAACTAAAATGATGACTAAGCAGAACTGGAAAACACTTATACTATTTATTACAGAAAAAAAAAATCAGTACTGTATTATAAATACAAAAAAGTAAAGTAAGCTTTTAATTTATCTAAAGGCCAGTGAATAAACTCAAATCTAAATGGACACAGAAAGACATTTTTCTGCTTTTAATGATGTCATAATATGATTTACAACAGAAGTAACTGTAGCATCCTCCACTTAAAACTAAATTAGCAAAGGCTCCAAAATTATAAACAGAACATAGATATGATGGGGTGCTCTAATTACAAATAACTGGTAGGAAAGATTAATAGGGTAAGGGGAAAAAAACTGTCAAGAGTTAGAAAGCCCTATAAAATGTACTCATTGCAAGGAAAACAGGCAGGAACACTGACAAAGAACAAAGAGGATAAATATGAAAAGTCTACTTAGGAAATCCATAGTGAGATGATCAAGCATGTGTCAGAATGCCTGGCTCACTGGGTAAAATGTAGGGAGGCCACAAAGCACTGTCTAGAAATATCTGTAGCACATAAGCTATACACAGTACACTGAAACTTTCTTGCATAGGCTAATCAGCAGGCAATACGTTGCCACTCTCTGAAGCCACAATGCCTGCTTAATGTGGACTGTACAGAAGTTTAAGAGATCCGGCTCTTAAAGTATCCTGAAGTCTTATACAATGCGTCAACACAAGCACTGACAAATGGTTATTCTAAGCTAGTGTCCATATATCCTGAAAGTGACTCAGAACTCTAGCTGAAAGTTAACTTGGGAGTAAGTTTAAAGTTAAAGAAACAGAAAACTCACTGAGCTCAAAATTGGGAGATAAAAGATGGTGCCAAGGCTTATTGCTTGGAAGTGAAGGTGAATGTATTTTTGTCATGTTTTACAGGTGGGTAAACAATCAACCAACCAACCTGGCAAACAGTGATTCAAACACCTATACAGAAATGCTTATAGTAGCCGCAGTATTCATTATGCACCCTTTTTCTTTGTATACTTCCCTTAAGTATTTAAAGATACAGTTGTCGTACTTATCATTCGCAGTGAAGAGAGGAAGTCTCAGGACACAGAGAAATAAGTGTTAAGGGTGACTTGTGTACTTTTCACACAAGGTATACAGTAGTAGCAAGGCACAATCAAAAAAGGAAGAAAAAAACAAAAAAAAGCTGTTCTCCCATTTTGGGTAACTTGGGTCTTCATCCCATCTCCGATACAACCACTGTGCAGAAAAATACAGACACTGTATCTTCAACTCAGGTGAAAATGACTACTCAAAACCACTTGGTTGATGTAAATTTTTTACCATGAAATATACAAACAAACAAGAATATCTTTTACTGCAGTAGCTATTCAATACATGACTCATTTATGTCACACAATGCTAAAGAAAAGGAAGTTAAACAAAATACCTGTTCTTATTAGGAATGATGCCTCTTTCAACCTCTTGGTGATTTTTACCAATTCTAATTGCCAGCCACGAGCCAAGCTTTCCGTTATAGAGGGTGTCTACCACACGGAACACCTCCCCCTTGTTGAAGCTTAGGCCATAAGGAGACTCCTTTTCATACTCAAAATGGGTTCTGATATAAAATGAATCTCCTACGTCTGATTCAACTATCCTACGATAGACTACAAGACACATAAAATCATAAGAAAAAAAATTAAAAAGCGGACAAATACACAGTAAGAAAATCTTTATAATTTTATTTCTACACCACAGAATATTGGTCTAGAAGCTAGGTAGTGTTTAAGAAGTGCATTTGAGAACTTGATTTTCCTGCTCCTAAACCAATGCTAATACTATTTTTAAACTGTTATAGAAACATAAGAATCCAACTTACCGTCTTTCTTCTTCTGAGCCAAGATAGTAACCTCTTCACCTTTAGGAAGGTCTAGAAGGAACAAAACAGCTTCTTCACGAATAATGTTGGCAAAATCAACATTGTTAACCTGTGGATGGAAAAAAAAAGCATCAGCACCACTTGAAGTTGTTTAAAACATTCAATTCTTCCTAACTTCCAACACCACCGGAACACCACCAGCCAAAAAAAAAAATTTTTACGCAAGACACTTGACATATTATCAAAAGTCCACAAACCTTTGTTAAAATTTTAGCTTTTGTTAAAGGCAGATAGACAAACCATGTCAAATGATTTTCACAATCGGTAAGATGATGCAACCAAAAACATATAAATTTAAAATTGGGAATTTTTTTTCCTTTAAACCTTTATAAAGGTAGATGGAGCACAAGCCTTTCACTGTCATCTGATAATGCATTAAAAACCATTGTCCAAACAAGACTGTAACCATTAGCCTATAAATAACTTGTAAAGGCAGTCAAGGTCGCTTTCCCTGGAAGTGATGAAGGAGTTGGTTATTAACGCGCTATATAAATGTAATTAATTTATAAAGCATGGATGAAAAAGTATCTGGGCTGATACTTTTTTTTTTTTCTTTTCACGAAACGGAATAAGCACCAAAGCACAACAACTTTATCTAGTTGAGAGTTTGCAACAGTACTTACCCTGAGAATTTGATCTCCTTCTTCAAGTCCTTCTTTGGCAGCAGGACTCTCTTCCAAAACACCAGCTACAAATATGCCAACATCATTGCCACCAGCTAATCGCAATCCGACACTTTCGCCTTTCTTAAATTTAACCAATTTCATGCTTGGCCTGAAATAAACGTAAAAAAAAAGTCATTGCCAGACAAGTAAAGGAGCTCTGGTCCTGTCATGAACAATCCTTAACTGAGAAATAACCTGGACAATACTAAGAATTAAATCATAACATTTTATTTCAAGATGACTAAAAGGTATTTCATGCAATAATTAATAAACACATTGCAATAATACGTGACAAAGGTGAGGTTGCCATTATAGTTACTTTTATCACTTTTCCTGGCGTAGGTTATGGTATTCACATGCTGAGGTGGGTTGTTCAGACATTCTTTTACCCAGAAAATTACTTCAAACCTTTTTGAGGGAATATCTGTTGTTAAACTGGTAGCTTTGCAAGACGAGTTTAGCTCCCGCTTCATGACCACGGTTTAGTACGGTATATTGTTTGTAAAACTGCTGCTAATGAGCTAATTCATTTGTTGCTAAATCTCAATCACCTCTATACTCACTTGTGAGCAAAACCACAAGGTATCAGAGCTCTTCCACTTGGGGTAAATGCCACTCTTTTCAGAGAGAGAACCAAAGCCTCAAATATTAATACTCTACTGTGAATCATTTTAGCATGCATCGGAGATCACAGTCTAATGCAGCCATGATAACATCATCATCATCTGACAAGAGCATAAATACCACCCTTAGATTCCTAGATTGGATACCTTATAAATCTTAGCTGTGCCTTAGAAGTCCTATTAATGAAAATTCTGAACATGAGATGAAACAAGATGCTCCCTTGGCAAGGTCCATCTCCTATGCTGAATGGTCTTGACAAAATACCAAATATATGAATACAACTACTACTTCTTCCCTACCACTTACCTGTGCTAGGAATTGACTGCCTTGATTGGTTTCCTCCATCAAAATCCCAGATTTTCTCATATTCCTTCCCGTAACACCCACCACTCCTCCGAGCCTCTACCTCCTCCTCAACCTTCTTGTGAGAGATAATCTCTGAACTCTCTTAATGGTCTTCCCCTTGATTCTCCTTACCACTTGTCCATATCATCTCAATTTAACTCCTCTAATTTTCTCACTGATCAAGTACAGGAAATGCAGAACCCCTGGGCGTGCAGACAAACAGACTGAAATCACTGGATGTCAATCTTTTTTTTGGGGTGGCGGGGGGTCATAGGGTTAGACATTTTGGGACAGGGGGAGAATTGGCTGCTGCAATTTGCTGTGAGCACTAAGGGAACTAGTGCACTAGGTAAGTTGTTTTTTTAAATAGGAAAGTAAGTGAACTAGATTGTGGGAACTATCGTGAGATTAAATTAATAAATATATAATGAAAGTCTCAGAAAGAGTAATTGATCATAGATTAAAAAAATCTTGTGAAAAACTGTATTATACATATATGTATATAAAAAAAACTTGCTTCCCAAATAGAGAGACTGAATGGAAGCAGATTTACCAAAACCTCAACACTCTTGTAGCACCTCCCTCAACATACCACAGGATATACAGTCACTTTTTTCAAGTGTACAAAGCATGGATAGGAAGTCCTGGCAAACTTCAACAACCTGTCAAGTGTTCTTGCAAGGACAAAGAATTGGTCTGCAGTTCCATGGACCAGGACAGAATTCACATTACTCCTTGGGATTCTGAGGTTCACCTATCAAATAGATTATCCATTCCAAGTAACCTGGCAGAGTTTTTTCCTAGGCAGGCTCGGGAGTGTTATCTCTTAGTAATATAAACATTCTGAATTATCAACCATTTTAAAAATGGCAACCACCACTCTAGCAATTAAAGATGGCACTTGGGTCCTGGAATGTAACTTCTGTGACAGGGAAGAAGACAGAACTACTACAGCAGGTTGAAAAAGTAAATATTTGATGGTTATCTTGGTATTTGTCACCACTATTATACATACAAAAATAACTATTGCAAAGAACCTTCCAGACCATAATTCAATTCTATTAGGCCCAAAGCACCTCAAAAAGGTTGCCTGCTTTAGGATTAAGATGGGAACGACTCTAAACTTCAAATACCTAAATTTCCATCCCAACCTAGATGCAAATGTTAATTTAAAAGGGCATAAATGCAGACATTTCTCATATTTCTTTTACCTGCAGTGTTGCATCACACCCTCAATAAGAGCTGCCAGTATCTTATTCAAAAATAGTTGAGTTAATGCTTCATAACATGAAGGATGTGTAAACTCAAGATAAACCAACTGTGGGAATTGTGATATTTGAAACAATATGAGACTGTTCCCACATTAAAGTAGAAAATTTACAGGCAAATTAAGACTTCACTAGAGTATTTTAATACCGTTTGCTTTATTAATATATTACATCCTCAACTAAAAAAAAAAGAAAAGAGCTTACCTTAAAATGCTCTCATCATGAGGAACATTGGGATAGGGAGCAGGAATGGAGCATGAAGGGCTGACAGGCAGGTCTACATCTGGCTGGCCAGGCTGCGCATAGACTGGCTTAGGTTCTACAGAGAAATATTATAAAAATAAAAGAACAAACATATTAATATGAATACATGCATTATCACTGTGCATGAAAAAGGCCAGAGCACCTATAAATTAAGAGGGTTTCTTCCCTTATTTACAACAATAATATTGACAAAGTTTCAGTAACAATCTGCCAGATCATTTTGACAAATGACTTGTGTATCTTGAAGGCACATACTGCATTCATGTTAAATAAGGATTATAAATATATAGTAACAAATAGTGCTTTATGTATGGGCTCAGTGTTGGATAGTATATTAGCAGGAAGTTAATGCTACATATAACAATAAAAAAATGTCTTGTTCTTTGGATAAAAAAAATGGTACAGTATATTAAAAAACAAGGAGACAGCATTTTGTAATTAATGCTTACATGATGCATGTGAAATATTACAAAATTTCCTTGTATAGTAATATGGTTCTCAACAGAACCAGTATGAAAATGAAAAGGGTATGTACTAGATTTTACTACTGCCATAGCTTACATTATACAGTATGTGTCATTTAATTCTGACACTTTATACACTGGAGCAATAAACTATAAAGAAAGATAAGAATTAGGAGTAAGCTTTGTGGTTTCTGTTCTCTAAAATTCTCTCCTGTCGGTCTTTTCTACAATTCACATATCCTTTCTGGTGCACAAAATTTACCCTATAACTGTAATGTGTAATTTTAAATGTATTCTTGTTTGTTGTATAAAGTGCCTTATGATGGTACTGTACATTCTATGAATGGACTTCATTTAAAAAAAAAAAAAGAAAAAAGATTGCTTGCAGAGTATTTGGCACTTTGTAAAGCACTGTGAGACAAACCAGGCTGTCTTAAATTTTATGAATGCTGAGAGAGCAAATAGCCAGCATTTCCATTGACAGAGAAGAGTGGGGGATTTGAAGCAAATAATAATCACAATATAGCAAATGGAAAAATGTACAAGTCAGGTTAATGGAGAAGTCTTACATTGTCTAAAAAAATAGTCTAAGTTCTTCGTTTTAACTACTCTCTGGAAAACATTATTGACCTACATTATTGTTTAACTTTATATAACTCATTTTACTCCACATTGTGTTCTATCTTTAAAATGCGGCAAGATATTTTTAAGTTAGAATGAACATAACTTTTATATGTCTGAAATCCATTTTATAGCCACAACTACTATATGGCTAAGTTGCAAGTTAAGTGATTTCGAATAGTTTTCTGTAATATTTTCCTTTATAACTAAACAATCGGAACTCACCAGGAATGGGAGGAATCTGCTTTTCTGTTCTTTCTTCAATGATTTTAACAACTGGCTGCTCCACAAGTTTTGAAACTACAGGTTCTTCTGACCCCTTAACAGGAGTTGATACTGCGCCTGGTTCACGACTTGTAAGGCTGCTAGAAAATGAGATAAATGAGATACAATACATATACGAATATAGTATGTGTTTCATAAACAGAATACTCGAGTACAATAGCTTTATTTTAGTCAAAAAGAATCAAAATTACAGTAATCAACACCAAAATAAGTAAGTGTGTCACCATCAATTTAGTTTTCAAACAAAACCAATGCTGATTAAATGATACAACTATGAAACTAAAACATTCATGGGTAAAATGTTAGTGATTTAGATATCTGAATAAATGTAAACACTAAGCAGACTGGTAATAGAAACATTATGTTATGGCCAAGAACTGCAAGACAGCAGTATTTTTGAAGCTGCTAATACAATGGGCAATGAAGCATAGATAGCCTTGTTAAAAATCAGATGAAGTCTGTTAAATCAGACATTGTTATGATGAACTGCACAACAGCACTGGCATCTTTAATCAGTTGCTTAACTTATGCAAGATGCAACACATCCTGTACTAAAGTCACACAAAGCACACAATAAATGTGGCAACAACAAGCTCAGAAGAAGGCCAAGACTACTGCTTATAAAACAGAAAAAATACTACTCTAAAATCTATAAGCTTTTAATATTCAGCTTTGCATTTACAAAAACGGTACAATTCTTACTAATGTGAATTTATGAATAGAAAGCAAAAAGTTTTGTGTCTGACCAACTAAAACCAAATAATTTGCATTACTCAGTACAATTCCTAACACTAATATATTTTTTACACAATACCTCTTTTTATACAACACTAAAATATAACATTTTGTCTTGCATGTGCAGTCACACTTCTGTAGATGATTTGTCTTATTATTGGCATGGCATGTCCCATGAAAATGCCTTTTTGATTAGGGAGTGGGTCTCTATCTGAAGAATAAGGTTGGTGTGGCATCTCTCAGAATTCACAGTTTCTGCAGCTGTTGCAATGCGAGTAGGGGCACTTACATTTTGAAGTACGCAGTAAAAATCATGTATTCGTAATGGAAGGCTTTTGAAATTTAAATGAGATTTTTCTGTTAAAAAAAAAAAAAAAACAAACAAAAAAAAATGCTTTGTTCTGCTTGAGGAGCCAGTCTCCAAAATGCTGCACGTTTCTTGTGCAAAATGCTCGTGTGAAGCTTGTCAGGCTTCATGTTAGTACTACAGAAAATCTTTATGCATAAAAAGCACAGTGGTATTTCAATTCCACTGCGGTCAAGAATTTAAAATTACAGTCCTCACTGTATCTTGTTTTCTTTGCATTTTCATTTCTTTTTGAAAGAATACAAAATCATAACTTAATCTAAATTATTGATGGTAGTACAGCTAAATAAATTTAAAAAAAAAAACTTTCTAAAATTTGTGCATGCAGAACCATTCAGATTCTTTTTACTTATTTCTAATGTCCATCAAATTCACATGCACAGTACTGGTACTATTATTATTTGACTGCTCACAAGGCAAACATTGCATTTGCAAGAGAAGTTTTAAACTCAAATTTAAGTCTTCTGTATCTAACTTAATTCTAAGTTCCATAAGAAGTGTAACCACCAGCATAAGCATTTGTGATAACATAAAACTATATAAGCAGCACTAAATTCCTAGAAAATATTCTGAAGTGTCTGTGGTTCCTGAATCAAGACCAGATGATATTTACTGCTTGAAGAGCGATATCCATGTCTGAATTAAGTTCTGTAGAATGGGCTTTAAATGACAATGTAGAAAACAAAGGATTACCACGGTTTTCAGCAAAATTGCAGATTTCTTCCACAATACAGGAGGCGCACAATCAGTGCATTTGATGCGCACTTTCTTCCCACCAGACATTCAGAGATTAATATCACACCTTTGATGAATCAAACTGAGTCCAAAGGGCAGAGTCGATTTCTTATTTGCCATGAGCTAATCCAAAATATCAAATGAAATATACAAAAAATGTACTGTTGATGACAGCATTTCAGCATTTTTTTCCTGTTTTCTGAAAATATCTTCTACCATTTGAAAATCATAAGGCGTGATCAGAATTCAGTTAACTATATGAACCTCTGTTCTTTGCAAAATGACATACCACTTTGGAGTGTTTGAATAGATACAAAACAAAATCTGAATAAAAACTGCCTGATGATTAAGAATTACGCTTTGTTCTGCTTGAGGAGCCAGTCTCCACAATGTCACACACTTTCTTGTGCAAAATGCTCATGTGAAGCTTGTCAGGCTTCATGTTATTATTACAGAAAATCTTTATGTATAAAAAGCAAAGTGGTATTTCAATTCCACTGTGGTCAAGAATCCAAAATGACAGTCCTCACTGTAATTTGTTTTCTTTGCATTTACATTTTTTTTTTGAAAGAATACAAAATCATAACTTAATCTAAATTATTGATGGTAGTACAGCTAAATAAAAAACAACAAAGGCAACCTAACTAAATTAGCACATGGAGGAAAGTTCACAGTACAACGCATATGCCAAGTTCACTCAAACGCCTGTTTTCTTCTCCACATGCACAAATCATCTTCTTAGTCCGTTTCTCCTCAACACATCTATTTGCCACCACACACAGTCTCTCTTAACCCGGCACTCATCTTCTTCTTACTCCATGACACTTCACACATCCAACTAATCATTCTCATCTCCGTTCTTTCCTTTTTTTCCATTACGATCCACTTTCATCAGCCATATCACATTCCTCACATATCTTTCATAAGGTTTACCTTTCAATGTCTAAGAGCCTCCTTTAAAAATCAGATGCATGCTCCTCTCAGAATTACAATCATGGCTATGCCTGCACCTCCAAACGCAGCCAACGTGTGTTTTAAGTAGCAGAACCTCACTTTCTCCAAACTTTCATTTGATCCATGATCTTTTCTCCAGCACTCTCTCGACCATTTTTATTACCTGCTCCAAAAGCTTGATTGCTCAAACCCCAATGAATTACTTTCTCCGGTGTATACTGAAATAAGCACTATTCTTTCCCAAAATGCAGGAATCCTCATTTAACACATTCAGGTTGAACACATCTGTCAACAACTGAACTCCAGAACACTGCTTTCAACATTTTTAACAGCACTCCATTTGGGCCAACTGCTTTACCCACCTCCCCCTTTTTTCTTTGTATCTCCTCAAAGAAGCACACCCACAGGTTAAGAACTTGTGCTGTATTATCACTATGTTTTTTATATAAAAAATGTCTTCCACACCTCCAATGAGAATACCTTGTAATGAAAATACCTTCAAAACGTAAAATATGCAATGCCAAGACATCAGAAATACATTTGTATTTACAGTCATGGCCAAAAGTTTTGAGAATGACACAAATATTAATTTTCACAAAGTTTACTGCATCAGTTTTTATGATAGTAATTTGCATATACTCCAGAATGTTATGAACAATGATCAGATAAATTGCAATTAATTGCAAAGTCCCTCTTTGCCATGAAAATGAACTTAATCCCATTAAAAAATCCATTTCCACTGCATTTCAGCAAGGAAACATGTGCAGTTATCATTGCTTCGCACAAAAAGGGCTTCACAGGCAAGGATATTGCCGATAGTAAGACTGCACCTAAATCAACCATTTATTGGATTATCAAGGACTTCAAGGAGAGAGGTTCAATTGTAGTGAAGGTTTCAATGCTCCAAAAAACATCCAGCAACCATCAGGACCTTCTCCTAAAGTTGATTCAGCTGTGGGATCAAGGAACCAACAGTGCAGAGCTTCCTCAGGAATGGCAGCAAGCAGGTGTAAATGCATCTGCCCGCATAGTGAGGCGAAGACTTTTGGAGGATGGCCTGGTGTCAAGAAGGGCTGCAAAGAAGCCACTTCTCTCCAAGAAAAACATCAGGGACTGACTGATATTCTGTAAAAGATACAGGTATTGGACTGCTGAGGACTGGGATAAAGTCATTTCCGCTGATGAATCTCCTTTCCGATTGTCTGGGGCATCCAGAATAAAAGATTGTCCGGAGAAGAAAAGGTGAGAGCTACTACCATCAGTAAAGCATCCTGAGATCATTCATGTGTGGGGTTGCGTATCAGCCAAGGGACTGGGCTCATGAATAAAGAATTGTACCAAAACATCCTCCAACAGTAACTTCTCCCAACCATCCAAGAACAGTTTGGTGATGAACAATGCCTTTTCCAGCATGATGGAGCACCGTTTCATTAGGCAAAAGTGATAACTAAGAGGCTCTGGGAACAAAACATCGAAATTTTGGGTCCATGGTCAGGAAACTCCCCAAAACTTAATCCAATTGAGAACTTGTGGTCAATCCTCAAAAGGCGGGTGGACAAACAAAAAGCCACAGATTCTGACAAACTCCAAGCATTGATTATGCAAGAACAGGCTGCCATCAGTCAGTATTTAACCCAGAAGTTGATTGACAGCATGCCAGGGTGAATTGCAGAGGTCTTGAAAAAGAAGGGCCAACACTGCAAATATTGACTCTGCATAAACTTAATGTAATTGTCAATAAAAGCTTTTGAAACTTATGAAATGCTTGTAATCATACTTCAGTATTGCATATAAACATCTGACAAAAAGATCTAAAAAGCAGCAAACTTTATGAAAACCAATACTTGTGTCATTCTCAAAACTTTTGCCCATGTCTGTACACTTTAAAGATCAATTGATGATTTCAAGCAGAGCTGGTACAAAACAATGAGAAATAAAAACATAACTATGACTGTACATGTGAATTCTAACTCCCCATTTTAGCATGTTATCTTTATTTATGTATTGATACTTTATTTTTGTCCCAGCAGTTGCTAGTAATCAATAATAAACTCAATAAGGGTATTTTGCCAGTATTCAAGAAAATGATAATACAGTTTCCTAACCGCCTGAAGTTAGCTCAGCTATCTGCAATAAACTTGGGGAAACGCCTAAGCCAACTAACAAAGGCAGGAAATAAACCAGAAAATTTCAAAAGAGCAGCTGTTCTCAGAAGTGAATACTTCAGACCCAAACATATACACA
Organism: Polypterus bichir lapradei; assembly: GCA_026402145.1. Classification (NCBI taxonomy): domain Eukaryota; kingdom Metazoa; phylum Chordata; class Cladistia; order Polypteriformes; family Polypteridae; genus Polypterus; species Polypterus bichir. The sequence continues at coordinate 22,103,159 of JANRMT010062827.1, forward strand.
TGAAAGGAAATTATATTTTAAATTAAATTTTGAAAATACTGTAATACAGGAGTTTAAAGGTACAATAACAATGGAACACGGAGAATATTTTCAGCAAGGCTTAATGTAAACATCCAAAATTAAAAACCAAAAAAATAAAATAAAAACACAGCGTCTAATTGAATCTACCAAAAACTATAACACAAATATACATGTACTATACAGTAGAAGGAGTACTGCCAAACTTTCTTGACACAAAACTGAGGACAGTACATATAAATACTTTTCTTTTTTGGATCAGAAGCAACACTATTGTCTAAATTAGGATACAAGTTTCAGTGTAACCGAACGCTAACAAAGTGAATAAAGAGGACAAGTTCTTGTCTTCATTTAATATATTAAGTCATCCACTAAACTAATTAAGATGCATGGAAAAAAGTCCATTTATATTAACAATGGCTTCAACAAAAACTTCATACATGACTCCTTCATTAAAGCTGACATTATTTTAAATATAAGATGGAAAAAAAACAAAACAAAAAAAAAAAAAAAAAAAAAAAAACACACAACTGAATTAAACTATTGAAACTGTAAAATCTATACGCCATCCTTCCTCTTAGCATTCTGAAGATTACCCAATGTTGGACCTGTCACTTCAATCTCAAAAGCCCTGCCCTTGAATTCAGAGCATATTTATATTGTAATTTCTTTGAAGACTACACTCTTAAAATTAATAATAGCCAAAGATTTTAAAACAGACTTGAATATTAGTCAAATGGCTCTTAAACAAAGGCATAAAAGAAAAAAAAAAAATCATATTTGCAATAATTTAACTTCTATTTGTCTGTGGGTAGTTTAGAGGTGGGGCTTGGAGTATATGAATGATAAAAAAAAATGACGGCACACAACTAACTAAATAAATACATATCACTAAAATCCATTAATACATTTCAGCCTATGAACGTTTACCTAACTGATCCAATTACACTAATCATGTGCAATTAAAAAAGTGATTTTCCCAACCGATTGAACAGTTTAAATAACCATCAATGCAATCACAACTGTAGCCTTCTAAACACATATAGACACTACTTACTGTATTTTCCAACTGAAGAATTGGAAAGAGAAAGAAAACAAAAAAAAAAAAACTTATAGGTATCCCAAAAAATAATTGCTTTCAGATCCATGTGTCTTTTATCATGTGGGTTTTGGATCTGTAGTGCATTCTGTAGTATTTTAGCTCTATTTTACAGTGTAGACAAGGACAAAATGAAAAGCAACAGCAAAGCAAAAGAGAATTTTAGTACTGAATATGAGGTTGGTTGGTGAAGTGAACAAATGAGCTTACCTTTACTGTTTTTTTTTTTTGTTTTTTGTTTTTTTAAAAAGGATTTTCTTAAACTCTTTTACCCATTTACAAAAAATTACCTTTTGGCATAAAATTACTGTTCAGTAATACTAGCTTAAATCTAAATCCAATTTACTTGTCCAATGTGCCTAGAATATAACAGACGGTAGATGACAGACTATTAATCATTCACTATATTGTCTGTTCTAAAGACCATTAGTACCAAATATGCATATTTTTTCTTGCCTAAATAAGCACTAAATTAATCTGGAAGTATATATCCTTTTCCTGTAATGTGGAATGTAAATTATATAATCACATGCTAATCTTGCTTTTAATATTAAGGTAATTACTCTTGATATCAAAACTAGTAACCAGCCCAAAGTAGGTAAAGCAATCAAGGTATACCAGGTTGGGGATGTCAGGATTTATATATATTAAAAAAAATAAAAATAAAAAAATGTCGTATTGTGTGTGTGAAGAACAGCACGGCTAAGCAGACACTATGTAGATATGTAGGTGCTTACCTGCCATTGCTGACTTGCTGAGGAGAATGTCTGGTATGATCTGAAGGCTCTGACCTCCTGTCAGGAGATCGGGAGCGACTTCGGCGGGGTCTGTCATGAGATCGGTTGGAATGGTCTGATGCCAGTGAATGAATTTCTGAAATGTCTGTTAAAATAAAAATGGTGTTTAATATGGCACTAATGCAACTATGAAATGGGTGGACTGCCAATAAACAATACATTACATAAAATGCTAATAAATAAGACACAAAGCAAACTAATAGGCATGTTAGCACTGTGTTGGATCTGAATCAAATGCTATTGCACTAAATGCTACCTATTCAGGTAACTGTGTCATGATTTGCTCTGATTCTTTGATATTAAAAAAAAACTGCAACTATTTTTGCAGTTCTGTGTCCTTTAGTTAATACCTCAGCAATTAGTCAAAAAAGAAATGTCAAACCCCTTCTTCCTAACCTCATTACTAGCTAGAATATGAGATTGCACATTAACAGAAAAAGTCATGATGATATCTGGCCTTCTGATAGTAGATGTGAATGAGTGCATGACATGAGGTTTACATGGCAAAACTAGCACTCCTTCCACATCTTAATGATCTGGATTTGTACACTCTTACAATTTTATATTATAACATAATTTGGATTAAAGGCTGCAGGTAGCATTAGATCCAGATTCAATTTTTTTTTTTTTTAAAACCAAAAAAAAAAAAAAATCCTACTCTTGACTGGAGAAGCTTGATATAGATGAAAATGCTGGAGCATAAACATTTAAAATGATCCTCAAACATAAATTATGCACACAACAGCGCAAAAGCCACTGAACATAAAACAAATTCAACAAAGTAAAATAAAATCATTATTAAAAATAGACTGTTTACTTCACATATAAAATTATTTTAAATTACTGAATCTATTCAAAGTATTGTTGGAAATATTTTAAGTAGAAAAGAACAACAGAACATTAAAAGGACAGGAATAAAGGAATAAATGGACAGCCAACTTCCATTTCATTAGACCCGCTTTCTGTCTAAATTTTGATTTACACATTCTGTACTTACCATCTCTGTCTGAAGCATTTGCAGAAGGAATGCTGTCGTCAAGATCAGGTATATTGAGAAGTGTTGCACGTTCATCTCTCTGAACTACCATTTTAAGCTTACCCTTTGACCGTTCTATTAGTTTCTTAGCATCCGTTAAGGAAAGATTTTCAGTCACAGTGCCATTTATCTATAAGAAGGAACACATTCTTCCTTTGAAAATTTGCCATGCAAAAATGATTTAGATGTAGTTAGTGTATGCTCAACCAATTCACTTTATTTTACAATAACTATCTAAATACTGCTAAAAGCTAAACTTGACTTAAATTTAACTATACTGTAAGACAAGACAGTAAAAATAAAGTGACAGTTTCAAATAAACCTCTCAATTTAACAAACCTAATACATCCACGAGAAAAAGCAGATTATGACTACACATAGGAAAAATGTAATTCCTAAGTAGAGTTGTGGGGCTTGTCTCTGTAACTAGATGTTCACTAAACCTGGAGGACCTCCAAGAAGGTGCAGAGCAGCTTTGGATTAAAAAGTGGGATGTTCAGTGAGGGGAGGCTTGGCCAAGCTTAGAAATTCTCAAAAAAAAATTAACAGGAGCTGTTGAAGCTATGCTTTATTTTTCGATTTTATTATTTTGTAAATATTTTTTCTAGTCTTTACAAATAAGATGCCTGATCAAATGCTTCACTGTAAAAAATACATTATACTTAAGTAAGCCTTGCTTCTCTTCCAATACACAATTATTTTCTCATATACAGTGCATCCGGAAAGTATTCACAGCGCATCACTTTTCCCACATTTTGTTATGTTACAGCCTTATTCCAAAATGGATTAAATTAATTTTTATCCTCAGAATTCTACACACAACATCCCATAATGACAACGTGAAAAAAGTTTACTTGAGGTTTTTGCAAATTTATTAAAAATAAAAAAACCTGAGAAATCACATGTACATAAGTATTCGTAGCCTTTGTTCAATACTTTGTCGATGCACCTTTGGCAGCAATTACAGCCTCAAGTCTTTTTGAATATGATGCCACAAGCTTGGCACACCTATCCTTGGCCAGTTTTGTCCATTCCTCTTTGCAGCACCTCTTAAGCTCCATCAGGTTGGATGGGAAGCGTCGGTGCACAGCCATTTTAAAATCTGTTCAGAGTTGTTCAATCGGATTCAATTCTGGGCTCTGGCTGGGCCACTCAAGGACATTCACAGAGTTGTCCTGAAGCCACTCCTTTGATATCTTGGCTGTGTGCTTAGGGTCGTTGAAATGCTGAAAGATGAACCGTCGCCCCAGTCTGAGGTCAAAAGCGCTCTGGAGCAGGTTTTCATCCAGGATGTCTCTGTACATTGCTGCAATCATCCCCACAGCATGATGCTGCCACCACTATGCTTCACTGTAGAGATGGTATTGGCCTGGTGATGAGCGGTGCCTGGTTTCCTCCAAACATGACACCTGGCATTCACACCAAACAGTTCAATCTTTGTCTCATCAGACCAGAGAATTTTATTTCTCATGGTCTGAGAGTCCTTCAGGTGCCTTTTGGCAAACTCCAGATGGGCTGCCATGTGCCTTTTACTAAAGGGATGGGTTCTGTCTGGCCACTCTACCATACAGGCCTGATTGGTGGATTGCTGCAGTCTCTGTCCTTCTGGAAGGTTCTCCTCTCTCCACAGAAGACCTCTGGAGCTCTGACAGAGCGATCATCGGGTTCTTGGTCACCTCCCTGACTAAGGCCCTTCTCCTACAACCGCTCAGTTTAGATGGCCGGCCAGCTTTAGGAAGAATCCTGGTGGTTTTGAACTTCTTCCACTTACGGATGATGGAGGCCACTGTGCTCATTGGGACCTTCAAAGCAGCAGAATTTTTTCTGTAACCTTCCCCAGATTTGTGCCTGGAGACAATCATGTCTCCGAGGTCTACAAACAATTCCTTTGACTTCATGCTTGGTTTGTGCTCTGACATGTCAACTGTGGGACCTTATATAGACACATGTGTTTCCTTTCCAAATCATGTCCAATTAACTGAATTTACCACAGGTGGACTACAATTAAGCTGCAGAAACATCTCAAGGATGATCAGGGGAAATAGGATGCACTTGAGCTCAATTTTGAGCTGCATGGCAAAGGCTGTGAATAATTATTTACATGTGATTTCTCAGTTTTTTTATTTTTAATAAATTTGCAAAAACCTCAAGTAAACTTTTTTCACATTATCATTATGGGGTGTTGTGTGTAGAATTCTGAGGAAAAAAATGAATTTAATCCATTTTGGAATAAGGCTGTAACATAACAAAATGTGGAAAAAGGGATGCGCTGTGAATACTTTCCGGATGCACTGTATATGCAAGAGCACACACATTCAAACTTTAAACAAACTTGACCAGAATTGCCAAAACTGAAAAAATGAACATGTACGGGTTTTCTGAAATGCAAATTCTAGAAAAAATAAAAAAAATAAAATGAATTTTCACAAGGCAAACATTTGGCTTTGAAAAGCATCATTTAGGGGGACAACACAAAGAAACTCTCTTAAAATACTCTTTCATAATATATTTCTCTGAGGTTCTTATCTTCATATTAGACATTTACTTACTTTCAGTACCACATCTCCTTCCTGGATATTGCCATCTCTTGCTGCAAGACTCTCTGGAGATATGTCCTTCACAAAAATATGACTTGCTAACCGGAGCCCATACTCTGAGAAATCAAAACATGGCTTAATTTACCATTATACACTGTAATGTATCTTTTACTTTTCTCTACTTTGCATCATCCATCACAGCACTTTATAACAAAGGAAACTTATGTTACATGAGAGTATGTGGTAGTTTACCTTTGTGGTTTTTTTATGTAAAGCAAAGGTAGCAGACTATCCCATTTAAAATGTGATTGCTTAAAATACTCCAATCTAAGCTCTTGCATGTGATAACTGCAACTCTACACCTTCAATTGAGTGGTTCTCAAACTTAACTCTGATTGATTCCACTGGTGCTAGTTTTGTTTCCTCCTGTTTTTCTGCACCATTGGTTATCCAAAAATAAAATTTATTATGTTGTGTTTCACATTATATCAATTTTAAAAGTGCAATTACAATACTTTGTTTATATAATAAAAAGCTGAAACTAAACTGTTTTTGCAATGTATCCAAAGCCATTTAAATTTGCCTGTACAAATTTTGGTGTTAATAAGTTGAACCTTTGGCTTTGAATGTCATATTTAATTGTCATGGTTAATCAATGGAAGGAGATGCTGTCTTGGAAATCTACGTGCTTGGCTTTAAATTCTTATTTGTGCACTTTTTTGCTGAATTTTTGTCCAGTCTCTGATCCTCAGGGTATTCTATTAGACTGATTTGTGAGACTAACTGCGGGCATTAGTGAATGTGCCAAAATAGAATGGTGTCCTCTCCATGGTTGGTTACTTCCTTAAACCCTTTCTGCTGAGACAGCTTTCTGTAGCTTAATGATGAAGGTTTAGGTATGGAAGCTGAACAAATAATAAAATATTTTTAATAAATTTCAGACCCATAAAAAGTAAGCAGAAAACATACTGCAGGCCGATCAGTGTCTTCAGCTTTGCTTAATAAAAACACAGATGCTGAAATATGTTATAAGGTAATAAAAATGGCTCAATACAACAGAATGGCATAACTTTGCTACATTTCAGGAATATTTTTATCATTTCACATCATTCCTTAGGATGCTGTAACTGTAATAGTGGCTAACCCAGTTACCTGTCATCTTTTTATTTCACTGTTTTGCTTTCAAAATGACCTATACAGCAGTAAGGAGGCAGGTACCCTCCCACAGCTGAGAGTTATAAATATAATGACTGCATAATGCGTCCTCTGAAACTTGGGTGATTACTTGAATTCCTACTCAGTAGCACTTCAAGGAAATAAAACCTATGGCAAGTTGTTCCAAAAAGTCAACCTCATGTTTATCTGCAGTTGATATGAATTAACATAATTCTCAAAATTTAAAGAGAGAGAATTTACGCAGAAGCATCAATGGATTAAATTATATTGCTGTGATGATCATGAGAAAAATACCAGTTATGGAATCAATGTAGTAAAGAATTCAAAAAATAGATTTTGCAAATGCAAAAAAATACAGTCCATTTCACTATTGCCTAACATTTATTTCCATTGGATGTGAAAGGATGAGAAAAAAAAAAACAAAAAACTGCAAAACGCCATTTTGTGTTTTTTTGCGATTTATTTTATAGAAACAGCAATCTACATGATGGAAAGTGCTTCTTTCATCAATTAGCAAAGCTGTGTATTTTATCATTGTGTTTTTATTTCTATGAAACATTTATAAAAGCCAGCAACATTCATTAAGTATTTCTTTCCTCCTGTTCCTATTATTGCCAGCTGCCTAGATGTTGCCTTTACATTTTCAAAACTCACTGTTCCATTTACCATCACGTATTTCCTAAAAGCTTGAAACCAAAGATTCCTAAAAACACTATACTGCACTAGACATGCATTAAATTATGAATGGGTCATATTTTTTTGATTTGGTCAAAAGAGTAACATCTAACACTTAACACATCATTTTCTGTAGTAAGTGCTTAGGTTTTCTTGTTTTTGGGTGAAATGATTTACTCTAATTTTGTTAGGGTGAGGTTTTCAAAATCAATGTGCAACTGCTTTCCTTTGTAATAATAACAATCAACGCCACCAAAGCAGAACTGAATATTTATATAGCATGAATAAATAAATCAATCAACCTTGCTTTGCCACTGTGGAACAAGCCACAGAATACAGAATAGTGTGGTCTGTGCGCCAGACTAATACTTTTGAGTGCTGAAACAATATAAAACAGAATAGCTGGCTAAGCAGAAAACAAGAAAACCTCACTGGCTGCTGACAACCTGAACCTGTAGAATAGTTTGCTCTTATACTGGGCAATGCAAAAACTCCAGACAGTGAAAACACAAGGCAGACTTAAATTTTCTTTACTGCCAAATACTATACCTTATACTAAACTAAAAAAATATTAAGGTAAGTAATGCATGCGGTTAAAAATTATTACTTTATTGCTGATGTGCTTAAAAAAAAAAAAAAAAAGATTTTATTAATTAGACTAAAACTGCGGAAACAACTTGAACAGGGAGCCCAAAATGAAAATGGCAGCTATAGTAGCAACGCTGAAGAATGTACTTGAGCTATGAAAGTGTGACGCCCTGTAATACTCATCAGTTTCCATTAAACAGCTAAGTACTGAGGGAAATACCTTCATTTTTTCTTGACTTCACAAGAGTCACTTTAGCAGGTCTGGTTGGTAAATTGGATGCTACCGATCGCCGGTCTGATCGTGGCGACAGACTACGTTCTCGGCTGGCACTGCGGTCTCTTCTTGCAGTGCTCCGCTCACTCCTCCGTCCCCCACTATAAGCGCTAGGACCACTTCTGCCACTTGTCTCATCATAGGCATCTTCTTCGTAGCTGTCATCTTCTTGCTCAGAGACTGTTTCACGTTCTGGTCTTGCTACTGGAATTTGCACCTTCCTTTTTCTCCTGATTGTCTATAAAAAAAAAAAAAAATTTGCCTCTAAAGTCCAGTAAATTTAGTCCAGTTGCTGGATTTCAGTGATAAAGGATTCATGGATCATTGTGGATGTAAAGGGATCATTATGCAGATAGAAACCTTCAAAGTCTTGTTAATACTGTACGAGAAATACTTAAACACCTGGACAACAAATACTGTCCTAAAGTCTGAATTCTTAACCTTTTTAAATATTACATATTCTAAAAGCAACTTAGACATGACAGGCTCTACAGTATTTCCACAATTTCTTGATAGTGTGTTTGCTGATATTTTGGTTTGTTTTTAGACTTCACGCTGATGCGGCTCAATAATGGTTGAGATGCATAACAATAATCAGGTGAAGACTGAAGGAAATTAAAGACAGTGCAAAATAAAATGTGTTCTAATTAAGTATGACAAGCAACAAGACAAAATTATACTAGAACTTTTTTTCCATAATGTTCACACTTTAAGTTAGACAACATGATATACTGTGGCTGTGCTAAGGCTGCAAGGATTGGCGCTGCTGTCTAATGAAATAAGATTTATAAAAACAAAACAAAAGTGAAAATTCAATTGTGTCCTCTCATGATTAGGAGCAAGAATAGAAAAAGAGATGTTACTACTTCAGTGGATTTGTAAGTACCTCATCACTCAAAAAAAAAAAAAAAAAGTTACATCCTATATCCATCGATCTGTAATAGTTAGCTCCTGAGCAGGGCGTTAAAGGTCTCAAAGGACTACACCACCAACACTACCATGAGCATACAGGGCTTATGGCTTCTCCATTTAGCTGAATCAAGTGTAGTTGGAACAAGAATGACTCGTAAAGCTTCTAAGGTACTGCAGAGAATGAGGAAAATCTATTATGATCTGGAACAATACTGTTAAAATGTATATTTATATATTCTACCTGTATTTAATGTTCATTTGTTACAGCACTTTAAGCTTTGTTTGATGGGTATCCCACAAAAAGTGTTTTAATAATTCCATGAGCAGCACAGTGGTTCACAGGTTAGTGCTGTATTATCTTTATGAATCAAATGGACTTCACTATCGTTTCTGGCTTTTATTTTCAACCTTCTATGTTTATCACTTTACAAAAATACACAGGTTCATAACCATGAATTTGACAAACATTCCCTAACCCAATCATAAAGTAAAAAAATTATATCTGCTTAAAATGTCACAGAGCCTTTGTTTGTCAACTCTTACTACTTTAAATATATTTGGAAAGACACAACTTTGTCATTTAAATTATAAGCACTAACACAGAGAGAACATTAGTAACAGTACTGTTTCTTAGTTGTATATACAAGTGAAATGTCCTAAAATTTACAATATTTTCTTAGATTTCTGAAGTTAGAATGCATCATCCTATTGATCGTTTTTATGAATAAATACGAAAGGCTGCTGTGTAATCTTTTTCACAACATTATGTGAGGATGGGATATCCGCATTATCACAGCAAAGATGCTACACTACATGAATTCCAGAAAACCAAGTCTTTTCTTACCTGGTGAACACAGGTATTGCATTTATTTTCATGTGATAGATAACTTATTTCTTTTCCCCGCTGCATATCCAACAGAGAAATGTGTAAACTAAGGAAAACAGAAACTTAAAGCCTGGAAAATAAATTCCGAAAAGTATTTTAATAAATCACTGCTACTAGTAATGCATGTTTTCCCTTTTTATATTTTATAGGCATTTATTTTTATTCCATGTCACTGTCCACAATCGAAAACCTTCTTCATTAAAAATTATGTAGTATCTGTATTGATGATTGATTTTATGCATGTTTAAGGTAGAAACTAATAACAAAACGCAATGTCTGTATATCTGTCATTGTCCTAAATAATCTGTTATTCATTCTCTCATTCATTTAGGATTGCCAAAATTTGCCAGTTAAAACCTTTTAGGCCTACAAAGCATCTGGTATAAATGCAACACGAGTGTTTACCATTTTTCTATAATACTCTTAAAACCCACTAGGGGGTCAATACTCATACTCTGCTTTACAGAGTACTGCATTAATAAATACTGACCAGGCATATGTCACAAATTCAGAAAATGAATCAGGAAAAGAGACAGTGAACAATGAAAAGCATCAGTTTAAAGAAAAATGGCTTATTTGATTTTTATTATAAAAAAAGATGAGACATTTTGGGAGCCCATTTATATAAAACATGCTCACAGTATTTCAGTAATGAGGCAAGGCATAAAAAATTAGAACCAGACTGTGCAGTACTAATTTTAAACCAGCTTCTGCAAAGACCCAAATCCAATCCTGTGGGCTCAGCAAAAGTGATGCCCTATTAACTTGCGTGTCATGACTGCCACAGGACTCTATCTGCCTCTAAGTGTGAACGAAGTACTACGTAAATAAATAAAGCTTTTGGCAGAAATCATGTGACATGCTTCAACATCCTTACAAAAATCCACTCATTCTTGGTTGTTTGATTTTCAGTTTCCTGCCACTTTTATGTTTGCAGTGAATGTCAGCATTGTTTGTGCTTCAACAAACATTTGCAATTGAATCCTTTTTCTTATGGCTACTGTATGCTAAATCTTCTTAACATGTGACACATATTAACAAATAGCACATCATTTTCTTTCTCATTAACGACAATGCTAAACAGCTTATATCAGATTACCATTTAATAATTTTATTGAATTTAAATTCTCAGTTTTTAAGTATTTCCAGCATTGACACCAGGATTTTTAACAGCTTCTGCCAATAACCAGTTTCCAATTCAATTGGGTTTGAGCTTTTGTATTGACAAAGGAATGTTTAACTCTATGCGTCTTCAGTGACTGCTGTGGTAGTACAAATTGCTTAAAACAGCAAGGTATTACTTAAAAATAATTTGTACTTATTCATTTTTTATTTGTATTAATTTTGATAAAAGCAAATAAAAATCCATATAATCAAATAACACTTAATAAAACCAAAATCCAATCTTCACCCAAAAGAAACAGAGAAGAACCAGCCAACAAAGCAAATCTTTGAAGCAGCAAGAAAGGAAGAGTATCCTTTTCCCTGATATAGAAGATATAGAAGCTTATTCCTAAACGTTACTGAGTAGATCCTTCCATATTTTAAAAAAAGTTTTGAACAGATCCTCTGAGTGAGAATTAGATTTTTTCCAATTTCAGATAGGATAGGACATAAGTTACCCACTGACTTAAAGGTGGTAGGTTGGGATTCTTCCATTTGAGCAAGGTAAGTCTAATACAATTACAACTTGTTTGTTCTTCTCTACTTTAAGCCCATCTAGGAGTACACCGAAAACAGTTGTTAATGGGTTAGGAGTGACTGTGACACCAAGGCTATCTGATAGGTATTCAAAGATTTTTGTCCAAAATTATGTTAATTTAGTGCATGCCCAAAACATGCAGCCCAGTGAGGTTGGAGCTCAACTGCAACGCTCACAGGTTGAATCTTACCCTGGAAACATTTTGGACAGTTTAAATTCAGATAAATGTGTTCGATAGAAAAGTTTAAGTTGAATAATTGAGTGTTTAGTGCATATGGAGTTAGAGTGTATTCTGTGCATGGCTGCCTCCAACTCCATTTCTGAAATGTTAAGTGAAAGATCCTTTCATACCTATTTATTCAGCAACTGGAAAAATGCAAAGGCACTTAATAGTAACACATCTTGCTCTTATTCTACCCACTCTCATCTGCAGCAGTAAACATATGATTTACTAAGCATTAAACATGGTCCCAGAGAACTACCAAATGAACTACATTCAGGTCTCTATACCACATAACTCATTAAAGTTTCAGATACAGTGCTTCAGAAAAATTTCATTCCCCTTCACTTTTTAACATTTTATGTTGCAGCACCATCCTAAAATAGTTTAAATTCATTTTTTCTTTCATCAAACCACACTTAATACCCCAGAATGACAAAGTGAAAACACGATTTTAGGAATATTTTCAAAATTTTAATAACAGAAAACTAAACTCTCTCTATGACACAAGTACTCAGATCCTTTGCTATGACATTTGAAATCTGGCTCAGGTCTATCTCATTCTATTGATTATCACTGAGATGTCTCTCCTCCATGTTTAGAGTCTATCTGAATGAATTTAATTAATTGCACATGATTAAGAAAGTCACACACCTGTTTAGAACAGGTTCCAGATAGCAATGTACACTCACCAGCCACTTTATTAGGAACTCCTTTGCTATTACCGGGTTGGACCCCTTTTGCCTTCCAGAACTGCCATAATTCTTTGTGGCATAGATTCAACAAGGTGCTGGAAACATCACTCAGTGATTTTGGTCCATACTAACATGATAGCATCACAAAGCTGCTACAGATTTGTCAGCTGCACATCCATGATGTGAATCTACTATTCCACCACATCCCAAAGGTGCTCCATTAGATTGAGATCTGGTGACTGTTGAGGCCATTTGAGTACAGTGAACTCATTGTCATGTTCAAGAAACCAATTTGAGATGACTGGAGCTTTGTGACATGCCATGAGGGGCTGGGGGCGGAAATGAGTTGTACGCGTCAAAAAAAGTGCCATTATGATAAATGTAGTCTCTCTTTGCTTGGTGGAAAGATAGACTTGTTGACTTGATGTCTTGGACTCTTACTTGTCAGATTCCAATTTTGGTGTAAGTGATCTGTAGATCGAGATCAGAAATGAAAGTGAGGTACCAGCATCAGTTGATCAGTCCCCATCTTATCATGATGCTGAACATCAGTGTGTAGCTGATGCAACAGCAGCAATAATCGCTTGGGACGATGGTGCCAACCAGACTGCATCACAATGCAACCTATGCCTTCGCTGCTGCCGCCAATCTGTTACTGTCCCCGGGCAACTGCTGTAATCAGAAACGGCAAACAAGAGTGGCCAAAGAATAAGCAACAGACATTTTATGTCAATTTATGTAAGAAACCATTGCTTTGTGTGAGCGATGCTTGCTCCAAGTCCTGCCAGAGTTTTTTGGAAAAATATTCATCCCAGGGGGAAAAGAAAAGAAAACTGGGCATAAAAGATAAAATAATTTATTATAATTTATATAAAAAAAAGAAAACACAAAGAATCAAAAAAGGGCACGTTCTTCCGTTGCACATCTCAACACACGGAACACGCGGCTGCCGGTTTGCCTATTCGGGAAATGAGATTCGGTTTGAAAACCGGTGTGTTCTTTTTTCGGAAAATATGTTCAGGAAATGATTTTTTTCAAGATGAGAGTTGTTTGACAACTGAGGTTCCACTGTATTTATTAATTATTTTTCTTACGTAATTTTAATTTGCTTTAAACCATTTATTTGACATCTTGTAAAACACTCTGAGCTACAGATTTTGTATGAAAATGTGCTATAGAAATAAAAGTTGCTTTTTTATGTGAACATTTAGTAATATTGACCAATAATTATTATGCTTAAATATATAACCAGATTTTTTACTCTACAAAAATTCATACTTTACTTCAAGCATGCATCTTGCAATCTATGTTTTTCATATTGAAGAAGATATTTTGTATGTTAACTGAACACACACAAATTAACAGAAATATTTTACAGATATAACATTTAAACAAGTTGGTTAAATGAAAAAAAAAAACTGAGAAGGCAAAAATCTATTTAAAAAATAAACTTCACCATGTATTTCAAATATTAAAAAAAAGAAACCAGAAAGAGTGCAACATTTAGAAAATGTCAGCATTAGATGAAGAAACTGAAATTTAAGAGATCAAAGCGGGACTTAACTAGACAATTTGCCAGATTATATTTTAATAACTTTGAGATTAAACTACATGAAAAACATGCAATGTAATCAGAAACAATACTGTATACTTTTGTAGAAAACTACTTTTATATTTCACATGCCACATTTTTTTTCCCCCCATTATTGTGGTCTTTGTTTCAACAGTTTCATTACTTCCAAGGGACTATGCAATGCATTCTTCAGGACATTGTTTCCTGCATATTTTTCTTTTCATTACTGACTCTTACATAAAAGATAAATCTATTAAAAGAAAAGAATGCTGACATATGATAATTGACAGGGAAAACAAAAACACATTGCACACTTTTAATTTTTGTATTTGCCAAACCTTCCTCAGAACACTTCCACAGTTTATGGTTGAGGGCAGTGAATTAATTTCAAACACTTATTCTTATGTCAACAAGGACAGAATGTTATACAACATGTTTACTTTGTGCCATGATGGCAGTACACAAGTCTGTTCTGCCAGGTCAGAGACAATGTACTCACAAATGTCTATAAATGTATTTGTTTTCTAGTGGATATGGCTAGGACTGCCTACCTTTTTATTTTTTAAATACAGGTAAAATTCCATTACAACGAATATCTTTACAACAAAGTATTTTTATGGTCCCGACAGTTTCCCCATATGACATGAGTCTATAGAAAACTTGTTACCATGAAGTACATTCAGCAGATACTTCATTACAACAAAGTGCCCAAAAGACCTTGAAATGCTTGAATGAATCATCCGCAGAGCAGTTAGTTCTGTGGCCGCAGCTCAGTTGTACACAACGATCCCCCAAACAGAAACATTGTAATTATTGTTTTTCTTTCTTCGAACTTTCCTCGTACTGTTTTTTTTTTTTTTTTGCCATGTTTTCGGTGGTTTCCTGCGATACCTTTTGCTTATTGCTCATCAACATTTGAAAAACACCCATTGGAATTTAACTCATTGTCACCCTTCTATAGAAACGGCAGAAACAAAAAACGATAACAGTTCATATTAGAAAAAAAAAAAACTTTACATTTTTTGCAGCTGTCGATTGCAGCAAAAAGAAAAAAAAAAAAAGACATCAGTGAATTCGGAATTTCACCATTGATGCCATCAACTTTTTTGAAAGACTGAGCAAAAAAAGAAGAAAAATCACAGGTTGCAAATGTATGTGAACTGCTGTATTTGAAGACGTCGAAAAAGCCATTTTTATGTGGTTCAGTGATGCTTGTTCAAGAAACATTCCTATTAATGTGGCACTCATTCAAGAAAATGTGAGGTTTGTAAACTCTCTTTCGCTTCCTGGGTTCTCCCTGCGTGGAGTTCTCCCCTTGTCTGCATGGGTTTCCTCCGGGCACTCCGGTTTCCTCCCACAGTCCAAAGACATGCAGGTTAGGTGGATTGGCGATTCTAAATTGGCCCTAGTGTGTGCTTGTGTTTGTGTGTGTGTGTCCTGCGGTGGGCTGGCACCCTGCCCAGGATTGGTTCCTGCCTAGTGCCCTGTGTTGGCTGGGATTGGCTCCAGCAGATCCCCGTGACCCTTTGTTCGGATTCAGCGGGTTGGAAAATGGATGGACGGATGGATGTAAACTCTCTTGGGATCTCCCACAACTGGAAGACAAGCCAAAGAGCATCCCAAAGTCCGATCTCCCCATCTATAGAAGACTGTTTATCTGTTGCCGGACCAATAGCAGGCTCAAAGCTGTGCTGCGTCTCTCAACTATGGTGCGTCTCTCCACCAAAGCCAACAGAAAAGATACCGGTGGGTAAGGCAAGGTACATTGTAAATGCAAATAACAGGTTTACTTGGTCACTGATCTGGCAACGACCCTGCCTGACTGCTGTGTCTGTGTATAGCAAAGTGGCAGATCACGCTACAATAAATAAGTGTGCCATTCCTGTTTCAAGCTGAATAAAGCTAGTTTTGCTAAAGTACTGAGACTAAACCTCGTGTTTTGGGGTGCAAGACAGGAACTTATAGCGCGACCCTGATCTTTTATGATTTGCTTCTGTGTTGCTTCACTGCAGCACTATGAGCCTGATGTTGCCCTGCCCCAGCAACAGACAAACAATCTTCCACAGACACTGCAATCGCACTTCGGAACACACTTCAGCATGTCGTTCCCGTTGGGTGGGGAGTAGGGTTGGGGGGTCTCAAAAGAGTTCAGAAACCTCACAATATGAAGAAGAAAAGGATGATTCAGCTCCTGATTGATAACTGTGCTGCCCACAACATGCTTCTACATTTAGATAATGTTCACGTTGAATTCCTCCCACCCAATTACACAGCAGTGCTTCAGCCACTGGATTTGGGCATCATTCACACCCTGAAAGTGTATTTATCACAAGGAAATGCTGAGAAAAATTCTCGTCAGCATAAAACTTGTAGGCAGGTGGAGATTAAAATTAACGTGAAAGAAGCTATTGAAATGATTGCAAATGCCTGGACACAAGCTAAAGAAAGCACTATAGTAACAAATACAGAATCTCATTACAATTAAATTTACGTTACAACTAAATATTTTTTAGGGCCCTGGGAGTTCGTTGTAACAGAATTTTACCTGTAATTTGTTTTACCTAAAGTTAGTTCTTCCAATGAAGTCATTTTTGTTGTTTGTTAACTGCTGCTACTGTGAAGAATGTAGCTCTTACATCAAATGCTATAACAATAGAGCACTTGTTTTCAGAAAATGATTTACAATGCTATTGAACAATTTTTTCCCCTTCCATTGTTTTTGCTTATTCATAACACTTGTTTCTGATATCCAAATAATTTTATTGTAAGACAACACGAATAAACACAATATACAGTTTCAAATTGATTAATTACCTTGCTGGATTTGGAGACAGATGCTCCCACGATAGTCACTCATGTAGTCTGACATCCCAAGCAACTCAGTCAGGCTGGCACTGGAGTTGTCAGGCTGCATGCTAATTGTCTATCAGCTTGCAATACTATGAAAATTTAAAAACTGTGCTGAAAAGTTACAGAAATGTGTAATTTTTCATCACATGTGATTCATAGTCATGTAATATGACACTCTCAGTATGACAACATCCAGCAACTACAGGTGTTAAGTTTTACAATACTTCATAGATGGAAGCTGTGTAATGTGCCGCCAGCTTTAGATGCAGATGCAAAATATGCTGTATACCACATACAGTTATATTTCACATGTAATCTGCTGCATAGAATGATTATCTAGCTCAAAAGTTCCCAAAGTCAGTCATGGGGACCCCTTGTGGCTGCAGGTTTTTGTTCCAACCAACTTCCATTCTTCATCGGACTCCTAGCCTAATTAAGTGAGTAATTATTTCCCAGTTTCTGTGTTTTTAAGTCAATGTAGAAATTACTACGCTAAGTTAGGAAGATTTTTATTAAAACGTACTAAGCCATTATTTTTTAGCTGTTAACAGTATTTTTATCCTAACTTTCATTCTGCTTTTCCAGGTGTTCTGGTTATTTATTTGATTAGTTACTAATTAGTAGGTCTGACTCTGAAGTAGTTGCAGCTTCCATCATCCTGGGCGTCTGCTCTGCTTGTTGTTAACTGTCACTATTAGGATTAAATACAGGGAGCTACACAGGAAAATGGGAAAATAATAGGAAAACAACCAAAGAGAGAGTTAAGCATTTATAGCTTTAGAAAAAAAAGAAATATTTCTAAGTGTCTTATAAATGTAAACATCATACACACTGTTGTGGTTTCCTGAATGCAGAATAAGAGAAGAAAAAAAAAAAAAGACCAGCTAATTAAATGAGATCAGTTGTTATTGACTATTATCACCGATTGTGATTCTGGTTGTAACAAAAACTTGCAGCATTACGTGGTCCCCAGGGGCCTCATGCATAACGTCGTACGTAGAATTCGCACTATAACATGACGTAAGCACAAAAGCCGAAATGTGCTTACGCACAGAAAAATCCAGATGTAAGGATCTGTGCGTTCGCCAACTTCCGCATTCTTCCGCTACATAAATCCCGCTCAGCTTGGAAACTAACGCACATGCACGCACCTACTGCCCCATCCCAACTCCTCCCAGAATTACACCTCTTCGAATATGCAAATCAATATAAATAGCCCCTTACCTTCAGCGCTTCAGAAAGACAATGGTGAAAGCACGGGAAAAACCAAAAAACAAAAAAAAACTTCAGCGAATGTGAAATGGAGGTCCTTCTAGCTGAAATAGAGGCCAGGAAAAATTTTTTATTTGGTAACTTAGGAAGTGGAATTAGCAACAAAAGGAAATTGATGGAGTGGCATAGCGTGGCGGACGCAGTCAAGAGTGCTGGAGCAGAAAATTGAACTGTGACCAAATTAAAAAAAGAAGTGGTCTGATATCAAAGTTGCCGTGAAAAGGAGAGTCGGAACTCATCGTCTGCATGTTAGCTCCACTGGAGGAGGTACTGAACTCCCGGAGGTCCTGCCGTTTGAGCAGCGAGTTGCAGCAGGGGGAGGGAGATTCTGACATCACCGCAGGTGCAGGTGAGGTTTTTCTTCTTTTTTGATTACCATGATCCATACTTGTGTAAATCATTTGCATGAGTAATAAGACAAACCATCAGGTATTAATTACTGTTTATTTACTTCTAGACAATAGTACAAAAGCTGAACCCAATGCTGAGGACATGGTTCTGGGCGATGATGTTGCTGCATCTGTGCCGACCACATCTTCAGGTGCTGGCTGCTCACACACCCCTGCCTCTGGTGGGCGATCATCTGGCCGTGTGCTGAATGATGCAGTTCTAGAATCTCAAAATGCATTGGTGGATATGGTGAGAGATATGGCCAATGCACAACGGGATGTAGCCAATGAACTACGAAATATCAAGGCAGTATTGTGTGACATTAATCAAAAATTAAATTAATCTGTGAAAAAATAAATGATGCATCTGCTTACCTGTTTTTACATTCTGTTAATTACATTCATTCAACATTGTAATGCTGTCCGGTGTGGCTGATCATTTGTGGTCCAGGGTCAGGTTCATCATACCGCATCTCTTCAGGTACCGGCAAGTTATGAATGAGTGCCATATTATGTAGAATGCTACATACTTGCACGATGCGACACACTTTCTGTGGACTATAGAGCAGCATTCCACCAGTCTTATCCAAGCAGCGCCAACGGCCCTTAAGCTGCCCTATAGTACGTTCTACCACCGCCTGAGAGTGGAGGTCAGCATAATGTCGCTCTTGTTCAGTCAGTGGGTTGGCGACAGGGGTGAGGAGCCACATCTTCAGCGGGTACCCACTGTCAACTGAATAATCGTGTTATATGGTTACATCGTACAGATAACGTACAACTGTAACCAAAAAGGTAATAAATGTCTTATCTTACCGAGAAGCCAGCCATCACGCGCAGCACCCTTTTCAAGTTTGTTCCCCACACTACTATTTCTCAGGATGAATGAATCATGAGTTGAGCCAGGCCATCTCGCAACAACATTAGTGAGGTGCATTTTTGCATCACTGATGATTTGCACATTAATAGAGTGAAAATGCTTTCTATTTACATACACAAATTCATTCTGTGAAGGTGCCTTTATAGCAATGTGTGTGCAGTCGACCGCTCCGATTACATTGGGAAAACTAGACATTGCTGCAAATTGTGCTTTGATGTTTGCCTGTTCAACTGTAGTGTACAGAAATCTTATATATCTGCTTAACAAGTGGATAATACCATCCCATACAGCTGGCATGGCACGACTCAGTGATGACTGAGAAATACCAGATCGGTAAGCCAGTCCACGCTGAAAAACTCCTGTGGCTAAAAACCCGAGAGTGCACAAAACTTGCAAAGGAGCAGGTAGAGCACAATTCCTCATAAGTCTGCCTTTGTAAAGCCGGCGCCAGTTCAGCACACAGCTCCAAGAGGATCGCTCTTGGAAATCTAAATCGACTTAGAAGCCAGTCATTCTTCATGTGCCAAGAAATCAGTATGATCTCGGAATATGCGTTCTCTTCTAATCCTTCCATTTGCGAGGTCTTCTAGAAACGCTAAAGAAGCCATGCCAGTGGAATAGTTTGGCCATTCTGTTCACCATTATATTGTTACAGGTTGATTACAATCAGGTGCCTTAAATTTATGAACGATATGCGGTTAATTTCAGTGTATTTGATAAAGCCGCTGTCGTGGATGTGGATCTAAGAATAGGTTAACCACAGAGGAACAGTAGCACTGCTTTGACGCTGGATGCCGCCAGTCTGCAAAACCGAGCGGAGAACTTGCGTACGACAGGGTATGAGGTACCGTGAAAAAGTGCGTGGCTTTACGCCAAGTGTAGGTTTTATACATCGCGATTTGAACGTGGAAACATTCTTACGTAACATTTCTGTGCGTACGCACCATTTATACATGATGCCCCAGAAGTTTGGGAAATCACTGGTCTAGTTGAATGATTGCACTCATGATGCATCAGACTTTAATGATATGACTGCTTTATTTAATTTCAATGTAATTTTAAATCCTCTCATTATGGAATTTTAGAACTATTCAGTCAATTTCTGTAATTATTTTAGAAAAGTTTCGACAGGCTCATTTCCTACCATATTAGGTTTATACACTTTATAAGAACTTAAAATGTTTCAAACATTTCTCTGAATACTAGTGCTTGTTATCAAAGTTAAAAAAAAAAAAAAACTACTTTTTTAGAACCTGTTTAATAGGAAATATTAATTTACTTAGATAAATTATGGACCTATATAATGCATGTTTACAGAGTGCTATTACTTAAAATATTACTTTAATGTACTTCCTTTTGAAACACCTGTCTGAAATTGACTTGTTTATTGGATACTTTTAAAACTAAAGCCTAACAAACAAAGCAGTGTTAAGATGAAGTAGTAAGATGGGGCTGCTTGTGCTTTGGAACACAATGTTTGATTGAAGAGTACTGCACGAATGTTTACAGAATGGTTTCTTTTCTTAATAAAATATTAAACACATCAGCATTTCTTAAAAAAAAAAAAAAAAAAAAAAAAAAAACCAAAAAAACTGAATACTATACTGAGTTTTTTTTAGCCATCACTCCCTCTCTGGCACTTGTAGAAATTACCAAGCTCTCTCTCCAGTCCAATTAACCCCTATTTACACCTGGCCTTAACATGTACTTTTGGTGAACTATCCTGAAACCATTTCTGGAGGATAACCTTGAGTGCTTTGTTGTTTGATGGGGAGTGTTGTGTAACATGCATCTTTAAAATTCCCCTCAGGTGCTCAACAGGGTTTGAGATCGGGTGACATACTTGGCCACTCCAGCACTTGAATGAAAAGAATTCATGATGCCATTGACAAAGTAAAGTTCTATCACACCACTTGCTTATACATCTCCATATAAGAACTCCATAACTGCTGTGCTTCACTGTGGGAGCCATGCACTTCTCACTGTACTCCTCTCCCTTGTTATGCCAAATAGATTTCCAAAAGTCTTCACTTTCGTTAATATAGGTCTTTGGAAAGGCTAACCAATCCTTTTTGTGTAGATGACAATCATTCATTTCACTTCTGTGCTGAATTAGTCTTACTCTAAGAGAAACTGTCACTCCACTGTGCCTGCCTACAGCTTTTCTCCAAATCTGATGCACATGCTTTGCAGAATTTCTTTACAATTCTCTCATCACCGTCAACATACTGTGAACGTTTCAGTGTCCATACATTTTGAATTTCTGCAACAATTTTGTTACTGCATTTTGGCGTAATAACAGTGATTTAGTAATCTTCTTGTATCCTTGTCCTCTTTAAAGTAATGAAATAATTTTTCTTCCTAATTCTCCAGACAATTCTCTCCCATGTGGTGGCACTGTCAGCATTAATTCTGGGAGTAACTCAATGGCTTAAGTAGCACTCTTACGGTGAACTGATTAGACCTGTTTGAGAGTGATGGTTTAACAGACTCATCTGCAGATAAATCACCCTTAACTAGCCTTAGCAAACAAATACTGAGGTTTTATTATGAAATTTATTTGAGAGTGTACTCATTTTTGCAACATGGCCTTTTTCAGATTGTCACGTGGGTTGCAGTCCTTCCTTAAAACTAACCCAGTGCAGCAACACTTCCATTTCACTATGTTAAGAGACTGGCATCCTAGCCAATGATGTTGAGTACTTTGTGCTCAATGCTGCTAATCTTTTTTTTTTTAAACTTAATTCACTGTTGTAACATTTACAAAAAGTGTAAAAATATTTCAACATTTTTCATTTTAAACCACCAATACCTATCTATTTTCTGGAACTATTTGAATCCAGTAAACAGAAAAAAATCTTACTGCGGCAACATCAAGTGAAAGGCAAGGTCCATTCTACTGTTGGACACATAACCTCACAAATCACAATAAAGGTCATGGGTGAGGCCAATATCCCTTTACCGTAGTATATTTGCATATCGTTGTGGAGTCTTCCTCTGATCCATAAAACATTTAAGAGTATTTAGCTACAGTACTACAGTACTGCAATAGAGTTATGTATTTTATGGTTGAATTGTGTAAAGTGCCCTTCAATGTCTTTAAAGGCACAATTAAATATATTTTTATTACTACTTTTATTTTCTACTTACACAATTTACTTGTTCTATGTGTGAAAATGTACACCTATGAAACACACAACATGTTCACATGCTACAGAATAAAAACAGATCAAACTTAACACAATTCTAAACACTGTACAACTTAATTTCTATAATTTAAAAACAAAACGCCACTGAGCCTTGACCTGGATTCAAACGCAGGTTTTCTGGTTGCAGTTCAAGTGCTCTATATGACATCTTAAATTTTCAAACTGTTGCACCATGTAGTCTTTTAAGCTAGCACAGTCACATTACTTAGTAGTATCATTTTAGAAATTATCTTGTGCAGTCTGCTGTTGGCAGTACACCACAGAGTAATGCAGCATTCCTCGCTCATTTGGAATGGTTGCATCTGTATGTTTAGGCATTTCAGAAAGGAGAACAAATACATTAAAAATAAGAACTTCATAAAGATTTACCAATTTAAGGATAAGTTATTTTTTTCATTAATACCAGAGATGTATTACATTTAAATGTTTTACTATTTATAAAGTGAATCTGAAACATCTTACTCACAATTTTAGCATTTTTGCCACTTTTTCGTAGCTGCTGAACTGCAAAAGCATGTTCCACATTATCCATTGAAACAGCATTAACCATAACAACTCTGTCATTCTCTCTGAAAAAAAAGAAAAAAAAAAATCAAATGCCATGAAAAAAGTAAAACAGACTAAAGTAGTATCTCTTGTATTTACTATGTATTGAAAAAAGAAGAAAAAGGTTCTATATATTTCATAGATAAAAAAGCCACTTTGCAGGAAAAAGGGCTCAAACAATGGAATCATTAAACAATGGAAATCCAACTAATGAAAAATTAAGAACACAAGTACAGACTTGTCTAATATTAACTTTAGCTAATATCATCTGTCCCTCTGTTGCTAATTCACTTGCTGTTTGTGTCACCCAAATTGAAAAACTGGGAGTGGAAATCAATTTTTAAGGTAGCTATGATTTTTTTTAAATACACAATACTCACAAAAAACGCATTTAAATGTCAAAATATACAAACATATTTGAAATTCACTCTATCAAAAAGGTGGCACTTTTTTGAGCTTTATCACTGCTTGGGAAACAAACTGTAAGTGTTACCTTAAATACTAAGATAGACATTATAGAGTTTACTGAATTTTGCATTTTATTCTTTTCATTATACTCACAATAACAATCCTTCTGCTGGGCCTCCTTTCAATACATCTGATATAACTATAGAAGTTTCACCACTCTGAAAATGCGGATTATCCCTTCCTCCTGAAATAGCAATGCCAAATCCAAATCCTGGTGCCTGAGAGGAAAAAAAAAAAAATCTGTCATTTGAGTTGTTACTGAATAAAAGAAAAAATATATCAATTTTCTACTTGGTAAATGAGTACATATTTTTTAAAGGTGATGCCAAAAGAGTTTAGCATAAATACAAAGATTATTTTAAAGAAACATAAGTAGTTAGTGTTGCAGTTGATCAGTAAGTGAAAGCTAAATGGGTTGGTAGAATATATGAAACATTTTTCATTATAATACAAAAAATGTAGGTGTAAAAATAGTTGCAAATTAATGACACAAAATTCTCTTATAAAAGACAATTCATACTTACTAAAAATGAAAACTGATTAAAAACTATTAAATATTCCATCCATCATCCAACCCATTATAACCTAACTACAGGGTCACAGGGGTCTGCTGGAGCCAATCCCAGCCAACACAGGGCGCAAGGCAGGAAACAAACCCCGGGCAGGGCGCCAGCCCGCCGCAGGGTGCACACACACACACACGCACCAAGCACACACTAGGGATAATTAAGAATTGCCAATGCACCTAACCTGCATCTCTTTGGACTGTGGGAGGAAACCAGAGTACCCGGAGACACACAGACATGGGGAGAACATGCAAACTCCATGCAGGGAGGACCCGGGAAGTGAACCCGGGTCTCCTAAGTGCAAGGCAACAGCACTACCCACTGTGCCACCCCCTATTAAATATTTAATACTAGAAATATTTTGGTTGCAAAACTATTGATCAATTTCCATGCTGTCTCCTTATGCTTCAAGTCTTCTAAATGAAAATTTCTATTCAATTTCTAAAGGAAAATGTAAAATACAAACTAGCCATCTATAATGGCTTTTTATATAAAAATTCTAGTGGGGCAAAACCAGACTTTTCATTTATGAGTACAGACATAGGTTTGATGTTAACTTTAACTTGCCTAAGTAATAGTATCATCCGTCCCTCTGTTGCTAATAACTAGCTAGATGTCATCATCAGATAGATGTTAGCATCACAAACTCCCCCACTAACCCCCCCAAAAACAATGAGATGCCGTGGTGCCTGTTTTGTCGGCTGCAACCAGGCCATTGTGATATTCTCTAACATTGCCATCATTTAACAAAAATGCAAAAAACTATATACTAAAGTGCTAAATGGTGTCATTTTAATGATGTCTGTGCCTTGTTTACACCCAATCAGAGTTTAAAGATACTATGTTATTTGAAAACCTTACTACTCATGCAGAAAAGTATCAGAATGAGAATTGCACTGTTATTATATTTAATTAAGTTATAAAATAAAAACACTGCAAACAGGACTCTCCTGATATTTGTGCACCACCTACCATTGGCTATGACAATTACAATGTAAAGTAAAGATGACACAAAACAAATTTAGCAAGGGTGGGTTGCTAGAATTTCAAAGTGGACGGGACAATACATGATCAAAGCAATGTATAAAAAAAAAAAAAGCCCATATTATTGTCAATTCACTACAAATAAACCTGAAAGTGAATAAGCAACTGATTACAGAGCTTTATCCTACACAAAGCAACACTGCAGGGCAATAAGCCAAACGCATATTGCGTCAAACAAAAGTAAGGCCGGGTTTATACTTCACATGATGTGACGCGACACATGCTCCAGTAGATGCTACTGCTATGCAAGTGTTGTACTATTTATACTTGTGCGCGTACTTTATGCAATTCTGGAGGTTTCCACCAGGTGACAGATATCATCACAATGAGAAAACGTTTGGATTCTCTGCTGTGAATTGCCTGAAACATCCATTAAATTCCAAGGACACCTTGCCACAATATCTCTGAAAACGATGTTTAATGATTAAATCCATCAATCCAGGGATGTGCCCATTCCAACAAGTCGCACACAATCAGAAACAATCCCTGGACAGGGCATCAGCTCACTGGAAGGTGAACACAAGTACACTAGTGCCATTTTTGTATCACCAAATCCCCAAACCATGTCCTTGGAAAGAAATGGGAACACACTGTGGGAACCCTCCAGAAAAACATGCAAACTCCAGGCAGGGAACACCAGGGATGTGATTCCCTACTGCGAGGCAGTAGCCCTACCGCTCTGCCACCATGCCGCCCCCACATATGTAATTAACAACAGTATTCATTATTTGAATGAACGATTTATCTGTAAAAATCTATACATACTTTAATGCATTTCATCAATAAAGTTAAATGAAGAAAAAAATCAAAGGATTCTAAATGTGCAGTGTGCTGGAATATCATACATTAAATGTGTTCTGTGTGGCAGGCAATTGCTGCTTGCCACTGCTGTCAGTTGAGGAGGAAGCCCCAGAAGCATGTAGAGATTTAAAACTGGGTCGGTTTTAAGATGGTGTTTACGACAGTCTCCTTTAATGATAAAATAAACTATGAGATTAAAGTGGACATTTCGAGATTAAAGCCAAAACTTACACTTCGATCACAAAATAGACTTTTTCACTGTGTCCTTTAATTTTTTCTCTGTGGCTCAAATA
The DNA here is from genome assembly GCA_026402145.1 of Polypterus bichir lapradei. Classification (NCBI taxonomy): domain Eukaryota; kingdom Metazoa; phylum Chordata; class Cladistia; order Polypteriformes; family Polypteridae; genus Polypterus; species Polypterus bichir. Next base: position 22,129,662 of record JANRMT010062827.1, read on the forward strand.
CACTGCCATACATTCTTTTTGATGCCGTTGTGAAGGTGCAAAAAAAAAAAAAAAAAAAGACAGCGCATGTATCATGTCATATACGTTGGGGAATATGCAACACTTCAATATAAAATGCACCACAAATGCATTTGTATGTTGCCATTTTGCTTCACCAAATCGAACCATTCATCAAACACTGAAGCAAGCACATCGATTCTGTAGGATCCGCAAAGCTGGTTTCTGTGACACGTAGACAGTAAACAGAGACTCTGACGTCATAATCCGACTTTATCACACTGCAACCCCCGACTTTTTACTGGTACTGCAACTCGTGCATTCGTCCTAATTTCAGAGGACGTACTCAGAGGATATGTTAAATGAACACTGGGAATGTGTGGCAGCCATGATGAGTGCACATACGCATTCTAAACGTGAAGTATAAACTGGCCCTAAGAAGGCACAAAACAGCACTCAAGCTCATACATGTTGAAAACCACCATATCCCTATTATTTTTGATTAACAACACATATGCCTGAGACTCTGTGCTTAAATCACAGATTATAGCAAACAAAATTACACATGCAAGATACTCTTCATTTGTGTTTTCAATATTTCTCATGAGTTCATTTGTAATTTTATTCCCACTATTGAACGAGTTCTTTATTGGCACAACCAGCACAAATATATCCCTATTTTGCATCTGGTGTTGTTTCCTCTTGCTAAATGTATTGACATTGTTGGGGAAAACTTGACTGTACTGTGATTAGAACCTTCTATCAGAGCAATATTTTGGTATAGATTTAAACATCAAGTAAAATGACAATGTCATGGCTACCTGCTGCCTGAAAAATATATTTGCAATGAACTGCCTAAATTGAAACAGTGACACCTCCAGTTTAGAATCGATCGATTGTGAGGTGAAAAAGGACAAGCCACAACAACACTGACAGAACATGCAGAATAAATACACTGCACAACTCAAACACAAGTATCTGGGGATGAATGTGAGCAGTACCAACCACAGTTCAACACGGTATTTTCTGGACAGTGTAAGGCCAGAAAACAGTTCAAAAAATTACTTTCTAAATAACTATTTATTCTGCACCAGGATTCAGAGCCTCTTTGAAACAAAGACATTATACAGTTAGCTTTTTTGTAATGTGTAAGGAGCACATGTCAGACTTCTTCAGTGCCTTTTCAAATTTAGTAATGTCCTACAGTGCTCATTAGCAGTAGGAGAAGCTTAAGATGTCCGTCACCTCCATGAGTATCTCTCATACTCAATGCATTCTTGATAGTGATTTTTTCTTTCTTTCTATTACTGGAGCTACCTTTAAGGATGCAAATGCTTCTAGACTTTTTGCATCTTTTCAATAGCTTGCACTGAAAAAACTTCACAGGGAAAACCTTGAAGTGCAACTGTTTCATTGAGGAGGTAAGGTTAGTCCTCACATGAATGCTAGGAATATAGGACTGGGACAGAAGCCTTCAAACTTTATTGCTAAACTAGAAAACGTTAGGGTGCACAAGTGTACATGATACATATGGATAAACCTGCAACACTACAGAGCTAATGTAACTAACACCTCACCCAGAAACAGGCTTACAGCACTGTGTGGTATAAAGACAATTTTACATGCTATAATAACCAATATATTTTTAGAGAAGAAATTACACTGAAAATATGATAGAAAATTGAAAAGCATACTACTTAAGATGACAAAGATAAGAATTGTGACTTTACATTTGGCATTAAGAAACACTGTACAAAAGAAAAAAAATATATATGGTCCTGTAGGGAAACATGCTGGTGTGGCATGACACTTGTTAAATGATACTAGTACAGTACAGAATTGAAGCCAGTGTTGTTAGTGAGAGGAGAAATATCCCAATCCAAGTTAGGCTTATAGATACTGTATATACAGGTATACTTGACTCTGAAAGCAAAACTGTTCCTATGGGCATATTATGAAGTATTTTTGAAGAAATACAACTCCTAATAAGTGCAAAAATGGCAGTATTGTAAAACCAAATATCTGAATGTAATCTGGGCATTAGGCATGTTTTTAACAATTAAATATTGACAGCTAAATAAAACAAAGACATACATTTCAAAATCAATACAGTCCTACAAAATATTAGATAAAGCTTTCTTAACAATACCCTCATTAATTTACAGATTTATTTTTCTTTAATTATAGGCTGAAATATAAATACATGAAACAGTACAAGTGCAAATGTTTGTGAAGTTCCTAAATCTCACAGATAAAAAAAACTAAGAGACCAAGGTAAAACTGCAAATCTGTTATTCTTGTTAAAAATTATGATGAGGGTGCTCTGACACCTGCTCGCTTCACTCGCCAAACCCCAGGGGTAGGTGTTGGGTGACTACTATCTCACAACTGAGCTGCTCAAAGGGTGTCAGGGCAACCATCCATTAGAGAAAGTGATTGTATTTAAGGAGTTGGTATATAGAAGAGTATGCAGAGCATGGGAGGAAGTATAATCAGCTACTTTAGTATTTCAGTATAATTGTATATTTTAAATACCAATGAATAATAAAATTACGTAAAACAGTAGAAGTAAAAAAAGTAAAACATAATAAATAGTAAATAAAAAATTAAATTATATTAACGCCTCTTCAAAAACAATATTATGAAATACTTTATGTTCTAACTTGCATTCTATAAACGTTGCTTTTTTGCATTTCTGTTCGCATATTGTTAGAGGGTTTTCTCTTTCTCATTTATTGGACAATTCTTTCTTCTAGACTTTAATTATATGCAGCACTTTTTTGTTTTCCCCCAACGTTCATTATTAGCTCTTGTCGCTGTTTTTCTATCACGATCTAAAATTCAACGTTCTTGAATGGATAATTTGCTTTTCTGCCTTGCCATTAAAAGTGACTGCGTTGAAGGGTGAGTTAGCAACACAAAGGTGACATGTACTGGCACTAAGTCAAGGCTGAATAACGTGGACATGACGGAAAACTTTTTTTAATAGGGAGATACAAAATGACCATTGACCAAAAACTGAAAAATAAAACAGACAAAGGATGGTGTTTAGTAGTACATGACATCCTGCAAACAAACAAGAATCCTATTACATACAGGTGGGGCAGACTGTTATGTTGTTATCGTTATCCACCCCCTTTCCTTCTAAGAACACACTTCACTGAACCACACTGGGTAAACTAAACACTACCCAATAAGCAGCAAAAAAAAACACCTATAATCTGGAGAACAATTTTTCATTAAGACTTGGGCTAACAAATATTTACTCAAAAAGATTATTATCTACAATTACACGACTCAAATTTAACAGCAAACTAAAAAAAAAAAAAAAAAACAAGCAGAATGACACTTGCTATTTTTCAGGCTTTTTACATCTATTTCATTATGCTATAAACTGTGTTTCTCTGACAGACCAAATACTGTCAAGTTTCAATGTGAGTGAATGTATCACAATTCACACTATAATTTTTTCAAAATGTTTTAACATGCACTGAGGGCTGGGCTAAAAATGATAAAAATAGTTATCATGAAATAACCTTTCCTCAATAGAAATGACATGGTCAAAACAATGTTAACTGAACTCATTCCATCCGCGTTCTGACAGACAACATAAAAAGCCAATGATAATGAGAACAGAGCTGCGCCGAACCAACCATGTGGCTGGAATAGAGTTATAACCATGTCAGGTTTGGTTGACGCACACAACACTGGGTATAAAAATAGCAGCTGGCAAAAGTACATATACTAATATTTGGTCTACTGCATCAATGAACACCAGTACATCAGGAGAGGGAGTGAGATGAGAGAAAATGATGACACAAAACATTAATAAAACACTTTTATTAAAAAAAAAAAAAAAAAAAGAAAAGACACCCAACGGGCACAGCCCAAGGCACAAAAGATGAGGACATTGTTGAAAAGAAGTCTCTGAGGAATTCAGTTGTATGGAGTAATTTTGGCTATTTAAAGAATGACAATAAGCAGAGTAATGTGCAGTGCAAATTGTGTCGAAATTGTGCTCCCACAAAGACCGATAATACCACAAATCTTTTATACCACCTGAAGCAGTGCTATTCTTTGCCTTGTAGGATAACATGATGGAGCATAAGCTGACAACAATTGAGTGAATAGGTCAATTTTGTTTATGTTCTCTTTCGTTTACATTTGAAAGTTGCTAGAATTTGTATTAAGGATATATACAGAATATTTTTTGTCTTTTTATTCGTGGGTTTGTTTCGAGGTCATTTAAAACAGTATGAATCTATACAAAGGAACTGATACAGTATAGAGGAAGATTTTTTGAGATTTCATTTTGTATTCACTATTTCATTTATTTGGAAATGACCAAAGAATTTAGTTGTGCTTTATGTTTGTGTTCTCCTGTAACACTTAATTATGCACAGTAAAAAGCTTCGAGATTTTAGTTTTATATACCTATTTTATTTATTTGAAATAAAGTTGCACAGTACACCCCCGCGAAGTTGTGGTTCAGAGTTCCCGGCCTCAGTCATTTGCGGATTTTTCCTTAGAACCTAACTAATAATTGTTAGCGAAAACTGCAAAAATTCTCCGCAATTTTTATGGCTTTTTTTGTGGCAATACTGTACTGTAGAGAGAACTGCGACTTGGGATGGTGAAAGTAGCCAATAGAATTTGAAACTGCAACTCCCAGCAGTCCCTGTAGTGGCTCTGATTGGTCTTCTGCTGAGGGTGCTGGGGCTGTTGAGGTCAAAGGATGTCAGCACAGCTTTTAAAAAGGGGGCCGGTGAGCAAAAGCAGAAGAAAAAAAAAAAAAAAAAAGTTTTTGTAATTTGTGTTTCAAGTTCCTGTCTGTCTGCCTTCTGTTGGGTTACCTGTACTTATTCGTTTTGTCCTGGATCGTTTTGTGCGTCTGAATTGTCTGCCGTCTGCCTGTGTACATGAGGACTGTAAGTGGATTCATGGCCATCCTGCAAAGAAAGGAGTGCTCTAGAACCCGTCCACCAGTCTCCACCATTTCAGGAACTACCAGTAGGAATGTCTGTACATTCCCATTCAACGTGCGGATCTCTGGACTATCTATTTTCATCATTACATTTCATCCGTTGCCATTTTTCATGAACTTTTTCATGATTTACTGTGTGTGTTTGGTTTGTGCTTTGTTGTATTTAATGTGTAATCGCCGTAAGGGGAACAGGGGTGGTATTGTTGTTTTCTTATTTCATTTGTTTTCATTACATTCTTTATTTGCTGTTTGATTACCGGTTTGCTTGGTTTTTGTCTCCGTTTGTGAGTGGGTGCGTGTAGGGTCAAGGCTGGAATCTCCACCATAAAAATAAATAAATCACCGTCTTCTTGCGCGACGCCACACTTACTTAAAAGCCTGAATTGTACCTGTCCTGTTTGGCTGATTGCTTTATTTCTCTCTCCTCCTGCTGGGGATTGTGCTCCCCTATGATGTTTGTCTATTGTTTAATCGATAACTAGCTGCATACTGAGCTCCTTTTACTTCTGAAAGAGACATGTTTGTTTGAAGCGTTTGAATAAAGTTCCTGTCTCTACAATCTCCTGTGTTTCTGTGCAATTCTGTGACCCAAGCGTGACACCCTGCAAGCCTCACTGTCCCTGGGATTGAGCCACTGCATTAGACGAGCCCGAGAGCGTCAGCGCTTACCTCTGTGTGCTTGCGTGCAGCCTGTTCAAGCGCAGTTGGCTCAGTGATTTTTTTTTTTTCCATCCATGGCGTCAGCTGCACTTTGTACATATTGTTCCAGTAGTTTTTAAAATAGTTTTTACAGTTCATTAGCAGCGTGTAAAATGATCAGTGTTGCAGTAATTGTGATGTTCTTTGTATGAAAAAAAATGTGTTCCATTAAAATTTCACTTTTTCTTTGTTAATTGTCATGTTTACTTAAAGTGCAGCAAAAAAGAATTTGGTGTCCAGGGATGCAAGGATTAAAGTGGCAAACAGCAATAGATCGCCACACAGAACACATTACATTTAAAATATTCCAGCTCTCTGCATATTTAGAATTCTTAAGATTTACACTTGATATTATTTTCATGATGAAATGCATTAAAGTATGTGTGTTACATTTTACAGATAAATTTAAATAATGAATACTGTTGATAGTTACAAATATGGGGGTGGCACGGTGGCAGTGCCGCTGTCTCGCAGGGAGTCACATCCCTTGTGATCCCTGCCTGGAGTCTACATGTTTTCCTGTTGGGTTTCCACAGTGTACTCAGTTTTCCATCCAAAGACATAAAGGTTTGAGGAGTTGGTAAAGCTACAATGACATTAGTGTATGTGTGTGCTTGTGTTCACCTGATGCCCCATCCAGGAATTTTGTTTCTCTCTTGCGCGGATGCTACTGGAATGGGCGCAATCCCAAGTTGATGGATGTAATCATTAAACATCCTTTTCAGAGATATTGTGGCAAGGTGTCCTCAGAATTTAATGGATGTTTTGGGCACAAGCGTCGCATCATGTGAAGTATAAACCTGGCCTTAGGTGCCTTACTTTTCAGCTGACGATCTTGAATGTTGCTTATTTTTGGGATAGGGCTTATATTACAGAGCAGCCTGAAAATCATGCTAGGGCTTATTTTCAAAGAAACACAGTATATTGTATCGTGATATGGTCAGTCTTACCCAAGGCAATACACTATCCTACTTCTAACCTGGCAAATAAGTATGTTTCGTTTATAGCTTATTTAGAGACAAAAGAGCATTATGGATAAACAGGAACACTGCTATAGCATATGCTAATGATGTTTTTGTTGTTAAAATAAAAACTCTTGAAATGTAGACAGAACTGGCAGCTTGCACTGTTTTATGTTCACTTTTAATCTAAACTGCATGACCAGAATTATACACAATATTCTCATGGTGATTTGGCCCAAGTATTTGTATAAAGTTTTGGTGTTTTCACATTACAATGAGCACTGCATTTTAACATATCAGTTTATTACTGCCATGGCAGATATGTTGCACACGTGCTTAACAAAAGACAAACAAATGAAATCAGACAGGCATAATTTGGAAATACTCACCCTGTGTAAGGTCACTGTATGCTGCTCCCAGATCACAGTTTCCTCCATTGCTGCACTCTGGAACAAAAGAGTTAATTTTAATTTAGATAACCAAGGTAAAACAGTAATCAACAGGCAGCAGCACAATAATTATAACTACAATTATTCTGTTCCACATAATTTAATCAAAACACTTCATGGAAAAACAATACTGAATTGACTAAGCTGACAAGCAGTGTAGAAGTAAATAAAAGTCAAATGAACAGACGTTTTCACGTTAAACTGAAAACACAAGCCCTCTCTGACATACTAATTTATTTCCCGTAATACACTTCATCCTATTCAATGAATGACACAATGGAGCTGAAGTCAACCCTGGCAGGAAATCAGCCTAGGCTGTGGCACCCTAAGTGGGTTGCACATATCAGATAAAATAGTCTAAAATGTATATAGGAATACTGAATTAGAGAATGTATTCCTCTGAAAATTAACCACTCACTTGAGATAGCTCTGAGAAGCAAGACAAGGCAAAAGCTAATATAGCGGATATAAGCATTTAAGATTAATAGCAAGGGCATCGTTAGCAAAAAAATGTCAACAAAGATCATTAAAAAAATTCAACAACAGAAATACTCGGAACAATACACTGTGGTCTCTAGGTGTCCTTCCACACCTATGGATCAGGATCAATGCATTACTACTTCATTTTACTATTGTTATATGACATTTGAAGTAAACTCATATCAATCTAAAACCTTGGGATTATATTTAATTAAATATAAATATCAAGGTTACAAAAATGATGAACACATGCCAAGCACAGGCTGAGATTTTGTACCATTCCAGCACAAACAACATTCAAGTACCACCTTTGCAATTGCTGCACGTTGTTTAAAAATCACTCCATGATAAGAGTAAAGGGTTACAGACTAACGGAAGGCTAACAATGATCAGACACTCAACTCATTTAAAGCTTACAAATATAATCTTAAAAAATACACTAAACAGCAGAATTAAAATGTTGGACTACAAGAGCTTTAGTATTGTGCAACCAACTTAGTTCATTTTGATGATCCCCAGTCTAAACAAAAAAAATTAAAAACATGATTAAAAACATCTCTAACTGCTTTCACTTATCAAAAAAATAAAAATAAAAAAAATCAAACTTTATTAAACAAAGATGTATTTTGTGCAACTTCAGTCTGCACTATTGAAATCACAGTAACATCCGTAAAACATTCATAAAAAGCAAAAACCTTAACACTTTATGTACTACTCCTTAAATTTCCAGCTTCACACAAGTGTTAAAAACAACCACATCCAGGAATACCAGGTACTTCTTGTAAGTACTACGTAGACAACAACATATATAAAAAGTCTGTTGTTGAAAAGGTCCAAATGTCTTTGCACTTATTCATTTGTGGTGCATTTCTGTCTACTGTTTAGCTGCAAACATACAATTTAGGGTTTTACTTGCACAGTTAATCAGTGATGTGTAGGCACCAAGGCAGTTATTACGTCAAGGAAGTTTTACTTTGGAGAAACACAACGTTCAATTTAAGTTTAATAACACCTTATATCTAAACAGCAAATCAGTAATTTAATTACGTGGGATGCTTAAAACTTTAGTTGCAGCAAACAAAAGATAAGAAGGTTTTCAATTAAAGGGCCTGTCAATTATAGTTTCATCTGATCAACACGTAAAGTGAAACTTAATCGTAAAAAACAATTCAACAATATTCAAAAGTGCACTGGCTTCTTTACAATGAAGGGATTAACTGTGCCAAAATTAAATGCAATTTAATGTGTAAACTACACTGAAATGCAATGGAAATAATTTCTGAACTATTCATTCATGTCTTAAGTAAAAATAAAATAATTCAATGCTTTCAATAGAAAAAGAGAGGGAGGAGGGGTTGGAAGCATGCACTGATATAGCACGTTGCCGCACCCACCACACAACAAACCACCTCAGGATCCAAAATTAAAAACAAAGCACAGCCGTGCAATGGATGACACCTCAGCACCACACTAGTTTGAATAGAATAGTATAAGGCGTTTTTTTTTTTTTTGGCTGAAGTGCCAATTCTGCCAACAACCCCCAAGTTTTCCCTGCAAGTTGGAGGACCTTTCAATAGGACATATTTTTTTAACTCATGTCTATTAGATTGTGCACAGAACGTGTTAAAAAGAATACTCAAACTAAACATATATATGTTATGCATACACAAATACTGTACATATATTATGCAAATATCTGTTATGCAGACAAAATACTACACTTTTGCAGTAACCACCCTTCATCGCATAAATGCAGTTGTGTTAGGACTTTGTTCAAAAGGATTAACACCACGGGTGGGTAGTAATAAGGTACATTTACTCCACTACATTTACTTGAGTAACTTTTTTAAAAAATTGTATTTCTAAGAGTAGTTTTACTGCACCATACTTTTTACTTGAGTAAATTTGTGGAGAAGAAACGCTACTCTTACTCTGCTACAATGGGCAACACTCGACTCGTTACTTTTTTTCCATTTACACATTAAATACGCTATATTTTTGCCAAAAAGAAGCCGCAAGTGGATCTACTGTATGACTGTTTCACCAATCAGACGTAGCAACAATAATCACATGACTCCGTTTCACCAATCAGACATGGCAACAATAATCACATGACCACACACAAACTGTGGCAGCATAGCGGCACAAACTCCTCACAGACAGCAGACAGGGAAAGAAAGAACGCATGGAAAATGGCAGAGGCAACTGTCTCCAATGCTAAAACTGAAGTGGATGAAGATGAACACCCCTGGCCTCATATAAAAAACATGTTTCGCTTACACACAGTGCAAAAGAAAAGCTATATAATGCAATGTCTTCTGTGTCTGCCAAAACAAATGGACATTTCAGAATACAAAAACTCAATGTCTAACCTGAGGAAACATGTCGGAGTAAGTTTTACATAAATTCATTTTTTGCTGTTAGGCATATGTTAGTCTTGTTAGGTTACAGAATCCCAGTCTTAAGAGTTTTTATATTGACCCTTTTAGATTTTGTAAACATTTTGTTAAATGGTGCCATAAGCTAAGCAGACTACAATGCATTTTCCATGGAGGAATGCATTAGCATTAGCCACCAACTATCGCAAATTATGAATAGTCAAGATGGTTTTGGCAACTGACAAACAATTGAGTCCAGGTATGTAATGACACAGCCTGCTTAGAAAACATTATCATATCAAAGTTTAGCTGTTTTATTAAAAAAAAATGCAATTTGTTCTGCTGGATAAATAGATACAGAAATGCGGTGACCACAGTAGTCTGTCACTGTACCTACTACTGTAGGTACTTGCTTCAAAAACTTTGTTGTGAAAAACTGAGATTTGGAACTTTGTGTTATTTGTGCATCTTTATTTTGTAAAGATGTTATTTATTTTTACTCATTTTTTTATTTTATTATTTTGAAACAGCAGAATTTGCACATTTTATATTTTTGTCTTTCTTATTACAACATTTCCAAATAAATAAATAATTTATTATGATCAAACAGTTACTCAGTACTTGAGTAGTCTTTTCACCAAACACTTTTTTTACTCTTACTTTAGTCATTTTTTGGATGACTACTTTTTACTTCTACTTGAGCAATATTATTTGAAAGTAACAATACTCTTACTTGAGTAAAATTTTTGGCTACTCTACCCACCTCTGATTAACACCCATTGTAACACAACAAACACAAAAAAAAATGAAAGATGTTATCATTTTCATATGTTCACATCCAATAGCTACCCCAAGACATTTATTAAACAAAGCCTATATAGGAGACACCCCAGACATCAAACAGTCAAGTCCGTCTGGTGTGTCAGAAAGTACAGCACACGTCCTGTCCAGATCCGAGATCAAGATAGCGCAAAAACCAGCAAACACTTTATGGACTGTCCTTTTCAATGCCAAAAAAAAAAAAAAAAAAAAAAAATTGACCACAAAGATAAGAAACGCAGTTTACAGCATTCCATGCAATGCATGCCCAGCGGTACACATGGGATAAACTTCTAGAACACTCGCAACATGCATAAAGGAATATCACAATGCCATCAGAAGGAAGGGCCCAGAGTCTCTGAAATACAGACATTCAAGTTACACAGACACACGTTTAACTGGGACACTGTGGAAGTAAAATTCAGGACCAATACTAAGAGTGCCGGAGAGCTGGCTGAAACGTGGCTCGCTAATGAAAATGCCATTAAAAAGATACTTGGACTTGAATCCAAATTATATAAAAGACTTTATGACCAACACCTTACGAACCCCACCTTATTAATCCACCACTCTCCCTTACTTCCCCCCTCACTTGCTATATATTGCATTTGCTTCCTGTATGTCTGATCATTTTCCTCCGATTATGGCATCTGGCAGGTTGTGAAAAAACTATTTCAAGGTACAGGACTCATTTTCTCCCTTTGTGGATCTCTAGCTACAAATATGCAAACCATATCACAGACCTTTGTTTCCATGTTTACATACATACATACATGTCAAATATCTCATGCTCCAAACATATGCATTTCTGCTAAAATAAACAAACAACTGGAAAATTTGCTCCTACACAATGGTCGTATGTAAGAATGGAAATGAACTGAAAACCCGTTTCTCTCCTCATCGGTTGGTGATTAAGCCACAAAATTTATTTCTTCCAGCTTTTTTATTTGTGAAACTGCAGTAATGAACTTATCTTCGGTTTGCAGAAAAATGTTGTATATACACAAATTATTTTTTAGTGGAGTATTCATTTAACTAAAATCAAAACATTGCAAATCTTTACAAACATCTTGTTTTTTTCAGAACTTTCTATAGAGTACTGTCCAGGCTCTTGGTATTCCATAGTGTGGGGGAGTTAAACACCAGTACCATGATTAACATGATGTACAGTGCTTCCAGAAGAGAAGAGGAGAAGAGACTATGTGAGGTAATCCCCTGGGAAAATGGCAGAAACTGAAGTACTGGAGTGTAGGATGAGGAGAACATGCACAGATGGTAGAAGTTAGGAGAGACTGCCTTCAGCAGAGCAGAGGAGTACACAAAAGTGGAGAACCTTGACAATTCACATGGTGGAGAAATAATTATAACTAGTCCCATTGTTAGTACCATACACAAAGACCCACCATGCCATGTCAAACCTAACAGCAGGGTTGTAGTAAGTTACTAATTAAGAAAATGGCTGGAATGAAAATCTGCAGCCACGGACATTATCCAGGATCTGAGTTAGAACCCCTCTGTCAAGGGACTCAGACTGTTCATTCTGCATGTTTTCTCTTTGTTTCTCCCATTTTGGTGCTCTTTAAAATATTTACTTATTTTAAAGTCATGTATCTCTGAATGCTGAATGAGAACGCAGTCATAGTTGAGGAGCATCTAACCCCTAATGTAGATGCTCTTTCCCCCGATATTTGATACTGACTGACCAATTGATTTAATTTAGTTTTGGCATGAATAATGAAAGGTAGGGGAGAGAAATGTAATGCACTCCATTGTGTGCTATATTGAAAAGCAATGCATCATTTGACTGACTCCTCCTTAATTAGGACACAAAAAACTGTGCCAAATGTAAATGCATGGCATAAGTATGCGCTACATTTCAATATAGGATGGTGGATTAAATTTAAGGTTGGCATGAATAATCCCCCACACTTTAAAGCCTGTACATCTTCTAAATTAACTATTAAGATCTACAAGATCATTAAAATGCAAGTCAAACACACACACACACACACATATGTACATACATACACATACATATATGTATAATAATCATAATCTATCATACATTATGTGAAAAACAATGTACTGTTATTAATCTAAACCTAATCAAAAAAAGGGAGGATGAAGAAAAAGACTGATTTCCCTGACCTGTGGAGGTACTTCCAGTGTGAAAACCCTCATATTAACAATGAGCTGATCTAAGATTCAGAAAAGTAATTTCATGCCTGATTAAACAGCATACCATTTTACAGGGCTCTACAGACATTTGGCTCACAGCTGTGTTGAACTAAGTGTACAGACTGCACGAGGCAATACAGATAGAACACAGTATCCATGCTAACTAAAACTCACCATCACTGTGGATTATGAATTTGATTTAAATCTATTCAGCTGATATTTTGTTTTTAATGTATAAAAGATTATTAATCCTAAAAAAAACTGTATGACTGACCAGCAAAGTTACACTCTAGTTACAGTTTTGAATCAATTCAGGAGTGGAATTTATGCTTTACTCTTCACACCATGCATGTCAATTTCCTCCCAAACCATAAAGATGCTTGTTAGGTTACGAGTAATTACAATCAGCTGTGTGAATATGTGGTGAAATGGAGTAGTGTCCCAGTCTGCACTGCTTACTGCTTTGATCGCGATATTGCTAGAACAGATTCCTACTTCCTGCAGAGGTTTCAGAGAATGGATAGAGATATGAGCATACAGTATGCAAAGAATATGTAGGTATTGTAGCTAAAAACTTTAAAGAAACAAGAATTTGGCAGGGCCATGTTAGGTACATTATTAAAAAGGGTAGAAATGCACATGTTGTATTTTAATTATTTAAAAGCCATAAACTGAAATCTGGACCAAGTTCCTCTTGTTGCCATTCAGGGATACCTGCTGAAATTTTATTGCACGAGAAGAATTTATTTGCCTATTATGATACCAGTTTAAACAAGCTGAACAACAAAACAATATCAAGTATTCAGATCTCGATTCCTGCATGCTTTAAATTCATATTCAAATATATAAGTACTATAGGACTAATAGGTTAGAGTATATGATAGGTTAGAGTTTGTAAAATGGATGCATGTCTATTAGAAATATGTATGCATATTTTATGTTGTTCATAAATAGTTTTCAATTTTTCTGGACTATACACACTTTTTTTCTTTCTTAACACAATTGTACAAACCTGTTACAATAATGTAGAAGACCTGCGGTAATTACATGACAGAACTCATGATACAAGAAACACTTTCTGTAGTTTAACCTAGATCTTTCCATTTCCTGCCTTCAATATTTGAAGGAGATAAGTGAAGGGTAACACTTACAGATCTATGTGTATCTTAGTCTAACATTTACAAGAACAATCTAAGAGTATAGTATGGTGAGGTTAGCAAAATCTAAACTTCACCTATCCCTGTTCAGTTATTAGGCACAAAATGCACTGTTTGACTGTGACAAACCAGAAATGAGCAAGAGACTATCCCTTCTTTCAAAATCCAGAAAAACACTACCGCCACTAGCCATAGTGTCATCAATAACATCAAGTTCAAAATCTTGATGGTTCAAACCCAACCTCTTGCTTTTCCCCGCAACAAAGTCTTCTTTTAAATTAGTAATAGAGATGAGAATATTCCTGAATCACCAACATCTCTAACCAATATAAACCAGAGACACATGAGATCTTATGATACTGACCAGTTTGCTTCTCTAAATCTACATAATCAAAATTTTGGCAGTCTCATTTACTACAGAGGTGCTCGCTCTTTGTAAAATCACCCATTAAATTATCACTGAATCACCCTTTTTCATAATATTACAATAGACAAAGATGTCTTTTTACTCTATAGCCTGTATTCCTTTACTTAAACTGACTTCTTTTATTGTAGTGATAGAACATTTGTGATGATGTCTGCCAGTCTCATTTCGACAAACCTTGGCTTCAATATGCCTTTTTATAATATTCTGATTTCAATCCATGACTTTCACAGGTTTAAGTCAGTACTTTAATAACTCCATCATTTATCTTGCATTTCAGTTATCATTTCATCTTGGGCTGCATTTAAACATAATTCAATTTGCTTTTCTTTCTCTTAGCCAGTGGCAGCAATGTATTAACTTTGGCACAAGGCATTGTAGGCATCAGAGTTTCCTGCAAGTAGAAAATTTAGTAGTGGGCTGCCGCTCCCAAAGTTTCCACATCTATCACTGCTGCTACAAATATAAACGTGTATAAAGGTGGTTGGCTGCGAGGCAGATTAGGTGAGATGGGCTATAAGTGACCTCAGATTTACAGTGTACTACATTATATTTTAACATTCCTCTCATGGCAATTATTAAACTATCAGGTGTATTTTTTTGCAAATGACATATTTGTAACGAGAAAGAAAAAAAAGATACTGTGACTTATTACTACAGTATTTTATTAAACTAGCAGGTTGGCTTCATTTAAGTCATTCTTTTAAACATGCTGTGAACATTTTTGGTATCACTAAAACAACAGCTTAAAGTACAACCACAGTTTGCAAACCTGCTAGCTTCCAAAGAATGAATGTCATTTAAATACAGAGCTGCATGTAGCTTTGAAACTACAACTTTGAAGCTACAATTTTAAAGGGCATCATGCCCAATAAAATCAAGACAGTCATGCCATACACCAGGGGCTCCCAAGCCTTTGGACGTCAAGTACCACCTGAGGTTAAGTGAGTTGTGTTGCGTACCACCCGCACCTTGTTGAAAGGGAGGGAGAGCTGTAAATTGAGTTCGGGTCTAAACCGCCCCGAAATCTGAATAAAAGTTAAAGAATTAGAAGAAATTATGTATAAAATTAATGAAAAAATTTGTGCACATAAATAAATTGATAAATTCCGCCCCGAAACCAAATCCTGCCTTCAGCCTGTATGTGAAGCAGTTACCGAAGATGAAGTGGTATCGGCTTTGTGCTTAGATCTAGTGACTACGATGTGATACAGCGGCAGTGGACGTGTAACAACAAATGCGAGCGGTTTCTGTGACGCAGAGTTACCGAAGACTAAATAGTGTCGGTGTTGTGCTTTCATCTAGTGACCAAAAGCTCAAACAGTGAAGAAGCAGAAGTTGACTTCCGCGTAACGGAATTATGGTAACGTTACATGAACTAAATACTGATTCGAATAATATGTTTTATTTATTCAGATGACGAAATTTCACACCACATTAAATTTGGGAATCCATGTATTATTGTATTTAAACAGTTTCATTGGTTTTTGCTCACAACAGGCTTGTCATAAAGGGTTTTGGACAGATAAATTAAATTTCAGGGACTGCGATGTGTACCACCAGTGGTACGCATACCACAGTTTGGGAACTGCTGCCATACACCACAGGATTTTCAAATTGAGTTTTAAAAGATAGATAAAATATTACCAACAAAATATTTTATTTAATAATCTGAAGTTGCAAGTTAGCATTTTACATGAAAACAGAAAAGTGTCAATGTGCACTTATTATGTACATTATTTTTTTAAAATTGAAAAATCCCATTTGTGTTTATTTAGTGTCAACATGTAATTCTTGTTTATTATTGATGTTATTAAAAAAATAAATGGAAAAGTTCAATATTCTGTGTTTTTTTCCCATTCCCCTATTTAAGTATATGTGTGAATTAACACACCAAAAAATGTAATCACAAATGGCAATAATGGAAATGGTCATGTGACGAAAACAGTTAAAAAAAAAAAAATTAAAGGGTCTGTCTACAAATTTCCTTGTATATGTATGATTATTCTTTGTGCATTCCAGTTTTCCTCTTACACATGAGAAAGGTTTGCACTATGCCTATGCCAATTGACAAGATAAATGAGTGTGTACGTGTAAGAGAGCATTCTCTGCAACAAATATTTTTTTTCTACTTACCTAATATTGCTAGAATTAATTACAGCACCCAACAAAATTGCATTCTGAAAATAAATGGATCAAGTTATTAACCAATCTAATATCACTTCCACATTTGGGGGTGGTACGACTTTTTTTCCTTGTCATTAAAAAGAAAAAAAAATTAAGAATATAAGAACATCCTAAATGGAAATATTATTACATAGTGTTTAAAAAAAAAAAAAAAAAAAAAATTCTCACCATCCTGTACCTTTCTATTGTAACATTCATCATATGAACATGTAACTAACTATCTCACTTCATTTAATCCCAGTTTATATGTCACACATCAAATGGCACATCATTTAGCAATCAGAAAGAAATAAAAGCCATTACAATTGTTTTGGAAAAATAAATTTGAAATAATCCATTCCTAAATGTGCTAATCACCATCTATGAGGCAGGTTGGAAACACGAGGCTTGGTAAAAGAAGCTTGCCAGAATATGGGACATAAATTCCTTTTCCACAAACACTAAACAGAGGAAAGTGTCCAGTGTCAGAAAAAGCTTACTGGCATTACAAGTCACTAGGCACCATTCTCAGTTTATACCACACCTTTCTTTTTGATCTATAATAATAAAAGGCAAAGCCCTCACTGACTGACTGACTGACTGACTGACTGACTGACTGACTGACTGACTCATCACTAATTCTCCAACTTCCCATGTAGGTAGAAAGCTGAAATTTGGCAGGCTCATTCCTTACAGCTTACTTACAAAAGTTAAGCAGGTTTCATTTTGAAATTCTACACGTAACGGTCATAACGGTCGATAACGGTCGACAACGTCCGCCATGTTGAACTTTCTTATTTATGGCCCCATCTTCACGAAATTTGGTAGGCGGCTTCCCTGCGCTAACCGAAACCGATGTATGTACTTATTTCGATGGTATGACGCCACTGTCGGCCGCCATATTGAACTTTCCAACGTCACCAATTTTCAAACTTCCCGTGTAGGTAGAAGGCTGACCCCATCTTCACGAAATTTGGTAGGTGACTTCCCTGCGCTAACCGAAACCGATGAACGTACTTATTTCGATGGTATGACGCCACTGTCGACCGCCATATTGAATTTTCCAAACATCACTAATTCTCCAACTTCCCGTGTAGGTAGAAGGCTGAAATTTGGTAGGCCCATTCCTTACAGCTTACTTACAAAAGTTAAGCAGGTTTCATTTCGAAATTCTACGCGTAACAGTCATAACGATCAACAACGTCCGCCATATTTAACTTTCTTATTCATGGCCCCATCTTCACGAAATTTGGTAGGCAGCTTCCCTGCGCTAACCAAAACCAATGTACGTACTTATTTCGGTGGTATGACGCCATTGTCAGCCGCCATATTGAATTTTCCAACATCACTAATTCTCCAACTTCCCGTATAGGTAGAAGGCTGAAATTTGGCAGGCTCATTCCTTACAGCTTACTTACAAAAGTTAAGCAGGTTTCATTTCGAAATTCTACGCGTAACAGTCATAACGGTCAACAACGTCCGCCATGTTGAATTTTCTTATTTATGGCCCCATCTTCTCGAAATTTGGTAGGTGGCTTCCCTGCACTAACCGAAACCAATGTACGTACTTATTTCGGTGGTATGATACCACTGTCGGCCGCCATATTGAACTTTTCAACAGTCTTTGTTACTTATGGGCCCATCTTCAAGAAATTTGGTACACGGGTTCCGAACGCTAACTGAATCCTACTTACGTACATATATACGTCCATAGCCTGCAGCTTGGTCACCATGTGAGGTGGCGTTGGGTCCCCCATCCCAACGCCTCCCACGTTGTTGGCTGCCTGCCTATATAAGGCCGTCCGTCGCTCCAGTCTCTACATTCCCTTCCTTGCTTCGCCACGGGATTCACGTCTCCCTGCTGATAACTACAGCCTTTTTGTTTAATCCACGGCTTCTCCGCTGTTTTATTGTTTGTTTATTACAATTATAGTTATTGTATAGGTATTTTACATTTACTTTACATTACTCAGGTACCTATTTCCTTCATCATTCCAACCCCCATTACCATGTCTATCGAGGTAATCACCATCGATCAAAGAACTGTCACTTACCGAGTGGTTTCC
>JANRMT010062827.1:22148820-22232465 GCA_026402145.1 Polypterus bichir lapradei
AGAGAGAGAGAGAGAGAGAGAGAGAGAGAGAGAGAGAGAGAGAGAGAGAGGAGATGATAACAACACTCATATCAATGACAAAACAATTACATTAACAATCATGTTACGTTATTTTTAAAATATTTCCTTTTCTTTTTCATAACTTCTTTAACACACTACTTCTCCGCTGCGAAGCGCGGGTATTCTGCTAGTACATTATAAAAGTTACAACTCCAAAAGTGATAACATATCAGACCAATTTCATAGTTCAATTTGTCCTGCCAGTTATGTCATTGCAATGTTGTGCATCTTTGTTTCATCCAATAGCTAAATATATACATCATCAACCTTAACAAAGTAAGAGTTTATGGTCTATCTATGTGTTTATCCAGTTGTTATGTCTCTGTCATTCTAATAGACGGCACAACACAAATATTTGTAGTAATGCATTTTATTACTACTGTACATGCATTATAACATACATTCCAATAGATAGTCTTAATGTTTGCAGTGTACCAAGATTACTTGATTTCAACCAGTCTTAGGTGGCACAGCACATTTTTGATCCAAGTAAAGTTTAAAAAAAATTCAAAGTTGCATATTGTTGCTAAGTAGGTGCAGACAATTCAGCATCAAAATGGCCGCAATAACCTGAACCCACCAGGTAATATTGACATTATTTGAATATCAGCTCCCTGGCAATTTGGGTCTGCACAGAAACCCAGATTAAGCATGGAATAAAACACACCATAACTGAGCTGCCCTAAATTCTTGCAACTTATTTCAAATGTCTCAGTTAAAGCTCATGCAAGGCAGACAACTGGCAAGTCATTGAAAAGGGTTCCATTGTCGAATACCTTTTCATGCCAAATAAGATGCAAGTATCAAGCTATTCTTGACTCAATGGTATTGTTAAAATTATGCTTAAAGTGCTGTGGATTGCTTACAGCCAGAATATAAAGGCTGACTATTTAAGGGGATCTAGTGAATTTTTTCACTTGAAGTCTGGCAGTGCGATTCTACAAGCAACCACCATCCTTGACAACTGCATACTCTGCAGCTTGCCACTAAAGATATACAAATTTATTATTTAGTATGAAGTCAAGTCAAGGTATGTCTACAATGGAAAATCATATTCTGCTAAATCATATTCTCCCCTTACCAGTCATACTGCCAAGATTCAAAGTTCCTACCCTCAGGTCCTTCCTTCTCTCCTCTTTCCTCCAGAAACATTCCCCCCACCCCCCACCCCCTTCTTTTTTCTTGGTATGGTACAAATAGCCTGGTACTTAATACTACCAGGACAGTGGAAATGGTAACTCATTTTTTAAAAGAAAATCTCCCTTTATAAGATGGTTTCTATGGCATATTTTACAAACTTCATGTATAGATTTCATTATAGATTTGAAAATTAAAACCTGCAACATTTCATATGGATTTGGGACTATGCAGGCTAAACGTCTTTATCCAATTAGATAGTTGCCACTTTGCATGGAGGGTTAATAAAAAAGCTTTTTACCTCATAACAGATTAAAATAAGGCACAGGATTAAAACTTCATCATAAATGCACATCCTTGCAGAAAAATTACTTCTTACCATGTCATCTAAGTCTGCTTGAATTTGGACAGTCTATATCTCAGAAGCAAGAATTACTAAATTGTACATATAATTGATGAGGCAAGTTTGAGATGTAATCAATTTCAGTCTTCAGTAACAAGGAGGTAGAGATCTCCATAAAAGTACTCATGAGAAATACATAAAATTAAACTGACAAATGTCCACAGTTCTTATCTTTAATACTTTAAACTTGATAAATGCACTATGTTTTAAGAAACAGAGATCAGTTTCAGGTTAATGCATTCCAGTCACCTATAGACTTTGGCAGACAGAAATGGAAGGGTATGGTAACTTGCTTCTTTTGCATGGAAAACAGCAAAGTAGACAGCAGTGATAAAAAGTACAGAAAGTGATAAGAAATTACATTGTAGGATTACAAGGAATTGCAAAATGATTTAAAAAGTAAAAACAATCCTACTGATAAACATGCTGCCCCCCACTGACATCCTTCAAACTTAAACTTTAGTTATAACTTAACTAGTCATCTGGGATCTAAGTTTTAACCTAGAATGAAACATAGTACCTTGCATTGTATTTGTGTGTTTTTTTTTTTTATGGATGCCATCAGGATCATATGCAGTATTTTTCATTTGACACAACACACACATATTGAGTAGAGTAGTTTTGACGTGTGCAGGAAAATGGTGAAAATAAACACTAACAAATGGTGACTATTTTGACTATGAAAAAATGTACACCAAGGCCTTGGGTATGTAAAGATTATGAAGTATTTCAGCAAATCCACTCAGGTACATAAATGACTAAAAACCTATTAATGTTACTACTTTTTCTGCAATACATTTCATGCAAATAATATTTATGAGCTCAGGTTACGCATTACCTATTCAACCCAAAGTCTACCCCTCCCCAGTCCCAAGGCAAACCCTTGGGAGTACAGTTAGCAAAGAAGAGGAAAAATAAATATTTGTGCTTGTTTTGAAACATTTGTTATTACAGTATTAACTATATAAATAGGTGAAGCATTTATGCACATTCAAGTTCTTTTTTTGTTTTGTTTATTTTACTTCAATGGACAAAATCATGCTTTGTACTGAAAATTTAAATCACATTTTCATCAAAACACTTTCTGTGGCTGTAGACAATATTTACACATGTTCACAATACAAAGATGCTGCCAAATAATAATGCAACCTATTTATGAAACTAAACCTATCAAGGAAATTAAAAACATTCCAACCATTCTGATATGCAATGCAGTCACACACGGGAAGTTAAGAAGTATTACTATTCTGATTAAAGGGAGTCATGTATTCTCAGCCTACAATAGTGCAAAAAAAAAAAAAAAAAAAAAAAAAAGTACTAAATGCACACTAAATTGGTATAGCCATTACAAGTAAAATAAGCAAGACTTTTAAGAGCTCACTTTGCTTGTTTGAAGGTTGGAAGGAATCAAGTGCTAAGTGTACACAGGTGTAGACTAAACTGGCATTGCTAGTCCAACAAAAGCAATTGACCCACATGCCTTTGAGAGAGCTTACATTTGCCAACTTGAAAGGGAAAAAAAAATCTGACAGAAACTGTGCTACATAGCATACATAAATAACAATAAAATAACATAATAAATAACACCTAACAGCAAGTTTATCCTCTGCCAAATCACTGTTATTCTAAATTAAACAACTCGTAATTAGTGTCACAGCCATTAGAACCTAATGATTTTGCATCAACATTATTGAACTGTACTGTATATACTTTCATACAACTATGACACACCTACTAAACATCTAACCGGTATGCCACCTTCCAAAGCAAAAGAGTTGCCTGAAAACAAATCAATTACACCTCAACCTCCCTGACATTTCTTCAGTTAGTTTCTTGCCTCCCCAAAAAAAATATTATATCATTACTATGTGAATAGAGCTTCTTCTAAACGAGACTGCTCACTGAATGCAAACTCGGTTGTAACCTAGTTGAATAACAAAATTCCCTAATTTGAAAACGTTACAATATTTGACAAATCAAATGCTAGAAAATTATGATTTTATGGTTTCTTGGTATTTTTGTCAAGATTAAAATGATAAAATCTTGTTATTTTTTATTAAAACAATGCAAAGTACACCTGTTGCTGCTGAGGTTTGCCAGTTTTATGCACAACCATAGTTGGCTAAAGAAGGAAATTCTCTACCCGAGACAACATATATGGCTTTGCCATAATAAAAAGAAAAGCTCCACTATGGGGAAGTACACCTCACAGGTGTGCTTTTAACTCTTGAAGGACTAATGAGAGAGTCACTAATAGCAGACAACTTAAGTCTGGGTTGAAATACCTAAGACGGCTCCAGAACACTACAGTGCACGCAGTCCAGAATTGGATCTGTGACACCAGTCTCCTTATAACAGGATGGGCAGTTGAAGGGGCTCTCCTTGAGACTTGGCCCTTTAAATATAACAAGTTCAAGGTACAAGGATATCAGGGACTGCTCAAGGGAGTATATAGCAACCCCGCTAGCAAAAGAGACTCCAGGGAACAGCTGGAAATGAACCTGGGAGGTGGGATAATTTCTGCTTCTCAGAGAACATTCCAGTGCGAGGTCATGTGGAAGGGTTTGAAAAAGAAAGAAAGAGAGGGAGAGGGTGGGATGGGAGCTGTTAAGGAAGCAGCAGGGTTTTCTTGTTTGCATTTTCTGTTATTTCATATATTGAGTGGCTATTTGTCTCAGCCCTCTTGAAGATCTAATAAATACCTTTCTTTTATTTGTTCAGTGTCTTTTAACATTATATTAATACAGTACAAGGTTACTAGTGTATGTGAATGCCCCCCTTATGCTTTGCACAGAGCACATCTGCAATGCTGTTCTTAGAATGATTCAACCCAGTGGGTAATTCATATTAAGCCTGCCAGCAAAAACATTGACCTCCTCAAGTACTACCAACCTTGAGTGAACAAATGTTCATGATTTTAGCAGCACATTCACCAGTTTTTATATGAAAGCTCCACAAAACATCTTTATAAGAGTTAAATTATCTTTACAGTCAATACGTTCATCAGGGCAATAACAAATACAAAAGAAACTTCCTTTAACGAGGAAAAGCTTTGCAAATGTTTAAAATAAATAGATACTTTGCTCCTGTATTACACATACCAATTACTGAATTAGACTGAATTTTTGAATTGCTTTTTTGTGGAGCAAGTTATTAAAAAAAAAAAAAAAAAAAAAATAACCTGCACTAGCATCACTCAGCAATACTGGTCCCACACAAACAGTATCACAGGAACAATATAATGAAGGTAAACAACTGATGAATATTTAAGCAAAATTCTGGGAGAAAAAAAATAGCTTTTTTCAGAATTACACTTAATTAGGAAAGTTCTATTAACATGACTTGGAACAACGCTTGTCAGAGGCAATTTACTTTTTAGATAAATCAAAATTAAATATATAGTTCAATATACACATTATTATCTATGCGTGAAAAAAGGCTATTCAATGCAAATAAAGACTAAATTTATGCCACACTGAGCTTACCACATTATCCTTGTTTTTACTAGTGACCAGGAGCAAAGAAATGGTGGAATATCACTAGCACTTTATGAGACAACAGCAAAGCGGCTACTGAGAGGAATTTCACGATAAATTTATTATCTAATAAACGCTTCTTTTGTTCAGGGTCAGGATGACAGTATTTTATGTGACTGTACAATCTTAAGTAGCAAATGAAGGCTATACAAATGTTTCCCAGACATTGGCCTGGTGTACTAACAAATAACAATGTCAATAAACAAAGAAACCTTGACTATAACTTCTGTACAAAAAGCATCTGTAATATTTTTTCAAATGAAACTAAAATGAACACACTTTCTTACTTGTTCAATGGTTAAAAACATTAAAAGGAACTAGTAGCAAAAATAACAAGGCCAATCTAATAGTGCACTGTTTAGTGGGATACAGATGAAAGATCTTCAGAAATGTATGATGTCCAGATTTTTTGAACTGATTTTAATTAGAAGCAGATAAGTTTGACTTGATTGTATGGAATGTTAACAAAGCAAAATTCAAACCCCACCCAAGAGAAAGAGAGGAGAGCCAGCAACATAAGCTACTCTTTAAAAGTAGCAAGAAAGGAAGAGTATCCTTTTCCCCCGATATCGAAGCGTATACTAAAATGTTATTGATTTGATCCTACCATATTTTTAAAATGTTTTGAACAGATCTAAGTTAAAAATTTATTTTTTCCAATTTCAAATAGTATAGAATATCAGTTATGCAAGGGCTTGAAAGTGGTGGGGTGGGATTCTTCCATTTTAGCAAGATTTAAGTCTACGTGCTAGTAGTGAGGTAAAGGCAATTAGTTTGTCTGTCCTTCTCCACATTAAGCCCAGGTTAATGGGTTAGGAGTGATTGTGACACCGAGGCTGTCTGATAGGCATTTAAAGATTTTTGTCCAGAAATGTTGTTAATTTGGTGAATGCCCAAAACATGTAGCCCAGTGAGGCTGGAACTAGATTACAAAGTTCACAGGTTGAATCCTGCCTTGTTAACATTTTCGACAATTTTAAACAAACTAAATGTGCTTAATAAAAGATTTTAAGTTGGATGATTGAATGCTTTGTGCACATGGCTGCCTTCCATTCCTATTCTGAAATATTAAGTGACGGAATCCTTTCCCCAAAGTACCCTGGGCTATTTAAAAGGAAGGGACTTTAAAATATTTGTACAAATTGTAGAGTTTCTATCTGAGTCTTAAAGACTGATCAAAAGTTCTAGAATAGAACTAGGTGGAAAGTGAGGAAAGTAGTGGAAGAATTGTGTTGATAAGAAGTTAAATTTGAAGCACAACTATTCGTAGGATGCAAAGACATTATCCATGTTGTGGAAGCCGGCCCTGACACAGACAGGTGGACATTGTTGGTTAACCCACAGTACGTTTATTATACAATTAAGCTATTTACAAAAGTGCACACAAACCCCAAAAGTCCCCACAAGTCCAGGCCAACTATACAAATGCCTTTTCTTCTTCAGGCCGCTTCCTTGCCTCCTCCAAGACCTAGTCTCCTTCTTTCCCGACTCCAGCCCACGAATGGAGGGAGGCGGCCCTTTTTATAGTCACCCGGATGTGCTCCAGGTGCATCCCGACAATCATCTGCCGGCATTCCCCAGTGTGGCGGAAGTGCCGACTGTGCAACCGGAAGCACACTGGGTGTCCCCACTCCTCTTCCCCACCAGCACTTCCAAGTGTGGTGGAAGTACTGAGGTCTAGGGCTCCAAAGGCGGGGTGCCCCCTGGCGGTGACCATGGGCCCCTACAGGGCTGAGCTTCCTCCGGTCTTCCTGGGCGTCCCGGCTGGGTAGCAGCCCCAGCCACTCGCCACAATGTACAAGTCTCTGAGTGTTTTAATCCCAAACATTAAATACTGTATATGTTTTTCATGTAGATGTGTAACAGATAAAAGCTTCTCTGTCTTAGAGTGCTTCCTATATTGGTTCCATATTTTGAGAGAATTGTATTTTCCTTGTGAGGCAAAGTAAGAACTCAAAGGAACACTGCCTGTATAAATTTAAATTATTAATAAATAGATTACTGCTGCAGAGTCACCAGCATAACAAATTGCTAAAAAAATATTTATTGGATGTTTCAGTAATACAGATGTTGAACCTTAATGAAAAAACAAAAAAATCTACACTAATTAAGCTAAACTATGAAATGCATTTTCACAGCTGGCTTAGCTGGGTAGTAAAGGAAGGAATCTGGAAGCTTTGTCAGCATATCACAGGAAACAGATTTCTGTACAATACACTGACAGGAAGCGATAGGGGCACAGAGTTTTTGGTGCTCCTGATTTCTAATCAGAGCCTTAAAGGAAGCTTAACTCATCTGATATGGTAGACTAAAAACAGAAGCAGCTGTGACTGTGCATTCTTACTATTTTTACTGAATAATCTACTTATTAAATGTGTGAAGCAGAAGTGCTTCAATACTCCCTATAAATTTAAGAAAACTTAAGACGCCTCTTTTGAAAAAAGGTAACTTAAAAAATATGCTACCTGCACATAATGCAATTCAAAATATTTAGTATTTCTACACATGTATATGTTGGGAACACCTTATCAACACACGTTTGGAAAACAAGCACATCACAGGCTTTCTTTAGGCTGATTTGTATAAGAATTGGGAATTACAACCATGGTCAAGATCAGATTTACTGGACAGATATACAAATCTTGTATTCTATAATATGATCCACAATGTAAATCCCATGATTTAATCATGAATTTGAATAATACTTTACCTACCCTATAAAAAATTACACCCTCTCTTTAGCTCTCCCTTTTCAATCATTCCAAAACTGGGTGTACCTTCATAACATTTTAAAGGTCCCAGACATATAGAACATATATTGAATCAACAGTTTTTTTTGTTCACTGCACAAGTGAGGAATGTGAATTCTACAATAAGTGTGGTCATATATGATATTGATCTTCTTTAACTTTACTTAGCAGAAACAATATACAAAAAGCTGATAGATGATTGGAAATAACTACGGTCACATTAAATATGTTTCCATAAGATAGGCACATTGTTCTTTTTCAGCTTAGTGGTCGTTTACTGCTTTAAAGCATTCCTGCTAAAGTCTACTTAATTGTTCAAAAGCACCAGAGTATACTTCTTCTGAGGTAATGGCGCACTTATCAATAAAGTCACTTAAGGATGGCATTTACCAAATGCAATTTGTTAAACTTTCTTTTATATGTTAATCAACTTGACACAATTATAAAATTTATGCTCCTGCACTTTAAAGCTTATAAGCCAATATTTCATGTGTTCTCTTTACTGTAGAGTGTTTAAACTGCTGTGTTTTACATCTGGAAGTCAGAAGGAGCTGGATCCTGTCCGAGTAAACACGTCCCTGTGGACACGCAGCTAAACAGAAACTATTATATCTTAAAATTCAGCCTCTCTGCTAGATTTGTTGTGGCTTTAATCCGAAGAACACTACACAACATCAATAACTAAAATGGATTGTTTCATTGAGTAAGTTTGCATAGTTTGCAACCTCATATATCTTTGCTTGAATTATCTTGAAACTAAAATTTTAATCATTTTTTAAAAAATAGTATATTTCTCAGATCATTTAAAAAACTTAATCACCCTCAAAATACTCTCCCTGAGATGAAATACACTTGTCCCACTGCTTTGTCCATTGTTCAGAACTGTTCTGAAACTCTTGCAAAGCGATAACTTTCAGTGTCTCCGTCATTTTCTTCTTTGACCTCCTCTATATCCTGAAAACGTCTTCCTTTAAGGTCCCTCTTTATTCTTGGAAACAAGGGGGGAAAAAAATAATAATAATAATCGCAGGGTGTAAGGTCCGGAGAGTTTGGGGGTGGGTATATTTGTATAGCGTTTTGTCATCCTCCATATTCATGTGTATAGTTAGCAATTATCAACTTACTTACTGGCTTCGAAATAGCTATTTAGAAAATTTGCACACAAAGCAATATGGCCTTTCACAGAGCATACCATTAGACTGTGCTATTCAAAGCACACAATAAGGCATTTTAAAGCAACAAAATGCAATTACAGGAGTAGAGGTTTTGAGAACAGATGCTGCTGTGCACTTAGAAAATATACGTTAGCACTCTGGAAAATTGAAAATACACAAAACTTGGTTCCAGGGCGAACTATGTCCTGAACAATTTAGATATTCTAGTTAAAAATCCACAGATTTCTAATTTTCCCCACAAAGACCTATTCATCCATCTAATTTTTCATTCTCAGAGCCTATTTTATTCAATAGCTGGATCTAAGTAGACATGGCAAATCACAAAAAGATTGTGGTCTAAAATTCATGTTTTATAAAACCATTAAGCTAGATATCACCAGCTACCAGGAACCTTCTGCATCTATGTTTAATACTTTTAAATGAGAGTAAATTGTTAATAGTTAAATTGTGCTGGAGTTGGTACAAAAAAAAAAGTAAAAAGTACATGCATTCTAAACATAAAGTAATACATTTTGTCACTCGATCAAGTAATAACTAGGATCACAAAAGCATGAACTCACCTAAAAGTACATTATTGCATGAAAAGAGGCAACTTTTGGGTTTAATAGATTTTTATATAGTTTATAATTGGAACTAAAAAGGTTTTTCAGTTATTTTCAATACTCATAAAATCAACAACTTGTATTCGGAATGGCTAACTGGAAGAGGCCTTTTATGAGTTGTTGATTTTTCAAAGAAATACCTGTTTCTTGGTTTATTATTAAAATAAAAACAACTTCACAATAATCTTTGTAATACAATAAACAGCAAAAGATCCTGTTTTCAAATTTGCACAAATTAGGATATTAAAAGCAAAAGCAAATCATTAAGTCCACATCGGAAAGTAGAAATTCACATCTTAAAACAAAATAAAACCCTTTACTATAAAAATGGTTTTTCATCATAAAATTAAACTAACTTCAACTCAAGGCGTTTCCATAAATTATAAATTACTATTCTAAAAAAAGCCATCTCAAATTTGAACACAGACAAACAGCAGATCTTTCTACCAAGTTTGATGTGCATCTGTTCCCTCACAAACCATTCAGCGTACTAACATCGTTTCCAAAGTTCTTTGCAAGTGAAGCGTAACAGAAACATCTGGAAGCATCTCACTTTAAACCAAATTTACAGCACAGCACACAACCAGAACAGAAATTTAAATTTAAGGCGGAACCAGATATCAGAATTAATTAATCATGAGTACCTTAAAATATCTTTGCATTAATGGTGCAAATGGCCAGGTGGGCTGTAGCTGTACTTGTGTAGGCATAACTAAAAATCTAATTTGACATACAGAATTAGAATGCAAAAATGGTAAGCATTAAGATTAGCATGCAAAAGCCTATAGAACTGATTTTTCATTTTTTTAAATTATATTTTTAGATGAGAATATCACTGACGGTACTATAATAGATGCAAAAACACAACAAAAGTCAGACTAGAATCTGCTAAAATAACAGATGCAAAAATGGAACATAATACTTCCAGAGAGTCAGTTTCTTGTTCTTATCTATCAAACAAGCACTGTGATGGTGTTTTTTTTTTTTTTTACTGTTTAAGGCACTACACCAAGATTTTGGAGGGAAAACTAGGCGACTATCATCTATTACAACCTGCAGGACTTGATGCATTGTAAGGGTTACAGGTCCTTAACCAGGGGAAAAGCTGGTTAAACCTGTAATAAAGCAAGCTGTAGAGAACATGCTAAGAACATGAAAGGATCATTTAATGTTCATGCTGAAACTATAACCACTACATACTTACATATATTTTACTCCATATTAAAAAATAAACCAGCCACACTGATAAGTGTTATACCAAAAGGCTAAGTTAACCTTTCTCGCAAGACATATCAGATGTCAATATAAAAAATAAAATGTTCTGCTTAGTTACATATATTTTACTGAAGATAAAAGAAAAAAAACAAAACACAACAAGCTACATTAAACATGCCATATTAAAAGGAAAGGTTAACTTTTGTCTAAAAACATACATAAATTAGATGTTACAATATTTACAAAAAAAATGTAAAATATTCCAGGTCTTACAACCTTCAAAAAAGATTACCAAAGCAAATCAAGGGTCTATAAATATTAAGCTAGATGCATTCTGCACATACAAAAAAGATCTGTCCATTCAACACTTTGCAAGGCAAAGTCAACATAGGCAGAATATTCCTCAATTCTAGAAGAACACAGAAAAATTAAAATCAAAACCAGACACTACAGCTGAGAAGAAATTTTTTTAGAAATGGGCACCCCTATACACCCTCATCACCAACTTGTCTAAATTAGTGAAATAAGTGACAAACGGTCATATGCAACTCTTTGCTAACTTTCTCTCTCTTTCCTAGGACATGAAGCGGAAGCACAAGTGGACAATGGCAGACTGTGAAATGCAGCACATTGTTGAAAAACTCTGGGCCCTTGAGAACCATATCCAGCAACTCCTACCTAGACAATGGCACCTGGGGGAACTGAAGGCTCACCTGTTAAAAGAGACTTCCTCAGCAGCTGAGATCATAACAAGTTGTCTTCAATCAGCAACTTCACCCCAAGTTATGCCGCGCATTCATTTGGCCAAGTGAGTTTTACCCCTGTGCTCATGCAAAGCAACAATGACAATGAGGACATCAGGCTATCTCAGCTATGCAGGTGAAGGCTCAAGGCTAGATCACATCCGTTGGCTCAGCAAGCATCACAATCCAGAACCGCTACAAACCTCTCCACTCCCCCACTTTGCTAGCAGTCTCGTGAAGATATATTTGCTATTGGGGATTCAATTGTTTGTAACCTCAATATTTCTTGCCCTAATAAGAAATCTTTTGTTTCTTGTTTTCAGGTGCTGTGTACGAGATATTATGAGAACCGCACCAACAGTCTTCAAGAAGCATAAGACAGATCTGTTGGGACCATCATAATATGTGCCAAAGTAAACGACATGCAGTATCAACAGTTAGAGGTTCTTAAGCAGATTTCGCAGCGCTCAGTCAAGCCATGTAGGAAAAGACCCAAGTGGTGAAAATCTTCACTTCAGGTCCTATCCCACTGTACTGATGAATACTACAATTGTCTGCTGGCATTAAACAAATGGCTAAGAGGCCTCTGAAAGGGGCTAAACATCAGGTTTATGGATGGTAAGATGGTGTGCATCTGAACAGATTCGGCACCCAGATCCTACCCGAAAACCATCTCAAAGGCAATCCGTCTTTCCCGACTACATAATTCTAATACTAATGTTTTCAATAATGCCTTGCCAGGATGTGAGAATTCTGTATTGAGGTAATCTTTAGGTGTGCACTGTATCAACACTATAATTACAAACTACAGTTTAAGTAGTTAAAAAAAAGAAACAAAAAAAAAAAAAAAAAAAAGGACACAGCAGTACAAATGCAAATAACTTAATTACTACTTCACCTCTGGAAGTGCACTGTATTAGAACTATAACTACAGATTATAGATTAAGTAAAAATTCTGCACAAAGTGGCATTAATACAAATAACCTAATTATCTTTTCAAGCTGTCGTAACACTCCGATTAAGCTCTGCTCTTCTGAGACCTTAAATATTGCTGTACTAAATATTAAGAGCATTAACCATCAAGACTTTTTATATTAACAACCTTATTAGTCGTAGGAAAATTGACTTTCGTATATCAAGTGAAATGTGGCTTAGGGCTGATGGTGCCACAGTTTTAATTGAAGCTACACCTGTAGATTGCAGCTTTACTCATGCAGTTCACCAAGGCAAGAAAGGCGGGCAGTTTAGCAAATATTTACTCAAGTTAATTGAAGCGTAAAGATGTCGATTTTGTACGTTCACATCTGTTGAGTATCTTTCCATTGTTATTCAAGGTGTGCTCCAGTCACTTGTAATGTCCATTTATAGACCTCCTAAATATAATTCGTCCCTCACTGAGGAATTCTTAGATTTAGTATGTATAATAACTAACTTTAACAGTTTCCCAGTTGTTGCTGATTAGAACTTTCATGTCAATAACCAATATGACCCAAAAGCAAGAGATTTAATTTAATGAACCTCTTAAACTTATTTAATCTCAGCCAGCATGTCAACCAATTCACACACAAGGGAGGATACACACTAGATTTAGTCATTGCAAAAGGATTAAAAGTTGACATGAGGCAGGTTGTGGATATTGGAATACCAAACCACTTTTTCCAAATAATTTAATGTAGAAATACTGATAACAACTAATGAGAAGCATATTATTAAAAAAGAAGCGTTACTTTGATACAACTGCAGCTTTAAAGTTTGCTAATATTCTCAACAATCAGTCCATTTGTAGTGATTACCTCAACAAGGCTAAAAGTATTAATAGCAAGTTGGAAATTTTTTATGTTACGGTTAAGGTAAGAGCTGCAGCTGACATAGTTACCCTTGAAAAAACAGTTAAGAAATCCTACAGCACTATTATATCTTGGAAAACCCAAAAAGTGTCTGATTTAAAGAGAACATGTCCGAGAGGTAAACGTTAATTGAGAAAAACAAAATGGATAGTCCATTATGAAATACAGAAGGTTAAAATAACCGAATATAACAATGTAGTCCGCCTTGAGAGGTAGTCCAATTTCTCTAAATATATAAATGATAATGCTGGTAATCCAGGAGTTTTATTCTCAACTATTTTTGTATTTTTTGAAAGATAACCCCACCCCTAAGAATGTCAACCTGTAAAGTTTGCTCATGTAAAGTGAGCAAACACAGCTACAGAAATTGTCCACAAACCACAGGAAAGGCGTTTCCGAAAAACCATGTTACCTTCAAGTACAGTATATTAGAAAACAGAGAAATAAATTGCGATTTCTGAGAGAAATGCTTGGAGAACAAGCTGAATAATTACTTAAAGATTTGATAATGCAATTTTAAAAATCTTCAACCCACTTTTATATGGAAAGGTTTAAATAACATCAATACCTGTCCTGCAAGACATTTTTCTGTAGAAATTTTCACCTGTTGAAATATTTAAAAAGGTGATCAAAAAGACTAAAACAAGCATCTTTAAATGTTGTCCAAATCACATATGCCTTTTTATGCTAGTGAAGCTTTACATCAAATGCAGACTATCATACTTTGAGAATTCAGTGTGCCTCCATAAATTAAATGAACTAGATGTACAAAGCAGTACTTGCTAGACTACGACGGATGCTTACATTGACTAGTTTCACTTAGTTTTAACCAGTAAAAACAGGAGGAAGCAATACAAAAGTTAATTTCATTACTGGCTTATCTCTGTACAGCACAGAAGCATACACAGTTCTCTTTTCACTGATGATATGCCCTGGACGGAAGAGAAATTAAAACAAATACTGATTAACAAATTAAGCTCAAATTCTATGGCAAATATCCAAAAAACATTCTAAATATCTTTTGACAGCTTTCCACTGAAGCACATAAAAAAATCAACTTTTAATTGCACATTTTAAAATACAAGCAAGGAATTACAGTATTCCCAATATGCAAATTACCGACAAACACTAGAGTAGAAAGTGTTTAAAACTAAAATTAGTAACTTTTTATTTCATACTTCTCATTACACTATGACCTGGAACACTGAATAGGACCAATAGGCACATAAACACAAATATAAACCACATACCAAACAAACAGGCAACAAACAAAAAACTAAAATTTAATTAGAACGACTGAATATACACAAACTTTACAACCATAAAAGCTAAGCACAATTGCCTGTCACTTAGTTTTCGTGTTACTTCTAGCATTCTACAATTATAACAGAACACTTGTTATATAATGTGCATGTGTACGCATGCACACACAATATACCAGAACATTTGAAAAATGTTAAACTATTACTGTATTTGAAATAGTTTTGTTTGATGTCACACAATAATAATTTATAATAAATGTTAATTTTATTAAAAAAAAAAAATGTAAAAGTTTTAATATTGCATTAACTAAGTAAAACATATTTCTTTACATTTTTAACAAGTAAAATATAAACAACTACTAACTAGCTGTACATTAGAACATTCCAGACGAGAACAGGCCATTCAGCCCAACAAAGCTCGCCAGTCCTATCCACTTGTTTCCTCCAAGAAAACATCAAGTCGAGTTTTGAAAGTCCCTAACGTCTTACTGTCTACCACACTACTTGGTAGCTTATTCCAAGTGTCTATCGTTCTTTGTGTAAAGAAAAACTTCCTAATGTTTGTGTGAAATTTACCCTTAACAAGTTTCCAACTGTGTCCCCGTGTTCTTGATGAACTCATTTTAAAATACAAGTCTCGATCCACTGTACTAATTCCCTTCATAATTTTAAACACTTCAATCATGTCACCTCTTAATCTTCTTTTGCTTAAACTGTAAAGGCTCAGCTCTTTTAATCTTTCCTCATAATTCAACCCCTGTAGTCCTGGAATCAGCCTAGTCGCTCTTCTCTGGACCTTTTCTAGTGCTGCTATGTCCTTTTTGTAGCCTGGAGACCAAAACTGCACACAGTACTCAAGATGAGGCCTAACCAGTGCATTATAAAGGTTGAGCATAAAGGTTGAGTATGAACATCATTACAGGCTTAGTGCATTTCCTTTGCAATTTGAGTGACCAACAAAGTATTGCTCAATTCAACATAGAACCTTCAGAAATTTAACAGCCAAAAAATTGCTTCCTCTAGTAGGTAAGTGTGTATGTGTATAAGAAACAGGGCGTGATTTTCACTGTCGGCATGTGGCCCTAGTTGTACCCACACTCTAGTACTCAAATGTCCTACCCTACCTAATTCATACAGTGGGTACGGAAAGTATTCAGACCCCCTTCAATTTTTCACTCTTTGTTATTTTGCAGCCATTTGCTAAAATCATTTAAATTAATTTTTTCCCTCATTAATGTACACACAGCACCCCATATTGACAGACAAAAAAAAAAAAGAATTTTTGAAATTGTTGCAGATTTATTAAAAAAGAAAAACTGAAATATCACATGGTCCTAAGTATTCAGACCCTTTGCTCAGTATTTAGTAGAAGCACCCTTTTGAGCTAATACAGCCACGAGTCTTCTTGGGAAAGATGCAACAAGTTTTTCACACCTGGATTTGGGGATCCTCTGCCATTCCTCCTTGCAGATCGTTTCCAGTTCTGTCAGGTTGGAGGTTGGATGGTAAACGTTGGTGGACAGCCATTTTTAGGTCTCTCCAGAGATGCTCAATTGGGTTTAAGTCAGGGCTCTGGCTGGGCCATTCAAGAACAATCACAGAGTTGTTGTGAAGCCACTCCTTCGTTATTTTAGCTGTGTGCTTAGGGTCATTGTCTTGTTGGAAGGTAAGCCTTCAGCCCAGTCTGAGGTCCTTAGCACTCTGGAGTAGGTTTTTGTCCAGGATATCCCTGTACTTGGCCGCATTCATCTTTCCCTCGATTGCAACCAGTCGTCCTGTCCCTGCAGCTGAAAAACACCCCCACAGCATGATGCTGCCACCGCCATGCTTCACTGTGGGGACTGTATTGGACAAGTGATGAGCAGTGCCTGGTTGTCTCCACACATACCGCTTAGAATTAAGGCCAAAAAGTTCTATCTTGGTCTCATCAGACGTCTGTTTTTCAGCTGCAGGGACAGGACGACTGGTTGAAATCGAGGGAAAGATGAATGCGGCCAAGTACAGGGATATCCTGGACAAAAAACTTCTCCAGAGTGCTAAGGACCTCAGACTGGGCCGAAGGCTTACCTTCCAACAAGACAATGACCCTAAGCACACAGCTAAAATAACGAAGGAGTGGCTTCACAACAACTCTGTGATTGTTCTTGAATGGCCCAGCCAGAGCCCTGACTTAAACCCAATTGAGCATCTCTGGAGAGACCTAAAAATGGCTGTCCACCAACGTTTACCATCCAACCTCCAACCTGACAGAACTGGAAACGATCTGCAAGGAGGAATGGCAGAGGATCCCCAAATCCAGGTGTGAAAAACTTGTTGCATCTTTCCCAAGAAGACTCGTGGCTGTATTAGCTCAAAAGGGTGCTTCTACTAAATACTGAGCAAAGGGTCTGAATACTTAGGACCATGTGATATTTCAGTTTTTCTTTTTTAATAAATCTGCAACAATTTCAAAAATTCTTTTTTTTTGTCTGTCAATATGGGGTGCTGTGTGTACATTAATGAGGGAAAAAATTAATTTAAATGATTTTAGCAAATGGCTGCAATATAACAAAGAGTGAAAAATTGAAGGGGGTCTGAATACTTTCCATACCCACTGTAGATAGCAAGAATGCAGAAGCATTAAATGCTTTGCAGAAACCTTTGTAAGACTAGTATAAAACTTATTAGATATAATATAAATTTACCTTAGCTTTGTGTTGTTGATTAGTACAAATCTTGTTGCTGCAAGTGAAATAGCACACACAGCACCAAAGGAGTGTCATTAGTGACATTTATTATCAGTACAACAAAACTGTAAAGCAGTAGAATTCTGCCTGCAGTCTACAATTATGATCACTAACTCAAGTCAGTACCTGAAGAGAGTGGTAAAAACGCACAAATGCTTAGCAAATTCCAATCTGGAAACATATGTGTTTGAACTGTTAAGAGAAAATCTGCATATCGGGGGGGAAAAAAAAAAAAACCCAGATGGAAACGTCACACAGAATTTAGATTAGCTCAACTGAAGGACAAGTATTATAAGGTGGCAATGTTACCGGTTTCTCTATCACTGAACCAAGCTATGCACAATAAAATTGAGAAGTGAGAACAAAGTTGAATAGTAGCTCCCATCCAATGATATTACTGAAACCTGCACTCTGAATGGACATTACTGTATGATATTAAAAGGTGGACAACTGTATTAGGTTCACAGGTTGTTTCAGTTCAAGGAAAAACAAAATCAAATACACTAAGGTGCAGAAAACATGTATATTCTTGATCCCTTAAATAATCAGCTCAGATGATCCACTTATCATTAGGAAGAAGCT
This sequence comes from Polypterus bichir lapradei, assembly GCA_026402145.1. Classification (NCBI taxonomy): domain Eukaryota; kingdom Metazoa; phylum Chordata; class Cladistia; order Polypteriformes; family Polypteridae; genus Polypterus; species Polypterus bichir. The sequence continues at coordinate 22,166,859 of JANRMT010062827.1, forward strand.
GTATATAGCAAAGGTAAAGAGTACTTTATCATGTGTTAATAAGTTGGGTCCTAAAAGGGGGATCAGCTTGAAGGCCACATGTATCACGTTGTGATGTTATGATTCTATATGCAAACATGTAACAAATTTATTAAATGTATGACATGAAGAAAAAAAAACAACTTATGAATTCTAAATCAAACACTCAACATAGCTGAAAAAATATCTTCAAGAAAACTACACCAATATTAAAAAAAAAAACAAAAAAACAAAAAACACAAGAATCCCAACAGTCGCAACAGTCTTTTTAAGGTTAAATTTGAATCTAAAATAACAATCGCACTTTTTGCGCAACAATTCCAAGCTCCTATAGGATATTTAGCTGATAATTTAGTGATTTTTTTTTTCCTTTTTGTTTTATGTTATGTTTAATAGACCAACACTGTTCCTTTCTAACATATGGGCCAAACAACCTAAGTTGGCTTGAAAATAAAAATCTTAACATGTCTGAAAAATAACATCTTAACATAATGTCTAAAAGATAGGCAGGTTCTTATTTTCAAGACACAGTTTCTATATATTTTAAGTTATAAAACAAAAGATACCAAGGTGTAAAACCTAAATGTGACACTGACAAAATGTTTAGATACAGGAGGGGCAGGTCAAAGACAACAAAAGTATAGTGTATATACAATACTTCGCAAAGATATCCAGGCCCTTCAAATGTTTTGAAACACTGCCGATTAAAAATTGTACTTAAACCTGTTTCAGTCTGCATTACCATTTGTATTAATGCAACATTTAAAAGGGTCAGAATTATTCAAGGTAAAATGATATTAATGTTTAACTGGGCACTTTTATTTCTGCAACTTGAGCATGCTTCCTTATGATTATAAGCAGGTAACCGATGAAGAATTTTAAAAGTAGTAAAAATTAAAAGTAAATGACTTCCTAAATGTCATTAATTGACTTTAGGACAAGTGGGTGAGTGATTAATGTATGATAAGTTATACTGTTTTGTCATGTACATAACAAAAATGTCAATGAAACAGCAAACATTTTGATGAGTACTGTTTAAACAGGCCTGTACCCAGAAGGCTCTGCCAGAGTGTTCCCACATTCAAATTCACTGTATGAGATAAAGGAAAAAAAACACACACAACTCCATAAAGCAATCATAGTGTGTAAACAAAGAAAGCATTGAGGCCAGCCCTAAACACATTTGCAAGCAGATACAGCCTTATAACAACCTACAGAGTTTTCAGAGAGCAGTTCAGCATTCCATTAGAGACAGTATCTAGGGTAGATAACGAAAAAAGCTCAAGCTTTTAACTAGCCCTTGACTTGCATATTAAAGCAAGAGGTAAAGCACTTTAGTCTAATCCCTATGTTTATACTACTGCATTGACAGCCACATCTTTTTTTGTTGTTATTTATAGTGCATGGCCTACAAACAAGACAGTGTTGCAGACATGATGTTTTCTTTTTTGGGGAAAAAAAATAAGATGGGCAAAGGCTCTCACTTAAAGCTGGAAAGAAAAGATGGACAAAGGCTTATAGAAGACAGACAAAAACTAATTATTACTCATAGAGAACACACAAGCTTTCATTTGCATAATAATGAGACATGAACTGTGGTGCGATTCTGTTACCTTGGCATGAAATTTGTGTTTTGTATCTTTTTTTTTTGTTTTAAACTTCATGACAAAAAATCATGACAAAACATTATCTATACACACATACATACCTATATTATCTATATATATCTATATCTATATGTTCTCTTCCTAGATTCTTTTAGAAGCACAAACCGTAACAACCAGACTCACTAATAATTACCATAATATACCTATATTACATCTTGCCTGAGTTGCCTGGAAAACTTGCATATTGTAATCTTTTTAGTTAGCCAATAAAAGGTGTCATTTTGCTTGGCTTTTCTCTACATTAATAATGGCTAACACGGTACAGCACCCTAGTACTACATAATATACCTGGAATATTTAACCATTCCATTTGCAACACAAGGAAAGTCTTACTGTGGCAGCGACTGACAATGGCATTACATGTTTTATCCTCTGGCAAACGTATTCACAAAGAACAAAAATTAAGTGGGAACCGAGTGTAATGTGTTTGATAAGTCATGAGTTACTTCACAAGGTTTACTTGCGCAAATAATTTCTGCAATTTCACTGTGTTACATGTAAAATCAGGCCAACCAATTGAAGTATGGCTTTTTATGATTTTCCATACATTATGTCAGCATGTGTGTACACAAGAGAGCTATGTTAATAGTTAGCCCCATCCATTGAAAAGGAGCCTTCACACTTCTTTTTCACTTGACATAAAGCAGTCCATTTCACAGAACCTATTCCAACCAAAAATACAAAACAGTGGCCCTGGAAGTGATGAGTGAAACTGAGTGGGACATATGAAAAATCCCACGAAGTTACACGCTCATGGAGTTATGCAACAAAATTCTGAACATTCAAATATACATATTAAAGTATAATCAAATTTCTTCAGAATATAGGACATTCCTATAACAATGCATCAATCCTTTTCTCAGGCAGGACTTACAAGGACCAGGTATGCAAGCATGTTTCTCTAATTTTATTACACTAAGATACATATAATACAGACTCTGTACATTAAAACTGCAAAATGTGCAGTTTTATGAGCATTTATTTTTGTGTGTTAAATGATATTCTGGTAAATGTATTTTACATTTAAGAAAAGCAAGGCTGAACAAAAACATGAAAAAGGTTACTTACAGACGTACCATAGTCCCTCTAGATATTTTCCATAGGCCAAACTTTAACCACATGAACCCTAAGTATTGGGCATTTCCCAGATTGACAGACACCATCAATTTACATTTTAATGTTTCTAGATAATAAACAAAAAATGCCATCACTGTAGAAAGATTTTTTAAAATGTTTATTTATTTATTTATTCATTCATTTGTTTATTTATTTAGTTGTTTATTTATTGATTACACACAATTCTCAATGAATGTTACTGGAATTGGCTACAGCACTACATGACCCTGAATTGTAATAAATTACAGAAAATTATTAGATAAACACTTAGAAATACAATAATTTTATGAAGTTTGGTCAAACTTCTGAAACATTTTACAAACTGTATTTTGTGTTGCAACATGAAAATAATGAAACACTGATGTACTGTATGCATGTTTTGTCAAGAGAGAGAGAGAGAGAGAGGGGGTTAAGAGCAGTTTAAAGTTTATTAAAAAAAAAAGTAATTTACAGTTTCAAATTTTTATATTAAGAACTATTTAACAGTTACAAATCTATTCATTGTAAAAGCAAATATGCAATGATGAAACAAAGACAAGATTTAAGAATTTTCAGCTTACACTTTTTAAACAAATTTTTATTTCCAAATACAGTCAAAAAGATAGAAGAAAGAAGAACATTTTACTTCCGTTGCTGGAAAAATACCTCCCATTTACGAACGCAGGACAAATTGGAAATTAAATTAGTAAACCAGACCTCTACTGGACAAACACGCCAAACCCCATCCATCTTTTAATGTTGTGTATCGGAATACAAAATTTTTGTTTAATGTGTTCACCATTAAAAGGTATGCTAAGGTAACTGTTTATTACTCTACTCCAGGTCCACAAACAAACATACTTGTAGGCAAAACTAAAACTACCACAAACACATAAAAATTAAGGCTATCAAACAATTAAATTTTTTAAATGTGATTATGCACAAAATATCACTTTATTAATTACATGTTTAACTAATGTCATTCAGCATTCTTCAGTAATTCCCAATGAATGTGACTAATTTACAACTTCTTGACTCCTCAAATTGTGAAGACTTGAACCTTTCATATAAATCCTTACATGGAACAGCTGTCACATGTGAAGGCAACTTATTAGAATTCTCCTATCTCCAATAATTTTTAAAGATCTGCAGCCTAATGTGATCCATTTTGGAATAAATAGCAAAAGATAATGCTTTAGGTTTTGTTTCATTCACATGCACAATTTGAGTTACACATTCGTAGATTGTAGTAAAGATTTTGCAACCTAATGTTAAGTTCTTAAAAGCAGCATCCTGCATGTTTTGTTTTTAAGTGATAGGCCAAGGACATTATACTTCTGTGCTATTTAAATTTACTCACGCTAAGTTTACAAGTATCAACAATTTTGTCATTTGAATCATCTGGGACAGTTTAAATTTCACCTTTCTCAACCATCATTAATAAAATAGCTTAGATCAGGGGTTCCCAAACTTGAAATCAAGGATACCAAAATATTGTACCATCTGGTCAGGACCCCCACTAATATAAACCTAGAGCATGATCTTGGATCTTAGTTACTGCTACAAACAGTCAAACCACATCCATCCATCAATTATCCAACCCGCTATATCCTAAGTACAGGGTTACGGGGGTCTGCTGGAGCCAATCCCAGCCAACACAGGGCGCAAGGCAGGAAACAAATACCAGGAAGAGCACCAGCCCACTGCAGGGCACGCACACACACACACCAAGCACACACAAGGGACAATTTAGGATCGCCAATGCACCTAACCTGCATGTCTTTGGACTGTGGAAGGAAATCCACGCAGACACGGGGAGAACATGCAAACTCCATGCAGGGAGGACCTGGGAAGTGAACCCGGGTCTCCTAACTGCAAGGCAGCAGCGCTACCTACTGCGCTACCGTGCCGCCAGTCAAACCACATGATTCTGTATAATAGTACATCTATAAATAAAAGCAAAGGATTAACTACAACAGACTGTTGACATATAGGTGGCACATAAGAGCATTTTAATTTGAAGACAATATTTACATTTTTTTTTTTTTTTTTTTTAAATAGTTTCAGCCTCATCGGGGATAAAGACCCTAATGTGAAAGCCCATGGCTTAGATAGCAAGTAGTAAAGAATTACATGTTATACTTTTAAAAATTATCTGCATTCGTTAACACTTTAGACAGCCATAATAAAAATCAATACAAACCCCAAAGAAGTTAAAAGATCTGAATTTTGAATGACACATATTCCTGTAAAGGTATTTGCTGGCAAAAATTGGCTCTTGCAAACAAGTCTTATTAAAACTATGTGGAGCATACTTGTAACAGGAACAAATTTTCCTCAGTAATCAGATGAGGGCGGATCTGTGCAAATCATGTTGTATGGACAATGGTCAGATGAGGTCATGCAACACGCACATATAAGAGAGAGGATGGGAGCATTCACTGATACAGTACACTGCCACACCACCATACGACAAACTACCTCAGGATCCCAAATTAGGACCCAAGCATAGCCGTTCAATGGGTGACACCTCAGCACAAAAGAGATTCAAATTAACTAGACCTTATTAACACAAACCAGCCCTTAGGGACATATAACATTGTTTTATGGTGGGGAAATGTCAGCGCTAATGTAGGAAAAAAAGGAAACCCTCTCAAAATTTAACAATTTCATGATTAGCGGAGGCTCAAAGAAACATCTGAAATAGCATTTTCATTTTATGTCTCCTCTACCTTTTTCTGAGATTCCATTGTATAAGGAAAAAAATCTTGAACTAAGTAAGGTTTGGACATCACTCCAAAAAATGAGACATCAGTAAATTGATCCAGTATATATTTTATCGTTTGAACAGGGAATTATGTACTTAAGTACATAATAAAATAAAAAATGTATTTTACACCCCCCAAAAAAGAAAATCTTCATAAATATAGGGGTGTTTGAAACATGGAACAAATAATAAATTTTTTGTTGTTAAAGTCAACCCAATTTCAAAATACATTCAATGGACATATTGGAATAAAATAGTAATAATTAGCTTGATTGACTAAATGGCTGCAATATCCTCCTCCCAAAAAAGGAATGAGCATCTTCTTATGCATTTTGTACTGGTATATATTTTAGTTAAGCTATTATTGGGCGTTGCTACCTCAGAGTTTACACATCCTGGATTTGCATCTTAAGCCATTAAAGTTTTCACGTTCTGCATGGGCTTTTTCCTGGTTGCCCTACATCCCTAAGACATACAGGTCAGGTCGGGGAGCATGCACTGGTACAGCACACTGCTGCACCAGTACAGCACACTGCTGCACCCACCACATAACAAAACTGCTCGAGATCCTGTTTGGCAACACACCTAGACAGACAGACGGTCTAGCACCACCCAACAGAAATGACACAATCTGCCGTAGCCAGGTATTACGTGGGCGTCTCCTTGGCCTGGTCCAGCCACTTGGGTCCTCAAACATGAGGATCCCACAAGCTGGATCTTCCTAAGGAAATCGCAGCACATGGCCGTAGTGCCGTAATTGATAATCCCTCACAAAGCAGGTAAAGTGCCTTAAGCCGAACCAGCGGTACCCAAGGATCCTCTGAAGAGACAATACCATAGAAGTCCATTCTTTGTCTCAGGTCACTGGATAGTGTCCACGTCTTGCAACCATATAGCAAGACAGGTAGCACCAGGACTCTAAAGACTTGGACCTTCGTCCTTTTGCACAGATAACGGGAGCACCACACACCCCTTTCCAGCAACCTCATGATTCCCAACCCCATTGCTCTCCCAATCCGTCTACTGACTTCACAGGAAGAGTCACCAGAGACATGAATGTCACTGCCGAGGTAAGTAAACCTCTCAACAAGGTCTCTGCACTCTATTCGCAGACAGACAGACACACTGCTGATGGTTGTGTCTAAGAGGTCATTAAAGGCCTGATGTTGGATTTTATCCAGGACACTCGCAAACCCAAACACTCCGACTCCTCGTTCAGTCTCTCAAGAGCCCTGATCAGAGCCTCCATTGACTCCACGAAGATCACAGCATCATCAGCAAAGTCAAGATCAGTGAATCTTTCTTTGTGAACAGATGCACCACAGCCACTGGACTCTACAACCTTGCCCAACACCCAGTGCATGCAAGCACTGAACATAGTAGGAGCAAGAACACACCCCTGACGAACCCCAGAATCAACAGGGGAAAAACACAGAGGTTCTGCCTCCACTCTGCACAGCACTCACAGTATCAGTGTACAGACCGACCATGATATCCAGCAGCCTTGAGGGGATCCCGCCAAGTCTCAGGATATCTCACAGGGCAGCTCAATCAACTGAGTCGAACGCTTTATGAAAATCGACAAAGGATGCAAAGAAACTCTGACCTTACCCGGCACAGACAGCAGCATTATTCCTCTGTAGTTGCCACAATCCAGGTGATCACCCTTCCCTTTCCAGATAGGGATGACAAGTCCTGCTTTCCAGTCAGTTGGGATGACATCCATCTCCCAAACAGAAGCAAAGATTGCATGCAATGACAGGAGGACAGCCTTACCACCAGCCTGGAGAAGTTCACCCCGGATACCACAGATCCCTGCAGCCTTCCCTACCATCAGCTAGTTCACCACCTGTGCAATCTCAGTGAGATTGGGTGGTTCACAGCTAATTGGTGGATCAACCTCAAGAACCATGGACCCAGAGATATCCAACGTCCTAGCCGGAGCATCGGCTTTAAACAGCCGCTCAAAGTAGCCAGCCCAGCAGGTCACAACTTCGGTGTCATCCACAAAGAGCGTTCCATCAGCTGCCCTGACTGCAACTCTCCAAGGAAAAGATTCGGATGTGTATGCTTCGATTCCTCTGTAAGCAGGATGTAGGTCACTAGACCATAGATGGTGTGTCACTTGCTGACAGACTCCTCTAACAAATGCCTGCTTATCTGCCCTCAGAGCCCTCGCAACCGTCCTTCTCAGTTATTGGTACAGACCAGAGTCGCCATCAATCAGTGTGCTGTGACTCCTCTCGGTGATATCCAGAGTGCCCTGCGAGATGAAACACCTCCTTTTGGGAACACAAGTACAACCAACAAACCAAAGACATACACATTAGGTTATTTGGAAACTCTAAACTCGCCCAGTCTAGAAGAATTATGCATGCTTGTATCCTCTGATGGGCTGTAGTTACTCTCTTTTAGGGTGGATATCGGATCCTGAACAGAATACGGTCAGTTTGAAAAAAGATGGATGTTTAGGTTTTTTTTCCCGTTGGTGATTTTGTGTTTATAGTAGCTGCTATATAAGTTGATTGCTTATGCTGGATGTAAAATTGTTTTTCTAACTTATTGTGCAGTTTTCTATTCTAAAGGCCTCTTGGATAATCATTTTGAAAAATGTACTACAATGTTGTTAATGTTGCCACTAAATAATCCATATTTAGACACTATTGCTTTGTAAGCAATGCATAAGCTTTAAATATTGTGACATAAAATGTTATTGTATTAGCACAGTCCTACTTAGTGACACAAAACAGTAACTTATTCAAGGTAAAGCTATATATTTAAAAGCACCTTGTAATAAAAATAGCTTTAACTATATTTATAATGTGGTTTTTATGGTTTATATTGCTCTAGCCTCTACTGATTATTAGTTTGTAACAATGCATATTTGTCTCAGTGAAAATTTTATTCTACGGTCAAGGTCCCTGGGAATGACTGCTTACCCTTGGACAGCAGATCAGACATTATGCTAAAGGGTAAAATAGTTCAGCACAGTTTAAACAAAATCTATCCTTTTCAATAAATATGTAAACTATGATACAGTATGCATCAAAGAAAAAGATCCATTTATTGTGGAAGGTGTATAAGGATTTACAAATCAATCTGTTTTTATAAATCCACTTTCAAAGTCAGCATCATGAGAAGAACATACAATTGTTTTGAATGAAAAAACTGACAAGAAAAAAGCATTTTGCTTGGAAAAATTCAAACATTCTGCAGACTGGGTGAATGTCACAGATGATGCGGTGGTAGCGGCACTGCCTCGCAGTAAGGAGATCTTGGCTTCGCAGCCCAGATCCTCCTTGTGTGGTAGTGCTCGAGTAGTGAGAAAAGTGCTATATAAAAGGTAATGAATTATTAATTACTATTATTAAAAAACCATCCCTGCAAATAAGCAACATAGGAGGCCCTCAACACTTTATATGTCCAGTCTATAAATTATTAACAAAACAAACCAAACATGTGCGCATACACACGCACACACACACACAGTATATATACATACTGATGACCCAAAATATTATTACCATTCCCATATGAAGTAAATGACATTGAAAATCTCACAACGCCACACATTAAGATCAGGGATATAATAGACTGTAAGCCAACATTAGGTACACATAACTTATGTGTTGAACTGGCAGGTGTAAAGACCTTAGTAACTTTGATAAGGGACAGACTGTTATTGTTCAACTAACCGGATCACAGCATTTCCAAAAGTACAAAGCTTGTGTGGTGCTCACAATTACCGTGGCAAGTACTTTCTGACACTGGAGGGTAGAATATCACACATCACCAACAGGGACAGTAAAGATTCATCAATGCAAGAGGTTAACAAAGGTTAATGTGTCTGGTACAAAAAAAAAAGGCTACTGGGGCACAAAGCACAGAGAATTTTAATGATGGGTACAGGACTGATGTGTCAAGACGCACAGTACATCAAACCCTACTTCATATGAAACTGGACAGCTACAGGCCAGTCAGAGTTGCCAATGCTAAGCCCTGTGCACCATCCAAAGCAGCTACAATAGGCAGGCAAGTGTCGGAACCATACCTTGGATCAATGAAAGGAAGCCACGTTGTATGATGAATCATCTTTTCTGTTGGAGAGTCGGAAACATTTGCGTACTTTACCAGGTCAAGAAATGGCACCAGCATTCACTTTGGAAAAAAGGTAACTCGGTGAAAAAATAATAATGCTTTGGACAATGTTCTTCTGGGAAACACTAGGCTTGGGCATTCACGTGGACATTAAATTTGAGGCACAACACCTTACCTAAACACTGCAGCAAACCAGGTACACCCCTTCATAACCACCCTCACACCTTACTGGAGTCTGAGAATCTGCTGCTATCATCTTGGTGCCAGATACCAGAGGACACCTTTAAAAGTTTTATTGAGTCCACGCATCTATTGGTCGGAGTTGTTTTGTGTCACACAGAGGAGCAACAGTATATTAAGGAGGTGATCATAATGTGTTGGCTCACTGGTGTGTGTGTGTGTGAGATATAAACAAACACATACATTATTAAATATTCTATACTTAACGAGCTTCTGTCTGCACTCTGTGTGCTTTCAGAGAAAGCTGAGACCATCATCAATGGACCAGACTTTATTTTTAATTCCTTTTTATAATTGTAAACAACTCTTTCATATCTTGCATTGCTTAAAAGAAAACAGTGTCTTTCAGTCCAAGCCTGATAAGATATAGCACTCCAGCTCGAGTCTGGCAGCTCTTCTCTGGATTTTCTCCAAAGTCAATTATACCCTGACATGTTATCTAGGAAACAGAACCCAACTGTTAGAAGAGTATTTGTCATGTGGCATCAAGCAATTTGCATGGCAGACCTTAAAAGCATGGGTATACAACACATCTGCTAGATGTTGCAACTTGTCTATCTGCAGTCTAGTATACTAATTACAGTTAAAAACTACCTGCAAACTTGACAAAGCCTTCAACCAACCTTATTAGCTTGGGCTTAGATTAAGTCATTCACATTAATAAAAAAAAAAAAAAAGCATGCTTCCTGATAGGAACACCTTGTCTAATAGCTCCTTATGAACTGCATGTGTCTCCATGCTGTCATTACATTTGAGCAATTTCAAAAAGTTAGTGACCTCAGACGTTCTAATCCAATTCCACTCTGTCTCTTAAAGGTTCTCCTATAACTAAACAGACATGCAAACACAGCTTGTTTTACAGTCCCTAAACAGATTTGCAGAAAACAGTGCCAAAAAATAAAAGCTTTTAACTAAAACTCTGAAACTGATGCTTTTATGCTCAAGGTCTGTTTTTCTTCTGCCATCACTCCTGTCTGTACTCATGGTATCTAAGATGGATAAAAGACGGTGACCCTGGGTTAACACTTTAAGGAGGAGTGGGGTCACAAGCTATGAAGGTTTTAATATGCTGCCCACAGAACACAACTACTAAGTAAAATGCAACATACTGAATTACCAGATTAATTTTCAGTTACATGGGGAAATAAAATAATAAGTCTACTTGACTTTTAATTTATAGACTAATTACAAGCCAGAGAGTCACAACCTTGTACCAAAATCAGCTTTAAATTGTTTTATTGTAATTGTAAACATATTGGTCACAGGAGACTCTTGGATTTACCTGTCATTGCTAGGCCCAAGAAAGTGGGATACATAATAATGCGGTTAATGATAACTAGACATAAAAAGTTAAACAATTAAAATAATTAAATTCACTAATAATGTATACTGGTTAAAAAATAAACATGCTACAAAATAAATTGGGACATCAAAGATAAGTGGGTCTCAATATACTGCAACCAAAATCATGTGCGTACTTCTCCAATTACTGCTTCCCATGGTAATTTTTGCAGCAGCATATACATATATACTGCCTAGTACAATTGTAGCACATTATCCAGAAATGGTCCCATCCTTATGCCCAATGCTGCTAGGATAGGCTCTGGCCGCCCACGACCCTTAACTGGAGTAGAACAGTCATACTAACATTGACATTTGTTTTCATTTTGGCCTTCCATTCACACGAAAAGCATGTTTTCTATCACCAAGAAATATAAGTACTTTTGAAAACACACATCATTCTATAAATGGCAGGTCTTGCCAAGCAGTGATGAATGGCGAACGTGGGGTTTTTCAGAAACGCTGACGTATGATTGTCATGTGATCAAACCACTGAGTTCAGTTTTGGCCCCCTGTGATCTCACTTGTCATGTGGGCATAGTCCTTTCCTAACTTCACTGCATTAGCTGACGGACACTAACTTGAAATACTTGAATATTATGCTCTATTTAATTTTGCTGGACTCTCAGACTAGATTTTTCAAGTCTTTTGCTACCTATTACTTCTCTGTAACATTGAAAGCACTTGTACTTCTCATCACTTGTACATTCAAAGTCAGTTTTTTATCATTTTCATCATTTTAATTTACATTGAGGTTTGCTCTGTAAAACAAACAGCAACCTTGGCTGATAAACCACACATGGCCATTACGTTTTTGCCATTTAGAGTGAATGATACATTTTTAGAAAATTATATGAAATTGATAGTGTGGATGGAAAACATATTACAGAAAAATAGCATTTTTAAATTTATCAATGTTTGTGTGCACTAATGACTGCCCAAGCTGGCTGTGACCTCTGATAATTAGAGCTGGCAATGATTATAATCAAACTGGATGAATAATGTTTACTATCTGGTGATGATATTCACATTAATTTTGGTAATAATTTAAAATATTACAATTACAAGAGTGTTCCACATTACACACATAGACACGCAATTAAGTGGTACGTACGTGAATTATTTTGACTAACCGACTACTTTGTATAGCTACTGCTGAAAATTCTTAATAAACAAAGGAATCTCTTTTTCATCCTGTAAGCTTAACTCCCTTTCAATGCAAGCAATGAGCAACTAGGTTAAAGTATCATCGGGAGGAGGGGAGGTAAATTCCAGTTTAATCTCATCCCACATTCATTCATCATCAGCTTGGTATGCACATCCTACTCTGACCAAAAGCCTTGTAAGCACAGAGTCATGACTGCAACACAAATCACAGCTTACTCACCAATTTATTTCATGTTGATTAAGCAGTATTTATAAGCCATGAAAGAGTCACTTTATTCTATATTTGATTTGATTAGGAAAGAATAAGATTCACTGCTAAAAATTATGAGATGACCCATGAGGGCAAATGCTTTTTTTTTTTTTTTTTTAAATTAGCCTCGTTAGAGTATGAATTTGGCAGTTTTGGGGGCTGGTGTACTAATGTAAACCCCTAATGACAGCAATGCAGAAAAGAAAAAGTACATAAAACTATTGTGTTAATTAAAAAAAAAAATGAGAGAAACAGTGAAGGACACACATTACAGTAATAGTCCTGCGTTCACTCTGGGTTATACCCATGAGTGACTCACCTACTTGACAAACTCCAAAGCTGTTAATGCTCACCTTCTCATATTCTGGCACTCTCTAACTGAAGCCAATTACTCTAATAGGACGGAGTCTCTAAGGCAGTCTGTGATCAGCTCATTTCCAAATATAAGAGACACAATCCCTTAACTCAAAGTAAAGTGCTCTCCTGGTTAGGCAGGAGAGCACTGACCACTGTCAGGCATCCTTACCTTTGCCTAGCTAGATGGCACATGCTGCCACCAGTTGGTCAACAGTCTAGCGTCCCAGCCCAATATGATGAGGTGTCAGTTTCAAGGTATCCAGAACATGTGCAGGGTTTGCCATTACCAGATATCCTCACCTTTCCACTCTTAGGGATGGTACAAAAACCAGAATTTTATTATTCGATACCAATAGCAGTATTGAGAAATGGCGACCAGTACTTATGTATACTTAACAACTGAAAACAAGGCATACTGTGAATTTTTTTTTTCTCTTTTCTAATAAATAAATCCAACACTTGTAACTTTCTATGCACTGCATGAACAGAAGACAAACTAGAAGAAACACTGATCTGGTGAAGACAAAAGGTCATGCAAGAAGGGTTTACAAAACCATTAGTAGAACACACATAATTTACATTAATTTCAAAATTCATTAAGCAGCATACAACATTACATCTTACATGCATGAAATTTAAAAAAAATACTTAAGCTGGATGTTTAATGTTTTAAGTTAAAACTTCATTGGAACAAAATGATTTATTTAGAAACTGATTTAACCTCACTGACACATTTTAGAATGAACATAAAAAGATTAACATATAACCTATATGTAATATCCACAATACACATCAAAGAGTAGCAAATGGATTTAGTATCTCGCCCTGAAAGTCAAGCGAATAAAAATCTGTTGCACTAAATGCATAATTCAATGGCAAAAGAAAAATAAATCAAATTTGAATATTATTGCATTATTCAACTTCCTATGAATTTTAAGTGTGAAAAATACAAGCGGAGCTCTTTATTATTTTCTAGAACTAAAAAAGCCAGTATCAAATCACCATCAACTTTGGAAGATCTCAGAATACTGAACGGAACAATCTGCTGCTGGAAAAAAAAAATGTCTTTTTTTTGCACATAAAATTCAAGAAACTTGCAAAATGCAATTATAGCACAAAAGAAAAATGGCCATTACCTTCCTTTGTTATTAATCAGGACAAGAAAACCTTTACTAAAACTGTTGCTTTATTACTGAAAAATATTGCAAAGCTAAAGAAAATATTTTCATATCGAATTGCTTTTTTCCCCTCATAACTACTCCAGGAACAAAAATTTAAATAAACTAAAAACACGAGTAGCAGGACTACTACATCCAAAAATGATAACATTCTTAAACATTTACTAAGGATGCTGTGATCAGGTTCTTTAAGGGCTGATACAAATACTGATTTCAGGTTACTAGAACTATATGATTTCAGTACCAACTTGTTTAACTTTATCCTTTTATTTTTATGATTTTTTTTAAACACTAAGCTCCAGTATAACCAGCCATGCATTGACCAAATGTTCTATATTAAATTGGTATTTTTACAATTAAACTGCAAGACTACATGTGTTACCTGTTCACTTAAGGATACAAACTTAATTAAATCAAAGCTACACAAACTGGCAGCCATAAATGAGATGTTGTCTTACAGTTTCAGAACTTAGCAGCACGGTTCACGTTTTTCTTTAAAGGAGAAGTCTACCATTTCCATCATATAAAATCATCATAAATATTTTCCAGGGCCTGTCTTAGTATCCCAAAACATGCATTTTCAATACTTACTAAAACAGAATTAGAAATCATGCCTAAAAGCTTACCACCCTACACAGAAACATATGTACCTATCTTATTAACAAACCCTGCACAACTCAAAAGATTGCAGAAATCCTTGAAGAATATTTAAGAATCAACATCACACTTTCTAAAAATTATTTCACTAATTCAAAATTATGCTCATTTTTCTGTAGGAAAAAACAAATCTAACAAGTATCAGGATAGTTTAACAAACATGGAAGAGAGAGTTTATTAGCCTTGGAGTTCTAAAAGGAAGCAAACGAATCTGATTACAGTGGAATGTACATTATTATATATTTTAACATTTAAAGCTTTTAAGAAAATACCCCATTTAAGGCTAAACATCAAACAAGAAGAGACTGAGATAGGCCCAAAACTGGTTTAAACACAGAAAATACAAGAAAACAATATGCTGTCATAAAAGCAGAATTACTTGCTCAAATCATACAGTGCCACCGAGTCAGAATGAGTATTGGGTACAAAGCATCTTTATTATCACATATGATGCAGTTTTATAAAATGTCCATTGACAAAAAATTGAATGAGTTGACCTGGCAGAAGAGAAAATAAGTAGGGTCAATACCAGTTGCTGCTTTAAAATTCTTTCTACACTAAGACATACATGGCACTAACAGTGAAAGATGCTGCTTTGCCAAACCACTTACATGAATAATAGAAAACAAGTAAGATGCAGTATAGTAGCATTGGCAAGTACTTTTAATATAAAATGGTAAGTCAGTACTTAAAAAGTTAAGTTAAGTTAAAAGTTAATTAAGATTTTTATTTAAGTCAAAGTCAAAGTGAACTTTATTGTCATCTCAGCCATATACAAGTATACAGATAGATGAAATTGCGAAGCTTAGGGTCCACAGTGTAACAACATGATGTCCAAATAATAAATTAAAAAAATATAATTAAAATTTTAAATTAAAAACACAAACAAGACAAGAGACACTGGGCAAAAGACAAGACAAAGAAGTAGCAGCAATATTGACGTGTAGTTAGCAATATGAACATTGATGCAATGTATGGTATTTTCAATCTAGATACATAAATATAGTCAATAGATATGTAACATAATAAATAAATAATATTCAGTGTATATTATCAGTGTATGATAATAGTTGTTTAAGACATGTGTAAACAATGACAGGTCAGAATGTTTCACAATAAAAGGATATTAAGAGTGTCAAAATACTTAAAGGTCAGTATGAGATTTTCAGTTCATTTTCTACATTTAGCACATTTCAGGCAGGTTAAAAAAACAAAGAAATTTACAAATAGTCTGGTATATGAAAAAAATGTCCTTATGTTATATCAAGCCCATTAAGCCACATTAATGCCTAATATAACATTAATCAACTACTCTACTTCATACTTTAAATAGGTCATTAAAATGATTTTTTGGCTAGAGAGCCTAATATGAGTAAGAAAAAATATGAACATTACAAGTGTTTCCTATAAACATGACAAAAATGCCTTTCATGTTTATACAATTGTATCTCATAAATCCTGACATGCAAGTTCAAACTGCCCATTTTCCCCAAACATACTATCCTCAAGAGGGATTCTCATGTTAATAAATCTAACACTACAAGGAGCAGAGCCAGACAAATTATATAAGAGGTGACACAGGGTATATGTGGTAATGCATAGAGAACCTAAAAAATTGTTACACTACAACTGTCACCACAGTGAGTGAAGTAAAAAATTCTAAGATTTTGACATTTGCTAAAGAAAAGATCTGTTTTATCATTAGCATAAGATGGACTGGACAAAACTATGTAGTCTTTAACATAAAATTCTCAATGCTACTTAACACTAGAATGTGTTATGTTTTTATTATACAACAGTAATAATTATAGTAGCTCACTAATCAAAATGGTAGATGTGGGGAGGACGCAGGATCGAACCCACAACCACTTATTACGAGACAGCAGCTCTTACCTCTGCACCAGCCAAGCGGATGCATCTACTTTGTGTCGACTGATATTTGGGCTTTGGTTTTTACACATTGACAACAGTAAGTAAATTGAATAATTTCTTTTTTTTGGGTTATATTTTTGAATAAAAGCACAATTGTTTTGTTATACCTTTTGTGAAAAGTGTTTATTTGATATCTGGACTTCAGTCTACACACAATATACATTTCACATCAGCATTTTGCCATTATTACTATAACATGAAAAAAGTTTTTAGTTTACTTATATGTTCAACATTTCTTGCCACACATTTCCTATCATCCTACATTTACACAGATAGTTGTAGACACAGAACACACATGAAATGTATATATTCTAAACATACATAAATATATTTATAATATATACATAAATATGTTTACCCTATACAAATTCAGACAACTCCCAGATAAAGAGACTTCAGCTGTGAGAATTTTGCATTTGACTTGACTTCAGCTGCCTCAGTGGGATATGGGATAACAGGCTGCTTGCGCGGATTGACACATTTGCGAAACACAGATACTGAGGAGGACGTATGAGAGAATATTAAGGTGGCCCGGCATTAACAATATTTTCATAGGCTTAAGGGATTCTAAATCCAACTGCAGGTCCCGGAGACCAACCCAGTGGCAGTGGGTTCATGGTATTTAATGTCCCTGAACAGGGCATGCTTATTCATCACAGTGCTGTTGACCACTAATTTACAGTGTCACTTAACTATAAACATTTGCACACAATAAAACTGAAAATAATTTCAATAAATTGTATACACAGGGAAAAATATCACAAAAAAAAAAAAAAGACACCGATTTCTAATCTACAATACAATCTAGGTTTATAATAGATAGTACAGTTGTACCATACATAATAATGATGGTGTTTTCATCAATCAAGATTCGTAAAAATGTTTCCCGGTGTTACATATATTTATTATCAGAGACAGTACTATTGAAAAAGCATGGCCTGCTGATTTAACTTTGAAGCCAATCACTGAAGTTAAGAATATACAACGCCAACTCACCTAAAGGGAATTAATAGGAAAATGCCCATCAAGTTTCAAAATAAAACCCAAAAGAGAACAAAAACCCCAGCAAACAAAACAGTTAAACATGAAGTGCTACTGTTACCTGGAATTTTTTGATCTGTATCATTAGTTAAGTGTTTTATGTACAGTGGCTCACAGTATACACATGTAAGTTATATCTAAAACTATTAAAATATTTTTAATTACAAAGTGTATTTGAAACTGTAACAATGTTAATCAACATATAATCCCAACAAACAGTGAAGCAACAAGTTCAGAACTAAATATTCAGCTTTTCCACTTGCTAGAAGCATCATAGTAACTAAAAAAAAACAATTTCTATGTATGGCAGCTCCGGCATTTACTGATTTATTAAATTAATAACCAAGATCTGCAGCTAAAGAATTTTATTTAACAACAGTTACACGACTACAATTAAGTGTAGTTTTAGAAACCCTCTTCCAATTTATGTTATTCTTATATTAGCAGTATAATTATGATACTGGTATCCCTTTGAACGTCAATTAATAATAAGAAATATGGTTTAATAACATTAAGAAGATAGTCTTTAAAGGCTACATAAATAGAAATTAAGAAACACTTGACAGATTAGCCAGAAGTTGAAAGCTCACAACCAAAAAACAGAAAGTGAAAAAGAGATATGATAAAACAAAACTATTTTTTTCAATATTAGTCAAAGCAAGCATTTTTATAGTACTTTTGGCTGCAAATAAAATCAACGATTTAGTTTTGGCATTTCAAATTTAAGTAAAACAAAAAAGCCTTGCATTTGTCAAGAAATTAAAATATAAAATAGCATTTTTTTTTTTTTTACATGATAGGAAATGTTAAAAAATGTGTGAAATAAAGCCAACACAAGCAAGAATATCTTTGTGGTTCAAAAAAGCACTAGAAAGTCCTCAGCCCCACAAAGCACACACACAGTCTGAAGTGCAAAATTAGGGTGGATAAATCTCTGTAGCCAAGAATTTCAAGTAAATACCGCCAATGGTCTGGAGCTGTGTAAACTGCATTTTTAAAGGATCTGTAAACCATTTCTTATCAGCGTTGCAGTGTCTGCTGTTCCATGATCTGGGCATTAGAATCTCTGAGGATTCAATACACTGAACAGGCAGGTTCCTCTCATCACAGCAAGAATTTTCAAGGTCAAAGAAGAGCTGCACACCATCTTATTTAAAATTTTGAGCTCTTTGTTTCATATACATATTACTGTTAAGTCCTGTTTCGCAAAATACATTACGTGCATTTCCTGTATCTGGGATATAAATCGCTAATTACCTTTCATTGTAAATGAGTATCTAACACATATGCTGACAGAACCCAAGGGACAGTTCAGTTATGGTCAGTAGCTAAACACAATATCTTAATCCACACCAGAAGAACTCTCTTCATCAGCAGGCCATCAGTCACAAACACACTTAACCTTGACTGGCTCAAAGCTAGATCACACTGGGATGATATGGTTGTAGGCTGTATAGCACTTTATACACAAATAAATGTGTATTTCTGAATACTGATCCCTATAATTGGAAAAATAACAGGTTTTGCTCATTACTGGTGTCATAAAATCCAAATTTCAGCTCACAACCTCAGAGGTTTAGTAATCTCTGTTCCCTATGAAAACTATATTAAAATTATTACTCAGCAATCACCTAAAACAGGACGAGAGAGACACAAAAAATAATTTTTGAATGAAAAGTCTACAGAAATGTATCTTTTCAACCAATATCAAACAGGCATGATGGTGCGGCTGTCTTCTGCAGCACAGAGATGTAAACAAAGTGTCCTTATAATGCGAAAGACACCTAATGTGATTGTCATATCTCTAACTCTGCCTGTCCACAGAAAACAACTTGGCTTCCAGTTGACACATTTTGTGGAAATTTGGCATACTTATTCTTCAAGAAAATGTTTTGGGACACTTCAATATTTAGTGAGATCACTTAATGAGAATGTGCTGTACAAATTTTTGAAATTGACAAGTCACCCAATGAAAAGCATTGGCAAATTTGGAACCTTATCTATCTTAAAAGAGAAACATTATGTGTGACTTCAATTACAGATTTTTTTTCTTTGCTTTAACATGGTTCTTTAGGATCTTCTTTTGTTACATTCACCCATACAGGCCAGTTATGCAGAAGTCTTGATATAGTTGATTGGGGCACCTTTAGTTCACTCTCAGATTACGAACTATGTAACACTTTCAAAGTGCTCGTTGGCATCTCTATGGCTTTTCCCACAATTCTCTTTCTTGTTTGTGTATAGGACAAGGATAACCTTTTCTAGGCAGTGTATGCATGGTTTAACATTGCATCTACTACATGAAAATTGTACCATCACTACCTACTGGGATATATAAAGACTTGGATGGTGTTTTGTACCCTTTTCCTAATGTATGCAACTGTATTATTTTTATCTCCAGTATTTTTAGGATGCTCTTTAATTTTCATTTTCACAGCTGTCCTTCACATTCATTCATTAGTCCTTAGCAGCGTTTTCTTTTTATTCAGAAAAGTGACAATTATGTTATCGATATATTAGAGGATGCCTATTCATTGGCAACTGTTCTTGTCGGGCAGCTGGTTTTCACCTATGTAAACTTAACAGCTTCCACAACACAAGCATCAAATGTTGCTGCATATTTTGTTTTCTTCAAGAAAACAGTGTCACAGTATAAAAATATAGCAGTGAACTAATTTTGTGTTTCAGTGTTTTGAAATAAAAATATCACAGGAAAGAAAACTTGAGTGCAGAATTGGTGAATACTTTTGCAAGGCACTTTTAATGTGATGAATACGCCATCTTTTTGTTATACTGGAAGGTGGAACAGCTGAGGGTCTGTGGCCTTAGTGGATCTTAAAGGCTCTGTCTGAAAGAAGTTAGAAGTTGAGTAAAAGCATACATTTTGTGATCAGTGTGCTATCTGGAGCTAATATACTGTATTAGGTAAAGAACATTTGTGCCTTAATGCAGGGGTGCAGGTCAAATCATAAACCACCATAAACATAACCTAAACTACCTTGACAGCTTAAAATTTCAGAGTAGGGTCTGTAATTTAATTATATTAGAGAATTGAATAATTTTGCAAGGTAATGTAAATTAAGATCAGATGCCCTGCTCCTTTGAAAGTTATGCTCTATAGGATTTACCAGCCACTAACACCACTTTGAAGATGTTATGAGTCCTGGTCTTGCATCTGGATGTGAAACATTTGCATAAACAGTGAAAGATATGTTGTAGTTTTATTTTATTCAACAAGATTATGGATAGTTGCCCTCGTTTTCATACCTACGATCGGGATCTTTAAAAATATTCCATCAAAACTCCTACAGATATGCATTTATATGTATTTTTGCCACACAGATGATGCATAGCTCACATTAATTTTTTTTTTCTTGCATTTTTTATTGTAGCTCCACTTTGCATTTAAAATTATCTGCAAATGTACACAATACATGGGAAGCACAATTTAAAAAATGCAATTAAATTATTAACTTAATATATTAACTGATTAAAATTCTATTACATTAAAAAACTCAAAAACACACCATTCCACAAGGGGTGAATCAGGCTGTTAACGCATACAAACTATAAAATGCAGCATGACAACAACATATCCTTCTGGTGTCCTGAGGGCATCCTCTCAATCTCCCCTGCACCTGTTCTTGCTATTAAAAGGTCTGCCTTCACATTCTTTCAGATTAAATCAACATGCCAAACTGTTATTGGGCTTAAACAAACAAAATCATTTTGAATACCCCAGCTGTTTCTCTCTGAAGTGCCACTGTTGGATGGCATTCATAAAAATAAATTGCCATGCAGTTGCTATTCATGAGCGGTCATTAAAAATACATGTGCAGCGTAAAAGCATTAACAAAAAAAAACCTGACAATGTATATCTGAGCAAAAAGTCAATTTAATAAACATTTAAATCAATTTACAGATTGAATACCTTGTTTATCTCAAGAAAATATTGGGCAGCAATAGCGAGACCCATTTTTGTAGAGTACATAAAACTGCTTGCACCAACATAAAAAAAAAAAAAGTTAAAATTAATTTTCTTTGTGTGAAACTGAAAAAATATGCACATACTAGACTTGTAATTTAACTTCTCCCTACATTAAAATAAAACGATTACTGAAACCAGGCCTTGCTGGCAGATTAATGTCTGCTCCTTCTTTAGTAGACTTCCTCATTTTTGATGCAAAATTCCACTCACTGGAGCTGGCTTCAATGTTATTATTGCACCACTGCCACACCTTAACTATGAGCTGGCAGTGCCGAGTTGTTGTGCGACTGCCACTCTTTAGCATGTTGTAAAAACAAGTACTAAAGGAGTAAAACATATCACTGGATTTCAAAACGCTGAGGGGATTACATCAGCTTGTGTCAAAACATTACAGATATAAATAAATACTGCATTAAAAAGAAGAAATCATGGTTCTGGGAGCACTTTTTAACCCAAAATATATTGGTCCGAACGCAAATGAATTGTTTACTAATGCTTTGGGTTGCTGAAAGCCAGAGAATATTACTGAACAGAAAGGGAATTAGGCAGGCGAGTACTGTGGTCTAAGGAGCACACACTAAATTTACAGCAGGTCAGTTTCAGTGGCCAATGATCCAACCAAACACCATGTTAATGTTCTGGAAAGAAAAAAGAGACAACACATGAAACTCACAAATACCACACAAAGTGAAGGTCTGTTCAAACTCCAGGTGTGCTGAGAATAAAAGGCTTCCTGCAATGGCCACATCATAGCTATAATACTAACAAGTAATGACATTTACACTCCTGAAGACCAAAGGTACACAATTATCACAAAACCCATAATTGCTAATTACTGACCTTGACATTATAATTGTCATTATTAATTTTTAGAATGAAAAATATATTTTGTGTTGCAAGATGCAGGATTCATAATTAAGAAATAAAATTTAAGTATAGCATGTACATTATTACTTTTCTTCAAAACACTTTTTCTCCCATAAATAAAACATCAACCATGAAATTCCTGACTCACCATGCCAAAGTGTTAAACTTGGGAAAATTTAAATCAAATTCCTAGAAGAATCCTGAAGAAACCTTTCCTATTAAAGAAAAAGGAGTTTGCATGTTGTGCATGTAAAATAAAAAACACAAAAAAAAATCTCAACTGAGAATAATTTACCCAAAGTGTAACAGGTTTATGTGAACACAATCTGACAGTTCTACGATACTGAAATTTAAAAGCAATAAATGGATCAAAATTAATATACAGTGATCTCAGTAACTATTTAAATACTGCCATCACAACAATTATATAATATGCAAGAATATGCTTATATCACCAAATAAAAAAGCATTACTGTCTAAATACTTTTCAAGTTTACTGTATGCTTGAAAAATATTTGCTAATTATTTGGCAATTAAGTCTTATGAAAAAGATACACCAGTTTGCAGTAGCATTTGACATTGTTTAGCATAAATATCACAAGGTACTCGCCAATTGCTAAATTCAGCTTATGGCCAAAGCACTGGACTCTGGCCAAATCACTCATAGAAATGACATTTACTGCAATCTCCCTGTTATGTGTAGAGATACAAACTTGCTATTTGCTCTGCCTGCCCAAAGTAGGCTGTACGGCTCTCAGTCCTTGGGCAATTACTTTTCCCAAAGATCCTACCAGAGAAGCATGCATCTACTTTTCAATGTAAACTTCTCATTAATAAAATGATAAGTCGATTTCACAGCTTCTAATCAACCACAGACAATCCCAGAAAGGGATGATGCATTTTTAATCCAAAAAAAAGTTGCTGCAAATAATGTCAACTGGAACCACATTCATTCCATTATGTCAATCTGACTTCAAGTGCCTGCAGGATATAAAGATGTATTATAGTGTGAACTAGTAATGGTTGTCTTTGTTGCAGGCCTAAGATTTGTGTAACTGAAGAGTAAACTTAAGCATTCACATGCTCTTCATACTGTACTATGTGGTTGAATTTTAGATGGGTGTATACATTTGTTTTGAGTGATATACTGCACATTATCATTTTGCATTGTCTATGAATTATTTTTTTGTTTTTAACCAACATGAATGCTCTTGAAAGCAAAATAATTCTAAATTAAAGATGATTCTGTCATTTCTGGTACTAAAAAGTCTAACTCAGTATTAAGGGAATCTAGGTTCAAAATTATTTTTAATTCTTTAATTTTATGGAGGCAACAACAAACAGAATAGAAATCAGAATAAGAAAAAAAAAAAAAAACATTGAACCGCAATTTGTACTTTGTGCAGTCCTACTGGGACACACAAAAAAAAAAAAAAAAAACACTAGTGATTTTCATAGGAAGTTTAAATGAGTCTATGGAACTGTAGTTAACACAAATGAAACAAACAATATTTTTACTGCTGCAAATATTTAGGAAAATATTCTGTTGAAGACCTGTGATCCAACATCAAGCATCACAATCTTTACACATTGAAACTTTGAAGTCTTCATAGATGTGGTATACAACAACTCTTGTTTATGGGATAAGACAGCTGAATTAGAGAGAGAAAAAACAGAAAATCTACCTCCACATGTCTGGTATAGGAGTTTCTTGTTCTATGAATCAGATGTAGATATTTTTATCACTGAAGATCTTCATTAAAACAAGTCCAATACGGTTAGTAAAACTGACAAATTAAGCATGTGAATATGCAAGCCATCTCAGAAGCTGAATGTCTTAATATTGCAATTACGCAGTTCCCAGTTCACAAGCTTCACTTCATTAATACAGAGTATGTAACAGATTGGTGCAATATTGCCTAGTTTGAAAAGAACTGATATGACTAGCGACTTTTAATGCACTGAAAGATGTACCAAGCAAAGTGCTCTTTCTGAAATGCCAGGCATGCTACCCTGTCAGCATATGTTACTGAACTGAGAAAGGAGTCGTGTTTAAAATACTTTTTTTTTTTTTTTTTTTTTTTTAAGAATAAGCCGGGATACCATAATTGTGTAAGAAATAGGGGAAATTCTGATCACTCTAGTGATCACACAAAATATGGGAACCTCTTCTTGGATGCTCCATTCTGGCACCACAGGGGTGGTGGGATAGTCTTCCAACACACTTCGCTGACTTAACAGACAAAGCTGAAAGTGCACAGAACCATTACACTAAATGAACAAGTTCTATTTTTAGAATTAGTAACATGTGAACCAGAGTTACAATGAGTTGCACAGTCTGCACAGTTGATCCAATCAAGGCTGCAAGATAAACTGTGTGTGTGTTTTTTCTTCAATAAAGCCAGCTTCCCAGCAACTTCACCTGTAAATAGACAGCTATGTGTTACAAACTTTCTTTTAGCTTGGATCAGCTACACTAGATTTAAAAATATGGCTTCCAAGTCCACATGATTGCTTACTGAATGTGATTTATTTAGTATTTAATCACCGACAAAAGTGGCAACTAGTATGTGTATTTAGCATACTCTTTATATGTTCATCTGTTCTATCCGAATAAATACCATGGCTCTAACTTTAGCCCCAACACCACTCACTAACTTGAGCATCTGCATTTAATCACATTCATATCACTAAAGGAACAATAGTGGGTTGCCTAAGTGAGTGTAAGTATGTTACTTACAGTACTGATGTCTTGTCCTGTGCTAGAACACCAGAACATTTCCACTTCAGGTGCTCTTTTTACACAGTGAACAAATAGCCATTTTGTCGGTTCTTCTACTGAAACACTTCCACGCAGAGGGGACATTTGGACAAACCTTCCTCTTTAATTGCCGCAATATTAGTCTATTCAAAAACTGAGCAGAGCAACACTGCATGCAAGCACACAATGCGCAAGGGGACTGGAGGAGCAGATTTGATTTATCGATTGCACTGAACAATCACAACAACCCTACCAACATATTGCTAAATTTTCAGATTCACTGCTAATATTGGAGCAGAATGTTATTAGAGAGGAGTTCAAAATAACTTTTTAAAAATCATTTCACAGGCACTGTCTATACACAGTAAGCTGATGAATCTAACATCAGCTCTTCCTGTAAACTTTAAATATTGCCGATTACTTGACACCCTAGTGCATAAAGGGAAGCAGCAGTCAAACACACATTTAAAAAACATGACTGGCTACCTATAAGCCTCAGGTCAGTGAGATTTTAAAAGCAGTCTACATGAGAATGGGGGTCATCCTTTAGCAATTTGCAAAGAAAAGTACAAAACTACTTTCAAATCACCAACTTCACAACAATAACCACAAAAGACTATGTGCTTTAAAAAAAAAAAAAAAAAAAAAAAAAGACTAACACACAAGTGATGCTTATTGCAAGTGTCCCCTGATGAAGCCAGTAAAAATAATACATTTCAGAAGCTTGTATGTCCAGCCCTATTTTCACAACTTTAAATTTAGAATGGAGTGGATGTTGTCAATCAGTTATTGATTTCTAAATAAATTCAATCTAGTCTTCTGGCTCTGAATTTAAAAATGCAAACAGAAAATGAAAAACACTGAAATACTGAAATTTCTGAAAACAAAAAAAAAGCAAAATAAATTGTTAACAAACCTTTTACAAAAACTACAGAGAACCGAGGAAGGTGTGGGATATACTTATCAGGTTAAGAAAGCTAAGTTAGGAAAATAAGAGAGTGGATTTTATAGATTTTGCATGTATCCATGAAAACAGCATACTTTACTGATTTATAGTTGTTTAGGACAAATACATAAACATAATAAAGGTTTAAAAAAAACAAAAAAAAAACACAACAAATGTTTAACCTAAGCATGTAGCTCTTCATTGTGCATAGGTTTACCACACCATAAGCTGCCCTACATGTCCCATATGGACAAGTATGCCAACATGTCCCATATGGACAAGTATATAACACAAAATAAGATGCCAACAGCCTACGATAAGTAAAACTTTCAATATTTCTACTGCATAAAGCCAAAAGCGGCCAAATTTCAACATTAAAAGACACAATAATCTTGGATGCTGACGCCTACCAATCACAACTAAAAAGGAAGGATGTTCAGAAATTCAGCCAAGTGTTTAATTCCTGTTTGAAAACTCTAAATGGGCGGTGTCCATAATATTCCCATTTCATTTACTGTAACTAAAATGACTGCCAGCATTTCTTTTTGTAGACTGCTTTTACCACTACTGTTAAAACAGTACCTACTGTTTAGTTTCCTTCATCTTCTATTCTACCTTCAGCACAATACTGTTAAAGTGGTAAATTTCACACAAGCATTTAATCCCTTTTATTTTTAAGGGATGCATTACAAAATTCTTTAGAAAGCATGCTTGCATACTGGGGACCATGTACAATTTTACATGCAAAATAAAATGTAGGATGCGACATCACTTTAAAGTTAAAATCTGCAGTCAGTTTTTATCTTTCAAACTACTTAACACCAAGACTACATCGAACCAAACGTTAAAGCCTGAAAGACAGCTGGGTCATGTGGAAAAACAATCTGAAACACCAAGTAGTTTACATTAGGATTCTGAAAACTACATTTAAAGAAATCTGTACAGTTAATGTATTGGTTTTAAAAGTTTCTTGCACTTTTCATTTTACATACAAGAATAATAGGTATTACACATGGGTATCAGTGCTTAATCAAACATTTGAATACAGGGTTTTATTGTGTGGTCAGTTGTAGACCAAGTTATCAATAAATAAATTAGACAGGATCTAGCAAATATGAAAATGGCGATACTGATACTGATGGGGCTTCTTTAATTATTCTTTCACCCAGTGTAGTCATTTATGTGCGTGTGCCTGTTGTGTTTCTCTACTGGGCAATATTTTTTTGAAAGCTAATTGAGTTTTGCCACATTCCACAATAACTTTTAGCTTGCAAGTGATGACTTAGTGCAGTATGCTGCCTCCAGCTTTTCATAATGCATCTACCTTCCCACTAATTTTAGATTTAGTTTTCAGTAAAAATAACAGTTTTGTGTGATCCTTTACTAAAATATTTACATACGTATGTCTATACATTTTTAGGTGTATAGCCCACGTGAAAATGGGATTAGAGATTGTTGGTGGATTGGTGGGTATCTTTGTTGTTCTGGACAGCAGCCTTCTTCAACCTCCCAACCCTGGACACCTTTGACTTATAGACAATCTGTTGATGGACAACTGAATTAGATTACTTCATTGTCATTTGACACAAAAACATAACCAACTACTTTTTACAATCACTCAGATGAGACATTAAAAACTTAACAGACACTAATTCCCGAAACACACAATGATATTTTTTGCATGCTTAGTACTATCAGACTATTAGTTTGAAATATAGCTTTTATATATCAACAAACAACCAGATAAACACTTACCTTTGAACACTATATACAACTATGGCTTTAAATTGCTCAATATGCAGACAGGAAACTTTTATCTGTTTCCCACCACTAAAATAAAAAGGGAACATAACCTCCGATATATGAGAAGTTCCCAGATGAGCAATGTTTTATTTTCTTCCTCCTCCACTACTATGTATATCAATAAGTAACCACGATGTTTTTTTACGTGTTTTTGTACTTAATGTGCCCAGTCAAACTGCTCATAAAGCATTTTTGTCGCCAGTAATGTCACAGTCAGCAAATGTTGCAA
Organism: Polypterus bichir lapradei; assembly: GCA_026402145.1. Taxonomy (NCBI): domain Eukaryota; kingdom Metazoa; phylum Chordata; class Cladistia; order Polypteriformes; family Polypteridae; genus Polypterus; species Polypterus bichir. The sequence goes on from JANRMT010062827.1 coordinate 22,195,261, forward strand.
AATGATCAATTTTCAAAAACTGAAGGCATCTTGGAAGGGCACACTTTACCTTGTATAGTATAGCAGTAACCACCCTTACCTTGATGTGTGCCATGTAAAGGAATTTAAGCAAATGTTTCATAATTTACATTAGGTTTAATACGAAAAGAGCAATAAAATGCAGTAAAGAAAAATAAAAATCTACTGGTGCACAATTCTGTTTTTATCTTTATGAACACTACTCAATTAAAAGCTACCAGGAAAAAATCTAATTATAAAAGGCAAAAAGAGAAATTCACCCTTTCCTTTAAACAGATAACTGAAGGAGGATGGGAGCATGTTTCAAAAAGAACAGTACATACAATGTCAACAAAATGTTAATATTTGACACTTTAAAAACAAGGTTTGATATTTTCAATAAACTATGCACATATGTACAACAAAAAATGTCACCTCATTACAAAACTACTGAGTACAGAAACAGTTTAAATCTTGGACTATCACCAAAATAATCATGAAAAATTTGAAGTATACAGTACTTTATTCCTGTCTGGAACAGGCCTTTGCATTTATATAAAAAAAGTACTAATCTCATTAGTTTTCTCTGCTCAATAGAGCCTGCTTAATGAAAACATTAATTCTTTGCGGCATACCTCTGACAGCATCAGCAGAAACGTTTCCCACTGAAAGAAAAATATGAACTCGTGACTACTGGATTTTTCTCTCACTACAAACCTCTGACGAACCTGCAGCACATAACTATGTTTGCCTTTTTAGCAGACCAAGAAGACAGATTAATTACGGAATGTGCAAGACTTTAAGCAGTGCAATCAATATGGTACAAAATGGTCAAAGTTATATGAACACAAATGATAAAACTAAAACAAAAGCTGGATAAAAAAAAAAAAGTAATTCTTTGCATTCTAAAAATAAAGCAAATGCCTTACATCACTAAGGCTGCTTTCTGCAGGCCAGTGACTTTTGTTATTAAATGGTCTGGGCAAAAGGCAATGTAGGAAGTGACTTCACTTATGTTTCAGAAACTGCCAGAGCCAGCATTTCTGCATTCCGGTTTTAAACATTCCTACTGCTGACAGTTCATCCCAGTCTGATTCAAACAAACCGTAACCTGTATGTGAAGTGCCATAATGCATCAACTCAATCAACTCTTCCAAAATCACAAACAAAAATCGGACCGAAAACAATGAGGAAGTCATAATTTCGACATATTGAAGAGCAAACAAGGGCTTTTAAGCAAGTACAGTCTGATGCTGCTGTAACTTAATTATTCCTTATTTTAAACATCTGAAAGTAAAATTTACAAGAATAAAATAAACTGTCAACTCTAGTGGAATAATGGACATGGTATTCAATCCTTTCTTAAATAAAGTTGTACTTCACTCTTTCTCTCTCAAAGAAACTTGCTACTTGCATTCCAGACACACCCTTATTGCCCAAGCAGCTAAACAGGTACATGGCATAGAAAGCAACTGTTAACATCCACCCATATGTAATTTAAAAATTCACACAGCCAAATTTCAAAACACTACTATTACACAAAAATAAACAGAATTAATTATTTATGTTCTTAGACTATTCTGTAAATCACACAGTTAACACACAGCTGATTTGTTCCCCAGCAGTAAGACAGAAACAACAGTCTTCTAAAAAAAGCCGGTCCATCAAAGAGTACATTCATACAATGGCAATGTACAGCTACAGGATAAGCCAACATTAAATTATTTGAAACAAACGGGAAAATAGCAATACTTACAGACGTCCAAATAGATACAGGGGGGAAACAGATTTCTCACAGACCTGGGCTGAGTAGTGACCTCAGTTACAAAACATTAGATTGTTTCACAACTAAGTTATCTTGACAAAAATTATTACAATTTTGTACAGAAGATTGTGGCAATCTAATTGTACAAGATATATTTGCACAAAAAACAGAATTTTACAAAAAAAAAAAAAAAAAGATACCAAGTGTGCTAAGGAAATATGACCTACACACTGTGCAGAAATATGAACTAATCCATTATAAAAATTTTATTAAATGCAAAAAATGAATACTCAAACAACATATCAGTAGCATTAGACCTACTTAATTACTTAATATGAGCCATGAATTGCAATTTCCATCCATCTATCCATTTCCTGCACATGGACACTAAAAATGGGCTGTGGAAAGTCTTCGCTCATTCATGAAGTTCTTGGAACATGGCATGAGTCAACTCTGGACAAGACACCAGGCCGGCACTCACCAGAATAACTTAGTTTCCAATCACCTAACTGCATGTTTTGATAGACATTCTATAGTGAGATGATTCCTGCTTCTGTCATTATACAGCAAGTTCCATCACCCCAATAGATGGATAAAGGATTGCATGTAGAATGAATCAGTAAAGACTGACCTCTTGCCACATGAGTAGATTAAGAAGACTATCAATCACCGAGGGAAAATTAACCCATCTGGAGTGGCAAAGGAAGCATGGTGGTACAACTCACATATCCAGCATCCTAAGCTGAATACTGTTCATATGGTGCTTTCTTACCTGCCCCCAGCATATTCGTGTGGGATATCTTCTAGGTACTCCCTTTTTCCTCCCACATCTTGTGAGACATGCAGATTAAATCAAATAGCAAATCCAATTGGATCCCTGTAAGTGTGAGAGTGTCCTGAGGACTGCCACTTTGTGAAAGATGGCTTCATGCCTTGCATCCAGTGCTACAGGATTGAAAATGTTGTACAAGAATCTTTATTGCTCTGCATATTTTTCTTTAATCTGCACCACAATGCCAAAGAAAAAATGTTTGCTTTTATTCCTGTATGTCCATAATCTCCAACATCTGAACAAAAAAGTAAGCTCACAATGTGGCACAAGTATTTAGTTGTCATAGGCAAAATAATAAACTGACTTCAACGAAGTACACACTATTGAGACAAAAGTTTGTTTTGCTCAAAGTACATCAGAAGCTGTGTGGACTGCCCTGATGTGATAAGAATTTAAAAAGTGTCCACTGAAAGAGGTCAATGCACAGGAGGGCACATGCAGTGTTTAATGACTCATCACTCTGGACTGCTCGGTGAGATACCGGTGCCAATGGGCGGTTTAATACAGGCATCAAATGTACAGGGTGCGTCCCCAAGAAACATTCTTTCTTTCTCATGCCCTCCCTCTTTCCATTTTAATCTAGATATAGTCTGGTCTACCACCAACGTGAAATACATGCCCCACAAGAGCAGGTCAAAAAAAATCTACAATGAAATTTTGTATGCATTGTATTTTTTCCCATGGACCCCAAAAAACCTATCAGATAGTGAGGTCGGGTGTACTAATTGCATTGGGTCACTGGGAGTTTGTGCCGTAGTTCAGTAGAACTTACATGTCGGACCGTTCTGTCTCCAAACCCTCATCAAAAACCAACAGGTGGAAAAGGTCTCCTATCTTACAGGCTCTTGCCCCTATAGGTGCCGCTCCCTCTATCCCTGTAGAGTGCATATTGACTGCGCAGCCGTATCGGCGGAAGAACGAATGACGTACGGGCCTTCTCAGCGATCCCACGACACTTTGCCCTTTCCCCCACCAGTGTTACAAACATTATTATTATTATTATTATACCATACCTTGTTAGAAGCAGCCTTGGCAGACATTTTGTCTCTTTCCTTCGATCGCAGCGAAGTTTATTGTTAACAATACTCCAGAGCAGATCAGCAAAATTCCTTCTTTTTGTTTGCCGTTAAAACGACGTTTCTGTAAGTGTGCTGCCCCCGCCGCAGCAGCCGGGGTGTGAGTTTTCACAGGACGCCACCGGACACCATCTCGGAGAGTGTCGGGCGGACGAAAGCGCTCAGGGCAGTGGTCCGAAGTTCACTAGTTTGTTCCGAGAGAGCTCTTATACTTTTCCTGGAAGTGCCGGTGTTCTCATAAGATTTCTCTTTTTCTATTTGTATTGTTTTATTAATTTTTCCCTTTCTCGACCTCAGCTGACCGAAACGAAGCCCCAAATATGTAGTCTCGAGCCGTCCAGCCGACTGCAAAGCAGCCCAAATGCAATGGCAGGATCGCTATCTCCCTACTTCTCGCTTCCCTTCTCCAAGCAACATCTGACATGTCTGACTGGGAGCTCCCACTGCAGCACGGAGGGGGTGGCACAATGTGCAAGATGACAAAAGGCAGGCTTTACTTGGCCTTTGGGATATATCCTTATCTTCTAGCTGGTTAAAATCAACGATGATTCATCGGTAGCGGAGTTCATGTACGCTCACCTGCAGTTATGAACACGCGGCCCCGTGTGCGTCTCTTCCTCCCCACCCCGCTTCCCTCGCAGTAAAGTCCGCACTGCACCGGGCTCCAAGCCGCTGGTAAACAAGCCTATCAGAATATAGAAAAGGGATTTAAAAATACAAGGAGCTGGGAGCGTGGCCACCTCCTGGACAGTTCATCGCGTTACTTGCACAAGTCCAACAAGCAAAGTTAAAGAAAAAAATGACCAGAAATATTTAAAGTCCTTGAGGAATCTAGCGCCTCTCCTCCGGAATAGTGGGAAGCGCCACATTGATTGATGGCTTCACGATTCCACCGATCCCGGCGCAATCACTTGCCACTTTATCTAGGGTTACTTAAAACGCACAAAGAATCCTAGATCCTTTGCTTTAGTTTTTCTATATTTGTGAAATATCGACGGGTGTTTAATGTCTTCGTATATAGTTACAAATCATAAGGAGCAACTCTCAAAACGTAGTGACATGCATTGGTTCGGGTTCGGTATGTTATCATTCCTTGGCCACGTTAACAGTAGCACCCCGACATTATTAGTCTACCTGACAGTGTATCCTTGAACTAAGATAGAAAACCTACCAAATGACAGAACATTAAGGTCCACACATTAGGCACTTGTATGGTAAATGAATCAAGGTTCTAGAGCAGGGGTTTTTAACCTGAGGTCCGTGGACTGACTTAACTGTGTGACCCTTAACCAGTAGCTTAACCTGTCCGCATTTACAGTGTATACATATTTATTTCTGTAAAAACTGCTGAAATTACACATACAACATACAATATTTAGATAGTCCTTATAGACAAAGTCATTCTGGTGTGTGTTCAGACTACAATGTGTGTGTATATTTATTTATCTATTTATGTATGTATTTATTTAAAGACCTTCTGTAAAATGCCATATTCCCAGAGAGGACAAATAAAGATCTATTTATCTATCTATCTCAAATGCAGTTTGATTGATTAATGTGCTATTCCCAGAATCAGGCTGAGAATCTGTCCATGGTTCATTCCTGCTTGTATCTGATGGTCTGGATTTCCTTGATCTTGAATTTTCATTAGAAGGTCAGTACATGGATATATTGTGGTTTAAATGATCTACATTATTTTCTGAATCTCTATTGGACTTTACGTGATCCTTATATCATTTTATAGCTAGGAATACCAGCAGTTATCCTCGTTCCTTTGAAGCGCATTTGTATGATATAATCATATCAGTTTTACTATATTATATAATTTTTAAAGAGAACAGAATTATCACTTGATGCAGATGGCTCAGATATACCACAAAAATAATAAAAAAAAACAAAACAAAAACAGTCTCTGTGAAAGCATTTTAAATAAGAACCTACTATATACATTTTAGAACTTCTCCAACTGTACTTGTTCTAAATAAAGGTGTTGTAATAACTGTGACATTATACTTGTAAATCCTAACACATACATTCATGAATTGGTGCTTTGTTGCTACATGGTTCATGGAAGTACAAGCACGTGAAATTCTTACTCAAATTATGTATAGCCAGACCACTTTGAATGTGATCATAAAGTAATACATACATTACCTGCAAAAAGTTAAAGGAGAAAAAACAAATCTCTCCACATTTCTCTTATTGGACTGTATTTAACTGTAGTTGGTAATTCTTGTTTTCTTCATCTGACATTATTGTTCAAGTTCTAGGTAGCTTTTTCAGATTTGTAACAGAAAATGGTTACTGGTTTCTGATTTAAAAAAAAAAAACTTCCACAACAGAAACTTACAGTTGTCACTAACTTATTATGGGATACTGGAAACAAATATTAGCCCTGTTTTCCAACTACTCATCTCTCCATTTTTTAAGGTGCAAGGAATGGATCAACACTCAAGTGCCAGCCTATCATAGATCACATTCACATCCATGCTTACCCACTTTAGAGTTTCCAGCTTACCTAGCCTGTATGTCTTTGGGATGTGGTAAGAAAGCACACACAGACACTGGGGAGAATGTGCAAAATCCATACAGGCAGTTCTCGTAGTGAATTCCGAACCCAAGATACAAGAGCTATTGGGCAGCATCCCTAATTATAGTCCCACCAATTTTCAAAATGCAGTTGTTTCCTGCATATAAAAATGGAAAAATCTCAAAGGTAGCTATATGTTTTAATAGGTTTAATATGCACCTTTTAGTTTATTATATCACAATTCACAAACATATTGATAATTCTAAACTGGTATTTATAGATATGTGTATATGTGGCCTGGTATTTCTATCACTGTTAATTTCTGATTCATGCCCAGAACTGTTGGGATAGGCTCCTACCACAACCCTGAACTGGATTAATCAGGTTTGGTTATTGTCCATTATGGTAGCTTGTCTGCTATAATGATTTGTATAATACACGATTTTAGCCAACTTTATGGATCTCTCTGTTAAAATCAACTTTATACAGATGTGTACTTGTTCTGTATTTGTAAATGTGGGCTCGTTTCAGTGAAAAGAATTATGTAAATATAAATTTATTTTTCAAACCAACCAATGTTGTATACAGTCTTCTAGCCACTGTTTTCTAAAGAATTTAACAGCAATGGCCATTTTGAAAAGTGCTGTACTGTGTAATAACTGGTAGTTTACAATAAATAAAAGAAATACATATAACATATGTTATAATATACTCTGGTTATTCATTTTTTTGCCTACACTATAAAGCCACTGCACTACCACTGTCTCTTTTCACCTTGAAATATAAAAATAAGTTTAAATACCACATTATTAACTTTACCCCACACTCAGATGCAAGTAGACTAGCATTAGTACACTAGAGAGTTTCTTGCAGATGACCTTGTGCTTGTATATTCACCAACAGCCTAAGCACTGCTTAGTCAGCATGATGTCAATTTGTGAATCACTTCAAAAATAAATGCTCACAGTCGTGAAGTATATCAGATATCTACTGTATATACACACTTGTCATTCTCAGGCCTCACAAAATTACTGTAGGCACTATAGATTTTAGTTAAATTCTAAAATTTGAAATGTTATGACAGCAAATATGAGGGATGATTCATTAGTCTTAGAATTATTTAACCCATCTTATGTACCACTGTTTGAACCTTCATGTTGCATTACTGCTATACAGTTTCTTATTGGAGACTGCTACTAGGTCATTAAAGTTTCATTTTCTTGTCAGTACTTTGTGTGCCTATTTATATCATCAATTAAGGAACTCTCTCCATGCCACTCAATGCAACCTTGTACCAAGATGTAGAAGCTGCATCACAACATCTTGAACTCCACACCCCATTAATCTACAAATAGCTCATTTCAGACCTGGTAGACTTCATTAATGTGCAGGCAGCACAATGGTCTTGGTCTACCAAATATTTGCTTCTTGCAAAAGCTAGAGATCTCAGAAGATTTACCTTCTTCTTGATTTTGTATCATGATGTATTGTTTGTTTTCTCTCCTCTGTTACATTCTGACTTTTAAAATAGTTTTTACAATTGTAATTTAATATTTTTGTGACTTGTTAACTTCATACAATGTCTATGTTATTTTGTAGTTTGACCTATTGTGTAGCACTTTGATATTAACTTTTGTGAGATATATATATGTATATATACTAGGGGGCTGAACGAACGCTGAGGAGATGCTGTCTGATCAGCTGCTGTCTTTCTGCTGCTGCTGCCTTGCTGCGTGTTCTGCTTGTCGCACTGCATGTCGATCATTTAAAAGCCTGAGCAGCAGCTGTCCTTTTGTCTCACTGCCTTGTCTCGCAGGACGTCAAATTGTCATCCGAGAAGATCAAGTACCATCTACTTCCAAGCCTTCCAAGATTTTTTTTTTATAATAGAGAGATATAGAAGTGAAGCTCTCTGATACAGTTTGCATATTTGTAGATGGAGATCCACAAAGGGAGAAAAAGAGTCACATATCTTAAAACATTTTTTTTATTCCTAAGCGTTCAACAACCTACCAGGCATCATCATCAGATGAAAATGATTAGACATATAGAAATCAAATGCAATATATAGCAAATGAAGCATGGTGGATAAATAAGGTTAGGTTTAGAAAGTGTTGGTCATGAAGTCTTTATTTATTATTTGGATATTCTTCTTTTAAAGTCTGCATATGCTGAGTTCAAGTCTAAGTGTCTGTTAATGGTGTTTTCATTAGAGAACCACGATTCAGTCAGCTCTCTGGCACTTTTGGTATTGGCCTTGAATTTTACTTTCACATTGTCCCAGTTAAACGTGTGTCCAGTGGAATTTGTATGTATGTAAATCAGAGACCGCAGGTTCCTTCCTTCTGACAGCATTGCGATGTTCCTGTATACGTGTTATGAGTGTTTTAGATGTTTGTCCCACGTATACCGCTGGGCACTCTCTTTCTCATTCACTGGTCAAGAATCTTGTCTTCAATTCAAACACACCATTGTGAGAAAAAACACCTTTCCTGTTTATCATTTACTTATAGTTTTCCGGAAGTAAGTATTAATAGTATTTTAACAAAAAAATGCATGTAATTTGCATGTTTTGAGCATTCAGATAGATAGCGGACATGTGGCTTATGTGACATGAGTTACATAAGAACTTTTTTTCTTTTTTCCAAGGTAAGTTTTCCACATTATTTGCTGTTGTCCAGAGTTGGTCACTGCTGGGTTCTGCACAATTTGAATCTTTCATATGTTATTTTTTTTTCCTACAAAAAAATATTACATTTTTTTGGCCAACTGCAACTGCACACTACATGGAGTAGCTAACAGTTTGAAAAATACAATTTTTGGGTGATGAATTCCTTTAATCTCTGTCATTTACCATTACATTACATTAAACCACATTACCATTACATTGTTAATCACCAGATTTATAGTGCTAAATTTAAATACAAATTGGAAAAATGGAGGTATTTTAAAACTTTTGTCCAGTAGTGTATAAGTGTATCAATATATACTGTAGATGTAATGGAGGAAGAACAGGAATTCAAGCCAGGATAAAGGAAGGATTCTTGCCCTAACCGGCAGCCATAATGGATGGACTGACAATTGGGCAAACCAGGAGCAGTTAACTCCCTCAAATGAAAGATGGCAGTGTTCCTCAGAGACTAAACCAATTAAGACACCACACAGGATGGCATGAAAGTTGGAGTCCAGAAATGCAGCCCTATTAGGGTCGTTGGACACTGGCAGTGGGCACTGCTGAGAAAGGACTGCACTGGTTTCCCAGGACTCAGAAGTGATCTAGACAACCTAGGCATGACACCAGAAGCAGTATTTAAAATACAGCCCACTTCCTTAATTAATGGAGTTAGAGTTGCGAAGCAGTGGACAACAGTCTAAAAACGGTGGAAGGAGAGAATTTATATTTGTGTATTGTGGCTGGTGATTGTATAAAGAAGGTGCTGGAGGCTAATAAATATGTTTTATTTGAATCGGAATTGTGTTGTACACAGTATGTGTTATACTAGTGGCAATTAACCCTTGCACTCTGCATTCCATTTCTATTTTTTTTTTCTTCATGGAATGGGTAACAGAGTTATCATAATAGTACATGCAAGAATAGAGATATTTATAACACACAAATGAAGTATTTATGAAATGGAGTGGTATTTTAAAATTCCCAAGGGACAAATCGGACATGTGAACTAATAAAGAACAATACTGGATAGATAGAGATGGCAAATTTTCTGATTTTGTTAGGATTATTGATAATGTAATAAATTTAAATTAAACAATTCAGAAGATGGCAATTGAAAATTCAAACAAAATCAAAAGATATTATGTTTTGGGATAATAAAGCAATATAAAATAAATGTACTGTACATCTTAATACATTATAAACAGATAAAAGTAAAGACTGAATAGTGTAAATAAGTAAATGAATAAACAAATAAATAAATAAACATTCTGACCATTAAATTCCCCAACCTCTAAAACCCCAAAATGATATCTTGATTATTTTTACAGGGCAAGGAAAAAGCTGGAATTTTTTTAAAATCTAGATCATGATAGTCACAACTTCCAATCATCTCATAGTGGCTATCACCCTAGCAAAAACACACAAAGACACTACAAAATGGTGGCATCCAAAAAACAATGGTGTTGGGAAAAGATATGATATAGATTGAACAACTTTAAAACATATTCCAAACTTACAGTAAATGCTATAAATGGAATATACAAGTCAAAAAATCTATAAACATGTTCAGAGCAACAAACTAAAATCAAAGAAGAATGAAAAAACAAAACAAAATTGAATTTGAAACCAATTCATAACAAGAGGGACATGTAGCTTTATAGCAGTCCTGTAACCATAAGGCATTTGTGGTAGTATTCTTAATAGAAAGGTGGTATATGAAATAAACTTTGTGCTTTATAAAATAAATTGAGCTGTACTATCTGCTAACATCCTTTAGCCTTATTCCTTCCCCACAGAGGACTCTAGTCTTTTGGACATTTTACCATACATGCCAACAACAGAGAAGGGAAAACAGCAGTTGAAAAGTTTAGCTTAAGCTGCCCATGTGCTATATAAAATAAACTTCGTTTAATCAACCATTCATAAGTGACATTTGAAACAATGCGTCATTGTAAAGGGGTGCCCACGGACATTCTTCTGAAACAAACACACTGGATGCATTTAAAATTAATTAATCTGAATTTTTTCTTTTATCTTGTTGCCACAGTGTCAAATTTGATGATAGAACACAACAAATGTTGACTTTTTAAATGTACTAATGAAGTAGGAACATAAAAATAATCAGGACATTCAGATCTCTAAATCTCTAAACCTTGAGAATGCTTATATTCATAGGACTCATATTAGTGAAACTGTTAACCAAAAAACACAACGATAAATGAGCTAAAAATATTACTTTTTGTAATATGGATAGATAGTGAGCAGTATCTTAAATACATATTATGTCTATATTCAGTTCTTTACATCTGTTCTTTGAAGTAAGGCTTTCATGTGAAAGACTCCAGATAAGTCAGGTGAAAAAGGGTTAATATGCTTTTTTTGACAGGATCAACAATGGTCTTCTATACAGTAACATAAAGAAGATTACAGAAACAGTTTTCTTATGCAAAGTCAGAATATAGGGGCTAAACAGGTTTTATGTACAAAATCAAGCCTGTGAGTGGTTACATTCCGAAAATTTCCATGTACATTAAATAATGGGCACATATATTTTTTCATTTACATCCATCCATCCATCCATTATCCAACCCGCTGAATCCGAACACAGGGTCACGGGGGTCTGCTGGAGCCAATCATTTACATTCTCATTTACATTAATTTATATATAGTTTATATAAATAGATCTTTAGATTATTACCACACTTCCAGACTAGTAACTACAGACAGAGTAGATTCCCAGTTGTAGTCTGTTTTATGGGCCTTTAAAGAAAAAAAAGAAAAATTACAACAAGAAGGAAAACTAGCTTTTATTTCATATAGTACCTTTCAGAACTAGTAACATCTCACTGAGTAATAGTGGAGACTTCTAAGTGTTTCCTCCTGTCACTACAGTAATAACAGATGATGGGATACAGCAAGAAGGTTTGTTTGAAAAACCCACTCCCCTCTGTCAATCTGACAACATGAATCAAAGAACATAATTCATATGAAAAGATGAAGCAAATTGCTTTTTGAAAGACTATTATTTTGCATATGGTAAATACTGTATACTCAGCTACTGTAAATGAGGCTTTCTGTGCTGCAGTCTGAAAAATAATAGAAACAAGTATACTGTAATGCAATATATTTCATATATTATTTAATTACTATAAACCTAGAAACCTACAAACTAAAGAACTCGTGCAGGGTGGCATGGAGGCACAGTTGCTGCCTCATGTATGCCGGACCTATAGATAAACCATATGCCTGGATGTTGTCTGTGTGCAGTTTGCATGTCCTTCCTGTGTTGGATCTACTTTTCTCTAGCACTCCATGCTTCCTCCCCATTGATTAAAAAGGTCAGGTTAACTTTTTGCTCTAAACTGACATCAGTGCAAGTGTGGGTATGTGCATAAGTAAGCTCAGCAACAGACTGGTTCATTGTCCAGGGCTGTTTCCTGCCTTGTACACCTAAATCTAAATTGGATTAAGCAGGTTTGAGAATGATATAAAGTAAGGACTCACACTGAAGCAAATCAGAGTTAATAATGTATCAGAATGGTAACCTTTCACCTTGGTGTGAATGTGTGTCTTACAATGGGCTAAGAATCTCTACAGGGCAGGATCTGTGTTCCTAATGGCTCTGGCTTCCCATTACGGTGGCCAATGAAAAATGAGTGTTTAAAATATATGGAGTGGTTTCATTTTATCAATAATCTAAACTGTCAGATTGCCATTGTTACAATTACAAAAGACACGAGTTAACATAATCCATGGTCTTTTATCAATTATATCATTATCTGCTGTACATCAACTGATATTAATCACAGTATGTTCCTTATGGGCTTAGACAGCTTTTCAGAATGCAAATTCATGGTGTAGTGTAGTGTCTGTAATATGAAAACCACAGAAATGTCATCTTAATTTAAGTGTAGCTTACAGTACACACAGATCATAGAGAAGAGATTCAACAAGTAATACTCAATAATTATATAACATTCTTTACTGGCATAATCTAAGGTAGCAGAGGCACAAATCCTATCCCAGCAATACTAGCTATAAAGCATGAACCAATCCTGGACAGGGCACCAGTCTATCAGAGATTAGATGCAATCATCCATACTATACAGGGCTAACTGGTAACTTATTTTTATTCTAATGACAATCCTTTAACAACTGTTTTGTTTTATTGCATATTGAAATGTGTTTCCTGTGTCTAATGGTCTTATCCCAGCTCTTATCAAGTGGCTCTTCTTATCCCTGCAAGGCTTGTACTGAAGCTATTCTGAAGCTAAGTTTGCTACTCTGATTTCAAGGCTGGTTTACCTGTTTAACTCTTTCAATTCTATTTTCCACTCTAATTAGACACTGGCCCTGTTAAAAACTGTGAATGCAAGCTGAATCTAGGTCACATTTTTAAAGGCATTTTTGCAAAGGCACAACAAAAACCCATTTGAGTAAAGTGCCTGGGAGCTCTCTTTACAAACAGGACTGAGCGTTGCTCTTGCAATCAAAGTGCTCCTCCTTCTCTTTCTTTAAGCTGTGTGTGAGTCATTCAGCATGTGCCTAAGAACTGAAACTAAGGCCGATACTGCAACATTCCTCAGTAGGGTTCACACAGAGTCAAGCCTGTTGGTGCTCCTAAATATTCACGCAGCTCATTAGCATCAGAGGGCTTGGCAGCAGTGCTTGCCAAAACTGGGCTATACTCTCTAAAAACCACATGTTGTGTAAAGCATTTGTCCTTCCCGTTTACCAAATGTATATTGGTTAAAAACAAACCTGGCAGGAAATCATAAAGCCCACAAATACTCTGTGGTCAACATTTAATGGTTTTCAGATCCTCCACCCATGAACTGAAAAATAAAGAAAAAGGAAAAGGAAAAAAAAACAGAAAACAATGAAGCAGTGTTCTGCTCCAAAAGGAGGAGTGGAGGGACCAGGGAGCTCAGCCATTTACTGATAAGACAAATCTCGTACACCACCTGAGTATTTAAACAAAGAATGTCAGGTGAAAGACAAATAGACATGAGGACCACACTACTTTGGAGCCTCAAAAAGTATACTTTTACCAAGACAGCTGCTATAAAGGGAAAAAAGGTGTTTAATTAAAGTATGCAAATGAAACCAATGTGGGCAGCCAACTGCTGACGGAGATTTTGTCTGAAGCTGAGAAGTACTGAAGCAGAAAACAAATTATATGTAAGTTAGAGATATCACTTGGTAATATTATGTATGTTATCTATCAAGTGTGACCAACAGATAAAGAGGCTGAAACAAAAGTGTTTCTGCTCAACTCAAAATACTGCATAACATAAAAAAACTGTCAAATGTGATGTACAGAGGACTACTCACTATGTCACAGAAACTCCTGGAATTTCACTCTCTCTCTCTTCTGTGTCTAAGTGCATGTTAAAATGCCAGCCACACATAAATACTGTACATCAGTTATAGGATGTTGACGTTAGTCTGTAATATGCTGGCCTACCTTGTTCATAAACATCTTCTGCTCCTGAGACATGCCACTGAGCTGTTTTACCACCTTCCCTTCTCTCATCTGAAAATCTAACTAATATTTCAAGAGGTGTGCTGGGTGTGGCCTTCTCCTTCTCCATTTATTTTTTCCATGGTCCTGTAATCTTCACATCTAAATTGCAAGGGCAGTTCTGAACTGTATTCACTTTTGCATTTGTGGCTTACCACTCTTATTCCTCATAACCTTGAATCCATAAAAACTATGGGCTGCTGCAGACTTCCACTGCAAGCCACTCTGTTTCCTATGATGTCTAGCTGACAAATACATACTTCAGCAAGATCCCCACTGAGCTTAAGCAGCATTATTCCAGTCCTGGAGATTCCTTAATTTTGAGTGGTAACATCTTCAGGTGTCCTGTAACAGACACAAAGTAAATTCTGCTTACTTAGTCCGGCCAGCTTCCACACAACACAGGGCAATTCTATGCCACAGATGACAGCTGAAAGTGTAACCTTTGAGAGTTCAAAGGAGCTACAAAATAACTGGCCTTTACAGGATTAGCTTGATGTTATCCAAGCTGAAGTTATTTATTTACAAACACAATATACAGTATGTTAATTTGCCAAATAAAGCTGTGTTCTAAAGCAACGCATATTTTCTCTCTATTATAAAAAAAAATCCTGGGAGAGAAAGACGGGAGATGATAACCTTCACGTTAAGATCACGGAAGACACTTAAATGACCCACGAGACGAAAAAGAATGGCCATGAAGCGTCTCGCAGTGACCTTAAAAATGAGACTTTGTGCCAAGAGATTAACCCAGGACCGTCTCGCGATGACGTAAAACATGAGATTCTTGCAAGACACACCCTACTTAAAACCAATATCTAATAAGACAACCGGCAGCAAAACACTCAGTCATGTGAGTGTAAGGCTTTGAGCACACACAGATCCAGGGCTCTCAGTGCATATAAAGAGTATAAGGACAATACGTTATAGATGAAACATCGATGACTAAGTGAAGAAGAAAGAGCAGCGTGAAGAAAAGAGACTTAAAAGCGTTGGAGAGAAAAAAATACGAAAAAGAATATTCAAAGGGCAAATTCAGAAAACAGGGAAAGTAATTATCAGCCCGGGACAAGTGGAATAGAAAAAAAGCATGTGCAATCGGGCTCAGAATTAAAAGACAGAGTAAAAGAAAAAGTAGAACTTCATAAAGACGTTCACAAACGTTGGCGCTATACACATGTGGAGAAAGTTAAAGAATATGAAAGTAGGAAAATTAGAAAGTATAAAACAAAGAAAGTAAAGATCGCAGTAGCGCAAACAAACGGAAATTATTACTCGAAAAAGGGAAAATAATCACCACGGACCAGGTGTCATTGAAAAAAAAGCAGGACAAAGCAAGGTCAGAAATAAAAGACAGAGTAGAAAACAAAGTAAAATGTCATAAAAAGGTTACAAAACATGGGGGCCAAACATGCAGAGCAGGTTAGAGATAATGAAAACTGGAATTCATAAGACTCAAAAAAAAAAGTAGGGGTGAAACACATGCAAAGCAAGATACGGAATATGAAAGCAGAAAAAAACGACAGTGTCAAAACAAAGAAAGTAAACATCGCAACAGCACAAAAAAAGAGAAATTATTAGAGATAGAATATATAGACATGGTGATATGTCAGAAGTATGTAAATATTGTAAGGCTTTGAAGTTTCAGTCAGAGAATTTCAAAAACGTGGTTTACCTCACATGCATTTATTGGTTACTTTGCAAAAAAAATTTATTAACTGCTGATGATGTAGATCATTTTGTCTGTGCTAAAATTTCAAACAGAGAAACCTATCCTGAATTATGGTACAAAGTCATTAAACACATGTCTCACTGACCTCATTTAAAAGATTCCAAATATTGTTTTTACAGAAGTTCTAAAATAAAAGTGAAACTAATGAAATAGCAACAATTCAAAGAAAAAAAATTCTTAAAAGTGTGTGTGTATCTGGAAAACCAAACATGGGGGTTGGCGAGTGAAGCGTGCAGGGGGCGAAGCCCCCTAGTATAAAGTAAAAAAAATACCTGGAGCGCTCTTGCATTTCAAAATGGTGGCAAATGATGCAGGACTCCAAATGTGAAAAGGAAAACCTTAAAACCTACCAAATACATCCACCTTGGAGCAACAAAGTGTTTGATTTAAGAAAATGTTCCTTCTATGTTTCTTAGGCATGCTAGTGACAACAAAAGTCAATTAGGAGTGATACATTTTATTACAGATCCTTGGTACTATTTTCTTGAGTTAAAAATATGTTTTCAGTTTACTTGTCTGATCACAGTGGCTGTCATGGGAGGAGTTTTGATATTTACCCCAGGTCCCTCTCTAATTCAACACATTTCTGGAGCTTCAGGCTGCATATTATCCTATTTGTGTCTCTACAGTTCAGTTTCTACAATGGTTGCATTTTGCCATTGCTTACCACAAATGATGGTCTCCATAAAACTCTGTATATTGTCTTATATACCAGCAGAGTTGTCAATCTGCCCCAAAATATCTGATTTGAGTATTCCGTGATTCACAACATATGCAAGAAATCGTACCACATACATACTCAAATGAATTCATTTTTTTATAATGCTGGCAGAACTCCTGAATAAATTACAGACACAGTAGTTTATCAACAAACACACATTCAAATCATATGTTACATTTTTCCCAAAACAGCGTTTACTTTTCGCCTACAGTATTATGTGTTATTTTACATAGCCTATGGACTGAAATTCATGTCAAGTGCTAGTGTGGTGCATGTTGGTGAAGGATGCATGTAGAGTTGTATTGCACTTTGTATACATAATAATAAATCTGAACTTATTATAATGCCTTGTATTTTTTATAAAATCATTAGATTTTAAAAAAGTCAAGGCCACCTGCAAGTAAGATCAATTTTGGTATCAAAGAAATGTGAGAAAGCCTGACACTGTACTAAGAAAATAAAAAAGCAGATCATGCAATGCAACCAAACAATGATGAAATAGACTGAAGCAACATACACCAATTATCAAATTGTATAGCACATGCTGAGGCACTGTCATGTACTAAGCACATACTATAAATCCCAATAAGTTTCAAAAGTATTTCCAGAAATGCCCACTAGAAGGGGATATCATCATCGGACCATGGCTAGTAATAAGGGCAAGCACTTTATAAAATGAGTTTTATTCTTAATGAAAATGCTCAGACATAACATTGAGCTTTACTGAATGCAAATACATAAAGGAATTACCTAAAGCAATAAGGCAATCCCAAGCAAATAAAGTCTGAAAACAGAATCCCAGCTATAGTCAAAAACAGAGCCCAGGTTTGAAAATTTAGGAAATACAATAAATCAAAGAAATACAAGAACAAGTCAGAAGTAAACGCACCACTCCCAGGCAGGTTTGCAATGAATTGCCAGGGACTGTGGCGGACCCTCTGTATTTATAGGGCAAAGAGCAGCTTCTGGTAGTGATTGGTATCTCAGAAGAATGTTTTGCTTTTTCCTTTTTTCATTCCTAAAATGACATGGACACACAGTTTTGCATTATGTGTGTATTCTTAAGACACTGCTCAATACTCAAAAATATTCTTGGCTTGAAAAAACGCATGTATTCAGTAAGTTGTAAGACTTTGTTTTCATATTTGAATCCTAGCCCTAATACCTCTATTTTAAAACACAAGAGCATGCTAGGTATTTATTTAAAAGTATAAAAATGCTTCATTTAGAACACATGTTCATATAGCAAACTAATATATATCATGATTGTGTAGACATACCTTCTACTTGAAAAAATATTAAACATTTCCTTTAAGTGGAAGAGGCTGGAATTAGCATGACACATACAACAACTACAAGATTCATTAGCAATAAGCAGTAACATTTGGCTTCCAGGTTTCCTGCTTTTACACAGGCACTGGGGATTTCAGTTCATTCATGTCAATATGGATGGCAATCAGTTAGGAAGGCATTTAGTGTGGTTATCTATTGGTCAATGTGCTTGAATTTAAAGAAACTTGACTTTCATTAACCATATAATACTTTCTCTTGCCTTCCATACACTAAGACCAATACATTAGATATATAGATCCACAAAAAGAAGTGCTCAAGGATTGCATTAGTGAGGGACACCAATATATAATGTGTCATCTAATTTTATTGGTAATTTTGAAAACAACTAGTTGGTAATCAGAAACATAGGACAGTTATTGAAATGCCAAATTAAGGCAAAGATGGGGGAAGTTCTGGAACTTTTTCTTGCAAAGAAAATGAAAAATAAAAGTTTAAGAAGGTCAGTATCAAGAAACGGCAGCAGTAGCAGCTGTGTAGCTGTCCTCAAGGGCTTGATTTAAATCAATAGTCACCTCGTTATTGTATTGGCTGACACTCTTCTTACCATTTTGCGGAAAATTGGAAACAAAGCCAATGCAACATACTGTAAACAGAACATTATTTTTAGATTAACCATATTATTAGATTTACACATTCATGCTACTGTATGTTTAATTTATTCCTCCAGCTCAAAATAGCACAGCATACTCAACACTTCCTGAGGTGTTAAAGAAATGAAATCCAAGCAAATGGCTCATACTAAATGAGAAATATACAGTTGTGATCAACAGTTGAAATGTGCACACTAATATGCACACCAGTTCCAGTTACCCTCGAGACATTTTAACCAAAGTTTCACTGTTTTTAAGGCTGCTGTTTCCAAATTGGTCAATGATATTTCTCTAGTACATGTGAATCAATAGATTTGAGTTTAAAGCTTCCCATTGTTACTTCAATCCACAGCTTCATTTGGTTCAGAACTACTTGTACATCAGATTAGTAAGTCATTGTGTGTTCATGGCTCCTGTGCTAAGGGTTACATTTCAGGTAATTCAGTGTGAGAACAATTTTGTGAGTTTGGTGTATAGTTTGTTGAAATATTTTATATTTGCTCTGTGCTACAGACATTTAAAATAAACTATATCACTCTTGGTATAAGGAGCTGATGACTCCCACCTTTCAGAGCTTCCACCTTTCCACCATACTGTGCCTTAGTACCTGTAGCTATAGGCAATGGGAATTCCAAATAAAGAAAATGTGTTTTACGCATAAGAAAGTTCTCTTTCTCAACCCTAAATGTCCAGCAGCTGCCCAATTATGTAGTACCAGCTGTGCTACCAGACAAGTTGAAATCTAAGTAATGAACATAGACCTCAGTTTTAAAGTTTACAGTGCACCATCTATTGGAATATGCTTTGTAATTTGTGTAGTAATACTATGCATTGTATTTTTTATTCCAACAGATGGTGCATGAGAAACATTTGTAATAAAATACATTACTACAAATGTTTGTGATGCCCCGTCTGTTAGAATGACTAATGCAATGCATATGTCTGTTGTTTGTATGTGATTCATATAAGCAGTGTTAATGCTGGAATAACAAGTGCAATGCATTTCATTACTACAAATGTTTTTGATGAGCCATCTATTGAAATGACAGAGACAAAGAAAACATACAGACACGTTGATACACAGGCACCCTTATATTAAGATGGATGTTTTCTCATCTGTTTGATAAAAACAGTTAATTTGGCAAACTTTTTATGAACAGACAATATAAATATTTAGACAAGTGGCTACTTCAATGTTGCAAGAGAATGATACAGGTGGGATCTGAAGAATCCCAACTCCCCAGAGGGGCCCATAGCTTACTATGTGTACTAATTAGGCAGGCTGGTAAGATTTCTCAACATGCACTGTATAAGCAATTATACTTTCCTTTCTTGTGTACACACAGAATGGCCCATAAAGCAAAAGACCGAAAGGCTGACCTACATCGATGTTATGAAACTAAGTGAAATACAGTACTTTATTTGCCAGTACTCAAATTGTATATAAGTAGAAACAATAGTGCTAAGCATGTAAAGCAGCCTGGGACAGGGGTTACTATGGAATAGTTCTATACACAATAATTAAGGTGCTTTATAAGAATATGTGACAACACCTTTTATAGTGCACACCATCCTTCTAGGTAAATGAGAGTTCAGTTTACATTTATATAACTGGGGGGTATGTGACTTAAGCAATTTGATCAAGATCACAGATAGAGAGAGACAGAAGCATTACTAGAACCTGTGATGATGTGAATTCCACAACTATTATTGAGCAGCAGGTCCTGCTAAATTAAAGGATAGTTATGCTGTTTGCATGGGCTATATATAGGTAATACAAACAAAATCTCATGCGAACAACCTGCTAAGAAGTCACTTATAAGATGGCTTGTTTGCTAATTTCTCCAAGTTATGACATCTTCACATTCTGCAGTCACATTATATCTGAAAATTAATTATGTAAGTGCACTTTTTATTATTTGAGCAGTAAATCGACAGTGCATTAACTTTTCACCCAAAATTCTAACTGGAAATGTATGTGAACAGAACAAATTGAGAAGGCTTGATATCATAAATGGTAACTTCAAAACCTTCCAAAGCATGTGAATGCAACATTAATCTTTATGGATATCTCGACCTAAGCTTGTACATAAGCTTTCACTCTCTTTATTTCTTATAGCAGAAGTTTTCACACTCAATCCAAGGATCCCCTGTGACTGCAGTTTTTGTTTCAAACCATTTCTGCTTTTAATCATTATTTAATTGTCACTATTTGCATAAATTATTGGAGAAAATTCTAGAGATATATACACCAGCTAACCATTACCAAAACGTTTCTATTTACCAAACCTGCTTAATTTAATGTTGCAGAAAGCCAGAGCCCACTCTAGCATCAGGTACAAGGCAGGAACCAAGTCTGAATAGGGTGTCACCCTGTCACAAAGCAGACTCTTCATTCATACTTGTTTATAAAATAAGAGCAGATAAAGACTAGCAAAATAAAAAAGAATTTTAAACAAATGAAATGGTAAGAAACTGATTGGAAAAAGCAAAGTCTGAGCACCTGGTTTTCATCCTTAGCATTTACAAGTAAAATATAGTAAATTATGTAACACAGAATATACGATAAGAATACCCTGAAATATAATATAAATGCCTTTCAGGTGAAGAAGGAAAGCAAAGTCATATACAGTGCATCCAGAAAGTATACATAGCGCATCACTTTTTTCACATTTTGTTATGTTACAGCCTTATTCCAAAATGGATTAAATTCATTTTTTTCCTCAGAATTCTATGCACAACACCCCATAATGACAACATGAAAAAAGTTTACTTGAGGTTTTTGCAAATTTATTAAAAATAACAAAATTGAGAAATCATATGTACATAAGTATTCACAGCCTTTGCCATGAAGCTCAAAATTGAGCTCAGGTGCATCCTGTTTCCCCTGATCCTCCTTGAGATGTTTCTGCAGCTTAATTGGAGTCCACCTGTGGTAAATTCAGTTGATTGGACATGATTTGGAAAGGCACACACCTGTCTATATAAGGTCCCACAGTTGACAGTTCATGTCAGAGCACAAACTAAGCATGAAGTCAAAGGAATTGTCTGCAGACCTCCGAGACAGGATTGTCTCAAGGCACAAATCTGGGGAAGGTTACAGAAAAATTTCTGCTGCTTTGAAGGTCCCAATGAGCACAGTGGCCTCCATCATCCGTAAGTGGAGGAAGTTCGAAACCACCAGGACTCTTCCTAGAGCTGGCCGGCCATCTAAACTGAGTGATCGGGGGAGAAGGGCCTTAGTCAGGGAGGTGACCAAGAACCTGATGGTCACTCTGTCAGAGCTCCAGAGGTCCTCTGTGGAGAGAGGAGAACCTTCCAGAAGGACAACCATCTCTGCAGTCATCCACCAATCAGGCCTGTATATGGTAGAGTGGCCAGACGGAAGCCACTCCTTAGTACAAAGGCACATGGCAGCCCACCTGGAGTTTGCCAAAAGGCACCTGAAGGACTCTCAGACTATGAGAAACAAAATTCTCTGGTCTGATGAGACAAAGATTAAACTCATTGGTGTGAATGCCAGGCGTCACATTTGGAGGAAACCAGGCACCGCTCATCACCAGGCCAATACCATCCCTACAGTGAAGCATGGTGGTGGCAGCATCATGCTGTGGGGATGTTTTTCAGCGGCAGGAACTGGGAGACTAGTCAGGATAAAAGGAAAGATCTTTCAGCAGGACAACGACCCTAAGCACACAGCCAAGATATCAAAGGAGTGGCTTCAGGACAACTCTGTGAATGTCCTTGAGTGGCTCAGCCAGAGCCCAGACTTGAATCCAATTGAACATCTCTGGAGAGATCTTAAAATGGCTGTGCACCAATGCTTCCCATCCAACCTGATGGAGCCTGAGAGGTGCTGCAAAGAGGAATGGGTAAAACTGGCCAAGGATAGGTGTGCCAAGCTTGTGGCATCATATTAAAAAAGACTTGAGGCTGTAATTGCTGCCAAAGGTGCATTGACAAAGTATTGAGCAAAGGCTGTGAATACTTATGTACATGTGATCTCTCAGTTTTTTTTATTTTTAATAAATTTGCAAAAACCTCAAGTAAACTTTTTTCACATTGTCATTATGGGGTGTTGTGTGTAGAATTCTGAGGAAAAAAATGAATTTAATCCATTTTGGAATAAGGCTGTAACATAACAAAATGTGGAAAAAGTGATGCGCTGTGAATACTTTCCGGATGCACTGTATACAAACACTGCAGAAACCAAGAGTTCTATAACTTCTTTTTTGGCTTCACTCCATCTGGGCAGTGTCTGTTGATTTTTGCTGTTTACTTGCACATGGCCTCGTTTTCCCATTGTTTGGCTGTTATTCCTGACTCCTGGACAATCCCCACAGGCTCTCAAACATCCTGCTATTGTCAAAAGTCATACAAATGGACTATGAAGGCAAGCACATAGTGGAAAGTGCCTAAAACAAAGGAACGCCAGAAAAGGGATAAAATATTAATCATGAAGACTGGACATATGTATGGCTGCTGACGTAGCACTTGAATTTTTATTTTGGCCTGCATGAAAACATGGACTGCTAGGAAGAATCCAGTGATAGATTTATTGCTGCAGCCTTGGCACCCTCAAACCGCTTACACTGCTTTCTTCCAGACTAGAATGTTAAGCAGAAGAATATCAAATGAAACTATCAAAGAACTGTGTTATTGCAAGTGAAACAAAAAAAATCAAACTTAAGTTATTACAGAAGTGAAGAGTGGTGTTGACTAGAAGTTTGTTTCTGCCTTGCACTTAATGTTCTTGGGATAGATTCTTGGCTTCCACAACCCTTAAATTGGTTTTAGTAGGACCAGTGGATGGATGGAAGGGAGAATGGATAGATCAGTAAGATGCTTCAGCAAGCACCTTTGCTGCCAAATTAAAATGGAGTGTAGATCAGAAATACATTGACATTTGTGAAATTTGATCTAGATACCTGTAAAAAAAACAACAATCATATAATATTTATTTTTTAAAGAATGCTTAATGGTAAATGCCATTACATGGTTCTTTACAAAGCAAAGTTAGATCATTTAGAATAATAGATTAGATAATTAATCCACTTATTCATGGACCTGCTAATTTAACTCAGACTACCACATGGCCACAGCCTGTCTCAGTGTCTCACATACAAATAAAGTGAAGCAAAGTAAGAGTTATCATTAATGTAATATATATGTAGTTTGGGGATTAACAATAAAAAAGCACATTAAGAAAACCCCCTTTAGGCACAAAGAAAACAAAGTGAACATGCACACTGCATGCAGACAGTGACTTGGGTGGCATTCTAACTCAATCTCGGATTAGCATTCAGCCTTAACGAAAGGTAATGTCAAACAGAGCTGACTACCAGTATCTCAGAGTCAGTATGTTTGTAACAGTATAGTCATGTATATTCGGTACCTCAAAATGCTGATCTGAAATGCATTTACTAATTTAAACCATGACATGAAAGATTATGCCTTGCTGAAAGAGCCTTTCTATTGTATTACTACCTGTAACTGGATTATTGTAAGATATCGTTAAAGATAAACACTCAACTTTTGCAGTACAACAGTGCCTGGGTGTCAGGGTTGATCAGGGCCGTTTGGTTTTATGGGGTCCATCATTACAACATAAAACAATGAAAAATGTGACAGTTAACAGGAGAACATTCAGTCCATCAAACTAATTTGTTTACTTATTTGCTAAGCTGTCCCAATATCTTGCCTAGAAACTATTTTAAGAATGTCAAGGTTTCTGCTCCAACTAGATGACTTAGCAGTTAGTTTCAGATTCCCACTGCTCTCTGTGTAAAGAAGTGCTTCCTGGCTTCAGTCTTAAATGCAGCCATTCACCGATAATGATTCCCCTCTTCATGGATCTTCTGCTTAATAATAAGGGGATGGGAAACAGCACAAACTGTTAAAGTGATCAATGTATTAAAGGTCCTATCAATGATAGACCCTGCAGTATTCACTACGAAAGGGAGTCATAGTTAGACTCAGATCAAAGAAAAAGAAATCCACACAGCATGAATTCAGTGCATCTTTCATACAGGTGAACACATCACCTTCCATTTAAATATTAAAATGAGTTAGCAATTTAAGAGAGAATAAATATAAAATGTGACTTTGATTTTCTTGTTTCTGTTATTTGTAAGTCTTAGTTAATCCTAATCTTCTGAAAGCATTTAGACGAGAGATCATTATAGAAAATACCTTGTGCTTAAAGCATATATGGGGGTACTCTAACAGATACAAGTGTAGATATGCAATAAATGATAACTTCCTCAGTAAAATCCACCACAGCTGTGACCTAAATCGCTATTTTAATGGAAACATACTTGACAAAATATGTTTGTCTGATAACTCTAACTTGGCCCAAAAGTAAAAACTGTGAGAATGGACATGTGCATGTGTGTGCCAAATAATGGACTAGCCTTTCCTTTAAGGATGTTTTTTGCCTTGCTCATAGTGCAGCCAGGATAAGGGTTTATCCCAATATCCTGACTAAATTCCCTATCATGGTCTCATCCATTCTGGTCCCATAATTGTACAAAATGGCTGCCATAACATCATCCAGGTGGATGCTACACATTGGTGGTGGTTAAAGTGGTTCTCTACTGTCTATGAAAAGCACTTTGAGTAGTCAGAAAAGTGCTATATAAATGTAATTATCATTATTATTCCTTGTGTGTGACATCAGGTTTGCTCTTTCCCAATCTCCTGCTACTACATGAGCCTGGACTATTACAAATATACTGTATATACTAGTAGCAATTAAGCAAGTCATTTAATTTTCAAGTGAAATGGATAACACAATTATCATGGTAATACATACAGGAACAGAGAAATGTATAGAATACTAATAACCTGGTTATGAACTGGACTGAGAGTTTCAAACTCCCAGCTAAATAATTATGTAGAAGCAAGTCAAAGAACAATAAAAGACAGACATAGATGTTAATGGACACATATCAGTATCAGCACCACCATAAGCAAAGTTTTCTAGCAAAATAAAGTGCAGCTATGCACTGCACTCCTCTCCTGTAGTAAGAGGGTCAGGATATAGACAATCTCCATTGAAAAAGTTTGGTGTCTAGATGTGTATAGTGGTTAATCCATCTATATCTAGGTAATAGTTTTCAACCTCCTGCATGAACTATGTCTACTTTCCCACCAGAGGAGTTATATTCCATATACCAAGAGTTTCTACAGTTTCCATTTACTAAGGGCTAGTATGCCTGGATCTGTTCTACTCATGACTACCACTTACTTGATACTGCAACAAACCCCCACCTTTCAGTTGCAGATGGTGTTATGACACTTGAAGTGGCAAGGATTATTGAGGACACCAAAACAATCAGGAAATGATTGAGGAATGAGAAATTGAGGTGAAGGAAAAGCTGGTTAAAATACAAGAAACATCAAAGAAAGAACAAGTAACCAGAAAGGGCAAAGCAAAAATCAAATGTCAGATACAGAAGAGGGTAACCGGAACACAAAATGCTAATGCTAGGGCCTAGTTGGAAATAAAGTTAACTATAAAGACTAAAAAGTTTTAGCATCCACCAAGTGATAATGTATAGTGCAGCTGCTACCATATTTATAGTGTAACTTCAGTTACATCATTGTCACAATGATCAAGCTCACAAGACCTGCAAAATGGTATTGCATAAATACAGAAAACTAAGTAGTCAATGAAAATTCATTTTTAATTACAAAGCTAAATATAAAAATATTGGAAATTGATTGCTCATGATGAAAAACTCCAGCATAGACAAAACACACATATAAACAAACATAAATACAACTAGTTAGCTTATGCCGCTTCTTTAAACTCAAACCTTACAATGCTATATGTATCACTGAACCACCAGAAGTTCACATGTTAGCATTTTGCCCAAGCCTGTTTCTTGGAATTAGTAGAACCCCTGATATGGAGGAGGTTTAATTTAATTAAATCCCTGTGGCATGTAGTGTGGTAAAATGGATAAAGAACTGAACTTTAAACCTTGAGGTTACTGATTCATTTTGCCTCTGCCATATCGTGTGATGGCAATTATTTAAAAAATACTATAAATGGTTGTGATGTATTCTGGTCTCAAATAAATGGATTAGCGAAATATATAATAATAATAATTTCTGGAGTCTTATTTTTATATTCATCTTAGTCTTGCCCTTCTCTTAGACTAATTTGCTGCATGCAACAATAATAATAATAGAAATACATAGAAATCATTGAAATATACAAGCCCTTCCACCACACTGAGGTGCCACACAGCAAATGCTACAATATAACAAAAAACATTTTACAGAGAGATGTAAAAAAACTGAACAAACACCAGTACATAGTGTTCTTTGTACATAATCAATCATTGTTAGCACACAATCAATTCTCTGTACATCAGCAAAGTAAAGCAAAATCTCTATCTCAACCCTAACTGTATATGTAAGAATTTCAGTGTATTCTACATGTTGCAACAGTGATCCTATACCTATACACTAATTAAAACTAACAGTAAGCAGCAGCTCCACGACCAAGAGGACCAGGGAAAAGTAAGAAACAATGTGGTTGAGGGCAGAGAGGTTAGGCAAGGGGCCTAGACATGTAGTGTCAGACAGTGCACAGTAATACATGAAAAGATAAAGTGCCCTTTTGAAAGGACACTGCTCAGAGTTGCAAGGGTTTTGTTTGAGGTTTATTTAGCACAAAGCCTATAGCTGCTAATGAGTCATAGTACTTAAGGCCAATGTTCCTGTGACACGAAGGTCAGTAATTGTAGTTAGACATTCAGCGCCTGAAGCTCAGGCAAGCACGCACCCATAGGGGGCACTACTTAACTAAACTGACCTGATCCCAAATACTGTACAACTTTTTAAATGTGACTGTCAATGGCACACCCAGCTCCTGCTTTGTTGTTTTCTGACAACATTTGACATACCTACTAGTGTGACCTGACTCAACAAATATTTGGCTTTTGATTCTAAGCCTGCGTAACAGTATTCATTGCATATGTGGATGAAAACATTTGACATTCTTACTGTCTTCATCAATTCATCAATTCTCTGGGCCCTTTGTTACATTTAAGTTCCCTGTATTTTGTTATCATTTAATGATGTTTACTGATTATAAAAGGCCCAAAAAATAGATAAAGTCAATTGATTTTAACATGTTAATCACACTTTTATTACTCACGCCTCCTGCTGTTCAAATACTCTAAGCTGACCTCACATCTTAAGACTAACAGTCATGTGACTTCAAAATACACACAATGTAGCCTGTTATGAATCACAGGGCGTATCATCTCAAGTTCATATGCTACTATATCATGCAGAGGCTTATATTGCTGGTTCATTCCTGCTGCAGCTACACAATATGCCCACTATAACACTTCAGACTTCAGTGAAGACACAGCAATGCAAAATTCTTAAAGAACAGCTATGTGCTATCATGAGTCAAAAGTGAAAGAATCCTCTAAAAAAGCACAATCCATTCTAACAGGATCATCAAAAATGATTCTTGCCTCTTATGAAGTGCTATAACATGCCCAGTACAGCAGATTATTCCATTTAACACTACATCTGTCTTTATAATACAGATAATAAAATCAGAGAATAAAAGAAAAAGCAGTAAACACAATTTGCCTCACAAAAGCACACCTTATGCTGTTTAGCATATTCAACCAGCACTACTATTAGAAAGAAAGCATTAACATTATGGAAAAGATTCTTTTTTCAGCTCCATCCTTCACTGTGTTTGTGCTTATTAAGCCATTAATGTAAAAGGAACTATAAAAATAAAGACAGTGCCCCATGCATTACTCCTTTTGAATACAATTTAACTTGTCTTCTATCAGAACACCTTAGCATTCAGCAAAACATTCACTTCATTAACACTACATTAGATCCTCAATCAGCTCACAGCTGATAGTTTAAGCAGAGAAAAAGAGATTAAAAGGGGGAGCCATTTTAGATGAATTTCAGCCAGTCTACGAAGAAAACTGCAGACATTTGGTTGATGTGATGAAACAGGACTTTTCAGATGGACATTGTTTTTCACTGGTCATAAGAAACAATATCTATAAAAAACTATGCATTATTGTATGGGAAAAGTGCTACATATACAAAAGGGAGATTATATCTTTAAAAGATCTCTCATAAAGCAAAGGGGCAAAACGTTACATGTAGCCAATTCACACCGGGCTGTGTCTATGTAATTAATTCCCAGACAGCAGGAAACATCAATGCTTTTCCCTAAAATGATTTTCCTTCTCCACAAGAAAATAAGGAGTGTAAACAGCAAAGTCATTTCCTGTAGGTTGAAGGAAATGCTTGGGTAATAATGCAAATCACAGAACATCCTTACACACTGCTTTGGCAAAGGGTTTTTTAAAGGAATATTTGATGACTTGGGCGATAATGAAATCTGCAGCATTAAGCGGACTTGGCAACTTGGATAGGCATTTCTTTTTTGAGTCCTTTTACTTGGAAACAAAAAATTATAACATAATTTAGTCAAACAAATGAAGTAACGTAGCAAATGCAATATTATGCTTTGAAAACAAATCTATGGAACTCAACACTCAGCATAGACTTAAATAAGATAGGTACCTCTACAGATGTGATGTGCACTACATACTTACACTATATAAAGACACACAGCAGCTGATGTCTCATGAAATGACCATGTAAGTGTTGTAAGGTTATCTGCAAAACAGCAGTAACAGAGGTGTAGACTGGAAACCAAAATGTAGAGGAGTGACAATGACTACAAATGCTGAAGAAAATGTTTCAACAAAGCAGAATGAATGTTCAGAGGTTTAAAATACAAAACATATCAGGTTCACATAGTTCATGAAAACCTTAACTACATAAAACAGATTCCTGAGGGTGCTAGTCAATATATTCTTGGGCTACTGCTAAGGTCACAAGGTCACACCCTTTTAGTGATTTTATTGTCTTTTTATACATCAAATACTCATGCTGAAACAACTCCTCAGTTTGCACACACTTTTGGCACTAATGTCTAAGAGTTGTTTCTGAACTGGCAGTTTAGATTTGTGATCATTTTCTTGTTGAGTTTGTTATTTTGTTGCATTTTTATTTCCTGTTTGGCCACACTGTTATCGACATAACCTACTCTTCTGCTTTTTAATGTGATAGACATAAACATGCTTCGTTAAGACCATTATATGTTAGCCCAGTGAGCTGCTTACTGTGAAGGTCTGAACCTGGAACCTAAGATGGTTGCATTGGCAAAGAGAACAGGTTTTAATATTAGCAGTGTTCAGATCTCAAAGTGCCAAGGATATTTATTTTTTTTTTTTGCTAGTGGTGAGTCAACAATTTGTATGAAACTGAATTTGCAGCAAAGGTTAAAGTTTCACTCTATTCAATTTTGCAAAAATCACATAACTGAATAAGAAGAAAGCATTTCGCTTTGCATTAAAAACTTTTTTAGGGTTAGGGTTAGTGCCTAGGAACAACAAATAGAAATACAAGGAATGACAAGAAACAATCAAAGTACGCAAAGGACTCAGTGAGTCGTGAAAAGACATCTGTATTTTCAATTCATCTGCAGTTCTTCTCCATGTGCAAAAGAATGGGAAAAATTTTAGTGGTGCAAGCACAACTGAATAAGCAACACTATTCTGGAAAAGCTTAATTTTGCCCGTCACAGTTTTGTATTGGCCTTAATTAATCAGTTGTGTATGTCATATGCCATTTTTTCACCAGCACTTCCAAGGATGCCTGACCCATTCCCAAAACATAACATTATCTAACACGCCACCAAAATTTTATTAGCCCTGTCGCATTCCCAAAAGACACTTTTCCCAATTTTGTTTTCATCTTGGTCCATTAGTGAATTTTTGAGAAATTATTACAGCAGAGTGCAGTTAAATTTAAATAATTAAATTTAATTAATTAATTAATGTAATTAAGTTAAATTAAAACTTACAGTTTTAATGGAGTTAGATGCTTGAGTGGCTAGTCAGTATGGAAACATGAAAGGGAAGCACACATTTCAAATTAGAAGGATATGAAAAAAGGACAGACTTTCATAGAAAACAAATAAATTGGAAGCCCCACACATGCATTAGTGCTTGCCCATGTGGGACACCATCTCAGTGTTGATTAAGTGTGTAAAGGAGAATGCTGACAATGTGATACTGACAGTGTTCTATTTAGGAACAGCATGAGAGTCTTCCCAGTTTATATTTTTTGTTCTGGTTGCATTTCCTGTGGCCCATAAAAGGGAATGTGAAGTAGTCATTCTCATTAGGTTTTTAGAGTAAGATGTTGCTATTTATTACTGCTCAGCAAAGCAAGTCAGGATACTGAGATGAACCTATGGCAATACTACCGAGAGGACTTCAATTCCTAACAGTAAGCTGGAATGCACAGGGGCCTGCGGGAGGAGGTCTTGATCATTATTCACATTAACAGAAGTCAGCATTCACTGGAAAATGATCAAAGCAGAGCTATACCAGTCTTTTATATACAACGCTGAAGTCATAAAAAGTGGCTTTACTTTGTGATGCTGGTCAAAAGTATAGAACCAGGAGGCAAGGCTTTGAGTTTGCAGAATGCATATCTGTGTATGATGTGATTCATCAATTTAAGGTATGTATATACTAAGTGATAGCTAATTATTGTATATTCCATAGCACCACAGAAAGATTTCTGTGCTCAGCCAACACTGGAACACTAACAGGGCCTTCCTAATTACTCTGGAGTATTTTGCACGCTGTTTAAAGGGGATAATTTTATTAACAATTATTTGTTAACTAAAAAAGAATATTTTTAGATTACAAAGTCAGTATATTTCTAAATAAATATTCATGCAGACCTCCGATAACAACTTTGGTCAATATCAAGAATCAGAAAGAACAATCTTAAGGAGACTCCTCACCTTGGAATAGGGTTAGTGGAGGATGTTAATCTTAAATATATTAATTTGGCAACAATAAGAAAACCACCAATATGAAAAATTAAAATAAAGCTTTGCAGCAAGATTTTTAGTTTTGTATTTAGAGTGATAAAGGATTAGGTAATATATAAATTTACATGTACAGTGCTTGATCAGCTCTTTCTTGAATTTTGTGTGGAACTGCTAGATGTAATTTTTGTCATTTTTGTCCTGATGTGATTCGAGTTCTTGCTTGTGCTCCCTGGCTTTATTTTGCCTGCTGGTGAATTTTTGGTGAATGATTTCCTGATGATGTAATCTGTAGCTGATGCTGAATGTGCTAACATGTAAATAAATTGAATAAAAGACAAAAAATACATAAATATTGCCAAACAAATAATACATTAATCTCAATGGTGTGCCAATAAGGGGTAGCTTTCATTCTGAATTAATATTTTTTCTTAATCACTTTATTGGCAACGTCACTGTAGCACCATTGAGTTTATGTCTTGGACACTGTTGTCTATGTTGTCAGTGACAGCTTTCGCAGCCAGTCATGTTTTTATGGTGGCGCTGTCAGTGGCATCATAATTACCAGTACTATTTAAGATGCTGTTGCAGTAATGCAGGTGTTCAAGTTTCTGAATATTTAAAAACTAACTTTGTGTGTGTAGCTATTTAGGAAAAGGAATTCAAGGCAGTTAGTACTCTTGGCTTTGTGCTCACAAATTAGTCATTTAGTCAAAATGACCAAAAGATGTTGCCCATGATGCATCTGTCTTTAATGATTTTATTGATTCATTTAATCCCATTACTGTGTATGTTTAAATCCAATTAATATGCAAATTTACAGCTACTCAGACATTTCTTGTGCTTATTTTGGAAATGTTGTGACATTTATAAAAACTTTCTCGTGCTTCTTATCACAGTAGAAAAAGCATGGCTTTTAGAAACAACTTAAAAGAAATCACAATAAGGAATTGGTAATGTAAACGAGTTAGTAACTATAAGGATCTAATAATATATTCTGTATATTATTTGCAATATTGCTAAAATATCATTCCTTTTTACACATTTACATGAATTTAATTCAATGGTTATTATTTCAACTTAAAGCTAATAAACAAAGTGATTTGATGGTGTAGTGGCCAGTTGGGGATGCTTGCACTTAGGAGGATGAGCTTCAATCGAAGTGCAATGTGTGAATATTCGGTTAATAAATACGTATTGGTTTTTTTCCTTAATAAGGAAGGAAGCAATTTTTTTTTAAATAAAAGAGTAAACATGTGTATGTCTCCACTGTTGTAGTGTTCATTACAACAAGCAAATTAATTACTAACTTCAGTTACCTTGTGCTACTGACCTCTGGAATGGATAACAGCAAATTTAGCCTTTTATTTTCTCTCAACATATCAACTCTTTTGTTCAGTACCTTTTGCTCTCTCCCTGAAACCCCAACAGCAGTTTAAAATGTCTGGACTGGAAAATGTAGGGGTGGGTGTTTTAAGAAGAAGCCCTGTGGGTGTAACCTTTGCAGGACAGGCTTTCGCTGCTATTCACTACACACTTTTTTATGGGTTGTTCCCAGGCGTGTATTTTCATTTGAGAATTACATCTGACACTAGTCTGGTGCTGACCTTATTCCACACAAAAGATCTGCCAGATATCAATTCTGGAACACCCTAAACTGCCTTCCCTAACCCTATGAACACAACTTTTATCACCCTTTTCTTGGGACACCTTACATTACTAAAGGGACGTACGAAGTGGTACCCAAAAATAACCAGAATCTGTACCTGATGAGCAATCTAGACTTAGTTGAAAATTTCGCGCTAGGTGTAACATACTAACAGCATTCTGTGGCAGTCTGCCAAGTGGTGTTGCTCGGTATTGTTCATATGGCATTCTGTGTCGGTTTTTCCTGGTGCTTGGTGCTTTTTCTGCGATTTTTGTGATGGGTGATCATAAAGAATAGCGAGTCTACGTTAAATTTAGTTTTCTTTTAGGGAAAATATCTGCTTAAACTGTAGTGATGCTTGAAACTGCTTTTAAAGAGTAAGCTTTAAGTAAAACACAGGTCTACGAGTGGTTTTCGCATTTCAAACGAGGGGAAATGTCACTTGATCTTGCTCTATGTGACTTTTTCTTGTTCCCACATATAAAAAAAGAACTCAAAGGAAAATGTTTTTTTTACCATGGAGGACATCAAAGAAAAATCACTGCAGGCATTGGACAACATTCCCCTTCAGCAATTCTAAAAATGTTTCCACCAGTGGGAAAACCGTTGGGATAAATGCATTCATTCACATGGAGAGTACTTTGAAGGAGACTAAAGGTTCAGTAAGTAAAAATGATTAAAAAAAAATTTTTTTTCAATTCTGGTAATTTTTGGGTACACTCTCGTATATCATAGCAAGACTACAAGAATATCTATTGCACTCTACCAAAGCATTTTACATGGCAGCTTTTGCATCCGTGTCCTAACCAGGGGTCTCATATATAACGCCATGCGTAGAATTCACACTAAAACATGGTTTATGGACAAAAATGTAAATGTGCGTAAGCACAAAAAATCCAGAAGCAAAAATATCTGCATACACCAAGTTCCGGACACTTTCCCTTTATAAATCTGAATGAAAGTGAAATTTAACACACGTACACACGCCTACTGCCCCACCCCAACTCCTCCCAGAATTTCACCTATTTTAATATGCAAATCCATACACATATCACCTTCCATTCAGGGTTTGGTTAAAAAACAATGGAAAAGGCACATTAAAAAAGGATAGAATTTCAGCAAATGCGAAGTTGGGGCAAGGAAAAATGTACCATTTGTTGGCTTACACAGTGGTATAAGAAACAAAAGCATGGCAGAGACACTCAAAAGTTCAAGTTCAGAAAGTTGCTCAGTGCCTGAAAGAAAAAAAGAAGTG
The DNA here is from genome assembly GCA_026402145.1 of Polypterus bichir lapradei. Taxonomy (NCBI): domain Eukaryota; kingdom Metazoa; phylum Chordata; class Cladistia; order Polypteriformes; family Polypteridae; genus Polypterus; species Polypterus bichir. The sequence continues at coordinate 22,229,874 of JANRMT010062827.1, forward strand.
GTCAGATATCACAGTCGACATGAAAAGGCAAGTCGCAGTCTACTGTCTGTTTATTCTGTTTCAGACAATATTACAAAAACTGCCCCCCGTGCAATAGTCAGGTGGTGATGATGCTGCTATGCCGAGCACATCTTTGGGCGCTGGCTGCACACACACCTCTGCTGGAAGGCCATCCTGTGCTGACGGACTGTTCTGGAGTCACAAAATGCAATAGTGGATGCTGTAAGAGATGTGTCCAATGAACTAAGGAATATAAGGGCTGTACTATGTGATATTGGCCACAAATGAAATGAATTGGTTAAAAAATAAATGCTGCATCTGATTACCTGTTTTTACATTCAATTAATTACATTCAAATGAATTTGTAACACTAACTGCTCTGGCTGATCAATTGGTGGTTTAGGGTCAGGTTCATCATAGCGCATCTGCTCAGGTACATGCTTGCATACTGTAACACACTTTCTGCGCACTATGGAGTAACACATTAATAGAGTGGAAATGCTTTACATTTACATAAGCAAATTCATTCTCTGAAAGTGTCTTTATAGCGCAGAGACAGCACCGAATGCCACAATGGACTGATTCTCTGCTCTTTACTTTGAGGTGACACCCTATCGTTAAAAGGACTGCTTGCCTTTTGCCGCACTAGTTGGGAAAAAGCACCTGTGGCTGTACGGAGCTGCCATTCTTATAGGTTTTCTAGCCATATATAATGTAATATCAGCTCATTCTTTTGGTGATTCATCCCTGGCTGATGTAAATTGTCCGGCATCAAATGCAATGTGCGTGCAGTTGACCACTCTGATTACATTTAGAAAACAGGATTTTGCTACGAATTGCTCTTGTATGTTTGCCAGTTCAACCACAGTGTAAAGAAATCTTACTTATCTGAATGACAAGAGGATAATACCATCCTACACAGCTGGCATGACGGGATTCAGTGATTATTGTGAAATACCCAACCGGTCAGCAAGTTCAAGCTGAAAAGCTCCTGCTGCTAAAACCCGAGAGTGGGCAGAACATGCAAAGGAGCAGGTAGAGGACAATGCTTTAAACTCTGCCTTTGTAAAGCTGATGCCAGTTCAGCACATAGCTTCAAAAGGATAGCTCTTAGAAATCAAAATCTACTTAGAAGCCAGTAGTCATCATGTGTAAAAACACACTCTCTTCTAATCATTCCATTTGCGATGTCTTCTAACAATGCTGGAGCAGCCATGGTAGTTGGAATAGTTTGGCCATTCCGTGCACCATTACATTGTTACAGAATCATTACAATCAAGTGAATTACGTTTGCAAACAATGTGCAATTAATTTCGGTGTATTTTATAAAACCCGCATCATAGATGTGAGTCTAAAAAAGAAAAGTAGACCACAGAAACAGTATAACGCTTTGACGCTGGGTGCCACCAGTTTGCAAAACTAAACAGAAAACGGGGGACCGTGCCATGAAAACGTGTGTGGCTTTACGGCAGTACGAAGTGAGCATGGAAATGGATGTACGCAACATATTTGTATGTACGCACTGTTTATACATGAGGCCCCATGTCTTTTGTCACAATTTACTGAACTTTCTAACAAAGTCTGTATTGAGTTTGAGTGGAAAGCAATGTCCATTTAAAGGCAATCTGTCATGTTTCTTTTTCCCAGTTTCAGACTCTCATGCACATAAACTGAATAACTAATGTTATAAACTAAAAGCTAAGTTAGGTACTGACTCTAAACTGGCCCAATGTGAATGAGTGTGGGTATATGTATGAGTGTGTACTGCAATAGACTGACACTCTGTCAGGATGTTGGTTCCTATCTTTAACGTGGTTAAAAAGTTGATAGATGGATCTGGTGAAATAAAACCTGTCTTTATAAGGCATCTAAGTGTTTAAATATGCATTGTATTTCTTCTGTTACTCTCCAAATCCAGTAACAAAAAAAACAGCAAAGGCACATTGTGTATTTAAAACCTTTACAGAAAGAATGCAACTAATTCAAGCTTAAGTAAAAATGGATAAACACACATCTCAAACAGAAAACTTCTGTTTCCAAATCTAACAGAAAAAAATTAAAAAATGCTGACATCTGTAAAAGGTGTGAACCTATGTTCTAAATTGTGGCTTACTTGTTTCACCATCTGGGTTTAATTCTTATATGTGGATGGCTACATCCAAATACAATGTTATATGCTATGTAATTTTATGTAAAAGCGAGACTCACTTTGACCAATGATTTTAATAGAATTGGGGTGTACTGTATGAGGGAGCATGTTTGTCAGAACTTTTATTCATTAGTTTTGAAACAGACATACACAGCTTTTTCTGATGCATAACTTGTGTCTCAGGCAGTATAAATATTACCCATTAGGGCTTAGTTTCTTAACATTCTTATAATTTGATATTATTAGGAAATGAGACAGAATAAGAGGTGGCATTTTTCTTATCCTGGTATGACTGGTTAGCTTAAATCCAGTGCACACACTAAAATAAAAACAGCAAAAAAGAATAAAGTGAACTATATCAGACAGACAGACAGACAGACAGACAGACAGACAGACAGATAGATAGATAGATAGATAGATAGATAGATAGATAGATAGATAGA
>JANRMT010062827.1:22232475-22287403 GCA_026402145.1 Polypterus bichir lapradei
AGATAGATAGATAGATAGATAGATAGATAGATAGATAGATAGATAGATAGATAGCACTTTATTTGTCCCTAGGAGGAAATTTGCACTATTACAGAAGCTCAATCTACTCAACACATATAAAAGATTAGTAAAATCGTTTTCATCTGCCATTTTCATGCAACGCTCAGTTTTCTTCAAAACCATACAACATATAGTATACATCTATATATCATTTTTTTTGTCTTCATTAGGAGTATACAATAATGATACTCTCATGTCAATACGGACATACGTCAAACATAACACCTTATATACTTCCGCTGTGCTTAGAACAATAATGGTTCAGTGGCATGTTAGCAGTTGTTAAATAAAGCCTATGTAATGGCACATGCTTACAAATTGTAAAAAGGCATAAATGTTCCATTGCCAGCAAAATCATGATTGGTGATCATGCAGGAGAAGTTGTATTTCTTCTGCATATTAAGTTAGATACTGGCGATAGTTCAGAAAGCAGATTACCATTCATCTTGCATAGATGACAATTTCAAAAAATTTTTGCCTTTGCTATAACTATAAATAAATCTCAGGGCCAGAGTTTTGACTGTGTTGGAATATAGCTATGGACCGATTGTGAGTGAAGAAAGCTACTGTGGGGGGGAGGGGGGGGGGTTTATATACCATAGCCAGGCAGGGGCACACCCCCCATTAAAGAAATAATGATTATTATGCTATGATAAACAACAAATCCTGTCTCAAGTACACAACCAGAATGACAGAAAGGAAATAAAACTCATAAGAAAGAAAAATAATTTGGCTTAAGATATAAAGAGTAGTCATAGCCGTCTCAGTAGGAGCCCCAGTAGAGTTTCTTTACATACTTCTGCTGAATAATCCATTGGCTGAAAGTACTTAATGCTAGTGTTTTACAGAGGAGGTGCAGTATTTTTCATAATAGCTATCAGTTTTGTCTTCATTCTTTTCTCCGCTTCTCCCTTTGAGGGGTGTGCAACATAACTGAGAATGCCTTTTTAATTATCTTGTAGGATCAGTGGACTTAACTTGAAGTGATGTTACAGGGCAAAATTGTACCACAGCATAGAAAATCACACTTGCTATCACATAGTTGTAAAGTATGTGACTCCCGGCATTAAAGTTTGTGAAGTATCCTAAGAAAGTGCATAGTTGTTGTTATTAATTATTTGCAATGTTGTGGTATCAAGCTGTACTTCTTCTATTTTGCACATGTAGTCAATGCTTGCAGCTTATGAGAAAAAACACAAATAAAAAGAGAATATTTTTGCCTCCACTCCTTTGCAAGCTGTTCTAAAAGGTACTTTTTAGAATCATTTACTCCTCCATCTCGAAATGTCCCCATTACCAGATGCCACTGACTTTAAAACATCTGGTCATAATGCTTGTGGTCAGGTTCATCAGGTTCATTCAGGGTGGCAAACAGTTCACTCAATCTGACACATTTCCATCTCTTGTCTGCCAAAATCAACAACATAGTACACAGCTGCAGGCCTTACCCACTCATTTTATTTAACATTCCTTATGAAAACAATGAAATACAAATAACGCCTAATTTTAAAGAAAGACTGAACATTTTAAGGCCTGTGTTTTCAGTTCTTTTTAGTTCATATATAGATCACTCTACTTTTGTTGCACTAAGAAAAGCATATGGACATTACATCAAGAAAAAGGATGTACAGTACTTGTGCTCAGTTTAGGAGTTATACTTTTGCACATATAGGTGATGATGAAGACAGACATCATTTCCCATTGGTATTGCTCACAGTAGCCAATAAAGGGAATGCCCATCAGATTATTTTTCCAGCATAAGGCATATTCAAACACATGGAAGTCTGATACAGAGGAATAATGAAACCAGCTGCAGACTTGGCCTCAGATTAGAATCCTATGACTGTGCGCTTGGCCTTAGCTCCATGCTACCTACAGTATCTCATTTCATAAAATTATTTCTCTGCTCTTTCAGGTTTAGCTACTCTACCTTTCAATAATTATCCTTTGTTTAACTCACAAACCAAGTATTTGCTTAGTAGGATATTTTAATTGATTCCAACTGAAGGTAATTTGAAATGATTCAGCTTTGAGACACTCTGCAGGCTTGAATTTTGTCTACCCATGTAAAACATTAGGCATTTAGTAATTTGGCTGCAGTAGAATTACCCAATTTTTCCCATTTTCTCCCAAACAGACAAAGATTTCTGAAGCAGTAATCGTCCACCTATTTTTTAATAATCTGTGAAACTACTTCTGCACCCAGTGATTTCTAATTCAGAGTTATTACTCCCTACAATAACTCATTACTATCAAGGGTTCTTAAAACTATTAATCTGTAGCCTTATTTTACATAAATACAAAGAAAACTCTTCCAATAAATACCTATGAAGTCACTCGTGTTATGCCTACAAATGTTATTCATGACAAACCTACTTAATTATGTCATTCTTGACATACCCATTTCGAGGTGTTAGTAGTATGTACTAATAAAATGTAATGCATTCTTCATTCCAGCAGATGGTACATACAAGTGACACTATAACTTAATAATGTAAACTGAAATAGAAAAAAAATAGAGCAAATAAAAAAGACTGATCGATTACTAATACCATTTAAGTCCAATGACTGTCATGCCAGAGGGAAGTATCGATGATATGACCATCATTAAGCCAGCATTTAGTATAGGAATCTCTACAGCACCAGCAATTTTTGTGATACACCATCTGTTGGAGTGAAAAATGCAATGCATTATATTAGTACATACATCACAAAATAGATTCCAACAGATGTTAAAGTTGAATATGCCTGATCTTATCCAATCTTGGAAATTAAATCAACTATAACAAAGTCACCAGCAACTTATCCAATCTTATCTGATCTCAACATCTCACCAGATATTATCCAATCTTGGAAATTAAACCAACTATAACAAAGTAACCAGCATCTTAATTTCTTATTAATATTCCATCTCTAAATTTGTCATGTTGATCATTCTTCTTGACTTAATAAGCTGACACAGTTTATTCTACTTCTCTTAATGACAATAATGAGTGTGTTGAGATTGACGCTGGTTGATGCAAGCTAGAGTTAGATCCTTCAACACACTCCTTCACTCAGCTAATTAGCCATTTCCTCTAAAAGTGCTAGGGCCCACTCTTAGCCCTTGGACACCCTGCAACAGCACCTATTGGAGTCAAAACCTTAATTTAGGAGACAGAATTCAGTCACTATCTATTCAACATTCTGTGATTTGCTTATTATGGCTGTCAAATATCTGCTGAAAAATATTTGTACATCATGACTCACATCAGGGTTATGTTTACATTTGTGCAATTCTCTTGTTTTTTCATTTTCTATCAACATCAAAACATTCAGTTGCTTCATATTTATTTTATTGCTCGGTTCATGAATTATAGTAGCTACATAGGCTGAGGATAACTATAATGACAGAAAATACCTAATTATCTTTCAGAAATTGCACATAAATTGTCCTGGCTCTACAACTACAAAGCTGTGTAATGGAAAATGAACTGCCAGGGAGAATATCTGTAGTAGTATTCAATAGTCTGCTCTTTAAAACTCAGCTTGAAATAAAAACCTGGGAAACATGATGACCACAAAAAGACACAGATAACCATTTCCTCTTCATGCTAAGATGACCGAGGGGCCAAGAAAATTAACCATGGACAATACTATTGGAATGTTTTCTTTTGCAAATCTAAGAGAAAGAGCTTTTTTTCTTGGAAAGAAAATACTGTGATATGAAAGGAGTTTTTTGCATAATTGAAATTTGGACCTTGACAATGTCACAAGGGATATTTTTGGTTAAGTAACTATTTCTTGTTTTATTTAGCAAGACACATTAAAAACATTACACTCTTCATCTAATTTAATGTATTAGAGATTGGCTAGGAAGGGCCCTCCACAAGAGTCACCAGACAGATAGCAATAATGCCCTTAAATCACCTGTAAGTTATTTAGGCAAAAGTTGGAAAAAAAATTGAATTTAAATGGAAACGGAGCAGACGGCCACATTAAGTATACAAGGATCTTTAATTGTAAAGAAACACTGTCAAGATAAATGATAAAAAATCAAGGTTGATTTACAGTACATAATTTGAGTTCATGTCACTGAATCTCATCCTAGGCTCCCTGGTGATGTGACTGCAGGCCATGTAGCATGGAAGTCTATCCAGACACTTCATCTGATAAGTTTCAGGTGGTGAAGCAGTGCTTTAGGGCAATGCCCTTCACTATCTCCTTTAGATTTTCTTCATGACACAACTCTCTCGCATGTCAATAACTAGGGTCCATTTTTGTATGACAGATGGTCATATAATGATTTGATTTTATCAAAGTGTCACACAGTCTGTCCTCACTTTCTGACACAATGTATGGTATATGAAATCTTTTAATTGTCTTTTTTATAGAACTCTCAATTAAAGACCAAGAACGAGGCACATGAATGCAAAGGTAAGTCATTTTTACAAAACAGATGTATAAGTACCACAATAATTAAGAAATGTTACACATTGACCTATATTTAGTTTCTCAGTATTTTGCTGTGGCATTTGGTGCTGCAGCTCTACTTCTAAGCTGATTTCCTATTAATGGGAAAGACACCAGAGATGCTGGGAGCCTTAGAATTAAAGGATGAAAAAAGTCTGTTGTCATATTTGATTGCCAAGCACAAACTTATATTGCAGAAGAGGTAGAACAGCCAGTATGCATAGGTTCCAAGGATTTAGACTATATCTGACTTTGTATTCTAACTGATGATGGACCCTCCTGAGGTTTATTTGCTCAAGGGATGCTGGTGACTGTGGTTTTTGTTTTCCTCTCCTCTGTTGTCAACTGGTCCAAGCTCAACGATAATGTTAATAGACATATTGTTAAATCTGTTATGTTAATCATTTTGAAACAGCTTTCCTTTACTGTATGTATTGTATCAGGGGTAAGCAACATCAGTTCTGGAGAGCTGCAGTGACTGCAGACTTTTGTTCCAACCCAATTTCTTAATGAGAAGTCTGTTAATGCTATAGAATCACTTACTGTTCAAGCAACATTTTTTTGCTTTATTTTAGCTCTCTCCCTTGTTAAGATTTCCCAGTATTAATTGCTTATTTTAGTCTTAAATAGCTTTATTCACTGTCTTTATTTCCTCCTTATTAGCAAGACTATTTTGTTTCTAATTGAGCAACTGGGCTGCAACAAAATCCTGCAGTCACCGCCGCCCTCCAGGACCAACGATGCTCACCCATGTATTATGTAAATAGTAATTTATCTAGCTTGTAATTGTATTTTGTTTGTGGTATTTGTTGCATCACTCTGTGCCTGAAATCAGTGAAAAGTATGATACAAAAATAAACTGAATTGAATTGTACTGTAAGGCTTCAGACTCATAGGTTAAAATCATGGTTACCCTCAGTCCTCACCCCACTTTCCATATGCATTAGTTCCAGATATCATCATTTCATGTAATACGCCAAATTATTGTAAGTACCTATGGGGCAAGTATTGATGAATGTTATATTAAACCTTGATAAAGCATAAGTACCTGATTTCTGTTCATTGCTAAATGGCACCTGACCTACTGCCTAGGAATATGTTTTTGCAAAAGAAGTATGAATGGATAGATGGATGATTAAAACAGGCAAGTAGGGTCATAAGAGAGTTGGGAGATTGTTAGGCAGTAAATACCTGGGGCCTCATGCATAACACCGTGCGCAGAATTCACACTATAACATGACATAAGCACAAAAGCGGAAATGTGCTTACACACAAAAAGATCCAGATGCATATATCTGTGCGAATGCCAGCTTCCATGTTCTTCCGCTACATAAATCCCGGTCAGCGTGAAAATTAACACATGTGCACGTGCCTGTTGCCCCACCCCAACAAAAGGAAGTTGATTGAGTGACAGAGCGTGTTGGAGAAACTTGAAAGCTCAAGTTCACAAAGTCGAACAATGCCCGAAATAAAAAGAAGTTGTCAGATATTAAAGTCGCCGTAAAAAGGCGAGTCATAGCCCACCATCTGAGTGTCATGTGAAAGCTTATTAGGGTACAGAGAAAAAAAAGGCACACAGTGGGAAAAAAGCACGAAATGTCAAGTTTAATCTTGAAATTTCCACTTTAATCACGTAGGTTTTTCTGTTATTAAAGTAGAACATCATAACCTTCAACTTAAAATTGTTTAATTTACTACTTTCTCAAATCCCATCGTAACTAAAGTAGCACGTTAAATGCTGTGTTTTGTATTTGATCTTCTATGTGCTCTATGTGTGTGAATCACTACGTGCTTCTGGGCTTTCTCTTCCTCCGACAGAGCACAGAATCCATTACATTCATAATATTACAGCTCTCTGAATAATTAAAATACTGAGATGTATACGTGATATCATTTTCATGATGATATGAGTTAAAGCATGTTATTAAACATGGGAACACGGTGGTGCAGTGATTGTTCATGTCTCACGCAAGATGCTTGCTGCGCCATGCGTGACCTTCGATGAAATACTTTATTGTAGCAGTACTGTCTCTTTTAAACGTACTATCCTCCAATTCCTGTCCTTACTTTCCTTTCTCCAAATACCCAATTGCTATACAATCAGTCCTGTAATAGACGTTAAGCCATCTGTAAGCTTAGAACGCTGATTCTTCAAAACTTTTAAGGAACATTGAAATATCTTCGTAGTACATGTTTAATTATTCTATTCATCTATCCTTCCAGTGTCGCATCAGTAACAACTCTAAAGCAGTTATGGTATTTGGAATAGTTTGACCATTCTGTGGACCATTATATTGTTACAGGTTAATTACAATCAGATGCATTAAACTAATAAACAATATGCGGTTAATTTCAGTGTATTTATAAAGCCACGTCAGGGATATGGATCTAAAAAAGAAAGGGTAACCACACAGGAACAGTAGCACTGCTTTGACGCTGGGTGCCGCCAGTCTGCAAAACAGAGCACAGAATTTGCGGCAAGTTTAGGTTTTATACATCGCAATTTGAATGTGGAAACATTCTTAGGCAACATTTTTGTGCGTACGCACCGTTTATACATGAAGCCCCTGGTTACTGTTAAAGAAGCAACCTAAATGAGTGGTGTAATTAACATGAAAACAAGTATGAAGGACAGCATTCTGAGGTCATTATGATTCTAACTTTTCTTTCAGGTTCAAAGTGCAGCCTCCAGTAGTAGTCATAAGTACCACAGACATGTAAATCTAAATCAATTCTTCTCTTAGCTATGTTAATCTTCTATACTAGATTTTAATGCAAACTAATGTGATTTCTTTCATATAAATTTGACGTGCAATATTCTTGTCTGCTAAATTTAAAATGAAATGTTATTGAGATTTTGAAGGATTATGTGCTGCCTGTTTCCACTCTCTGACAATCAAATATACATGCATATACAGTATCGTCAAATATTTTAGTGGGGAAACACATTTTGTAATTACATTTTGGGGGACATGTTTTTATATCTTTCGCATATTTAATAAATGAAATATGAAGCATAACATCAACTGACAATATGGATGGCCACAGGTGTGTACCTTTTATTTGCATTCTTTTAATGTTTATTTTTTTAAAGGAAATCTATTGCTGCTTTATACCATATAAGATAAGAAACAGTGTTTTTAAAGACCGAGAATTGGTAGACAATAAAACAGTACTGCTTCTAATAATCCTATGATGTGAAACACTGAAGATGATAAGAATAAACCAAATTCTTCCATTGCTTGGTCACACCCCATTTTCAATACTAGGCTGACCCGCCTTTTAAGGCGACCAACTTTTAAGGCGACCAACTTTTAAGTTGACTACTTCTTAAGGCAATTCAATATGTAGATCAATTTGATATTTTATACAAACTCATTAATTTGGTTATATTGCATTTGAGCGGTATTACTTTAATACTCGTAGTTTCTGTTATTTTTGTGATGAAATTTAAACTTTTTTTCTATATTGAGGTCGCCCTTTTGAACCCCCCTGATATTTACTATGCGGTGAGGCATTTGTACTCCATCAACATTAATTATTTCCAGAGACATAATTTTGTCTATTTTTCCAGCGCATCGTGCACAAAAGCAAGGGAACGATGGAAGCACCAGAACTCTGCTCACATCATGTCGCTTCGTACCACAAGCTGCAAGGAGTAAGTCTATGATAAGCGGAATACCGCTACGCTTTCCACTCACGGGACGGAAGGACAATCCCGACCGCTTTTATATAGTAAGGAAGAAGAAGATATCGCACAGTCTGGAGTAGAAAATCATCTTTTACCTGGAAAAACGAAACTACAAATCTCATCGTGCATTGCAAAATGGAGGGGGCGTGTGTGAAACTCCGCTCCTGCGTAGCACTCACGGGACGGAAGGACAATCCCGACCGCTTTTATATAGAAGGATTATATGCTATATGTGCTCCAATGCACTGCCACCACTACTACTACATCTGCTACTACATTTTATTAATAGCCTTACAGTGTGTAGAATCTGCTGTCATCTGGTGGTTAATATCTAGTATTACCACAGTCATAATATTCCACCGTACAGTTTGCAGTAAGACATTCTCAACACTTGCAAACCTGTTCCTCAGAGCTCTTCAGACGATCAGGTACTTCAGAGTGACTGAACAGTTAGTCTTATTGTCAGTGTCTAGGTTTTGATCAAACACATACTGCAATACATCATCAAATGTGATCAAATGTAACGGGTCTGCCTCCAGGTGTAGTGTATACAGCATGGAGGATTACTAAATCCATTCAAACCATCCTGCTTTGATTTATTCAACCATTTTCCAAACCTATAGTATGTATTCCATTACACTGTCACATAGAGCAACAGTATATCCCAGAAGCATAAAGAGTGGAACATAAATCAACTCTAGATGGAACAGGAGTTCATGATAGTTTACACTCACCACATGCCCAGACCCAGTCTAACTATCCACCTTAAGATTTACCAAACAGGTGAACATGGCTCTCTTTGATATGCAGGAGGAAGTTGGAACAACCAAATAAAATACATGCAGCCATGGGGCACATAAAAACATAACTCAGACTTAATAAGGACAGAATTTGAATCTCTGCGGTGGGTTGGCACCCTGCCCGGGATTGGATTCCTGCCTTGTGCCCTGTGTTGGCTGGGATTGGCTCCAGCAGATCCCCATGACCCTGTGTTCGGATTCAGCGGGTTGGAAAATGGATGGATGGATGGAATTTGAATCTAGGTCTCTCAGTATCACTTCCCACTGAACCACTATGCCATCTTATGTAAATCTACATGTGTTAGGGACCAAAAGCACCTTTTATATGACATATGTTTGTCAGCTATATCATTCCTTATTCTTGCCCATAAATCTAGGGATGTTTCTGCATCAACTACTTCAAATCATAGGTTGTTTTTCCTCATTTGTTTTGCACTTTCCTGACACTGTAAACATGCATTAGTGTCAGCTCTGCTGTTCTTGACTGTCAACCGAGTGACACTGCAAATTCATACACATGAACCCTCAGAGATTTCAAGTTCTATATGATGCCTTGACATACATTGCAGAACAGACATTTAAGGCACTTTTCAAATATAAACCCTCCTATTCCCATTCAGGGCTGTAAGAATTTGAATAAATTTGCCTTCTCTTTTCCATATTCAGAAGTGACTGATATTTGAATTATTTTTGAGGAAAGCACTTCAGTCTTTCAGATTTTGTCACATACACAAAACAAATATTTTCATTCAAGAAAGACGAATCCGTAATGCCCATTTGCCAAACAATAGCTTTATTGAACAGTGTGCCCATAGTGGGATCTAAACCCTCAACCTAGCACTTTGCAAGCTTGCTTATTACTTACTAAGAGGTGTTTACTGCTATTGGTGAAATTAATATTTTATTACTATTACATTATTATGGGTTCCTTTGAGCACAAACCAGGAAGGTTCCTAAGGTAAAGGAATGATTGCATGACAATCCCATGGACAGAAAACTCCAAAGTAAACAGAACATACTCCCAAAGAAATTCCTGTAATTCATGTAATTCCTGCACTGTTGTTTTTCTACCCAAAATCAGTCTGTTATAACTCTGGCCACACAGCTTTATTAGTTGCTGCACTACATTTTTCCTATAAAACATTTAATTCAAGCATATAACCTTCGAAATATACTCAGTAAGGGGATACACTATTCAAAAATAAATAAAACAAAGTAAACAAACCACTAAAAATAGGATTTTCTTTCTTTTTTAGGTAACATTCTAAACATTTATCTGTGTGGCATTCCTGTAGAGGGATGTACTAGTCCCTCAACAATAAAACCTATTAAAGCAAGAACAACTTTTACACATGAAAGTCTACCAAAGGTTCCAATCCTTGTGAAACTTAAAGAATAAATGTAACATTCTGAAAAAAAGTAATATATAGTATTACCCAGTGTGACGGACAGCCGGGTCCCATGCCCGGCCAGGACGCCTCTGCTACATATGTCCCGGGGAAGCCACCAAGGACAGTGCAATGCCTCCCCCGGGACGCCTGGGGGCAGCCTCCCTGGCCGTGGGTTCTTCCTCAGTCTCCCCCGTGGCTCCATGGGACATGGAGTCCACCACAGCCCGGTTGGGAGATGGGGTGGCCGCTAGGGGGTGCTGTGGAGAGCCAGCCGCCACATTGGACGACTTACCAGCCCCACCTGGAGGTGCAATTAAGACCAGGTGGTCAGGCACCTGTAGCATTTCCGGGTGGGCTATAAAGCGGGCCAACCTCCCTTCATTCTTGGCCAGAATCGGGAGGAAGAGGACGAGGTTGCCTGGGAGGAGTGGTGGTGCCAGAGAGGGAAGAGTATTGTTTGTGGTTTGTGCTTTGGGACTGTGTATTGCCTGTGGGTCACGGGGAAGACATGCACCCACGGGTGAAGAAAAGAATAAAGCCTGTGTGTTTTGTACACGTGCCTCTGCATGGTCTGTGCCGGGTCGGGCGCTATATAGCGCCTTTTACACCAGAAATACACACTAGCTGCGTTACCGGGAAACTTCCAAAGATCATAGTCCTCAGTTACAGTTCTATTGATTAAAAGGATGTATCAGAACTACTATGTAACTAATTCAGCATATTTTTGTATACAAAACTTGTAGTTTTCTTTACCAGGAGCTAATATTTTGAGTTCACTGGAGCTTCTTACACTTGAAAGTGCTACGTACAATTGCACATGACTAAAACATGCTGTTGATCAGTTCTTGCTTTGCTAGTGACTGGCCTTGGCCTTTGTTGACGGTCACTACAAAACACAATTTTAGAGGAAAATGTATTCTTTAGAATTGTAATGGGTAATCATTTTTTTAATATCATTATTATAATTAGTGGACTATTTTCATTTATTTACATAGTTAACTCAAGCATTACAGTTCTTGTTTTTAGTCCGTGTTCAAGCCTCTATTTTTTTGCCCTAGCTATGGTTAGAAAATAAAGCTGTTGAATCATGCTGTGCTCTAAATTATTACAGACAGCAATGTCGTTTAGAGGTTGCATATTTAGGCAATGAAATGAATTAAATGTTTTAACTTTGGAACTGCTCTCTGTAGTAGTTGAAGTGGAACAAAATAATAGCGGGCTTTATGGTTTGGAGTCTTCTTAAACAATTGCTGGTTGGAATGTGTACCAGCCCTCTTCAATCACTGGTTTTCTACCTGTAAATGTATTATAATGACGTCTCTGTAGTGAGAGAGAAAAGAAGACATAGGAGTCTGAAATGTAAACAGCAAAGGTAAGAAAGTTATATGAAGGAATATGGTTCAAACCAGGAGAAAAGTAAGGGCTGTATGTAACAGGTAAAAAGAAATAATCTACAGCATATGTACAGTTGTGCACCCCTCTCACTTTTGGTTATGTGGGATGATTAACTGAGCTGCGTTAGTATTTAAAATGACACAGTCTCTACTTGCAAAAGCAAACCATGTCTACTGTATTTCTCTCTCCCTTCCCTCCCTTCTTGGCAACCTGTCTCAAGCTTTGCTAAGCATGCCTTACCTGAACTGCATTGAACCTTCCTTCTCCCATTTCACAGCTCATGCCACATATCATCCTGTTCAGTGACTGAAGTAAAGCCATACAGGAGGTACTCTGTGTTGCTGATGTCTTGTTTCCCCTAATAATATGTTTTAAATTCAACATGACATTATAGTCTAGTGGTCACCCTTGGAGATCAGAGCATATTTACATTAGTATATGATATCAGGGAGTAGATGGACGGACTGTGCAATTGTCCCCCTTGGAAATCAGAGTGCATTTATTTTAATATATGTGGGGGGGGGGGGGGTCTTGAGATCACAGCATGTTGTATATGTATATTAAAGTCGTATGTTGTATTAGTATATGAAATGGAAGAATCCTTCAAACTGTCATCCCCTGTCTTTTTCCTGTGCAGAACACTTCACCTTCTTCACTCCTTTCACACTATTGCTAGTGCCTCTGTTCTACTGACAGCCATCACTTACATAAATGGCAAGTCCCATAACTTTAGCACTGTGCCAAAGAAAGGTCGTGGTGCATTACAATAGCCCCCTTCTTATAACATTATTATTGACAAATATCAAGAAATAAGAAAACACATAACGGCTAATTAATTATTTTACTATGACATCACGCAAAATTACACCTTTTATTGGCTAACTAAAAAGATTGCAATATCCAAGCTTTTGAGGCAAGTCAGGCCCCTTCTTCAGGCAAAATGTAATCAACACCCAAGTACTATGACATCACCAAATTTCAATCAAATCCACCTAGGCATTTTTAGATTTTCAGATATTTTGTTTTTCTATTGTTTGGGGTTGGGGGGGGGGGGGGGTTCAACCCCTAAATATTGATATATATTGAAACATCCCCTCTTAGCGGATACCTAGTGGCCTAGGTATACAATCCGGCCAAATTTCAGCTTTACAACTAAATGATTAATAGTATTTTTGGTGATGAGTGAGTGAGTGGGTCAGTCAATCAACTTTCAACAGTCAATCAACTTTCCATTTATATATATACTGTGGTGGGTGGCTAGGGGCTGGGACTATGCTTCCTCCGGCCCACAAGAGGGCAGCCACCCTGGTTTGTTTAACCAGAGTAAAAATGTACTGCAGATACAGTACAATAGTCCACAAGTGAAATAAAAGGAAGTACTGTATAAACATAATTCATCACAAAAATAAAAAAGGTTCACAAAAGAGTCAATTAAAAGGTTAAAGTTAAATGATACATGCTTAATTTCACTGTACTCTGTACATGTGACAATACTACTACTACTACTACTATTACTACTGCTAATATTAATACTAGCACTACTACTACTAAAGCAGGAATTATAGTTGTCAAAAGAGAATACAGAAAAAGAAGGTCTACAGCCTCAGCCTGGCATAAAGTTCCAACGACAGGAGTCACCATAGGGCTGAACAAGTGTTAAATAGCAACACAATGTTGGCATAAAAAAGTCTTGAACAACTCATAGGAAGATGTAACAGGGATTAGGCTTCAAGCTCAAAACACGGAGGAGACATTAAATACATTAAATGAATTAAAGGCCAATATTTTGTAACCAGCTGGCTGGTTACATAGTCTCTGCAGCAGGCATGAAATAATTTAAAGAATTCAAGATGATTCAGGGAATCAGATTGAAGGTTTTCATTATTACCAACATGGCTGTTCTTGTGATGATTTTCAAAAAAGAACACGCTGCAAACACTGACTTAAAGATTATGCATATATGAGGTACATCCAAAAGAGCTGCTCACACAGGGCTGACTATCAGGAGGAAATGTTTTTAACATGAAGCATCTGCAAATGAGAGGACCAAGAATATGTAGTGCAGCCATTAAAAATCTATAAATGAACTGAGTAAAGAGGCTTGAGGAACACCTGCAGGGCCCAACCAGTCCAGCTGGATGCTTTAGGCTCCTCAAAAGAACACGATTTTTGAACAGGAAGGGGATTTTTCCCATTGGTTGCTTACAAATGTTTCAGTTGCTTTAAGCTTGACATCCTTTACATCTGCCTAAATCCACCATAGTGTGCTCACAATAAATATAAAATGGACATCCTTTGAAAAATCGGCAGCTTGCCAGAATCCCTAAATGGGCTCTGCTTGGTGTTGGCATTTATGAGACAGAATTGTTTTCTCATTCTCCAGCCATTCATTCTTGCTGCTAATACTCCACATAACAAGGCCTAATGCCGAGCGATTAGGGCCTGCTATTTCAGCACATTTCAGCATTTGAAAACATAAAGGCTCTATGTCATCTGGTGGCTTGATGATAAAAAGATAGCTGGTGGACTCAGCAGAAAGGAAAAAAAAAAAATGAAAACACCACTTTACTGAGGAAAGAGAAAGCTTGAGTAAGCAGGTGACACAAAACAGGGCACACTGTTGTTGATAAACTTGTCGCTCTTGCTTCTGCAGACACTATCTATTCCAAGCAAAGGCTTGTTTCTGCAGACATGCTCCTTAAGGGTGTTATTATGAGGTTACAGTACAGTCAGAGGCTCCCCCAGCCAGAGGTGAACATTTAGAATTTATTATCACCACTGGAGGTGGCACGGTGGCGCAGTCGGTAGTGTTGCCGCCTCGCAGTAAGGAGACCCAGGTTCACTTCCCGGGTCCTCCCTGCGTGGAGTCTGCATGTTCTCCCCATGTCTGTGTGGGTTTCCTCCAGGTACTCTGGTTTCCTCCCACAGTCCAAAGACATGCAGGTTAGGTGGACTGGCGATTCTAAATTGTCCCTAGTGTGTGCTTGGTGTGTGTGTGCCCTGTGGTGGGCTGGCGCCCTGCCCAGGGTTTGTTTCCTGCCTTGCGTCCTGGGATTGGCTCCAGTGTAACCCTGGAGTTAGGATATAGCGGGTTATATAATGGATGGATATCACCACTGGGGACACAACATTTATAGACACTCTTATGCACACAGATATGCAAGCATATGCATACTGAACTTAGACATGTATGCTCACAAATAAATGCATGCTCCAGAATAAACAATGCATTCTCATTTGAACATTCTACCCATAGTGTTTTCAAACCTATAATGAATTTGCGTTTCAGGACTGCTTATACTGGAGCAGTTGTTAAAACAAAAAATACTTAACTCTCTCAGCCTTATGTGAAAAAATAGAAAAAAAAATATTTTCACTATGCTATATAAATATTATTACATCTTTTATCAAGAATAAAGCTTCTCTCAGGAGGCAATTTACTCATAATCCTGCCTAATAATGCGATATTTTCTTTACTAGATTCCTTATTATTTACACATTGCAAAAGTCAAGACTAAAAAATCCAGTCACTTAATCTAACTTTGAAAAAGAAAATCTTTAAAAAAAATGTTACAGTTTCAATCATAAAAAGGACAGGTATAAGATGCTGTTGTAACCTAGTGTGTTTGCCCAGGGAGGGCTTTCCTGTATGACATTTCTCCATTTTCTGTGGCTGCAATATCTATAATTAATATCCACATCTTGCTTTGCACTGCCTTCTCTTCCTCATACTCATCATAGTAGGATCATACATATCATCAGCAGTTTGACCTCAAAGACCAGCAGACCCAAATCCATCCTATTACACAACCGAGACCTCCACACTTGCCTACATTAAGACACTTCTGCTTGCTTGACTTGGCAAAGGAGTCCTCTATAGGAATACAGACCTTCAGCAGCAAAAGGCTCATTGATGTCTGGCAGCAACTCAAGTAAAGTGGCTCAAAAGGAGAGCACAGATTTTCTGGGTGTCAAAACAATTCAGGGTAGTTATCTGCAAATGAGGTTAACCAGAAAAGCCTATAGTGTTGATCAAAAACAATGTAGTAAAAATTGTATTTATTCTATTTATACCATACATACTATTTTGTAAGCCTGCTTATTCTTGAGCTACGCCATGTGGGTCTCGCTGGACAGGGTTTCAGTCCATCACAGGGGAACACACTCACACAAATTAAGGCTAATTTAGAGTTTCCAATCCACCTAACCTGCATGTCTTTGGACTGTGGGAGAACACAGGAGCACATGGAAGAAACCCACAATCACACAGGGAGAAGTTGCAAACTCCAACCAGAGAGTATTCATATATTAGTGTAAATTAAATGAAGCAGAAACTCTGAAGGGTTGCCACAAAAAAAATTATCTAAGGACAGCGAAAAGCAAAAAAAGGCATTAGAAAAGATAGAGGAATGCCACCTTGGAGGGATCAGGTAAAATGTTATCAGGATGATAAAGAGCATCGCATGAGAAGTGATAAAGTCGGACAATGATGTCCTTTTATAATACTGGGATAACCAGAAGTGTGTTCCATTTTGTAAGCTAGTTAGGTAGCAGCACATGTTCTAGAAGCAGAATGAATAGGACTGTAGTGTCCTTGAAAGTATAGCAGCCTAAGAGCTGAGAAGGGTTCCAGCCTTCAGAAGCTGCTACACTGAAATATGGCTAAGTATCTGCATAGTTTTATAGATCGATTAACGGTACTGAAATTAAAAGTGATGTCAAGAAGAAATTTAAATCCACCTCAAGAGAATGTCATATGGGTCCTGAGGCAGATGAAAGTTGACAAAGGCAAGTGCTCACTAGCAGGAGAAAAAGAGGTTAGGATTCTGAGAGACCAATAGAGGGATAGGTGGTAAAAGATAATTAAGTATGATTTATTGTGCGTCTTTGTGTTAGGAAAGTGGTTCAGCAACACAACTGAGTGACAGATCCCAGAGAGGCAGTATGATTGTTGTTTTTATTCAGTTTATTTGTACACTGCTCTCTATTTGTTAGTTTCCCACTTGTGTTTATTTATGTAATAAATGCATTATTTTTGCATACTTTGGCTTCCAAGGCATGTCTCTCACATCATAATCACCAGTCAATCCAGCTTTATTTTATCTAGTGCTTTTCCCAAATGGAATAAGGCAAGAGTACAAGGCAAGTCACAAGATTACTGAACTCTAATTATGATAAAATTAAAATAGAAAATAATTTGTGTATAAAATAAACAAAAAATAATTAAAGTCTTTAGGACTGGAAGAATGTATTATGAGTTGTAATTATTTAGTGTCTTAAACTACCTTCTGAAAGCAAGAGAAATAGTTCTGCCAGTATTCAGCTTTGGGAAGTCCCTTCTGGCTTTTTAGGTTACCAGTAAATGGTACTGATCACAAAGGTATTAGCAACTCATGCTCCACATCACACCAATGGCTTTTAGCAGGCTTTAATATTTTCTGCTTTTTATACAATTTCTACAACCTTTCACAGCCACTCAGTAACTGTTCTGCAAATGGTTCCACAATGAAATGACACATCAGTAACTCATCTTTAAAGGCAAATGAATCAAAACTATAAAGCTGTGAGAATCTACATTTTTAAATGATTAATTCATCATGCAAGGCATCATGCTTTCAGAACGGGACAAAAATTAACCAAAAAATTGTCACTAATCAAGATTGCTGGTTCACATCTCGCCCATTGTTTGACCCTGACCAAGTCATTTATGGTGCCTGGGTTCCAACTGTAAAAAAAGTAATATAAAAAGTTATATTACTCATCTGTACTTCTAAGATATTTGGTATGGTATCCAGTATATAAAGAGGCTAAATAAAAAAGTGTTTGTTTGTAGACACTAAAGACCACTGCAGGATAATTTACAAAGTTAAAGCACAATAGATAGTGCAACTCTTGCTATGACTCAATTTAGTTAATTGTCCTTTTGGGACGTGCCATCACACATGGTGTCCAAAAATGAAGTGTGTATCTCTTAATAATAATAATAATAATAATAATACATTTTATTTATACAAGGCTCCTTTCTGAGAACTCAAGGACACGGAACAAACAAACAATAAATAAACACATTATAAACAACTTAAAACATCAGAAAAAAAACAGAAAATATAAAAATTAAAACCAAACAAAGCCACTGTAATCATAAAGAAAAAGCCATTTTAAACAGATGCGTTTTAAGTTTACATTTAAAGGTTGAAAATGATTCGATATTTCTGAGCTCAGTAGGTAATGAATTCCAGAGCTTGGGAGCAGAATAGCTGAATGCTCTGCTCCCCATGGAGGTTAGGCGGGCGAGAGGGACAGTCAGGTGGATGGAGGAAGAGGATCTAAGGTTACGGGAGGGAATGGCAACATGAAGAAGGTCAGACAGATATCTTAAGATCCAAGACTGTGCCCCCAGTTTACTGAACTGTACATCATAGCCGGCTCTATGCTGTATCACAGAGGACACCATTATCCTGACATGGATGATACAAACCGGATTCCAAAAAAGTTGGGACACTATACAAATCGTGAATAAAAACTGAATGCAATGATGTGGAGGTGCCAACTTCTAATATTTTATTCAGAATAGAACATAAATCACGGAACAAAAGTTTTAAACTGAGAAAATGTATCATTTTAAGGGAAAAATATGTTGATTCAGAATTTCATGGTGTCAACAAATCCCAAAAAAGTTGGGACAAGGCCATTTTCACCACTATGTGGCATCTCCCCTTCTTCTTACAACACTCAACAGACGTCTGGGGACCGAGGAGACCAGTTTCTCAAGTTTAGAAATAGGAATGCTCTCCCATTCTTGTCTAATACAGGCCTCTAACTGTTCAATCGTCTTGGGCCTTCTTTGTCACACCTTCCTCTTTATGATGCGCCAAATGTTCTCTATATAGGTGAAAGATCTGGACTGCAGACTGGCCATTTCAGTACCCGGATCCTTCTCCTACGCAGCCATGATGTTATGATTGATGCAGAATGTGGTCTGGCATTATCTTGTTGAAAAATGCAGGGTCTTCCCTGAAAGAGATGACGTCTGGATGGGAGCATATGTTGTTCTAGAACCTGAATATATTTTTCTGCATTGATGGTGCCTTTCCAGACATGCAAGCTGCCCATGCCACACGCACTCATGCAACCCAATACCATCAGAGATGCAGGCTTCTGAACTGAGCGTTGATAACAACTTGGGTTGTCCTTGTCCTCTTTGGTCCGGATGACATGGTGTCCCAGATTTCCAAAAAGAACTTCGAATCGTGACTCGTCTGACCACAGAACAGTCTTCCATTTTGCCACACTCCATTTTAAATGATCCCTGGCCCAGTGACAACGCCTGAGCTTGTGGCTCTTGCTTAGAAATGGCTTCTTCTTTGCACTGTAGAGTTTCAGCTGGCAACGGCAGATGGCACGGTGGATTGTGTTCACTGACAATGGTTTCTGGAAGTATTCCTGAGCCCATTCTGTGATTTCCTTTACAGTAGTATTCCTGTTTGTGGTGCAGTGTCGTTTAAGGGCCCGGAGATCACGGGCATCCAGTATGGTTTTACGGCCTTGACCCTTACACACAGAGATTGTTCCAGATTCTCTGAATCTTCGGATGATGTTATGCACAGTTGATGATGATAGATGCAAAGTCTTTGCAATTTTTCACTGGGTAACACCTTTCTGATATTGCTCCACTATCTTTCTGCGCAACATTGTGGGAATTGGTGATCCTCTACCCATCTTGGCTTCTGAGAGACACTGCCACTCTGAGAAGCTCTTTTTATACCCAATCATGTTGCCAATTGACCTAATTAGTGTTTATTGGTCTTCCAGCTCTTCGTTATGCTCAAATTTACTTTTTCCAGCCTCTTATTGCTACTTGTCCCAACTTTTTTGGGATTTGTTGACACTGTGAAATTTTGAATCAACATATTTTTCCTTTAAAATGATACATTTACTCGGATTAAACGTTTGATCTGTCATCTACGTTCTATTACAAATAAAATATTGACATTTGCCATCTCCACATCATTGCATTCAGTTTTTATTCACAATTTGTTTAGTGTCCCAACTTTTTTGGAATCCGGTTTGTAGCTCTAAAGTGTGCACCAATCAATTAATTTCTCTCTGTGTCCTTTTTTCGTTCAGTGTGTAATGGGACACTGGCATGGCATGATGTTTGTTATGAGCCAGGGAAATAAGTGGTCAGAGATGTGATGAGAAGTGACCTTGTGCACTAAAGTGCAAAAATGAAGGAAATAAAAGACAAGAAAGAAGGCAAGGGTCAGCTTGAAATACCAGTCTGTGACAGCCAAATAGCCTTTTCCACTTTTAGGTGGTGGCCACAGGTCATACACTCAACTCACAGATGAGACTCCCTGAGAAATATGAGTGGGAACAGCACTGATATGATTAATTTTTTATTCACCAAATGCTTAGTAACATGAAAAGAAGTTCAGCTGATGTGAGCAACATAAAAAAGCCCTGGCAGCGAATTTTCAAATGTGCAATTCTCAAGATAACTGCCATGCTGTAGGCCATGCACTAAACAGAAAAACAACTTTAGCTAACAAAGATCTTCTATAATTTCATATTTTTGCATTGAATCCTGGGTATCTACAGTACATTAGGTGTGAACACAAGAATGTACCACAAGTACGCAGATAAAAAATTGGATTGTTTTTGTTTTTGAAGTAACTGGCTTTTCACAAAATCATTTTGTTTCCCAAAAGTGCAAAACTAGAGCCCACCTGCCTGATGACCTAAACATCCACACACCAGCTGTTTGTACTTCAAACAATTCAGACTTTGGTGTGGCTCTGGCCATAAAAATACAAATCTGTTCCTACAAATTAATTATTTCAAAGGGCTTTGACATTAAGAAGCAACCAAAATCAACACAGCTGGGGGTGGGGATGGGCAAGGCACATTCATTAACAACTGGTCTTTCATCAACACAGCTTGGGAGGAAATCCTAAGTCAGGTCAAATGTGATAGTATTCCAGATTTTTGATGCTATAATTTAAAGATTTACAATATCTGCTTTACACTCAATTATGTTGCCAATGATAAAATAACATAAATGAGAAGGATCTGCTTGATGGATCAATATCTTTACCATATTATACACAGCTTTACCCCTTTCTCATATTGTAAAGGAGTACATTTTTCCTCTACTGGAGAATCAGTAAATCCAAATAACCAGGTGCCAGGGCTAAATAAACCAACAAGGTATAATTACAAAGGTTGTGTGAAATGATTTTAGACGTTTCTGCTGCAATAATGACTGTGACCACCAGGAGGAAGCAATGTACATTGATATCACTGCTTTTAGAGATGATGTCAACTAAAAGGACTGTTGGCTAGTAAAAGAATGAATTAATGTTAATCAGATATCTGAACAAGATGTGTGGAGCATTGCATTAGACTACTGTACAAAGTGTCACTTTCAATTTTATACTCTTTTTAGGCAACAGAATGCTATTGCTGCTACTCCTTATTTTATAGCTCTTTATTCTAGAGAAAACTGCAATTGGGAATAATTTAAGAATGCTGAATTCTTGGTGTTGGCTTTGGTCAGCTTAAGACAGAGTGGCGTCCTGCAGCCATACCCACCAACACTGTACGGAATAACAAATCAATAGAAGCAAACTCACGTGAACATGGGGAAAATATGCAAATTTCCCCCAGAAAGGACTCAAGCAAGTTAAAAGAAGCTAAGACACTGCAGAAAACTAGGTGTATAAAATGGCTAATCAGAAGGAAATTAGACAATGAATTAGGAGATGCACATTAGTCGAGAAATCTAAGCGAAAGTCAAAAACAGGAGGGCATCAAAATCAAAGCAATAGGCAAAATTCATAGCCAAATGAGAAATAGCACAAAAGGTCAAACACTATCCATAAAGAGAACAGATTCACTATATGCCTTAAAGATGTTTGGAAACACAATCTTGGAAACTGTATAACCCAAAAACTAGAATGATCAGAAGAAAATAATTTAAGACTGAAAAAATTAAGAACATTTACCTAGTTGTACCAAAAATTAAGATTAACAATTGGTACTGTCAGAGTCTTGAAAAGACAGACTCTACCAGGTCATTTAAAGAGGCCCTAGAATAAAACATTTCACTTGGGGATATTAGAGCCAGCTGCTGAACTTATGCAATACCAACTCACAGGCAGGCAGGGTGTAGTCAGTATTGCAAGTGCTGACCCAGACAGAAAGCACAGTATGTAGAATTAACTGGAGTTTAAATATAGTGTGTGATAGTTTCTACCTAGGTAAAGAAATCACCTTTGACCAGAATATACTAACAAAATCCTGGAATAAACAGGGAGACTCCTATGATGGTTTTTGAAGTTACTGCTAGAGGGCAGTATGTTTTTAGTCTCAAAGGGAGTACTGATGAGGACAGCTAGTCTGACTTTTAGAGAGAGCAATGGGCAGTTATTAGCGAATATCTGATAGAATTTTAAAGGCACAGCATTATAAATGTGTGTCTAATTTTAAAATATGCTATATAGCATATTAAATATGAACATTCATATGAAGACAATGAGAAAACAATGAGAAAGATACACAGAGCCTGCCAGCACCAAGATGGAATACAGAAAAAAGATTAATATATTTAGGGTTCTAAGCATAGAAAAGATATTACATTCTTGTTCCCTTACTGGGAATAAAAAGTAAGTCACATTACTTGTTGAATAACTTGGAACATCATTCTATCTGAATAATTACATTTTATTTTCCTCACAAAAATGTAAAAAAATTCAAATATTAAAAATACACAGTATGCAGTATTTGTGTAGTATTGAAACTCTGGTGAATAGCATTGTGCTGCAGTGGTTAGCACTTAATACCTTACCAGGATCATTCCTAGATATATCTATCCTCCTCTTCCATTCATTCCTTTTGTGTAAAACAATTAATTTTAATTTCCTCCTGTAACACTATCATCAAATTACTGCAGCATCCACTCTGAAATTCAGCTTACACATTACCAACAGTTTTCCTTCACAGCACAAGTCATGTTGGCTGTCTTAATATTCCTGTCTTTCTAATTAACGGTTCTAGATAGACCAACCCAAATGAGCATTACACAGCATGGAAAATATCACTTCTACTAAAGTTAGAAACTGTAAGAGTCTGCCACCTGCAGGATTTCAAATGGAAATGACTTAAGGTGATTCTGAAGTAACACCAGAAAAGGAAATATGCCAAGACAAGAACTGTGGTAAAAAGTGAACTCAGTGTTTCATAGACTCTAACTACTGTCTTTTGGTAAAAATAACAATGTGCATTGGTAACGGATGTGGAGTAAACACAAAGAATGTTGCTATAAACAGCAGAGTGACACATTTTGTTTATGGCTTCTTCTTTACATAGTTATAAAGGAAATATATGTTCATCCTTCGTCTGTAGTAATTTCCTCTCATAAATTATGTATTTTGGCAAATGCTATTTAGAAATATAAGAAGTGTTTGCCTAAGTGTTGTGATTTTCATGGATTTTTTTTGATTTCCTCTTGATGCTTGTTCTAAATTCATAAACAATATTACATTGAGACATGCTATGCTGAAATCTTCCTCCCAACGAAACAGCCCAGTCACACACAAATACTTTGTAAACCATATTTTGTATCTCTTTTCCATAATACATTGTGAACTGTCTGAATGGAGCCATTGTAAAGCTGGGCTGTAATAGAATGTCATTTTTTCTGTTCTTGAAATATCATATAATTAATGAAGACATTCAGTTACTTAAGAAATAAGAACTTTGAAAAATGGCATAATTTGGGTTATATTTTGCATTGGCAAGTGATTAAATTTTGGAAATATCAATCAATCTTCATATGATACCTTTCAAAATTCACAATTTTTTCCAAATCAAACAAAAATTAAAAAAAGTAGTTTTGTGGAAGGCAGAGAAATTTTTTTTTCAAAATTAGTTGTCTTTAAAATATTTAGAAGTATTACAATTATTTAAGTACAACTAGTATTTAAAGATGTACTGTATTTTAATTGTACTCTAATTTTAGTGTCTGTTTCCTTATAAAGTTATTAATACCCAAACAAGCCATCAATTTTCATTTGCATCATGCATTTTCATAATCTTTAGCAATTCACAATGCCTAGCAATATGCATAAATGATTTTCAACCAAGGCCTCAGAAAACAAAAAAATGATTCCCACAACTTATGCCTCAGAAGTCAGCTCTAGGGTGTTAAGTTACAGCCAGGGGTTGTTCCCTTGCTTGTGTTTCTTTTCATTTTTGTGCCCTCTTTGTTTATTTCAAAGTGTTATTTTTCATGTGTCTATTGTAATGATGTATTTTTGTTAATATTATTTTTCATTTATTTACTAGGTGTGTACACTGTTATGTGTTCACTTCCATTCCTTGTGTTTTGTGGGTGAAACCCCAAGAGACAAGGCCCCCTGATGGCACTGCTGAATGACTGCCTTCACACTATATACCTGAAGCTAGGAAGCAGGTCCTTTAACTGTTTATTGATTATATGATATTCTAAAGTGCACATTGACTATTGTGTATTTTCTGGTTTACTTGGATTTTGACTTCACTTTGTGTGGACTCTCTTTATTAGATTATGTATTGAGATTTGTTTGATATAGTTTATCTTTTAGGTATACATTTTTTTGCTTTATTTTTCCCCTTTTTTCCTGTTTTTTTATTTTTGTTATTTATTAAATTCTTCTTCTATAAAAAAATCCCTGTTTCATATTGTCTTTACAAGTGAGAGTTTCAGTGTTTAATTTTTCTTGTAAGACACTTTAATATATTTTGGGACAATAATAGGTCTGTTCAATATTTTTGTGCCTTAGACAGGCCAAAAGCCAATCAGTAGAGTACTGAGGTTAGGTTGCGTTGGGTGAGACCTTTTCTGGTTATGATAGGGAAGAACTTGCCCTGTTTTGTGGGTCTTTTAGAAGCCTTACATAAATTCACCATAATGCATTCTGCTCATCATGACATGGGGGGGGGGTGGTTGATAATACTTTCTTTGTGGAAGGGTTGTAGAGGTCAATATACAACAAGAACAAAATTATTAATTTCTAATTTAATAACTTTAATTGAATGTATTTAATGCTTTCTCCCATCTTAGCCATCCATGTAAAAACTCACTTTTGATATGTGTTGTTATTTTGGCACTACACAAGCAGGGATAACTGCAACATACCTTTATGGTTTTGCCCTATCCCTCAGATAACTGCAAGGGAGTCTCAAATATATACAAAATGACTGTTTATTTTATAAAACACAAAATAAAGGGTTTCACAAAAAGGAAACACAGTGTGCTAAGGAATCAGAAAAAAAGTAAACTGAATATACTGTTGTCTCACTGGATAAACACTCAGATTTTGAACCACTGTTACCAGGTATGGTGTCTACCTATCTACCTGCTTCCCAAATAATTATTTCTTGTCTATATCTGACTACAAAATTCAGTGTGAAAATTTAGGAAAAGGAAAATAACATATTTGAGTGTTATATTAGCTAAAGGTGAAAATAAAGATAACTCTGCAAAAAGTAACCAAAAACATCTTTCTCAATGACACCAAGCATATTCTCTAGTTAGCTTCTGTATTCATGTCTTTTGAGTGTGTCTTTGCTTCACAGGCTGTTGCCTGGTTACCTACCTCCAACTGGGTTCCAGCAAGTAGAGATAAATAATAGTGATGAACAAAGACAGTGCAGTCCTATTTAAAATAATTATGCTGTATTATATAAAGCTGAAACCATAAGGGGTTAAAACACATTACAATATGGCAATGTGTTGCATACTGATTAGCACATGCAAGTAAGAACTTAACAGTACTCTGTACTTATGACAGTAATGACCCCATTGCACTATTATATTGAGGATTACTTGTGTTCTGTTCTGTGTATTGAATTATATTATATTTACCCCCCTTTTTTTTTGACACCCACTGTATGCCCAACCTACCTGAAAAGAGGTCTCTCTTTGAACTGCCTTTCCCAAGGTTTGTTCCATTTTTTCCCTACAAGGCTTCTTTGGGAGTTTTTCCTTGTCTTCTTAAGTGAGTCAAGGCTTGGCTGTCAAAAGGCACTCCCTGTGCGATTTTGGGCTATATATAAATAAATTGTATTGCATTTAGGGAATCCCGGACATTTTTCATTCCCGGGAATGAAATTGTTGTAATTCCCGGGAAAGGCCAAGCTCGCATATATAGCGTGTAAAAGTGTAAAAATCGATCAAGAAATAACAGAGTTATAGTTGAAAATAATTAAGTGGCACGGTTTTTTGGCCCACGGTGTAGTGTGTTGCCAATTAATTCAGTCAACAACAGACCAGCAGCAGTCAGTCTCCCGGCTCCGACTAAGACTAAACGCAGTGAACTGGGAGGAGTCTGCACTCTGTAGTTCACAATTGCCGGGACGGGGCAGACTTCATTGACGTCTGTCAGACAACAGCTTTGAACAGCAACTTGACATTGCAATGCGTCAGTCTGTTGCATCCGCATTATCTGTGCCAAGAAACTAATATAAAATACATTTAGCAGCTATAAACATTATTTGGACCTAACCACTACAGTTATCCTTCCTTGTTTACAGTCACAGGGAATAAGCACATTCTAAGAAAATTTTTAACTTAGTCTGGCTGTCTAGACTTTTCACAAATGTAAGATAATAAATATGCACAATTGGGAAGTGCTAAAAGCTTCACATAGCTGATGACTTTAAACATGGAGGTATTATTAACACTTCAGAGATTTCACTTTGGCCTTTAAAGGGGCATATTTATTGGTAACAGTACTTCTCTGATGACTCAAAGAATCTCAGATAGCAGTAAGTATAACATGTTTTGCTTATGTAGGAAACACTGTGACCACCACAAGTGTAGGAAGTACAAGTTCAACTTACTGTATAAGCTTTACTATAACTACTGGAGTAGGTGCAGCAGGCTTATTTAAAAGGTAACTTCACTTTTATAACATAAAATAATAATGTTGGCATTTAACCATTGTTGGTAACAAACCCAAAACATGTCTGCCCTGTGTATCTTCTGAAAATTGCAAATACCAAACTAAAGATCATCTTATGCTGTAAATTTGCAGAATCTGCTTTTATATGGAGAACCACTGTAATACCTTTTCATTTTTTAATCTCTAAATTGAGAAAAATGCCTCTTTTACCACACACCATTAAAAAGGCTGTCCATAAATACTGCAGTGTAAGGCTAAATACAAACTGCTGTAAATGAAAGGTGCAAGAGGGGTCTCCATGGAAACACTCAAGGAATATGTTTAATATTAGAAATGTGTGTCACACTGTAGGATGTGGTTGTAAATTGCAGACATAAAAAGGATTTACTGAAGGCTGCTGCATCATTTGACATCATGCTCTTGAAGGAAGGATTATTTTCACGCTTTTTCATTGAGCTGTTTTGTAAAGCCAGAGATAAAATGTGTGATTTGTAATGCTGTTGGAAAAATTGTGTAGAACCTTTAAAAAGATAAGGGTACTGAAACAGTGATCAATGCTTATGCACTGCTTATGCTGGCTAAATTGTCACAATTCCATCTACTGGTAATGCACAGAATTCCATACATATTACTATATAAGAACAGATAAATATAAACACGAGTTTTTAGTGAACATACAACAAAGAAGAGTATATTGGCAGAAAAATATGCATTTAAGTAGCAAAAAATGTCTCCTCTTAAATAAGATACAGTATACTCTTTGGAGCTGGGCAGCTACCCAGCTTTCCAATGTACCACATAATGCTACTCCCTCTTATCTTCACTTTCTTGCAATAAGCTGTTCCTCCTTCAGTGAGAAAATGTCACATCTACCTCCCAGTCTTCTCCCTATATAGCAATGGTAAGGCATATGCAACATTAAGGCCAGATTTACTTTTAGTGTCCTTTAGGCATTACAGCATCATCTACCTTATACTCAATTAGTCTTAAAATACTAATGTCCAATTTGTAGTAAGCGTCATATATATATATATTGTGGAGGTTGACCCGG
Source organism: Polypterus bichir lapradei (assembly GCA_026402145.1). NCBI lineage: Eukaryota > Metazoa > Chordata > Cladistia > Polypteriformes > Polypteridae > Polypterus > Polypterus bichir. The sequence goes on from JANRMT010062827.1 coordinate 22,260,264, forward strand.
ACACAGACAGGCAGACACGTTCATGTCACCCACAACACGTTTATTTACAACCATAAAGTCACACAAGTGCACCACAAACCCCCAAAGTCCCCAAAAGTCCTGGCCACACAATGCCTTCTTCACCTTCAGGCCGCCTCCTTGCCTCCTCCAGCAAGCTCAGTCCTCTCCGCTCCCGACTCTCGCTCCTGACTGGAGGGAGGCGGCCCCTTTTATAGGAACCCGGAAGGGCTCCAGCTGCTTCCCAGCAATCTCCCGCTGACACACCCCCGTGTGGCGGAAGTGCCGACTGCGCACCCGGAAGCCGTCCGGGTGTCCCCTGTCGTCTTCCCCCCGGCACTTCCTGGTGTGGCGGAAGTGCCGGGCTCCCGGGATAATCAGGCACTGGGGCGCCGCCTGGCGGAGGCCACGGGTCCCTACAGGGCTGGGCTTCCAAGCCCTCTACCTGTGGCCCCCAACATAACCAGGACGGACGCCCCCTCACGGTCTGGAGGAGGCACAAGCCCTCCTCTGGTCTCCCTGGGCGTCCCGGCCGGGCTCCAGCCCTGACCGGGTCCCCCACTGGATACTCCGGCTTCGGGGCGCCGCCTGGCGGTGGCCACGGGTCCCTACAGGGCTGGGCTTCCAAGCCCTGTACCCGAGGCCCCCAACATAACCAGGACGGACGCCCCCTTGCGGTCTGGAGGAGGCACAAGCCAGGTGGAAATAGATATATATATATATATATATATAGCAATTGCCACTGACAGTTTTTACTCTGAACCATTATATTTCATACATAAGCACATCCATGTGACAAAGGATTTGTCACAATTTGTGCCATTTGTACAAAACAGAAATGGTGTAAAACATGATGAAGGAAACTGGCAATTTTACAAGATCATTGTGCTTTTCTGTAGGATTAGTAAATAAATAGACATCATTAGATTTTCCCCAAGCCTGTGAAAGTGAAGCACTCTCTATAGTCATCTTCCTTACTTGAGACAGTTTACCCATTCCAGTCTATAAGTAAAAAGTTGTAGGATTCCCATAAACAGTGCCCTATTTGTCTGTTCTCAGCTGTCTTGAAGAAAATCAATAGGGCAAATTAACTGATGTACATTTATTTATGTAAGACAGCATTTGTTTATCAATCTATATTTAAAAACATTTATTGACAGCTACTACCATAAACCAACTTTAATTTTATATCTGGAAATCATGAGATCTGATCCAATGGTGATGACACTACTATCTTCAGGCAAGACTGACTTCATAAAGCATTTTTCATTACCTCAAGAAAATCTGCCTGTGATCTCAAAGCCTCTGGCTCATCCTGTTTTTGTCACTGGCGTGATGGGCACATCCTTTGCTATCTTTGCTGCAGGCAGTCCTGATAACAGGAGCCACTGGTGTATGTCTGTCATTCCTTCAGGGTCACTATATGATTTGATTGTGCTTGACCTCTTTACATTCTAATCTCTGTGTACAAGCTGGTAAAATAACAATTACTGTGACACTGTTTACTGACTTTCAGTAAAACTTCACTGACAAATACTCTTAGAATCTCAGTGGAAGTTCCCAGTAAATTCAGATACATTTCCAGATAGCCCTTTACAAAATTGACCCAGCTTATTTTACTACAGCAGTCCTGCAGACTGCAATTTTATTGTGCTGCTAATTATTTCCATATTTCAGTATTAACTTGTTTCCATATAACACTACACTAAGTACAAGTTTTCAGCTATAATGCAAGAACAAAATAACATTGAAAAAACATCAGCATACATATACAAATTAACAAATTAGTTTGAACATGTAGTAAAACTGAGCAAATATAAACCTGACTGACAGAACAATATAAATCTATTAACATTATAACTGAGTAATTGCCAGAAGGCAAGGAAAAGAAAAACTCCACCTGGCAGTATTGCTGGATAAATTAAGCCCTGGGGTCTATAGATTTGTAAAGTCATTATTGTCATGTGTACAGATCACAGTAAAATTCTTACTTGGATGTACTAATTAACATGCAACATGTCACCAATTTCCACCTTACCTCAAAACTTCTGTTATCCTTACCTGAAAAATCTCAGTGCAATATCAGCATTACAGATGAAATTCAAAAAATAGTTCCAAGATATCATTTAACATAAATGATAAAGATAGGTAAGATTTGTGTACTGTGCACATCTGAATACCAGGGAAATTATTCACCTGCTTATAAAGGAATCTGATAAGGTACATTAGGCATAGTACAACAGTTTGAGCTTACAGTCATTGATATAGTGGTTGAGAAAGAAAACATATCTATACATATCTACAAGGGTTTCATGATCGCAATCAAAGTCAGACAAAGTCACAGCTCTGGTAACCAAAGCCCACTGGCTACCCACCCCCTCCTGGGCATTCTACAATACAACTATGTGCTGAGTAGTCTAATGGTATCCTTAGATTCAAATACCTCCACTATCTCTGGTGTCTCTTCCCAAGGGCAGGAGTAGCAGCTTGGCAATATAGCTGTGGTACCATGGGCCACTGCAGGACACCAAGAAGAGAAACTGCACAGAGGATGGTCAGTAACAGGTCATAACAATTGTCACATTTGCATTTTTATGCAGATAACAACAGTCACAGCTGCAATATAATCTGTAAATCAGCATCTATAATTATGACTAAAGTAATGGGTCTTCAGCCTAGCTTTCCATGCTGAGATCAATAGGGTATTCCTTACACAAGTGGGCAAGTCATTTCCTAGCTTTAGGCATTGCAGCTAAAAGCTAGACCTCCTACTGTTGCTTAATTAATTGTAGAATCTTCAATAAACCAACATCTTAAGGTCATAATATGTACTCCAGTACATATTGTATATATTGAAAAAGTAAGTAAGTTTAAAGCTTTACATGCAAGACACACATAGAATGCTTTGTGCAGCAAATAATACACTCAGCAATTCTACTAGAAAGAAATGTATAAATTAACTTCTCTATATCCTCCACATTTAGAAAACATGTCTGTTAAAAGACAGGTGTCAAAGATAAAGCCTGAATTCAGTGCTGACTCAGAAAAACTAATGCGTAGGCCTACTGAGTTAAAAACTAGCAGGACTTGGGTGCTGTCTGTTTTATTTCCTTCAACTAATAACATTGCTGTTTTTTCGGTATTTAAAGACATTAAGTTATTGCTCATCTAATCTTTTAATTTGTTGACACAACTAATTAAGGACACAAATGCTGAAACTTCATTTGGTCTAATGTAAAGGTGTAGCTGTGTATCACTTGCATACATGTGAAAGCAGATTTTATGGTTTCTAGCTATAATGCCAAGGTTCAGCATACAAAGTGAAAACAGGACTGAGCCTTGTTTTAACCCACATTTTCTACGATATATGTGACAGCAACTGTAAACTCACTTTTAGACTCCACCTTTGATTTTTTTGAGGAAAGTTGAAGATTGCCACTGGCCTCTTGCTAAAAACCCAGAAAACTAATTAAAATGGCTAATTAAGCAGAGTTTGTTCCTACACAATCACTCTGGTCTTGTCTTTTATTTCCCTGCAGCTAATGAAAGTTCCAGAGAGGCAGAAAAGTATTGTGCCTTGACATTTTATCATTTGCTGGATCTAAGTTGAAGTAAAACTCAGCAATTTAGAAAACAGAAGCTTTGTTTTAAATATGAAGAAATGATTCATATCTTCTTGCTCCACTAATGCCTTTCTGCACATTTACTTCAGACATGATTGCGAGAATGTTTAGAGAACTCACTGAATTAACAGGTCTATGGCCATTTCAAGAAGAACAAAGTATTCTTTACTTTTAAATAACAACAATAACACAGGGGCAAATGTGTAACTCACATGTTAAAAAAAAAACAGAAGAAAAAGTATTGTGGTTTGAATGTGCATTGGCTAGAAACAAATAAAATTAGTGAAGTAATATAGTTAGGGCAACAATGTAAGTTGTGTTAGGGCTTAAAGCCTAATAGTATCACGGTGCTATGCTAGCTAAGCATGTCAACACTATACATTGTGATATGTATCATATCAAGCATCTTCTCTAGCAAAACACATGCAATACGTACACTGTATGTAAATAGCATACAATTATTGCACACTAAAAAAGAAGTTAGACAATAAAATTCCCTCTCATTTCATGTTCCTAGTATTGTTTGCCTCCTGTCTTGAAGAAGACCTTTATCAACAAATAAATGTTTTTGGAAAATGCTTCCGCTGATCAATCCCATCAACCCATCCATTTCCTCAGTTTAACATTCAATAAAGCACTCCATCCAATCTCCCAGATTTGTAACTCCATGGTCATAGTGCTTATTGTTTTAAGCTACACCTGTGTTTGTAGCAGCTTCTGCAAATTTTTAAGCATGTAATACGATTCATGCTTTTTTAACTTTACTGAAATATGTCTAGTATTACTGAAGCCTAACTGCTGACTATTAAAATCAATGTCTTAGTATTATACGGCTTTATGTATTTTTAATATTCTTGAAGTACCGTATGGTTACAATACGATAACAGTGTTGTCTTTTATTTCAACTCACTTTTTCATGAGTGATATGTGTACAAAATACCTCATTTGCCACACCTTAATTATTTTTTTAATGTAGCCTCCAACTACCTCATCTTCTCACTTATGTCTGTCATTTCATTCCAAAACCGTTGTGCTCCATATTATTTATCTTTAGCCATTTAACATTCGATGACTTTGGCTGGGATTGGCTCCAGCAGACCCCCGTGACCCTGTAGTTAGGATATAGTGGGTTGGATAATGGATGGATGGATGACTTTGAAGGTAAAATCAAGAGTGAGTATATTCTTCCTTCCCTATCCTGTTGTCTTCAATGGACTTTAGCAATTGGGGAAGGAGTAAGAGTTATCTGTTATATAACATTTAACTTTATATGTAGCAAGTCTTATTTCTTTTAACCAGGACTAAAAAAATAATTATTTTAGGACTTTATATCATACTTAATACAGAGGTGTGTTTCTGGACTATAACGTTTATCTGTTTGCTGATTGGTTTGTCTGACATGCTTTGTAGTACTGTAATTATAAGTAAGTTAACCTAACTGATTAAAGGAATCTTTCTGTTAGATTTATTCAGTCTGACATGATGCATTGAACAGGGTATGTGGGGGCTCCACCTCTTTTTGCAAGTAAAAGATATCCATGTTTGAAGTTTATATGTAACAATGGCTAATGATTCTTATTTATTTTATTACATTATAGGGTAAGTGTTTTTCCTTAAAATATGCAATATAATAACAAAATGCATGCAGGCCTTCTTTTACCTACAGGATAAATAAAATTACTATAGTGCCCACAAAATCTGGAATGATCTGTCATTAGTTCCTTCAGTTTCAAATGTTTAATGAAAGCTTAAGCAAGAAGAATAGCAAACCCTTGTTTGAGCTGCTGATGAAACTTTTAACATTACTTTTTAATACTAAGCCCTTTTACCCATTACATTTCTTACGATTTGATCAGTTTATACCTCTTGGTACTGGAATAGGATTTCAGAGTTATCACCAATGACAGATAAAATATAATATGTTTGCAAGAGTCATGAAGTATTGTTTGCATTGTGCTTGCACTTCATTGTTAGAGCTCTAAGGGAAGGTCTGGATGAGTAGTTTATTTAAGGGCAGATAATTTCTGCATAGTCAGTAAATTTTGTTTTTTCTCTCTTCCTTTGGCTGCTGGTCTTAGCTTAATATATTTATACTATTCAATTATATTAATATTTAATCACATAAAAACATAATTAACAACATTCTTACTTTCACCCTCACTGTGTATATACAGTATATGCATGTCTGCATGTGTGTATGTGTATATAGTATAGTGATGTATTTCTATATCAACATTGTTTAATGTTTTAATACTCTGAAATGTGTTTTTGCAATTAGCCTTAAAACAAAAAATGCAATTTTTTAAGATATTCATTTATCAGCCTTGAAGCTAGAATCTATGGCAGAAGCATCAACACAAAGCAAGAACAACCCCAAGACAGTAGTGCCACTCAAGGAAGAGCAAAACTGTAAATGAAATTAACATAAGTATGTAACTTCCTACTGGTCTAATGCAACAACCTTTCAAGAGTTTCAGGTATATCACTCAGTTGCCTGTCACCAACACATTACCATTCAGTTTTATCAATGCTGAATCTCAGTTTCAGATGCAGAAATGCAGATGTCTGAACCATTTACAGGGAATTTTTCCAGCACCTCCATTTATTTAACACACTCCATTCACTGATATGTTTCTAAACATATTTCCCTCTTTTCCTAATTATCCTCTTTAAAGTGTCACAGCATGAATTATTATCTTTTAAATTTCATCATTTCATACTTAAACTATAGCTTCACACATTACACATTAAAAGTCATTCAAAGTGTATTGCATTTCTCTATATATAAGTAATTAAATGTATTATTTTATTATTCTTTCACAATTGTAACATGTTTAAAAATTCCTTCTTATCTAATTATTTAAGAGCTTATCATTTCTATAATCATCTCTTACCTTAACTTTCTTAATCTGTCATTCTTCAGGATTACACTTTAGTGATTCTTACAGAAGAAATGAAATCAGATTAATAAGTAAATGTCATTACCTCATCCATTTTTATTCTCAATAAATCTTATTTATCTGCTTATATGCTTTCAGATTGTTCCAACTGAAGCAGCACCCGGTGCTGCCAACAAAAAGAATTTCAGTTGCATGATTCAGCAGTTTGGTTGCTAGAAATCAAAGGCTTACACTTCTACTTGGGGAAAAATACCAATAATGATCTTAGAATCATTTAGTTCATAGCAATCCTAGCAATGGCTTGAAAATATTTTCTGCAGGTGGGTTACCACATTGACTGCTAATGATACTGCATTTTACTTACAGTAATGACTTGCAATTAAGAGATTACATTCACAATATCCATAGTAAAGCACCTAAAATAGATTTAGCACTATTTATTAGTAAAACAACAAAAAAAAGAGAGATAGACTGCTAGGATAAAAAAAAAAACTGAAACCAAATATAATCACTTGAAAAGAACAATTTTATCTAAGAGTGTTGAGCGAATAGTACTGTAGATATTTCTAAGAAACCATTGCATATCAGGGAAATTACTAAAGACTGGGAGCTAATAAAGTTTGTTCTTTTAAATAAAAAGGTGGTATGTCCATTAACTAGTAATTAGAAACTGTATACTAATATGTAACACAAGTAAATGAGAGGAAGTATAAAGATAAATAAGAGACATATTTAGTACAGGTATATTAGACAGCTACTAACAAATATTTGGATGGTGATGTTTGAGTTTTAGAGTTTTTTGATTAAGCAACATACATGGCCATATTGTTAAAGACACTAAACATATGCCCAAGGATTACTATGAGCAAAAAGCAAAACTGTGGGAAGATCAAAAAAACTGAAAGAAAAAGCCAGGTACATGCCAGAGGTTAAAACCAGGAAGTCAATACATCATAGTGATCAAAAGAAGAAAAAATGAGCTCAAAGCCAGAGAAATCCAACTCTAAGGCTTACTAGATAAACAAGCTAACTAATACTAAGAGTTTTGTTGCACAAAATGTACACAGAAGGCTACTGAACATGTTACATGGTGTCATATTTATATATCAGGTAAATTAATAATATCACTGATCTAAATCCTTCAATAACAAGAATGTAAATTTGACAACATGAGAACAAAATGTTGCCACATAAATAATAAAGATGATAAGCAATATCAACAACTTTAAAATGCAAACTAAAGTGAAAACTAATTTAGAAATTAAATTCCCATATAAAAAAATGGAACAACTACAACACAACTTTCCCACAAAAGCATGCATTCCAGATGCATTCATCCAGCTAGTCTGGAAAACATAACTAGAAGTATAAAATTTAGAAGAGGCACCAGCCTTAAATAAGTGGCTACTAAACCTAGCCTAGCTAGTACACAATTTTTGTAAGAAATCCAAATGACAGCCAGTGGAATCAAAGCACAAAACATGGGGCATGAAACTGACACTCAAATGGGTACATTTTCTAAGAAGAATTATTTAGTACAGGTATATTATAAGAATACTATGTATGAGATAACAATTTAAATTTAAATTAAGTTTACCTCACATCAAGCATCATTCCAAATCCCAGAATGACAAAGAGAAACAAGGATTTTATAATCAGTAAAAAAAAAAAAATGAAACACAGTAACCCCAAGGGGGTGGAAAACCTTGAAATACCTCTAGTGAGAAAAATTTAGGAGGCTTGGTTGATTCAACACTGTCAACAAACAGAGACTGCAAACAAATAGTTATGATTGTTAACAGGATGTTAAATTATACAGCAAAAGCTACAAGACAAAAGAGTTTATATTTAACCTCTTATGTTTAAGCTACATAGTATCATATGTACTTTTGATTTTAATGTTACAAAAAAGATATAACAACTCTATGGTAAGTTCAAAGAAGAGCTACTAGACTGATTTCAAGATTTTCAAGGGGTATTAATAGTGTGAAATAATTAAAGGAGCTTAATTGCTCCTCTTCAGAAAACGAGTATTAAAAGATGACATAAGGGAGTTAAGAGGATAAATGCAAGATTTTACATTAAAATTAGATATGCAACAACAATACAGGGGCACAGATGGTAGCTGGTTAAGAATATTTTTGCACATACGTTAGAAAGTATTTTCTCGTAAAGAGAACTATAGATCAAGAGACCAAATTATCGAGTTGGGAAATTGATAGAAGAATTCTTTATGGACTTGAAAATCTTGAAGTTATTTTGCAAAATTCAGGTGAATAGGGATTAACTAACAATTAGTTAATTAATTAATCATTACATTATATTATGGGACGGCACAGTGGTAGTGCATGCTGCCTTGTAGTAAGGAGACCTGGGTTCGCTTCCCATGTCCTCCCTGCGTGGAGTTGGCATGTTCTCCCCATGTCTGCGTGGGTTTCCTCCGGGTGCTCTGGTTTTCTCCCACAGTCCAAAGACATGCAGGTTAGGTGCATTGGAGATCCTAAATTGTCCCGTGTGTGTGTGTGTGTGTGTGTGCCCTGAGGTGGGCTGGCGCCCTGCCCGGGGATTTGTTCCTGCCTTGTGCCCTGTGTTGGCTGGAATTGGCTTCAGCAGACCCCCGTGACCCTGTGTTAGGATATAGCAGGTTAGATAATGACTGACTGACTGACATTATATTGTACATCTATTAAACGATAACATAAACAGATTCTAAAATAGCTGAGTAAGAAAAATGAAAAATGTAGACTAAATAATTCTTGTTCTGTAATAATATAATAATGATTACTGTATTTAATGTATAAATGTTTCTTTTTGGTGTAAAATAACAACATATTTAATGACTTGTATATACATTATTATAATGCAGTGCATTGTGGGCAACAGTAACCACAGTGAAAAGTACCAAATTCAAGAACTTCATTAATAATAATGATTTCATTACAGACGATTCACAGGGGATAAATGATCAAAAGAACAACATAAAATTAACAAATAAACAAAAACAAAATATAACATACTAGCAGAATACTGGCGCTTCGCAACGGAGAAGTAGTGTGTTAAAGAAGGTATGAAAAAGAAAAGGAAAAATTTTAAAAATAACGTAACATGATTGTTAATGTAATTGTTTTGTCATTGATATGAGTGTTGTTCTCACAACTTCTGTTCTGTAACTTGACAATGCTTCAGAGCTCAACACTACCACAAATGTACACTGCAATATTAAAGTTAAAATGTCTTGCAGTTCTGAATTTAAGATCCATTCTAGATCCATTAAAACATCCCTGGGTTCTTCTAATTGTCATTGTCACCTGTTTACTTTTAATTAGAGAATGCCTCTTGCCTATATTCTTTCCTGTTTTTTGTGCTCCCTGCTTACTTGCCAGTGATTCATAGATAAAACAGACTTGCACTGCAGTGTGTCTGCAGCAATATCATGCAGTCCCATGTCTCTTAATTTTGCCTTGCTGTCCAGGACAGATACTGTCTACCCCATCACCACGCCTATAACATGAATCATCTAGTCAATTCCAAATAAATATTAAACAAAAAAAGCAGCCTGAGATACTGAAGTGATTTTATCTGGGCAAAGGACTTCAATAGCATTGCTGATGAAGCAGCCTGCTTGCTGTCTCGAGCCTCTTACCAGAATGATGCCCATGTCTTACTGAAATGATAATGATAGGCTCCCAACATAAAACCACATAAGCTGATTGACATACAATAATTAATGTGTGCAATGATGCTGCACAATATAAGTTTTCTGTAAAAAGTGCAGCCTATCATGAAAAGAAAATCTTATGTACTGCACATATTAAAAGATATCACAAATTGCACATAGAGAAACATCCATCTACATTTGCATATCCAGAAGTTTGACATGCCCATAGCTCAAAGGAACAAACCAGTGAGAAAAACCAGTAACTGTGCAAATAAGTATGTGAATAAAAATATATGGAGAGGTGCATGGTAATTGTTATGCACCACTGGCCTTTACCACAAGCAAAAAATGAGGAGTGTTTTATGTTTAAACCACAAGGCAGTTTATATAGTAAGCGCTTGTAAATGCACTAAAAATGGTGATCATGTTTATTTTTGCATTTGTGAGAAAAATATGTGAATATTACGAAGACAGCACTGATTTATAGTCTATGGAATTTGTGATAAGAATTTAGAATTTCAGTTTTTAAAATGCTGAATGTTAAAAAATCTCTTAACAATTAAAAAAAAAATCCAATAAATTTGTTCCCTGACAACATGTCAATACATTCTTTTTTCATCAAGTTCTGCCTCTGGACTTAAGCTTTACGATTATGTGATTTTACCAAAACTGCCACAATTTTTTCCAAAGGGACTCCTAGCTCACTAAAAAAATCAAAAATGGTATGTCCTGATGCAGCATGCACAGGCTTAAATCAAAAGTGAAATGCACTGCTCTCTTGCAGTTTAAGCACATTTCTGTTTTGCTATGTCATGAGAAGGAGAAGACCATATTTTAAATCACTAAGCTAAAATGCCAAGTCTCCCGTTATGCAGTGGAAAAAGCTGCCGTCAATTTTATAATTGCCGAACAAGGAGCAGCCTCATGCTACATCAGCTAATTAACTTTTTATTGATCAGCTATTCTACTGCCCAGCTGTAAAAACAAAATTAAATTATGTAGGCAATTCAATAAAAGAGCAGAGTTAATGATGCACTGAACATTTTCATAATGAGCTGCATTTATTAAGACACAGTGTAATCAAACACTCAACCAACCCAAATAGGATATGGCACTTAGAGCAAATGAAAGAATAACAAAATATCATATAGATACAATAGCAACATACTCCAGGACATACCTGCAAAGTAATCTTCTTGTAGACATGGCCTGGCTAGTGAACACAGACAAGATAATCCAACATTTAAGAAACCCCATGATAAATTCTAAAAATGTACTTAAAACACTTTTAACAACATACAATTAGGTAGAATGCTGAGTCTGCAAACCATTTGTGAGAAAATCAAAGTGCATGAGATGCATTTTCAATAAAGGGAATACTAACTCAGGCCACTTGTTCAATAAGTACTGGTAGTGACAAACATATAAAAATGCAATATGAAGGAAAGTTACTTAGAATTTAAATGGTGTGATGCCCAAGGGCACGTACAACCGCCCTAACCCCGACACAGACAGGTAGAAGACAGGTTTTTGTCCACACAGTTTATTAATACTGTTGTTTTCACAGCACACAAGTGCAAACAACACAGTCCCTATTGCCACCAGTCCTTCCACCTCCACTTCTCCTCAAGAGTTGTGTCTTCCTGAGTGGTGGTGGCTGGCTCCTTTAATAGAGCGCCCGGAAGGAGTCCAGGTGTCCAACAAGCTTCTTCTGGAGCATTTCCGGGTGTGACGGAAGTGCTGACAAATAGGGCCCTGTAAAAGTCCAGGTTCCCCCTGGCAACGGCAACTAGCCCCAGCAGGGTTGAGCTTCCATGCTCACAGCCCGTGGCCCTGCTGCAAGCCAAGGGGGCGGCCCTCTGTCGGCCCGGGAGAGAAACGGTCTTGCAAATACTCTCTGTCCTTACATACTCAGGGCGTCCCGGCCAGGTAAGGGCTCTGGCCATCCACCACACTAGATATCAAATGTTCATGATATACTGTATATAAACTACTTATGCATTCTCCATCTGGAATTTTACCTTTAAATCATACATCTATTAATTTTCTGAACATTCTACTTCCAGTATGGAAGTGCCATAATCTATGCCTGTAGCAACAGATGCCAGGTTGAAATTGCATCTGAATGGGACACTAGTCCATCGTAGGACACACACGCTCATTCTGGGACAATTATTAGTCCCCAGATAACCAAACATGCAGGAATCAAAAGTTTCTACAGGAAGCCTTTGTACTATATACACTAGATGATGGAAAAACTTGACCATTTACTAATAAGCTACAAGTAGTAAAATATTACTGTCCTGCAATAATTAATAATTTAATTGGTTCAGAGACTTGGATTGTGTGGGAAAACATTTCACAAATGTAACTTCAATTTAAATACAGCAAAAATTATAATAACCAAAGGCACACACCAATGTGAGAAATACTGTATATATTTATATTTTAACAAATTAGCTGTAAGGTCTTTTCATACAAGTAAATTAGTCATCCTGTCCACTGTGTCAGTGCACTGCCCTTCTATTTGGATGAACTGGACAGCCAGTTTGCATCTGCTTACAATGATGCATTTAAATTGAGATGGTATGGATTTATTTAGCCAAACAAGCTGCTGTGGAGAATGAACCAACAAAAGTACACAGGATCAAAGCATAACAACAAAAGAGCACAGGCAAATGGATGTTCTTTCCTTCTCAAGCAGCTGCTGTGGAGAAAAGTGCAGGAATTTAATTTAGTTGATATTTAACAAAATTAATGAGTCCCTTACACATTAAAATGTTATCAGCTTTAGGTTGTGTGCCATGTGACAACATTCCCTTTGCCTTTAAAGAGCTTGTGAATACTTAAAGCATATTATATTGCAAAAGTAAACAGGAAATGTAATTTTATGTCAATGTATTAATGTCTTTGTGTATGGTCTTTAACATTAACTGTGTGTAATAAATTAACTTGACTCTTTACAGATATTGCACAGAGTGCTGTGCAATTTGAAACAGGACAAAAGATAGAAAAAGTAAGGTATGGAATCCTTTTGAGTGGCAGAGATTTAACAGGCATTTCGTAGGACAAAAACATTATTTGTTAAAAAAATGTCTATCGAAACCATCTACATTTTTCATTGTAATCTGAAACAGATTTTTGGCCCTACCATCCACTCCTTTGTCCAAAACAAGATATGTCCAGCTTAATCACCACCTACAACAGTCAATACCAACATATAGATGGGCACTGCCTTTAAATTTGTTGCAAAAGATTGCACAGTATACTTTCATTTACATGGGTGCATGATATCTCTTTATTTGTGTTATGTATAAAGTATTTTTCCTTACATTATTTGTTTTGTCATTTCATTTGTACTATTTAAAAAAATATATCCTTTCATTAAATGAAACTAACCCAAATTGAGGAGGGTACTAGCTCCACGTACTTGTCACTCTTTTGTTGGTGGGATTTTTTTCATGCCACCACTGCAAATCTTTTAAAAATCATAGAGTTAGGGGCTCAGTTTCATGTCATAGTGGAAAGATAACAAGGGTTCCTATATAAGTCTAATGGGACATTTCAGAGGAATTTCTGAATCATGCAGAATAGCATCCTCTACTGTTTCAACAATATTTTCAACTAAACCTTCCTTCTACTTAGCATCCAGATTTACTTAATTAGCTTTCAACATGTGCCAAGTCAAGGCTGTGAGGCAGACAAGATGCAGTAATGTCATATTTAGTCAGTTCTTAGTACAGTATTATTTATTAATGCCTAAGTACAATATTGTGAATGTGCAACTTTCCAAATTCAAATACAGAATGATGTATTTAACTGTGCCAGCAAAATAACCCTCAAAGTTAAGATCTGTTATATACAGTATAATCATGTAAAACACATGGTGATGCAAACTGTAACATTTTATATAAATAATATATAAACAAAAGAAAATAGGAAAAAGAACATCAAAAGCAGAAAGAGTAATCTATTTGTTAGAAGCATTTCAGGAAGAAAATCTTTGTGGTAGAAGCTCAAAAATGGTCCTAAGTAGCAGAAAAACACCGGCACTTTTGTGAAGATGATAGGGCTCTGGTATGTACTTTCTCACTCGGTCGGCACTGTACTTACATTGGAGTCTAGAAGCTCGATGCTGTCTAAGCTTTTGCTTCTGTGTATCCTGCCCTTGATCCTTCTCAGGGATGGCTTTCCCTGACTTCCAGAGGAGGCGGCCACATTGGAGGTATCTGAGCTTGGAGTGACCCTGAAGAGACGGACAAAAGCAGGGAGTAAGGTTTAAAGCCCATTCTGCTGAATACAATGGAATGTCATGAAAGATGCTGGAGGCATCTATGGTGGTATAAAAGAAGCACAAGTGTCTCCTCTTCAAAGGGCAATCCTCCCTATTGGATTGAATGGCATTTGAAGCAAGTGTGCATAATTGGCTTTAATGTCAGCAGCATGCCCGAGGACAAGCGCCACAAAGCACACGCGTCTATGCTTACCACCACACCTTTCCTCATTACAGGCTTTTTTACTCAACCATCTCAAATAGCATGTCACACAAAGACAGCTTTCCTCATGCAAGCATAAGTAAGGGAAATAAAGAAAAATGAGCAGTCTTTTGTGAATTCTTCAATTGCAAGCCACTCTTTTGCAGTTGGAAAAGTATGCGGAATATACAGAGCTTATAGTAATGTTAACAAGCTCCAAAACTGAAGAAGTGGAATATGCTTTCATGCAATGCAAAATTGATCAAAAGTGTCACAAGTTGAGACCTACAAGTGAATGTAGACAATGTTTAACTCTACCACTCAGCAAAAGTTATTGGGAAGAGGGAGAGTAATGGATAGTACTCTTGACTCACAGCCTCAGAGTCCTGTTTAATTCCAGCCCCAGTAGTTTGCATGGAGTATGCATGCTCTCCCTATTCTATACATGTTTTCGTCTGACATTTTAGTTTTCTTCCATATCCATAAAACATGAAAGGAAGGGTAACTGGCAACTTAATATTGACTAGAAAGGTGTGTGCATTAGTGTGTGAGTCCTGTAACTGACTAATATGCTCTCCTTCCTTACACTCACAACTATTAGAATAGGCTATAGTTTTTTTCAGCCTTGTGCTGGAATAAGTCAGTTAGAAAATCAATAAATTAATGAATGAGCATTATTGGTGTCCTCTATTGGTTGTGCATCTATGCTTCTCTTGCTGCTGTGCTTTGCTGTCCCATTTCCAGCCAATGCCTGGCCTGGGGGCTTGGCTCAGCAGCCCCTCAACCAAGATCATGCAATTGCTTGAATGCTGGCAAACTAGAGGCACACCAAAAATGGGCTCTGCCAAACATGAGTGCCCACAACAGCTGAATCAGTTTTGTTGAAATTATTATTTTTCCGTAAATTCTTTCCACTTTCACTTAAATGCTTTCTAAAATTTACCACATATTTAACCTTTTTTGTCAAATGTGAAATAATCAATTTTGAGCAAATTGATCCTGGTGCCTTGAGAATGAACAGATGCTTTGGAGAAAAAAGAACTCCTGGAGTGTGTAAAGTTAGAACTCTGAAACACAAGGATACAATAAACATAACTGCTGTCAGGGTGGTTTTCATGTTATGGTTTCACAAGGGTTCTGGCAAATGGGCTGTAACTGATTATCCAGATAATATAGAGCCCACCTGACCAAAATTAAAGAGCCTCAAATATTATTTGGTGAGTAAAACATCAAGTAGGTAGGCAGGACACATGGTGGATGATAAAAGTAATTATAGCAGTTGATTTTGTGTGAAAAAGTATAGGCAGAAGCCCAGTCTGGCACTGAAGGATTTCTGTCCAATATGGTAAGGCAAAGGCAAGTTTTAATGAACTCTTTATTTTAGGTATGTTTCTACAATCAGTGCTGTTCAATCTGAGAAGTGTATTTCAGTACAAAATGTTTAACCTTAATGTTACATCACTCTTTCTGATATACAGGTTTTTAATATGTTTAACTTGGCAGACTGCTAGTTTGGCAGTTTTGTTAGCTGCACTTTATACAGGTTTGTTTTCATCATACCATTGGTTATTTATTCAGACCTTACATTGTAAATTGAACTGGCTCTTTATGAAATGTAATTAGAGATTTAGGAGGCCACATAATTTACACACTGACAGGCATTGTTCAATATTTTAATCTCTTATTGATTTCCTCTACTTTGCTTTTGAAAAATTTGCCAAGCCGCAAACACATCCATCTCTCCCTCACTCACCTTATTTTCCACTACTTAAAAAAATCTTTCCAATTGTCAGTTTCACTTTTAACATAATCAATAAAGTTAGTGATATAAGAAAGGAAACCAAGTGTACTCATGTGACTCCAAACTGGCCCCTAAATGATTGTGAGTATTTAGAGAATGAATGAATGTGATGGCCTTGCAATGGAATGGACAAAAGGTCAAGGGCTGTCTGTTGTCTTGTGTTGAGTGCTGCTTGGATACTGTATGTTCTGGGCTTCTTTGACTGAACTATGAATTGAATTAACTCTTTTAGGGCTGATGTCGAGTTTTGTCGACAGCAGGGGTTGAGGTTGGATGTTGACTTTAGTTGACATCCACGGGCAGATGGTAATAATCAGCTGTAGACGTCGACAAAACTCGCCATCACGTTACGGGTAGACCCTCTTTGCTAGGATTGTTAGACTCATTGACTTGACATCGAATCCCTGTGTGTGTGTGTGTGAGGAGCATAGAGTAAATAACGTCTAGAATGGCATTGACATCGGGCAAAACAGCAAAGTGAATGTGCAAAGCAAAATCCTCTGTGGAATTATTGATTTTTTTTGCTTTTTGCATATTATTGCTGAATCAGAGTCTGACTCATCAAACTTCGATTTTGATGCAAGTGATCTGGAAATCAAAAACGAAAGGCAGGTAGCTTTTTCTTTTCCAGAAAGTGCCCTTCAGAATATTAATGGTTAGACAAACAGGTATGTAGTAAGTATGTAAGCAATGTGACAGCCGATCTTAGAAAGCTAATGTTTAATGTTAAAGGCCTATAGTGTTTGCTTTGTACGCTTTTTAGAAAACTGAGTTTTTGGAAAAAATATTCAGACCTAGGAGAAAATGAAAAAAATAATTAGCCCTGAAAGAGTTAAGAGGGTTTTTGAATGTTAAGTTACTAAAGTTCTATTATTTGAAAACAGAAAAAATCTCAAGTGCCAAGGTCAACATCTAGGAGGATCTGAGAGCATTATTGTTTAACAAACACTGGATTTTGTCTGAAGCATTTCAAATAATGTTTTTCCTGGACTACATTAGAGTGAGGCCGGCAACACACTGCATGACTGCAAGATGGAGAGCGTGTCAGAACTAATGACTACAGTTGCTGGATCTCGTTGATTTGAGGATGTCAGATTACTGGCTACAAATTTGTAGGGGATGTTTGTTTATACAACTCCTTCACAAATTCTCAGCAAAGTTTCAGATTATTTATTGCATTACAATAGTATGACATGGTTAACATGTTTTGAAAGCCTATCGATATGGAACACTTTGAAATAAGAACTAATGAACCACACAAAAGTAAGCAAACAATGACAAGAAGAACCAGGCAGTAGCTATTCTTTTGCTTGTAATTAGAAAAAAAAGAAGAGGTTACATCATAAAGCCTGAAGAAGACCACATTTTGGGGCACGGAGAGCAGGACTGTAACAATTGTGGCCAAAAGCTCATTGTTTATCAGTTCTCAAATGCCTACCCTACCTGTTTTATTTTGTTGTGGTTAGTCACTACAGTACACAGGAACTTAAGTAAATCAATTTTACACAATTCACAGTTCTGCTTTATAAGAAACATTGTAATGTACTTTGGGGTGATTTTGTAATACAGTGACAAAATGTTTACTATAGTCTTTTGTAGACTATTACTGTGTGTTACCGCTTTACTAAAATATTTCTATTTTCCATTATAGTAACTACTGCGGTGGGTTGGCACCCTGCCCTGGATTGGTTCCTGCCTTGTGCCCTGTGTTGGCTGGGATTGGCTCCAGCAGACCCCTGTGACTCTGTGTTCGGATTCAGCGGGTTGGAAAATGGATGGATGGATGGATTATAGTAACTACTTGCTTTTGAACTGTAGGGTATTCTCATGATTTCAGAGAGAATCCACAAATTACAAACAGCAGAATCTAGTCTGGAACCCAATTATTGTATCCCAGTGTACCACCTTGTTTTTCATGTAATCACATTATGAGGTTTTACAGTCATACTTCCTAACCCAGGTTCTAAATCCTGCTTTTTGAATGTGTTTGCATGTAATACAATAAAGGAACCTCTGTCATCATCCTGTCTGTGTATCTGTGAACTGATTTCCTTAAAATCTGGCACAAATTTTGTCAAGAAAGCTCAATTTTTCTTTATTATTTCTTGAAAAAGGTGTACAGTACTGCATAGTTTTAAAATAAAAAAAAAACTTGCTGAAAAGCATTCATAAATTTTTGAACTTGTCTGTCTTAAAACAGAGAAACATTCTGAGCAACCTTAATTACAGATTAATTTATTGTTTCAAATTTACCTTGAGAGAGGTTACTTCAGCTTGTGCACTTTGTATATTTTCTTCTTTTACATGTCCAATAACCACTCCTGATGGCTAAACAGATCAGTATAATTGTGCATAGCAGCTATTTGTGCCTAATTATGATGTCTGTTTACAGTAAGTAGTGGCTGTGATGTGTGTGAACTTCACCTGCAAGAATTCACTTCTACTGCTATTTGAAGCTGTGCCAGCCCAGGACAGGTAAACTATTTTTGTGACTCTAAAAATAAAAAAATGCGAGCATGGAAAGCAAAACATCACTTATCTAGAAATTAAGAAATAATAATGGAACTATATAAGCATAAATGATTTTCCAGTCACAATACCAATATTCCAAGTCAAAATCCTTGTACTCTCACTTTCAGACCTCTTACTCATTACCTCATCTTCATCTCCACTGCCATCAAGTTGGCCTACCCACAGTGTATCATGTCTAGGACCATCACAGATTGGGTTGCCCCCATTTTTGGCTTATTCAGATTCCGCAACCATCTGTTTGATGTAGACAGGTGGGGTGCCCATAGAGTACTATGGACTGAACCCCACACACGGTTTGTAACCCTCATCCTTGTATCTCGACATTATAGGTGTATTGGAGCAGATATTTTTAAGGCTAAATAGACAATGGATTTATGGTGACCAATAGGGCCTTTGAACTGGCATACTTTATACCTGCACTACAAATCTCTGAGACAAACCATGGGTTAAGTGAACTTCGTTGATTTTTCTACTTTCATGTTTCACTTTGCTACAATATCTCAATGCATACGTTGTTTTTCAGGAGATGCTAAAGAGCACATGTATCATGTCACATTTCGACCTATCTTGTTTCTTAACAGTGTCCAGATGCAGTACATAAGTATATACAATGCTGTTTTAACCTGGCCAACTGTAATCAGCATGTTAATTTGTTCATGACAAAAGTATAAAAAAAAACAGCTTGGTGAGGTCTGTGACTTGTCTCTTGAGATGATCAAGCAGGAACCTTAGGCTGCTAATTCAACCTATTAGAATCTTACATTACATACTGCCATTTCTATACCAGAACCATCACAAGGAGCAAAATAAGAAGGTAAAAGTAATGAAATGAAATATAAGATTATTTAAACATGATAAGTTACAAGGAAACAATGTTCAGAAAACCTAAGTAAACATAAATGGATCAATATTATGAACAAGCAATATACAGTAGTCCTACCAGGAGAAGATGTAAATTAGATAACATAGTTACAGATACTGCATAAACTACTAAAATGCAAGAGTATAAAACTCAGTTTTTAAGTATGATTTGAATGTAGCCACTGATTGGCTTCCACAAACATAACTTCAAGCTAAGGGCAACAAAACTAAGTAACAGCTACCTATGAGCTGCACAACTCTTTGGAAAAGTAAGAAGGTCAGATTTGAAGCATCTGAGGTTAATTCCACGTTCAGAGCAAAATGTGTGCAAGCTTTTGTGAAAGCAATAAAGAAGAATCTGAATTTTAGCAATGTTACAAAGCTGTTTGACTGGTATCTGAACCTCTGTAAAGATATGATTTTAAAAACTCAGAGAATACCTGAGCTGCACATGACTCTTAGGTTGCTAACAGTCGTTAATTGTGAGAGTTTGAAAAAGCACATTATGTGCATGCTTTTGAGTCTACCTTTGAATCTAAAAAAAAAATACATTTTTTTGTTAAAAACATTTGTGAGATCAAAACCTATAACAGTCAACAGGCCACTTTGAGGTTATAGTCATTTCCACATCCACATTTAATTGAACAGGGATAAATTCGAAATACCAATCAACACACAAACAACAAACAGCAATATCAATCTAAATCCAGGGCTTTCTCCCTATAAGGTGGCAGTGCTAACCACTCATTCAATGTGTTCACTTAAGAATACAGCTGTCTTCAAAAGCTCTTGTGTTGCTTTAGTCTTGAATAGGTCAAGAACAGAGATTCTGTAATATATTAATCAGATTTTTAATGTACAAATTTAGGCACAAATTATATGGTTGACAGATCTGGCTGCTTTTCTAAATACATAAGAGATCAGCTCAGGAAGAGGTCAGCCTGCATAGTCATTTGAGCTATAAGGTACAGTGACCAATTACAGCTAGCAAACAACTCTCATCTTTACATATATCTATAGACCTTAATGTAAACAGTAATGAATAGAGGATCTCTCCTTTCTAAACAGAAAAGCACTCTTACATATATTCACAGCATGTAGATTTAATGTCCTACAATGTTAACATGCAAGTTCTTTGACTGCAGTAAGAAATATTGGTTCACTTAATAATCCATTATAGGGAAAAATAATGAAAAATCCATATCAAGTGCTATAAGTGTACCACAGATAGAGTAGTTAGATCATTATTAATGTAAATGATATTAAAAGCCTAATTTTCAACTTAATAGTGTACAAACAGTTCGAACTGCTCTGAAGCCAGACAATGATTCCAAAGTGCATTTAACCATTTATCATTTCTATTTGAAATTAAGAAGCAGCAGTCAACTAGAATAAGAAACAATAATTTATGTTTACACATTGTCACACACATGTACATGGGAGGCAGCTAAAGGGCTCAAAAGAAGATAACTCCATGCCGGACCAGGGGGTAGCAGTGTACGCTGACTCTTTCTCTCTTTTTTCTGCAGGCCAACCAGGGGAAATTCCACCTAAGCCCGATGACATCACTTCTGGTTCAGGACCTGATAACACTACTTCCGGTTCCAGACCAGATGACATCACTTTCTTCACCCAGTTTTAAAATGCCATTTTGTTAGCTACACATCAGTTCTGTTTTGGACTCAACTCTGTAAAAAGATACTGTTGACTTTTTGTTTTTGTTTTTTTTTCAACCCAGTCTTAAAGTATACTGGGTGGCTATCCCAAACTTTTTTCTGTGTTCTTCTTTTTATGTGACAAGATTCATATTAGCCTCTGAATCTAAAATTTAAAATTAGAATATGAAAAATATGAAAATTAAATTTAGGGCTCTTAAGTGGACTTGAACGAAAAAAATAAATTGCAATAAAGCAGTGAGCAAATAAGGACATAGACTGTATAAGATTTTGAGAAACCAAGACTAAAAGAAGTCACAGTTAGGCAGGAGGCTAGCTCCTTTTCTGAGAAGTACTTTGGTTACAAGAAACCGACAAGAGGGGGTTTAAAACTGCTTAATATAATAATAGCTAAGGAGCCAAGTCAGAGATTAAGATCTGCCACTCCCTGTCCTATTTTCACTGTTATTTGTTTTTTCTGACTGCGTAGTGGTCATCCATCATCTAAAAGTAGTTTATTATCAGTAAACACTGGCAAAAAGTAAAGTGCCAAAATATAAATATATAAATACAAATGTAAATATATAAACTGGATTGCATCTTATGTGTTCACAAATTACTTTAAATTACAAATTAGTTGTTTTTATTTATACTAAACACAGCATTGTAAGTAACATTATTTTAAAACTCTCTTACTCACAATGACTGATGCCTGTCCATCCATCCATTATCCAACCCGCTATATCCTAACTACAGGGTCATGGGGGTCTGCTGAAGCCAATCTCAGCCAACACAGGGTGCAAGGCAGGAAACAAACCCCAAGCAGGGCGCCAACCCACCACAGGGCACACATATACACACCAAGCACACACTAGGGACAAATTAGGACCGCCAATGCACCTAACCTGCATGTCTTTGGACTGTGGGAGCACCTGGAGGAAACCCGCACAGACACAGGCAGAACATGCAAACTCCACGCAGGTAGGACCCAGGAAGTGAACCCCGGGTCTCCTAAATGCGAGGCAGCAGCGCTACCCACTGCGCCACAGTGCCGCCCGACTGATGCTTGTTTTCCCGTGAAATCTAACTTAAATATATTGTACAGATAACATTCCTTTAGTTCAATCATTGTTTTTAATAAATTACCAATTAGATGTAGAGGATGGAACCTCAGAGTCATTTTATAAACATCAAGAAATCTATGTGATGTCACATCATTGGATGTCTGATATTTGATCACTAGAACAAGCTCATCATACCTATTCATTGAATTTCTGCCAATAACATCAAGTCAAGCTTTAAATTTTACAAAGTACTATTAACTCTATCAAACTACTTAGTGTCTTATCCCATGTGTATGGTTCTCTATGTGAAGAAAAAAATTCTAATACCTATAAGAAATCTACCTTTAACAAGCTTCTATTTGCGGCTTGTTGAGATATTCATTCTGAAGTATCATCAAGGATCCATCGAAAAAATTCCCCTCATAATTCAATCATGTCACCTTTTAATAGATCTTTGCTTATCAATGGAATCTCTGCATTTAGGGCAAATAAGCCACAACCACCCCATGTATTAAATAAACAGTAAATGGTAAATGCACTGTTTCTGGATTGCTTTAGTGTACTTTTCAGCCCTTCAGTATTCTCATCATACTGTTTTTAATGTGTGGACATGTGTAGACTGCTTGAAGTTTGGTAGCTAGAGCCTCATAAAGCATGTGTGAACTGGTCTCACTCTGTTGAATTATGCATAATTATTATTATGAATCAGATTAATTACCTATGTACAAAAATTGGAAGTTTATGAATAATCATTTGTGTTTCTACTTTTTATGTGGAGTACATGTTGTCGAGATATCTTTCAATACTCCTTCTTTGGTGATTTACTAGATCTTCATTTTTTCAGATTTTGTATAGACTATTTAGCCAAGTTTTATCACCATTTTTACTGGTAGTATAATACATTGTGAAAAGCGACTGGCTTCCACTGCTCCATCCACATAGCTGTAATGATTTTTTTTTGTCATGTTCCTTGCCAAATACATGTATGCCACCTCACACTGCTCATTTGGAATCAGAGGAACTAGCATTTGCACTCATTTTCCCATATATGTAAGTAATGCCAATTCAAGTGAAGATGATTCCCGAGATCACCACTGGCCACATACCAAGGGCAATGGAGTTTTGGTAAGTACTGATCTCTAAGTGCTTGATCATCTCTCTCTCTCTCTCTCTCTCTTACTCTCACGCACACACAAATTCACTGGCTCACTGACATACACACACACACCTTCAGACACATTCACTTGGCACAGCTTCTCAGGATGGCTTTGTCTCTTCTGACAGCGTCTATTTTCCTGGTCCAAGTACGCCCCTCCAGAATTTTCATGCTAAAAGACTACCATTGCTTAAACTAAAAAGAATAAGCTACTTCAATCTTTCCTTATATCTTATAGTATTGGTTTTAGGCTAGTAGCTGTTCTTTGGACATTCTCTACCATTGCCATGTCTATTTTGTAATATGGAGACGAAAACTGTACACTGTATTCTAGATTATTCATCGTGTGTGTGTTTTTTAAAACAAAAAGCCATCTTAGAGAAACAAAAAGCTATTTTTTACATACTGTATAATACCACCTCTATGCCTGGCAAATACTGATGAAACCCCATCTCCCAAAGCAATAAACCATCCCTAAGATCTCCCTAAGATTTTGCATGACAACAAAAGAAGACATGAGTGGACCAGGAAGTGGTAACCAGTAAGTCACTGAATATCTCACATTATTGAGAACTAGAGATAAATAATCCTGCAACAATGTGGAGATGAATATACCTTGGTACTTAATCGAAGTACTGTCGCTAAATTGATAAAAAGAGTAAAGGAACAAAGTATACAGCATTTAGAGCAATTTTGACCAGTTAATCTTGTCAATGAGAGATAGAGAGGAACACCTGTAGGAACAAAACAATATTGGATTAAGGAGTGGACTAGTATGGGAATTACCACAGAAAACCAAAATGTCATCTATGCACTGTGATTGGAGTCATGCGCTGAGAACATAGTGATTAAGTTATAAGACCTTAAGGTTAGGGCTATGTGCTGGAGTGAAAGACTAAAAAGCAGTAGAGAAAGGTACCTGCTTGGTGCCTTTAAAAATTAGGAAGGCATGAGAGATATTTGAGCAAACACAATAGCCATAGGTGATAAATAAAAAACATCACAATCAGTGCCAGTCAAAGCCCATATGGAGCCAGTGTCCGGAATGAGCCCCGTGAGTTATCGAAAGTCCAAAGTTTCCATACTGCGCATTCAGTATTATTAGAATTCAATGACCAATGGGTGGGTCCCCCCGTGTCTTCCTGGGCAAACTCCCCTTTAGTTATGAAAACACCGCCCCCTATGTAAATAGTGTGGGGAGTTTGGGGGATTCTCCTTTCATTAATGGCAGACCCTTAAGTGATGGCACCCTATGCAGCCACCTATGTCACCTAACAGATTAACCAGCTCTGATCACAAACTTGCCCCAAACATCAGTGCAGATATCACCTTCTACAGGGTATCCCAACTCATGGCCTTCTCTACATCCAGAGCCAAAACTGGGGCTGGATCGGATAGAAATAGAGCAATGTATAATACATAAAATTCATTTTATTTGTCAGCAGCTTAGCATACTCTAATAAAACCAGTCTGGCCAAGGCAGATCAGTTTGTGAATAACAGATTGCAAGCATCTTGCTAGGAGCTTAGCCAGCAATTTTACATTCATGTTCATGGGGATAATTGGGTAGTAATCAGCACAATTGTCAAGGTCTTTGCATTGTTTTAAACGGATAGTAAATAAGACTAAATTTAATGAGGGGTTTGACTTATTTTGGACGAGAGCAATGTTTGGTATCAGCAGATTTATAGGTTGCAATGATTCCAAAAAAACAGATAAAGCATCAGGCTGAATCCCGTTGGAGCCAGGGCCCTACCAGTCCTCAGTGTCTGCAGAGCTTCTTTTATCTCAGCCTTTCATAGGTCAGCCTTACAGAGCTTCTTTCAATTAAGATTAAATGTAGACTGAATCTATCAGTCTCTACCTCATTTAACCTGGAAAGGGTTAGACTTTCAAGAATGGAAAAAAGTTTAAAAGGGACAGCTGGATTTTTCAAGGAATAAGTTTGAATCTGTATATATAATGCAAAGTTGACTGACTCATGTACTCACCCACTCGCTCACAAACTCACTCATCAACAAAAACCCTATTTCCACTTTAATTGAAAAGCTGAAATCTGGCAGGTTTCATGGTCCATCTAGGTCAGTAAGTATCCTCTAGGAAAAGACACTCCTATATACAGTATGAACATTTACAGATAAACTCCCCAAAATAGAAAAAGTAAATTAATATTCTAAAATTTTGAAAATGCCTTGACAGGTTTGATAGAAATTTTGTAACATTATGGAAACAAGAAAATTAGCAGACTTTATATTTTTCATGTATTGATACTTATTAATACTATGCTAGCTTACATGCTCTCCTGTGTTCTTAGAGCATGCTTTATGCAAATAAAGGATGCAGCAGAAGTGACTGAGGAGCTACAGAAATAGCACCAGTAAAATGCTAATATGTAGTTTTAGTGCCAATAATTTAATTGATTTAGTACCTGAAACATAGTATTTCGCATTGCTACAGTGGATCTTGATCTCTGCCTTTTGTAACAGGTGAGAATTTAAGTCAAATTAACCTCTAAGCCATAAATCCACTGAAGAGGTGTCTGAACTAAATCGAGTAACCAATAAGTTTTTAATAAAGCCTTTAACCACCAGCCAGATATATGCAGAAGTAATAAATTTAAAGTTGAGATATAGACGAAAATTTGTCACAAAAGTCGGCACTCCTAAGCAAAGATCATGGTTTTGTTATAAATATTAATTTTTGAATGTTTACTGTCATTTTTGATTAATATTAATTATTAGTCTTTGATTTTTCATATTGTTTATTTTTTTATTGTTGTGACAGTAATTCTGTAAAGTTCAAGATAATCAATACAGGGTCAAGAAGAACCACTCCTTTTTTACAGTGAAGAAGAAGCCTGTTGTGCTACTGTAATCTTTCCACCTTAATAAACAGCTAAGTATATGTGTGTCTGTGTATCTGTGTCTCCATCTGGTTGCTATGTCTCTGCCATTCCAACAGATGGCTCACCACCAACATTTGTACAAGTAGTTAAAAAAGAAAGCTACAGATTTCTTTACATGAGGAAACTTTAGGTGAATGCAAATTGCAAAAATGCTGTTTGACTATACTCAGTTTGCTGATTCTAATACCCTTTCTCTTACTCTTTGACAGTTTTTTTACTACTTAAATACTGAAAGGGTATCCATGGGTCATTTATTTCTGTCTCTCACAACCTTTTTGACTTTTGCAATATAATTTCTAAGTGTAACTCTAATTCTCTCATAACATTGTAATCTCCCTGAAAAAACCATAATGAATCA
This sequence comes from Polypterus bichir lapradei, assembly GCA_026402145.1. Lineage (NCBI taxonomy): Eukaryota > Metazoa > Chordata > Cladistia > Polypteriformes > Polypteridae > Polypterus > Polypterus bichir. Next base: position 22,287,249 of record JANRMT010062827.1, read on the forward strand.
CTAGGAAAAAGTGAGAGCAAAGGACCATAAGATGAAAGGCTAATGGAGAGGGCTGAATACTTACTTAAAAGGTTAGGCTATGTTTAGCAATGAATAAGGCAAAAATTGTTAGCAACAAAACCAAAAAATACTGAGGCAATACCCAGTGAAAAAGA
>JANRMT010062827.1:22287413-22300157 GCA_026402145.1 Polypterus bichir lapradei
TTAGCAACAAAACCAAAAAATACTGAGGCAATACCCAGTGAAAAAGACAAAAGCACAGCAAAAGTCTAAAGCCACACTAAAAATTTAGCAACAAAACCAAAAAATACTGAGGCAATACCCAGTGAAAAAGACAAAATCACAGCAAAAGTCTAAAGCCACACTAAAAATTTAGGCTCCTTCAATTTGCCTTAAAGTCTATTCCATTCATCATCAATTATTATTATTTGTCATTATTATGATACAATTGAGGAAGCAACAACAAAGAAGGAAAAGGTGAATTAATATGCAATTGATTAACGTTAAAAATTTAAAACCATGGCAAAATATAAATATTGCCAAATTTCTGATGAATGGAAATTTCAGACTAGCTCTTTTCTAAATTAAGAATATGGTAAGAGCAACAGCTAATTAAACAGCTAATTAAGTAGTGAGTTAAAATAGAGGCAAAATGACTGAAGATTTTGTAAGTGGTTGGAAGTTGGAACAAACACCTGCAGCCACAGGGGTCCTTCCATGCTCAGAATGGAAACCACTGTATTGGTGCCATAAATCAAGCATAGGTATATTACTAAAGTACAGCTCTTCCTAGTCCATGTTCTCCATTTCTTGTCAACCTTAGCAACATTATCTTCAAATTAGACTAGGGGGCTCTGCCCCCTGCTCGCTTCGCTCACCAACCCCATGCAGGTCCTAAGCGCTAATCATTTCCCAGATCTGCCAATTGCAACGAATCATACTGTGCTTTTGGATAAACACAAATACCAATTCTGTCTTTGATATCTCCATCTTTCGAAACTATTACCGCTGACAATTTGTCACATGTTGATTTATTATATATGCGAGCATGATCTTTCGGATTCATATAGAAATCCAAGAAAACTTCTTTGTCCGTGTTTTGTTAGATAAATTTTGTCTAAAGTTTGATACTTTTGGACGTATGGATTTGTATTGATTATTGGCTGTAGAATTTCTAATATGTCCGATCGTTTAACTCTTTCGATTCTATGTTGCATCGCTTCTCCGTGATCATAAATATAAATCTGACCGAATTGTGGTTTCTTTGAAATTAAACTTGTACTGGCTTTAATTGTTGCGGGACCACAGATTTTCATAGTATATGGTCCTGAATCATGTAAATCTGCGTTTTGAGCATTGAATGATGTGAACGCAAACAGATTATTGTAGATTCGGATATTTTGCCTGTAGTGTTTGTGGATTTCACTTTCACCAAATAACAAATCTTTTATTTCTTGCGGATACGCCTCTTCATTGGGAAGAAACACTACTTTTCCTTGATGGCAACACGATTTAAACAATCTACATGTCTCCGACTTAAACTTTAAAGCCGACCAATATCTACATACTTCTGTCATATCACCTATGTCCATATATTCAATCTCTTTTCACTGTTCCGTTATTTCACAGAGTAATAATTTCCATTTGTTAGCGCTATTGTGATCTTCACTATCAGTTATTTGAGACTTTCGAATTTTAGTACTTTCATAATCTCTAACCTGCTCTGCATGTGTATCGCGCCAATGTTTTTGAACCTCTTTATGACGTTCTACTTTGTCTGTTTACCTGTAAATATTAAATACCTGCAACAACCTAAAAGCTGTAAGATTACTGTAACTTTAAGTCTAACTGCAAGATATAATCATATGGCCTTTAACAGCGGCCTTTTAGGTTGTGTGACTTGTGCCTATTAGTCTCATAATGTATCATCTGACAATGCCACCTTGAACAATAACTTAAAGGAAAACAACACTTTTTGAATAACCCCGATCTGTGGATGTGTTAATTCTGAAACCTGGTAAAATTGATCTGTTCAGATGAAAGCGTTTTCTAGCCCAGATACATAAACTGTCTGATTGGAAATGTGTTTAAGGACACAGAAAATATGGTGGCTTTAAATTAATAAACACAGTGAAATGAAGGCATTTCTTGGGAATTCAACTCATAACAATATTTTTCTCCAATTAGACTGACAATCACACAGTTGGCATTACAAAACGCATTGCTCCATAATCTCTTTCATCCATTCCGGTAGTTTCCACTTGTTGTGATTTGGAAAAAATTATATGAGCGAGAAACCCTTCTAAACATTAACTAAGAAACTGAAATCAATAAAGAAAGATAAACTAACAAAAGAATATCCAAAGAAAACTCTTCAATAATTAACACATTTATCCAAATAAAGCACATACAGTAACTCTTACAAATCATAATAAGAAGAAAACAAGAGGCAATTGAACCTCACTGAAAACATAACTGTGGTAAACTAAACAATATACCTGGCTGTAATACTAAAAAAATACCTAGCTGATAAAAAAGAACGTAATAAATTGCAAAAACCTAACAAACTTCCTTCAATAATATTACAAATTAGTATCACAAGCTCAGAAATTAGTTCTAAACGTTTGCAAATATTATTCAGAAACCAAACATCAAAACAAAAGCTAAACTTCCTTAAAGGGAGTAACCCAAAAAATAGATAGGAGACTTAAAATTCCATCCATAAAAATGTGGCCAGAAAAATAATTAAATTATGAATAGCTTACTGAAATCACACCAGAGTAATTTCAACACCCCCACCTCCTGTGCTCAATTAAAGGAAAAATGAGGGAAGGACATTAACCCGAAAAAAATCAACAATCTAATAAAAGAAAACTAATGAAAAATAATTAAGGCAAACTAACACATGAACAAAACGGACAGAGTAATCCTCTTTAATAAAACCCCTGTGTGCGTCCAGGTGTCCGTGTGTGTGTGTCTTCTGGTGAAATGCGCATGCGCGGGGCCACACGGCACATGTTCAGTCTCTTCCTGTGCATTCCCTGTGCAGAGAGAGAGAGACAGACACACACACAGGCGCACGCGAGACAGACACACACACACACACACACAGGCACGCGCGAGACAGACACACACAGGCGCGCGTGAGACAGACAGACAGACACACACACACAGGCGAGAGAGACACACACAGACACAGAGGCACGCACTTAAGAGAGACACACACACACATGCGAGAGACAGATACACACACACACACGCAGGCCCGCGAGAGAGAGAGAGACACACACACACAGGCGTGCGCGTGCATTGTTGCAATGTTACTTTTCTTGGTTGTTTATTAAATTACGGATTTTTCAAATGTTCATTGTTTTCCCTGTGCTTAAAACTCATTAAAAAAAAGTGTTTTTAGCGAGCGGGTCGTAAGGCCTAGTGTTATTCAATGTTTTTACATTTAGTTTACTATTACGCTGTGCATTCAATGGTATAATTAACTATATTTGTGCTTAAAAACTTTAAAAAATATATATTTACATACAGTTCATACGGTCTGGAACGGATTAATTGTATTTACATACAATCCTATGGGGGAAATTACTTCGGTTCACGACCAAATCAGGTTAAAACCAGAGTTTTGGAACGAATAATGGTCGTGAACTGAGGCTCCACTGTATTACTGTCAGAAAAAATTACAGGCATTTTACGGAAATACAAACCAGTATTACTGAGAGAGAAAATTAAAGGCACACAATACAGTGACACATATTACAGCCACATACAAGGTCCCTTGCCATTTAATATACACTGTTCCTACTAATGTTTATGCACTACTGTTCTAGCACCCGTTATTGTAACGGGTTTAATGTCTAGTTTGCATATAAAACAATAATAGTAAACAAAGCTTCAGCAAGACTCAGACATCTCATTAAGAGTGAAATAACAAAAGTAATACTTGCTTCACTGTCGGAAAAGTAATTTAACTTCAGGTATGCAGTGTAGTTTAGTAACTAAGACATTGGACCATTAACAGCAAAGTTGACATAAAAGTGGATATGAACAGTTGTACAATATATCTGTACTCATAAACTGCCTTAAAATGGTTTGCCATTTAAAGCTACTTTGTAAAATAAAGATTGAATGTAGAATATTATCATACTAACTGAAGCAATTCCAGGTTCTTTAGCCACCTGAACCATCACTAAAACCCCTACTTTCAGCAGTTAAGGGATTTTGTAGATTGACCTCTGGGACTAACAGGACACTGCGCCCACCTCTCCCGCCTTCTGCTTCCAGGCAAACCATTCTACAGACACATTGAATAAACGTGTGTTATTCAACCAGCTAGGACCAGGACTGCTTTGATACCACAGGCTGGAACTTATTTGCACAGGGAGCAGACCTAGAGGAACATACATCAGCAGTCCTGGGATATAAGCATTTTTGCACTGGAAACGTACTTTCAAAAAAGATAAAGTATTTCCCAATCAAATTTTTAACCTTCAAATATTTCAAAATGTGTATATGTATATTTTCTGAATCATTTCTCCTGTATTTTAGAGCTGTCTTCTCAATATACCTAGCATGAAAAATAAAAAAAGAGTAACAGCTGTTTGTTTATTATTTACCAAAACTTTAAAACATGCAATCAATATAGATACACATAGAAAGCACTATTGAGCATGTCAAAGCCTTTTTCATTATGGCTTTTTAATAAACATTTAAAGCTCTTGTTTAAAAAATGTTTTGCTTAGCACAACTGGGTAAACTGTATATTAAGCATAGGATAAACATTCAGGTACAGTATATAATAAAGCCTATCATGATTAATATTATCATTGGTAATTAAACACTTCTTTCTTAGGGGTCGCCACAGTGGATCATCTTGTTCCATATCTTCCTGTCCTCTACATCTTGCTCTGTCACACCCATCACCTGCATGTCCTCTCTCACCACATCCATAAACCTCCTCTTAAGCCTTCCTCTTTTCCTCTTTCCTGGCAGCTCTATCTTTAACATCCTTTTCCCAATCTCCTGCTCTCTGGTCAGTGCCACCATCTCCAACCCATATACCAAAGCTGGTCTCACTACCGTCCTGTAGACCTTTCCTTTCACTCTTGCTGATAACCGTCTGTCACAAATCACTCCTGACACTCTTCTCCACCCATTCCACCCTGCCTGCATTCTTTGTTTCACCTCTCTTCCACAATCCCCATTACTCTGTACTGTTGATCCCAAGTATTTAAACTCATCCACCTTCGCCAACTCTACTCCCTGCATCCTCACCATTCCACTGACCTCCCTCTCATTTACACACATGTATTCTGTCTTGTCCCTGCTGACCTTCATTCCTCTCCTCTCTAGAGCATATCTCCACCTCTCCTGGGTCTCCTCAGCCTGCTCCCTACTCTCGCTACAGATCACAATGCCATCAGCAAATATCATAGTCCAAGGGTACTCTTGTCTAATCTCATCTGTCAACCCGTCCATCACCATTGCAAATAAGAAAGGACTCAGAGCCGATCCCTGATGTAATCCCTGTTTTAATTTTCACAAAGTTTCAGATGTTAGTGTTTCAGTTTTACAGAGTTACAATTCAAAGATGGAGGGAGAACAAAAACAAAAAAACAGAACTATTGCATAAACCACTATAGATAAAAAGTGGTTAAGAGGTGTAACAGTGCATGTAAAAGAACTGGACAATTCTTGAAATTACTTTTAAGCAGGGACAAAAGAATCTCTGAATTTTTAAAGTGACTAGAATTACAGTAGGACACTGTGAGATGGAATGTGTAGCACTGAAAACCTACTCTCATTGAGGACTACTATGCAAAAAATATATTAATGACTTTAATTATTTAGTTATTTAACATTAAGTTACACATAAAGTCAAATTCCACATAGTCCATCACTGTGGTCGAGAATAATCCTTTCTTCTGTTCCAGAATCATCATAACTAAAGAGTAAAATTTGGTTGGTACTTCTGCTTATTGTAAAATTATCCACCCACAGACTTCACATAGTGTTTAACATCCTAAATGTTTTTATTCATAATTCTTGATTATGGGTCACATTCTTGAGTATTTTCCATATTAACTCTTAATTTAACTGTTATATTATTTTTTACTGTCATGTTTTAGACACCATTTTGTAACATGTTTGTTCCTGAAACCACCATATTATTTTGACTACTGGGATTCACTGCTATCATGTATCTGTGGCACAATGCGTGATGTCATCAGGCTTTCAGTATAAAATGGCAGCCCCCAGAATCTTCAGTATCCCTTGGTTGGATGAAAGTAATATCAAAAAACTGCTTTCTGATTAAGCAGAGAAAATATATTTTCCTAGCTTTAGACTACGACTTTCCCTTACCCTTTGAGCCATTTCTCATCTTGTTATCCATTTTTGTCAGTACAATTGAGGACATTTACAAGGTGTCCACAACAGAATTCAAAGAAAATAATTCTTCCTTTATAAACAAAAAGCCAAAATATTTGGAAGTTTTTAGATGAGACTTTAAAAACAGGTATATGGTCAAAGTAAATTGTAAATTACGTACTATAAATGTACATGCACTTAGCATTAATTGTAAACTCTGACCTCTACATTTAGGTATTCATCTTAAACAGCACAAATAGAACGACAAATACATGCAAATCAGGGTCAACAGGGTATTGAATGGGCATTATTAAGTGAATCTAACTAAAACTTCTCAAATTTGACATCTTGATAACCTACTACAATTACTACCATAGTACACTGTTCACTTTTTTAAAAATCATGTTCTCTAGACATATACCTACCAATGAAAGTGAAAATACATTTAAAATGTAATGAATGAATAGCATGACATTGTAAATGACATTTTCATTTGGTGCCTTCTTTTGTAATCAAAGAGAAAGTAATGGTGAGGTCACATCAGAAAGCAAATGGTAATTGAAAGAGAAATAGTAAGAGAATTGTATAGTGCAACAACAACATATGTAGTACAATCAGAATGGCTAAGATACTATAACTGAAAATAGGTGTGACATATTCAAGATGGAGTAACAAACCAAGTTGACAACAATGGGTGCGTATGTAGCTGTTTGTCGGGAACATATTATTGATTCCCAGTCTCTTGTTTTCTTTGAGTTTTGGAGTGTGTATTGTTAATTAAAGTGTTTGACGCCTTTTATTGTTTTGTGTGGGACATGGAGGGTTGATGGGTGTGCATTTCCCTGTGATGCATTTTACTGTTATTAATGAGTATTTGTTCATGAAGGTTTGTGAGCTATGATGGGTTTTAGGTTGTTAAGTTACCTAATAAAGTTGTTGTTATTTTTTTGGTAGTATGGGTGGGTGGCATTGTGAATTTTCTTTAGTTCTTTTTTTCATTTTATTTATTGATTACTGTTGCCTTTTCTATAAAATAAATAGTTTAACTCTGCCATCTTGGAATGGTAGAGATATTTGTTTAAGTGTCAGGAGATTAACTACTCTACTGCAGATTATTTAGGCTTATTATTTAGTCCCTTTAATACAAATGTTTATGTTTAGTTTGGGTTTTTAGTCACATAAAGATTTAAATTCCTACCTTGTTTTTTTATTTTTGTTGTTTTTTTGTCATAGACCTTTTTTATTTATTTATCACTATTTTCTCAAATTGTTGTCACATTGATGATTAGTAGAATAGGAGCAAAACTTCCACTCATTTTTTTTTTTCTTTCTTAAAAATGTAATGAACTGTAGGCTTGTTTATGTCATATCTAATGCCCACTGATGCAAAGAAAAGTACTTCTTTTATCACATTCAGAAATGACACTTTCACTGCAAAAGTCACTGCCTTAACAAGTCTTTTTTAACTGTTGGGTCATTTGCAACATACATAAAGATAAGTATGCTATTTTTCAAGTCAAAGTTATTATTTCACAATCACAGCATATATTAATTTGCCACATAAAAGTGTTTTCTAAATTAAGCATTTTTATAGTTTAAAAAAATGTCTAACCAGTTCTTAGGTTTTAAAATGGGTCAGGATCTAAATATGAAAACCAAAACCTTAAAATGTATCAAGTATGTCCATTTTGAAGCAGCAAATGTTTTGATATAAGAAAATGTGCTTTCCACATTTGTGAGGCATGCTTCTGACAACAAAAGTAAACTGGAAATAATAAAAGTTATCATAGATTCATGGTACTGTTTTATTGGGGCAAAGATACAATTCCTGTTTGATTGTCTGATCACCATCGTGAATGGAGTTTTGATATTTATTCCACCTATTCCACCCCTAATTCACCAAACTTCCCAGGCTTCAGGCTACATATTACCTTCTTTTATGTTTGTAGTTCTATTTCTTCAATGGCTACATTCTTCCAGGGTTTGTAACAAATGATGCTCTGCACAAAACTCTACTGAGTTTCTGATATAGTGGTAAAGCAGTCAGAATGCCATTAAATCATGATTTTTTATTTAAGTATGCATCTGACACAGTCAACATTGCTACTTGCATACTCAAATAATATTATATTCTTATGTGTGTACTCAAATCATGTCATTTTTAATAGGCAATGCTGCCTCACATACAGAACTGCATATAATTCAGTGGATTCGGTGGGCACATTGGATTATTGAAAGAGATTCACTCAAATCATATGATGATTTTTTTCCTAAATGCCATCTAATTTTCATGTATTACATTGTGCATTGTTATTGAACATTGTCTACTAAACGAGATTCATATTGAGTTGCTGAATGGTGCATCTAAGTGAAGGGTGCACATAAGAATTTAATCTTAATTTTTATGCATAACGATAAATCTGTATTAAACTAATTACAATGCATTGTGTTTTTCATAAAAGCCAAGGGTACCTGCATTTAAATACTAAGTTCACAGTGCATCATCTCCCAGCTTTATGCACTTTCTGTAGCATTGCATGTGATGACATTATAAAAAATACTAAGAAAATTAAAAAGGCAGATTATGTGAAAAACCAAACCACAATGAAACAGATTTAAGAGCCACTATCGAATTTTATAGTGCATGCTGAGTTATAGTAAGTGTGACATTTTTTCCAATGATTATTGTATAATTGTCTACAGAATAGACACAACAATTCATATCTGGTCAACAACATTCAATAATGTCAACTGTAATTGCACTTGAAGACAACTATGCAAAGTGAAACCATGCCCCTTGGGGTGAGTGGTTGCCACAGAAGAAGACAAACAATAAGATGAAGCACATAGCCATTCTCTTTTTTAAATGGATGAATGACATAAATGGTCCTGTGTTTTGCTTTAATTGTCTTCCTAAAATGACATGGATACACCATATTACAGAATATGTGTAATCTGAATACGCAGTTCAATATTCACTAACACTCTTGGTTTGAAAAATGGAAGTATTCTGAAAATTTTAAAGCTTTTGTTTTCACACTTAGAACCAAGAAAAAGGCAAGAGCAGGATAGTTTTTTTTAATTAATAAAAATGCTTCACTTTAAAATTTAATTTTATGTGCCAAATTAATATTTCTTTAAAATTATGATGTATATGTTTGGCTTAAAAATGCTAAATTTATCCTTTAATAAAGCTGCAGATAACTGAATTGCAAAAAAACACCTCTTGTACTCTGAGTTGTTATACTTTATAAAACTACAGCGAGATTTGCATTTCTGGAAAGTGGAAGAGTGTTATTCAAGTATGCCAAAAGAAAGTTCATTGTGATCTGTACACATAACAATAAATATGACCAGTACTGATTACACTACATTGCATTTTTGCAATATCAGAATCTTACTTTTTACAAAGATCTACCTGCATGAGGTTACTAAGTGCACAATACCAAAACACTTGATGGTATTTCTTTTATGCGGGATGAGGTGAGCACACACTATAAGAAAAATATTGAAATGAAAAAAAATCACATGGAGGTCTGCAGCAGAACCAGATTGTACAATATAGCTAAACCGCTCTTGTTGAGAATATGGTACAGGCAAAAAAGATTAATTGAGGATGGCTTGTTAGAGTGAGCAAAACTAATGAATAACTTTTACTGTTTCTTGTCAGTAGAAATTTATTCAAGTCCATAACTTGATGAGGCAATTCTGTTTCTAGGCTCTTAGACAAACACAGAGTTGTGATTCTTAGCAAGTTTAAATCAACTTAATAATAATAATATATTTTATTTACTGTATATAGCTCCTTTCCCATTCTCAAGGAGCTTCACATTGGATACAAATATTTTCTGCACAGAACACCAAAACAGATAAATACAGTATATACAAAGCATTAAATATAATAAAAGACAATAAACCAGAGTAAAATACTAAATTCAATACTAGAAGAAAAGCCTGAACAAATAAAATAATTTGTGAGATAACACATATACAAATTATCCTGAGCATCTGGACAGAGGGGTAAATTGAAAGAAGAGGCTGAATGTTAGGTTAAGGGTTAAAAGCCTTCCCGAACACTTAACCACTGTCCATTACAATGGATGGCTATACACAAAGAACATATTTTATGGATATTCAACACTTTAAACTCAATATGTATCATATATAAGGGACTCATTAAGACAATGCTGCCACTCTCTTTCTAGTGCATGACCTTATGGCCATGTACATGCCTCCAGAGCAATGTCAAATGCACAGGCAAGCTTATATCTCTTATAGGGAAGGATTACCCGTCCTCATTTTCTGCCCATAACTAAGAAGAAAACAATGTATAAAAAGACTTATGACGCTGCTCTTAACTCATCCCATTTAACCCTCAAGATATAAAAATGACCATCCATAGCTGCAGAGAGACTGGATGTCTCACTGACCAACAACTGTTTATTCTTTCTCTTTCAACGACATCCTTCTTATTAGTCTACTGGAAGCTAATAAAATGGTAATAAACTCTGGTACCCAACTCTTTTTATGACCTTTATCTTATTAATATTGTATATTCTATAAATAGCATTTTGTGTTTAAATTGTATCTTGAAACTCTTTCTAAACAGTATATTGCTCTGATTAGAATGGCTTCTTTCTAAATTAAACTTACCCTCATTCTGAAAACAATGCCACCAATAAAAAGTATCCATTTTTAGTTTAAAAATAATAGTTTAATTTTAAAGAAGATGTTTCTTTTTAGATTTTGTTTTTCACTTCAGAGTCACTGTAGTTTTCATTTCTAATATGAAACTTAAATGCTACTAGAAACAATACATACCACTTTGCTGTCAGTTATCTAATTGAATTTCTTCCGGAAAGAAACAGGACAGATACAGAGACAAATATCTATAATGAATAGAGTGACTCACAATATAGATACCATACTGCAATGCTGTGCAAATGGAATATATTTAGAAACACTTTACTCTTGACATACAAGAAGCAAATGGAAGCAAAATTAACTTAATGGGCTGTAAACCTTTAAGCCAGGTTTAGACTGTTTGCTCATGAAAATGACTGTGTTTGGGGGAAAATTTTCTGCTAAGCATCTGCATTATTAGAGAAGCAACGAATAGATAAACAAAGTCTACACAACAACAACTCAGTTTTATTCCTTTAACTTCTTTTCATCTAGCAAAAAACAATAAACAAAAAAAACTATCTGACATACTTTATAAAACAAGATTTTACAATATGCTTACTTTTCCCATCTGGAAGAGAGGTAGCAGATTATACAACTTAATCTTCAATGATAAACTGCCTAAACCATTTTAATAGGGGATTAAAATGTGCAGTTCTAAGAGAACAAGCTGGTTATAAAATTGATCAAAACAGGAGCTCAATATGGATCAGAAGAATTCTGCTATACATGATATGTTTACAGTAAATAAAACTGCATGCTAGAACATAAGTAGTGCACTGAGTGCCATATGACATAACAGTATGCCTGTTGATGTATGGGTTCATCGTAAATCTGGTTTATAAAGACTGCTGCAAAATATGTCAAGTGTGATTAAATTTATGTGGGAAAACATTCTTGCTTGGTGACATTACTGACTCTTATTGTATACTGTTTCATATGTCTCAGATATAACTGAGGATATTTTTCCTTGGTCCACAATGCACTATAGGCTACAACAGACATATGGATATACTGTAAAATCACTCAAAAGCAAATAAGGAAATCATTGAGGCTCAAATAAGGAAAACAATATAGCAAAAAGGAACTAGTCTTCAAGTTTCATTATTCAGTTTTGATCAAGGAAATCTGGCCGTCAAAGAAACTGAAGCTTAAACAAATGCAGATAAAAACAATACATAACTATAAATGCCATAGCAAAGTTTATGACTGTACAAAAGCAGCAACTGCATAGCAGCTTTTAAAAAAGCGTCAAAACTACAGAAAGGCAAGCACTCACCTTTAAAAATATATCAAATGAATGTGCTCAGTATGTTACATTTCAAAATAAACTATCATTTTAATTATGTAGATATACTGCAATATTACTTAAATTAACCGAAGATCCAAGTTAGAAGTATTTTTTGTTATTCTGCTGAATTAACTAATCATTGTAATCAAATGGCAAAATGCTGAAGTAATATTGACTTTTACTATATTCTTTTTTTATAAATAAAATGACTTGATTGTACAGCTAATATATAGTCATGAGAGTATTTTAATTTTTGTGTGTTTCATTTAAAAAGGAAATAAGCAAAATATATTATCAATATTTCTAACCTGTACTTTTAAACAACTGATTTATGTACTAAATGTTGTTTTTTACAGATTAGCATTATCAACAGTTTACTTTTCACTATATTGAATCTAACTATAAGGAGGTACACAAACACAGGTATGCATATTATATATAATACTACAAAACTCTATCAAGAGTAGCAGTTGGCTCAGAGCTGATGATATCTTTCTATCTGCACAGATTATAGAATTTAGATCTTCATATTTCACATGTAAACACACATAGATAGATAGATAGATAGATAGATAGATAGATAGATAGATAGATAG
>JANRMT010062827.1:22324400-22339973 GCA_026402145.1 Polypterus bichir lapradei
GCACTATGTAGAAAACCAGGAAGAGCTCCAAAATACGCTGAACAAAACATGCATTATATAATTGAGAAGGCAGCGAAACATTAAGAAGCGAGCGAGTGACATACTACCATATTCATCAGTACAGCTACTTCGGAAACAAAGCGAGGTATAAACCTAAACTTTAAATTAACTTAATAGACAGGCTGCCGCTGGTGCTTTTCGTGCCCACGGGTAATGCGGGATACAAGTTTAATGAGAGGACGCAGGATATAAACGAGAGTTTTGATCACTTTGTAACTAAGTTAAAATTGCAGGTGAAGGGGTGTGCTTATGCAAATTCCGAGAGACTGTGTTTGTGGGGGATTGACAGTTAAGGCGGGTGGGGGAGTCACGTCATCATCTCCCCTCCCATTTACCTCATTTCGCTCTGAGCTGAGCTCCGCGGCTAACGCCGTCTTCCGAAGCAACTTCGTCACACTGCCACCAAATACAGAGAAATCCACAAGTTAATACACACTCTGACTCTAGACTTTCTCCACACTGAATCCTCCAGGCACTACTTACAAAAGGTTACATTGACAATCGTGTTATGTTATTTTTAAAATGTTTAATTTTCTTAGCACAAGCACAGCTGAGAAACTTCGATGCATGTGCTCCATAACGCGTTAAAAAATAATGCATTTAATCACACTTTGCATTACAATCAAAGGGGAACTTTTGTCAATGCATGATTTCCTGGTACACCGATAACATTGATCAGCGCATCCCAATTCATTTTAGGATAGCACCACCTTGGTTTGAGAAGAAGTATGAAAAGATATGAGGTTAACACACAAAAACAGATCACCAATTCAAGCTTTATGAATAATCGATTCGCCATCAATAATTGTTTTGGTAAAGCCATACTCAGTGTAATCCTCCTTCCATTTTATAATTTTTCCGGCACTAGCCATGATTAAATGAACGGTAAAAAAGTAAGAGCGAAGAGAGGGTGACTTATTTAGGCAGGCATGTATATGACAGCAACACTCATGACAATCATGTTACGTTATTATTAAAATGTTTCCTTTTCTTTTTCATTACTTCTTTAACCCACTACTTCTCCGCTGCGAGGCGCGGGTATTTTGTATATGAATTACCTCCAAAGAGCGCGGAGACTTTTGATCATGTGAACGTGTCTGCAAAAACTGGTGTCTCCTGCCCAGCAAAAGTTGAGCAGCCGGCGCACGCGCATAGCTGTGCCGGCCTTTCACACGCTGACTGCGCTTCTGCGGCAAAATAATATTAAGGCGCTTCGCACTTTATTTTGCACGTATACGATTATGAGGTCGTCAGCTCTTATGAAGACACGCACAGGAGTGAAGGACTGACAGTGCCATCACAGCCGATTAATAGCTAGGACGTCTTACCAGTCTGCACAAGACCCACCGCGACTGTCCCCAAAAGGCGCTCATATCGTCAGCGAACACATCTCTCTATACTATATAAAAGAAAAAGGCAACTTTCCTTTCTTTACACCTTTTTTCCTTTTATCCCAAACCAAAGCCTTTCTCTCTTAACACTGCAGAGGACACAAAACTAATTTTCTTTAATTGCTGGTAAGGCACATTACCAGAGGCAGAAATTTGGACTTTCACATAGAAAATGTAATTTCTATACCACAGCCGTCGTGTAGCGCCTTTCAAAAGGGATCTACTACCGAGAGATGATCCATATACATTTTAGCTGCTGTTAGTACTACTTACATGTTCTGTTACACCGTCTTTAAAATGTAGTTTACCCGCAACCACTCCAGTAGTGCTCAATGTACCTTTACTTCTTAAAACGTTAATGTTTTACTGTTTAATAACTTATAGACTACATTTTATTATTTTTCCCTTGCACTCAGTGATCAAAGCTATACACACACATATAGACACATACATATATATATATATACACATATATTTATATATACCTGTGTGTATGTTTGTATGTATGTGTATACACACACACACACACACACACACACACACACATACATACACATGCACAAATTATATATATGTGTGTGTCTGTGTATGTATGTATGTATATGTGTGTATCTGTGTATGTATGTATGTATGTATGTATATGCGTGTGTATATATGATGTAGATAGGTATGCATATATATATATATGTATATCTAGATATGTATATAGATATGTATTTTGCTCTATCTATACTAATAAACGGCAAAGCCCTCACTCACTCACTGACTGACTGACTGACTGACTGACTGACTGACTCATCACTAATTCTCCAACTTCCCGTGTAGGTAGAAGGCTGAAATTTGGCAGGCTCATTCCTTACAGCTTCCTTACAAACGTTGGGCAGGTTTCATTTCGAAATTCTACGCGTAATGGTCATAACTGGAAGTTGTTTTTCTCCATTTACTGTAATGGAGTTGAGCTGGAGGGGCGGAGTTTCGTATGACACCATCACGCCTCTCACGTAATCACGCATTACGTAGAAAGCCAGGAAGAGCTACAAAACGCGCTTTAGAAAACATGCATTATATAATTAAGAAGGCAGCGAAACAATTAGAAGCGAGCGACTGACATATAAAACCATATTCAGCGGCTCACGTGAACTGACGCAGTGCGCAGACAAAAAGTAAAACATGCATTATATAATTAAGAAGGCAGAGAAACAATTAGAAGCGAGCGACTGACATATAAAACCATATTCAGCGGATCACGTGAACTGACGCAGTGCGCAGACAAAAAGTAACAGTTCCAAAAAGTGCTGAACAAAAACCGAATTACACTACTACGCTCAAATAGATAAACCACATGCAGTGGCGCGGTAGTAAAGCATTCGCCTGTAGCGCCCACGTCCGAGGTTCGATTCCCGAGAGGGGATGCACTAAGTATGTACGTGCGCTTCTCGATTTATTTTAACCTCGCATCACATTAGTTTGACAAAAAGTAACAGTTCCAAAGAGTGCTAAACAAAAACCGAATTACACTACTACGCTCAAATAGATAAACCACACGCAGTGGCGCGGTAGTAAAGCATTCGCCTGTAGCGCCCACGTCCGAGGTTCGATTCCCGAGAGGGGATGCATTAAGTATGTACGCGCGCTTCTCGATTTATTTTAACCTCGCATCACATTAGTTTGAGACGTATGAAAACGCATGCGGTTAACGCAGAAAGACAGATCACCTATTCACCTATTGAAGCTTCATGAATAATGGATACTTTATTCGCGATCAATGATTGTTTTGGTAAAGCCATACTCAGTGTATTCATTAGATGAACGGTAAAAAAGTAAGAGCGAGGGGACGGTAACTTACTGAAGCACACAAGCAAAACCACAATAGCACGCGGGCTCGATGTACTGACTTGCGCGATCACATTCCAAAAAATATTTCTTTTCAAGTTCTATTTAGTCCATATGAGTCAAACTCAAGGCCCACGGGCCACATCCGGCCCGGCGTGTAATTATATCCGGCCCGCGACATCATTTTATATACTGTATTATTGTTATTAATGGCCCGGGTATATGAAGCGCTGGTAACACAATAAACTACAGATCCCATAATGCAGCGCTTCAGCTGCCTTACCGAACACTTACCGCGTTGCTGCAAGTTATTGTGAAGCTAGCCCACACGATGCCGAAGAGAAAAGTTGATTCTGAAAATAGAGCCTTTAAAAACCGATGGGAGGCTGAGTATATGTTTACTGACATTGCCGGTAAACCCGAGTGTCTCATTTGTGGAACGTGTGTACAAAAACTGGGGTCTCCTTCCCAGCAAAAGTCGAGCAGCCGGCGCGCTTCTGCCTTAAATCAAAGTGAGCACTTTTAATTTTTTTCATCCTCCCCCTGAGCTATAGCCCAGACAAGTGCAAACACGGGACCCCTTTTCTACACCACGGCAAAATAATATTAAGGCGATTCACACTTTCTTTTGCACGTATACGATTATGAGGTCCTCAGCTCGGATTATTATGACACGCACACGAGTGGAGGACTGACAGTGCCATCACAGCCGATTAATGGAAGAGACGTCTCACCAGTCTACACAAGACCCACCGCGACTGTCTCCAAAAGGCGATCATAACGTCACCGAACACATCTCTCTATACTATATAAAAGAAAAAGGCAACTTTCCTTTCTTTACACCTTTTTTCATTTTATCCCAAACCAAAGCCTTTCTCTCTTAACACTGCAGAGGACACAAAACAATTTTTCTTTAATTACTGGTAATACCGTTAAGGCACATTACCAGAGGCAGAAATTTGAACGTTCACATAGAAAATGTAATTTCTATACCACAGCCGTCGTGTAGCGCCTTTCAAAAGGGATCAACTACCGAGAGATGATCCATATACATTTTAGCTGCTGTTAGTACTACTTACCTCTTCTGTTATACCGTCTTTTAAAATGTAGTTTACCCGCAACCACTCGAGTAGTGCTTAATGTACCTGTACTTCTTAAAACGTTAATGTTTTACTGTTTAATAACTAATAGACTATATTTTATTATTTTTCCCTTGCACTCAGTGACCAAAGCTATACACACACATATAGACACATACATATATATACACATATATATACCTGTGTGTATGTTTGTATGTATGTGTATATATATATATATATATTTACATTTTATATATATATAATTTGTATGTGTGTGTATGTATGATGTAGATAGATATGTATATATATGTGTATATGTAGATATCTAATGTATATACATATGTATATATTTATATAGATATGAAGATATGTATATATATATATATATATATATATATATATATATATATATATATAGACTCAAAACCATTATGACAGCAGCAATCCAAGCTGTGAGAAAACAGTAAAAAGGAGGCGTGTCAGATGTCATGGTACATTTTCTAATGCAGCTAGACGAAAACAACTTCGTGACGCTGCCGCCAAATACACAAAACAATTACTTTCACAATCATGTTACATTATTTTTCAAATGTTTCCTTTTCTTTTTCATAACTTCTTTAACACACGACATCGCTGCGAAGTGCAGTTATTTTGCTATATATATATATATATAACAGCGACACTCATAACAGTGACAAAACAATTACATTGACAATCATGTTACGTTATTTTCAAAATGTTTCCTTTTGTTTCTCTTTCCTTCTTTAACACACTACTTCTCCGCTGCCAAGCACGCTTATTTTGCTATATATATATATATATATATATAGATATGTATATATATATAGATATATAGATATAGATATATATATATATATAGATATAGAGATATATAGATATAGATATAGAGATATATAGATATATATAGATATGGGAACAACACTCATATCAATGACAAAACAATTACATTAACAATCATGTTACGTTATTTTTTAAATTTTTCCTTTTCTTTTTCATACCTTCTTCAACACACTACTTCTCCGCTGCGAAGCGCGGGTATTCTGCTAGTATATAAATATATATACACAACAATTACATTAACAATCATGTTACGTTATTTTTTAAATTTTTCCTTTTCTTTTTCATACCTTCTTTAACACACTACTTCTCCGCTGCGAAGCGCGGGTATTCTGCTAGTCTATACCAATAAAAGGAAAAGCCCTCACTCACTGACTCACTCCCTCACTCATCACTAATTCTCCAACTTCCTGTGTAGGTAGAAGGCTGAAATTTGGCAGGCTTATTACTTACAGCTTACTTACAAAAGTTAAGCAGGTTTCATTTCGAAATTCTACACTTAACGGTCATAATGGTCGACAACATCCGCCATGTTGAACTTTCTTATTTATGGCCCCATCTTCATGGAATTTGGTGGGCAGCTTCCCTGCGCTAACCGAAACTGATGTACGTACTTATTTCGGTGGTATGACGCCACTGTCGGCTGCCATATTGAACTTTCCAACGTCACTAATTCTCCAGCTTCTTGTGTAGGTAGAAGGCTGACCCCATCTTCACAAAATTTGGTAGGCGGCTTCCCTGCGCTAACCAAAACCGATGTACGTACTTATTTTGGTGGTATGACGCCACTGTCGGCCGCCATATTGAACTTTCCAACGGTCTTTGTTACTTATGGGCCCATTTTCAAGAAATTTGGTATGTGGGTTCCCAACGCTAACTGAATCCTACTTACGTACATATATATATATATGTCCATAGCCTGCAGCTCGGTCACCGTGTGAGGCGGCATTGGGTCCCCCATCCCAACGCCTCCCACGTTGTTGGCTGCCTGCCTATATAAGACCGTCCGTCACTCCGGTCTTTACACTCCCTTCCTTGCTTCGCCACGGGATTCACGTCTCCCTGCTGATAACTACAGCCTTTTTATTTAATCCACGGCTTCTCCGCTGTTTTATTGTTCGTTTATTACGATTATAGTTATTGTGTAGGTATTTTAGACTTCCTTTACATTGTTCAGGTACCCATTTCCTTTATCGTTCCAACCATACCCCTATTAACATGTCTATCGAGGTGATCACCATCGATCAAAGAACTGTCACTAACCAAGTGGTTTCCATTCCTGGAGATGGCACCTGCCTTTTCCTTTCTCTTTGTTACATATTGCACGGCCATATCAGGCTCACTCTTGATTTCCGGTGGAACATTGTGTCTTATGTATTGAATGACTGGGACAGGTTCAAGGTGTGGACTGATGACGGTACAGGAGATAATTATACTACACAGGAGCACTATAAGAGTGAAATGCTTAAGCCCTTCACCTATGGTTCTGCATGTGAATTGATGGCTGCCGCTGAATTGTTCGGTTGTCGCTTTCAAGTGTACCGAAATAGCCAAATATTTTACACCTTTGGACAACCGCCAATGCCTCTTAAACATCTTAGATTCACAGGTGACAATTTCAGTAGTGGACACTTTGATGTTTATGAATGTTTAAACTCTCAAAAGCTGGATGTGAAGTTATCGATGAAACCGGTTGTATGCTTACAACGCTTGACAGATGCCGAATGTCACTTCAACACAAGTCCTGCAAATACTGTCGTAATTGAAACAAACCATGAAACTCAAACCGATTATGACAGCAGCAATCCAAGCTGTGAGATTTGAAACAAGATTACTTTTCACATGGCCAACTGTACGTTGCATGCTCAAGAGTAAGCTCAGCGTACAGCTTGGTCATATTACAACCGAAGAGCCGAAATGACAATGTGGTATACAAAGAGATCCTTAACAAATAATTATTGGTATATTTTCCCTCATTTTAAAAAGGTTTAATTTTTTTCTTAATAAAAATTTTAAGGCAGTACTTCGCCGCTGCGAAGCACGGGTATTTTGCTAGCTATAGAATATAAGCCATGTAACTCTAGTGGATGTCCCATAAGTAATTTAATTGGGTACAGCAAAGAAGGAGAAAATGAGGGATGGGCCATGACAGCTAGGCAAGAAGCCAGCAAACCTACATGCAAAAGGATAACAAAACACGTTCCAAAGTAGGGAGAGTTTCCAAGGGTGAGGTCTAAGAAAGCCAACATAAGGTCAGACATTTTGATTTGAAGGAAGGACATACTATAGTTCTAGATTGTCAAACTAAGCATTTTGCATTGCTTACTTTTATTTACATGTTTTACCAACAAAATGAAGATGTCACAAATCAAGTCAAGTCAAGTTGAGGAGCATGCACTGGTACAATGCGTTGCTGCACCCACTACACGACGAAACAACTCAGGATCCCGATTGGCAACCCCCCGAGGCAGACACGCGATCCAGTCCCACCCTCCAAAAATGACACTCTATCTGCCGCAGCCAGGTGTTACATGGGCAACCCCTTGGCCTGGTCCAGCCACTCAGGTCCCCAACAATGAGGATCTTACGAGCTGGATCACCCTTGGTGAAATGTGGCACATGGCCGTAGTGCCGTAACTGACACTCCCTCACAATGCAGGCAATGTGCCTCATTAAGGACTCCATGAACAACCGCTCATTCAACACAAAGTCAAACCAACGGTACCCAAGGATTTTCCAGAGAGACCCAGTACCAAAGGAGTCCAGTCTTCGTCTCAGGTCACTGGATAGTGTCCATGTCTCACAACCATATAGCAAGACAGGAAGCACCAGGACTCTAAAGACTTGGACGTTTGTCCCTTTGCATAGATATCGGGAGCGCCACACACCCCTGTCCAGCAACTTCATGACCCCCCTCATGCTCTCCCAATCCGTTCACTGACTTTGTAGGAAGAGTCACCAGAGACATGAATGTCACTGCCAAGGTAAGTAAACCTCTTCACAAGGTCGACACTCTCTCCGCAGACAGACACACTGCTGATGGCTGTGCCTAAGAGGTCATTAAAGGCCTGGATCTTGGTTTTTATCCAGGACACTCGCAAGCCCAGACACTTAGACTCCTTGCCCAGTCTCTCGAGCACCCCAATCAGAGTCTCTATTGACTCCACGAAGATCACAGCATCATCAGCAAAGTCAAGATCCATGAATCTTTCTTCAGCAACAGATGCCCCACAGCCGCCGGACCCCACGACCTTGCCCAACACCCAGTCCATACAAGTATTGAACAGAGTAGGAGCAAAAACACACCCCTGACGAACCTCAGAATCAACTGGGAAAAACACAGAGGTTCTGCCTCCACTCTGAACAGCATTCACAGTACCAGTGTACAGGCCGGCCATGATATCCAGCAACCTTGAGGGGATCCCACGAACCCTCAGGATGTCCCACAGTGCAGCTCGATCAACTGAGTCGAACGCTTTACGAAAACTGACAAAGGCTGCAAAGAAACTCTGCGGATATTCGCGTTTGCGCTCCATGAGAACCCTCAGTGCCAGGATGCGGTCGATGGTAGACTTCTTAGGCATAAAACCAGACTGTTCCGGTCACTGGTTGGTGAGCAAGTGATCACGGATCCTATTGAGGACAACCCTAGCAAGGACCTTACCTGGCACCGAGAGCAGTGTTATCCCCCTGTAGCTGGAATCCAGGCAATCACCCTTCCCTTTCCAGATAGGGACACCAAGTCCCGTTTTCCAGTCAGTTGGGATGATGCCAGTCTCCCAAATGGAAGCAAAAATTGCTTGCAATGCCAGGAGGACAGCCTTACCACCAGCCTGGAGAAGTTCACCCCGGATATCACAGATCCCTGCAGCCTTTCCTCCCCTCAGCTGGTTCACCACCTGTGCAATCTCAGTGAGATTGGGTGGTTAACAGCTATTTGGAGGATCAGCCTCAAGAACCATGGTCCAAGAGATATCTAATGTCCTAGCCGAAGGATCAGCTTTGAACAACTGATCAAAGTAGCCAGCCCAGCGGGTCACTCATAAGAACCATTCCATCAGTCGCCCTGACTGCGACTCTCCGAGGAACAGATTCGGATGTGCGTAATGATTCGACTCCTCTGTAAGCAGGACGTGGGTCGCTAGACCACACATGGTGCGTCACTTGCTCACAGATTCCTCTAACAAACGCCTCTTTATCTGCCCTCAGAGCCCTCACAGCTGTCCTTCTCAGTTCACGGTGCAGACCAGAGTTGCCATTGAGCCGTGCGCTGAGACTCCTCTTGATTATATCCAGGGTGCCCTGCAAGATTAAACACCTCCTTCTGGGAACATCTGTAACACCAACAACCACCAAATGACTTTACTTTATTTTTCTTGGCATCAACTTTTTGACCCATTTTGGTCACCATAATTATGCATACTACTAGGTACCTGTATTGTAAATAACTGTTTATAACATATATTGCAATTCTGCATAAACTGCGCTGAGTATCTGATATAGTGGCAAAGCTTTATGTATTTTATGAGGCACTATAAACATGAGGCAAGCAGTCTGCATGTTTAATGTCTTCATATCATAGCAAAGAAACTTTTAATTCTTTCGTTTATGTATGTCTGTCATATACTTTCTTTAGTATTCATTTAAAATAGCTAGCCTACTGTCTGACATCTGCAGTACAAAAATAGCAGGTCCATGGTGAATGGGTCTTGTACAGTCTATCTCTGGCCATTCAATTCCAGAAGGCAAGTAATGTGTACTGCTTCTGTTGTGTCAGTGCTGTCATGCTGCCACTGTTATATCATCTTTATTGGGGTTATTATGGATTGCTGTCTGAAATCCTGGGCTTTGAAATGCAAATCTTACAACACTGATTTAGAATTTTAGTTATTTTTATATAATAACCCTTGGCAAAACAAATGTGGCAACTGTAACGTGAAACTACACTAACTAGTAATAATATTTTGCCCAAAATATGTGTATATGAAACTTTGAGCATATGAATGGATACAGAGGTTAATTATGCAATAATAATAATTTGAGATTTTTCCATGCTTACTGTTGTTTAATGTTAGACCCTATTGAAGTCCATTACATCAGGACTTTTGTTATCTCTGTTCATGATAACATACGGTTAAATTTTTTCTTGGCCACTACTACAAAGAAAACCAAGTAAGTAGTACCTTTAAAGTTTTGTATAGCACTGAACCTGTGTTGAAGAATCTAAATTTTAGTTGGAAGTGGTTGCATCTAGTGGTGGTGTAGCTGCAGTTTTGTCATAATGCTCACAAGATATATACAGGGAAATTCCATCCCTGCACATAGATAGTACATCCATCCATCCATTATCCAACCCGCTATATCGTAACATAGGGTCACGGGTTTCTGCTGGAGCCAATCCCAGCCAACACAGGACGCAAGGCAGGAAACAAACCCCGGGCAGGGCGCCAGCCCACCGCAGTGCACATATACAGTCTCTAAAAAACACTTTCTGGCAGAACAAAATTATGATGAAGGTAATTACTGGATTTTAGACAACAAAGTAGCCTTGAAAGAGTAGAATTATTGGTTATGTTGTGGCACATGTGAACATTCTATACATTTTTGGACATAGCCATGGCCAAATTCACAAAAGACAAAAGACGGTTCACCTAAGCAGATTATATGAATATACAAAGCAGTAACTAGAATTCAGTTAGAAAGATGAAAATGCTTAAGAACTAAATCTTTCTCAAAGGATTTCCTTTACTTTTCAACAAAGTTCAGAGTCTTTTCTGTTCATGTGGCATGAAGGAGTTGGGGTAGTAACACCGTAAGCGACAAGCAGGGCCTACCATGGCAAAGTTGAGTCACACAAGGCTATAGCTGGAAGAAATTCTTTTAATATGTTTTCACTTTAGAAAGTCACCAGAGGGCAGTATATTATAGCTTTACAAGGGTACCGGGGGAAACACAGTCTGGCCCTCAGCAGTAGAAATCTACAGTAAGCAGTAGCAAAAGCCAGTGCTGCTACCTGGTGCCCCAGACGTATTTTGCTGGGATGACTAGAAGTAAATTGTCACTGTGATTTAAAAGGTCTACATCCCCTTTGTCAGGAGAACTGGAAAATGGAAGGCAGCTGGTGCCCTTTCCCGTCAGTTGGAGGTTACTGAATCAGAGTGTGAGCTTGAACCAGTCCCTGTTGAAAGAAATAGCAGTAGAGTATGTTTTAGAGTTGGTTGTTATTAAGGATTTGGTGTTAAAAGCTTTTGAAAAAATCTTTTTCCCAGAAGGGACTCATTAAAGTTTATTTGTTATTTGTCCCTGATGTTGTATGTTGATTTGGAGTAATGATTCATTACTTTCAGACCATCTGGGAAGTTTTGTAATCACAGAAATTTATTTTGTTGTACTTTTGCTGGTCCTCAATTCACCAGATTTAGAAAATTATGTTAAGCAATATGAAATATGCATTAGAGTGAAGTCTTTAAATTGTGGTCAAGTTGGATTTATACCACCTCTACCACCTTTGAATTGCCCATAGCAACATATTACCATGGATTTTACACAGGATCTGTTATCCTATCAACATTTTACTATAATTGTAATGATGGTACAAGATAGATAAACTTAAAAAGGCAGTTAATTGTATCCATTTGAAAAACCTTTCCTCTGCTCAAGAATTAGAAAGAATATGTTTAATACTGTTGTTTTCCATTTGCATGGTCATTCTATATCCATAGGTTCTCTTCTGATAATTGCCCCTAATTTATTTCTTACTTCTACTGAAGCGTTTGTTGAAAACTAGGAATTAAATCTAGTTTGACATCCAGTTACCATCCTGAGTCTAATGGACATACTGAAGAGTGTTAACCGGGAAGTAGAGCAATATTTATAGTGTGGTGGGGTCATGTGAAGCTTCATGATGTTGGTTGCTTTAGTCTCTGTAATCCTGCACCTACCAAAACACTCCTATTAATCCCACATCTATTCCTTGCAAAGAACAATCAATTTACTTTGGAAACAATATCAATGTAACCATATAAACTAACTTAACTGAGCTGAAGCCACCAGCATCAAGGAACAACAGTCCCATGGACTCTCATGTTTTTCACCATGGCTTGGGCATAAATGCCCCCCTGTTGAAATTGGGCACCCACAAAATGAAAATAAATGACAAAGAAGACCAAATGCAAATCTCAAAAGTTTCAGGTTTACCAGAACATGTGACTAGCTGTGCAAGATATTCAATTCAGAGTTTATCCTGAAGATTAGCATCTAAGTAAATTGTCCCTGTAAAACAATGTGTCCATTTGGACTTATTTACAAAGATAAACTCTTAAAATCTGTCTGACTTTAAAATTTTGCAGCTTCATTTGATGTTATATTTCAATTTTGAACACTAAGGACTTCATTTCAGTCCTCAGACTGCAACTTGTTTGTTTGTTTTCTAATCACACACACAAAAAAAAACGATTTTCATGAAATTTATCATTTACGTTGCTGTTAGTTCAATTTAAAATACAGGCTATATGGCACTTCAAAAATGTAAGAGGTTGTAATGTGGGGGCAACCTAAAACTGTGTATTATTCCAAAACATCATTAAGATCAGTCAATCTTACTGAAATTTTGCATGTACAATAAAACTAATTTGAGGTTAAAATCTAGGCTACATGGTATTTCAAAAACTTCATCGGGAATAGTTGTAGTAATGGCAGGGTCAAAAAATGCATCATTCCAAAATGGCTAAGTCAAAGATCATGAAATTTTGCATGGATATTACTTTAAGGCCCTTCAAAAAGTTCAAGAAACGTTGGGGTGTTGCAAAAATCAAAAACATGCTAAAAAGGTTCAGCCAGTGGTAATGAATTTGGCATTTTGTTTAGATCTGGCACTACTTATAGTGAAGGCAGAATTTCACTTCTGTGATTCAATGGAAATGATGCTGTAGGGGTGTGTTATGATGGGGGACCAACAGAAAAATTGCATAACACTCAAAAAAGTGTTATGTCTACTTTCACCAAATTACATATTTACATTATTGTTCACACAATTTAAAATATAAGGTGTCATAAAGCAAAGGCCAAAACCACAAAAAACATGTATTATTCCAAAACAGCTAAGTAGACGTTCATTAAAATTTGCACGTATATTACAGTTAACCCAGGTTAACATATAAAGGTTATGGAGTTGTCATTATGAATACAGGATCAACAGAGAAAAGAAAAAAGAAAAAACTTAGTTTTGACCATCTTACATGTCACATCAACTATTTCATTATTTAACAGGATTAAACATATATTTGTGAAACCACAGGAAATACAAAGAAGTAGGATTCCAGGTTCTAACCAAGCAAGGAGTTCCTGCAATCACGGATTCCAATCATATGCAAAATAGCAAATTCATAATTCATGCAGAGGTTAGACTCAGAGTGACTGTTGATGTTAGGGTGAGTTTTGAATTTTGGTCTGTGATTTACATAATGTTTTGATTCTGGCACCACAAAACAGCAAAATCAGGTGAGGCCTTAAAAAGACCCTCAAAAAACAGGTCGGAAACGTCACTGGCCAGCCGCAATGTAGGCTACATCCAGGCAAGTATGACTCTAAGCGACTTTGAGGCTATAAACCAAAATAGGCCCCAAAATGATGAACAGGCCTTACAGTTCAAAAATCACAAAAGGGTCTCAGAATTCTCAAAATACAGTATGGCTAACAAGAAGAAGAACAGTAAAAACTCTGACTTGTAAAGGGACAAGTCTCCAAGAATTTTTATAAAAGAAGATATTTATTCAAAAGGGAAAGAGTACAAGAAAAAGGTCAAAAGAGCAAAAGAGTTGGTTAAAAGGTGATCCTAACGTTAATAAGTCTTTAAAATTCAAACTAAGTGTAATCCAATAAACACTAGCAAAACATTCATGAAACCAGTAAATCCAGAGAACATAAAGAGCAGAAAACATAAAACCACCTCCACCAAAGCACATTTGAATGATCTGTGATTCCCAGCCTGCCTTTATGGGCTGGGGGAAGTAATTTAGTGGTGAGGTAAGGGTGTGCCCTGGGGAACATCTCACAAAATACAAAAAACATCAAAGAATATAACTGCACACATAGAAACTAAATTAACATAAAATACAAATTTAATTGAATAATAGAGATAAATTACAATAATAAGATAAAGTATAGAAATATAAATGAAAAAAGATGTAAAAATAGTAATTTACACATAAGTCAGGGAAGGAATATTGGATTAAATATAACATATAGGATTTCACTTTCAGCTCTGACACATTGTCACTATTGAATTATTTGTATAAAAACATCCTGTATTAAAGCTACAGTACATTAAATGATAATAAGGGCCTTTTACCAGAGTACAGATCCCTGAATCTTATGTCCAACAAAAACAATACTGGAAATTAATATACTCCTACACATGGTTTATTAAAAATATTTGATTACTGCAAGATGAACATAGCTGGAGACACTATATACCAATTAAAATACACTGAAACATTTTACTGCTTTTTAAAACCACCTGAATAGAAAATATAATATGAAAGAATATGAAAATAGCAAATTGAAGGCCCCCACAATCAAGTATAACCTTGATTACATGAAAGCTGCTATGCCTAACAGCTTCCTCTAGCACAAAACTTGTTTCTATATATAGTAAACATAATGCCTGTCAGCTTCACTCTCATCTACCAAATTGGAACTCAGGAAAAAAACATTATATTTTGACTAAACCTGCAAATATTCCAATTTATTTATATATAAAAAATACTAAGTAAAAATAGAAGCTTTATTATAAAATACACACAGTTCCTCAAAAATGTTTAGAATATACAGTACTGTACTTTACAGAAAGTCTAAAAATTAGTCGCACTTTATTACATAAATAAATAGCTAGAATGTTGAAATTAGCTTTTAATAAGATTCACACAATCTAAATAATGTACTTATATAAAACACTAGCAGAATACCCGCGCTTCGCAGCGGAGAAGTACTGTGTTAAAGAAGTTATGAAAAAGAAAAGGAAAAATTTTAAAAATAACGTAACTTGATTGTTAATGTACAGTAATTGTTATGTCATTGATATGAGTGTTGTTGTCATATCTATCTATATATATATATAGCAGAATACCCACGCTTCGCAACGGAGAAGTAGTGTGTTAAAGAAGGTATGAAAAAGAAAAGGAAAATTTTTAAAAATAACGTAACATGATTGTTAATGTAATTGTTGTGTATATATATATATATATATATATATATATATATATATATATATATATAGCAAAATACATATCTATATACATATCTACATATACATATATATATATGCATACCTATCTACTGTACATCATATA
>JANRMT010062827.1:22340373-22352207 GCA_026402145.1 Polypterus bichir lapradei
CATTACAGTAAATGGAGAAAAATACCTTCCAGTTATGACCATTACGCGTAGAATTTTGAAATGAAACCTGCCCAACTTTTGTAAGGAAGCTGTAAGGAATAAGCCTGCCAAATTTCAGCCTTCTACCTACACGGGAAGTTGGAGAATTAGTTTTGAGTCAGTCAGTCAGTCAGTCAGTCAGTCAGTGAGTGAGTCAGTGAGGGCTTTGCCTTTTATTAGTATAGATACACATGTAACATCAAGAAAATAATTAAACAAAATTCTACATTGACATTATACCAAAGACCAGATCAAAGTCACCAAATTTAACAAAAAGTGCAATTAAGTTCAGCATTGTGACTCTTCTAAATAAACTAATCTAAGCAATGTCACAGGGTTAAACATCTTTCATTAGCTAAGGTAGTACCAGGATATAAAGTATATTGAAACAATTATAAAATAACACTTATGGATTTGTTAAACATAACGCGGTACTAAGTAATACAAAGTAATAAATCCTAACATCAAATCACCTGAAGTGTACAACTTCTTGAAATTCAAATTGCTCAACTCCATCAATAATAACTGTCTTGTTTTAGAAAGAGTCCCCTTCCGTTTATATTTCTGTTCCTTCTCTTTTTCATTCATTTTTCAGTTTGAATCATTTATTATGATTATTTCTGTCAATACTGTTCTGTTCATTTATTATGTAGTTATGTTTCATGTATTTTTATTTTTATTATGTTTACAATTGTTTATGTACTCTTACTTTGAATGTCTTTATATTCCCTGTGTTTTGGAGTTGGACCACCAAGAGGCAGGACCACCCTTTGCATCACTACTAGGCTACTAGGGAGTGCCTTCAGCCCCTTAAAATGAAGGCTGGGAGATGGAATCCATTTAGGTTCATTAAATGTGCTTTGATGGAGTTAGGATTACTGTTTGTGAGTATTAATATTTTCTTTTAATTTTCTGCTTTTTTTATTAATTGTGCTTCTATTGTACGATTATGATTTAGAGTATTATTTTCGGACTTGTTTGTTTCTGGAGTGCCTATTTGGCAGCTCCTTTTGTGTTTTTTTTTTTTGCTCTTCTGAGCATTTTATTATATTGTTGTATTTTATTCCTCCTTTTATAAAGATTCTTTACTTGCTTATCTCTTTAGAACCCAAAGTTTAAAGTAATCCCTTCTTTTGTGTGACATTTTGTTTATATTTTGGAACTTTACATATATATTTTAGAATTTTTGAAGCCAAAGCCCATTTGGCGCATTATAGGCCAGTCAAGTAGCCATTCAGACATCTGGGAATGAACCTTTTCTGGATAGGGTAGTTTGGATTCTGGCAATATTTTGGAAGCCTCACACCACTTTGGCCATTTCATGTGCTGCACACATAACAATAATAGAATGGGGAGACTGCTAGAAGAGAGGGGAGCTGAAAATTATTTTAACCCACAAATATGGAAAGCAGACAGAATCTTGAAATAATTTGGGAAAGCAAGTGTAAACAAAAACAGTCTAATTTTCTTGGTAATTATATATGGGTTGTTGTACCTTTAAGTTAAGGCTTTAGGGTAAAACCCAAAAGCAGTTGCCCCATTTATATTGTATGGGCTTACAATATACATATACTGCACATATATATTTCGATAAATACGCTACTGGTCAAAATCTTCACAACATTCCCATTTTTCAGGTTTGTATTGAAAGGTAAGCAGTTCAGCAAATAACATGAAATGTTCCAAAAGTAAATGTTAAACTGCCAAATATAAAAAAAAAAGTTTAGGTTAACAAAAACTGAAAAATAACTCAATGTATATAAACAGACCTTTTCAGGGTACAACTGATGGGTTATCAACTTACAACTTTTCTGCAGCAATGAAAGTTAATTAATTCTTGAATGTTGATGCTAGCAAGTTCTAGAGATGTCCCAACTTTTGTTGATTACTTCCAAATCTTCTGTCTGTATAAATATATGTTTGTGTCTTGCTTTTGTCTTTACTTTTTTACATTTTGTTATGTTACAGTCTCATGCTAAAATAATTTTAACTCATTTGTCCCCACATCAATATCCTAAATGACAAAGCAAAACATGGATTTTAGGTATTTTTCCCACCCTTTGCTATGACACTTGAAAATTTGCTCAGGTACATCCCATTCCATTTTATCATTGTAGAGATGTTTCTACACCTTGTTTAAAGCCCAGCTGTGGTCGATTCAATTGATTGGACTGATTAGCAAAGGCTCACACATATATCTATAAGGTCCCACAGTTGACAATGTGTCTCAAGCAAAAAACCAAGCCAATGAGATTGAAGGAATATGCTGCTGAGTTTAAAGAAAGGACTGTGTCAAGGCACAGATCTGGGTAAGGCCCCAAAAATGCCTGCAGCATTTATGGTTTCCAAAGGCACAGTGGCCTTCATAATTCTTACATGGAACAAATTTGGAACAATCACAACTCTTCTTAGAGTCGGCTGCCTGATTAAACTGAGTAATTGGAGGAGACGGCCCATGGTAATAGAGGTGACCAGGGACTCAATGGTCTCTCAGGCTGAGCTTCATGGAACCACCTCTGCAACACTGAATTAGTATAATAATAATAATAATAATAATAATAAAAATAATAATAATAATACATTTTATTTATATAGCGCCTTTCCCATGTTCAAGGCGCTTTACAGAGTTTAAGAAAGAACAGCAGAGTGTACAGTATATAGCATTGTACTAAACCAGATAAATAAAGAAGAGCAAGATAGTAAATTCAGAGAAAAGCCTAACAGACAACATACAGTAATTGATGGTCTAGAACACATACACAGGTTACATGAGCATCTTGACAGGTAAACTGAGAGAAGGGTAATAAAGTCAGGTAGAGCTAAAAGCCTTCCTGAGCAGATGAGTTTTCAGTTGTTTTTTTAAAAGAATTCATGGAGTCAGCTGATCTGATTAATTTCGGTAGGTCATTCCAGAGTCTGGGTGCTATACAGCTGAAGGCCCTGTCACCCATGGAGTGTAGATTAGTGTGGGGCACAACAAGAGTGCCAGAGTCAGAGGACCTTAGTGGGCGGACAGGCACATAATGATGGAGAAGGTCACTGATGTAGTTTAGCGCAAGGTCGTTTAAGGCTTTGTAGGTTATTAGGTTTTATATTCGATTTTGTATGGACTTTAAGGAGGGTGGCCACATGATACTGTACATGAAAGCCCTCTTGCAGTTTGCAAAAAGACACCTAAACAACTCTTAGATGATGATAAACAAGATTATCTGGTCAGATGAAATCAAGACTGAACTGTTTGGACAAAGTTCATAGAGTCACATCTGGAGGAAACCCAACATCACTCATTATCCATGCAATACCATTCCAGAAATGAAACACGGTAGTGACAGCAACATGCTGTGAGTTTGTTTTTCAGCAGCAGTGACTAGGAGACTAGATAGAAAGTCAAACAGAGCAAAATACTGTCATATCCTTAATAAAAGTCTGGACCTCAGACTTGGCCAAAGAGTCACCTGCAAACAGGACAACAACCCTAAGCACAAAGTAAAAACAACACAGTAGTGGCTTAGGGTTAACTCTGGGAATATTCTTGAATGGCCCAGCCAGAATCCAAACTTGAACCAAATTGAATAGGAGAGACCTGAAAATAGCTGTGTGCTGGCAGTTTCTGCCCAACCTGACTGAGATTGAGAGCATCTGCAGAGAAGACAATCCCATCCCATTGGCACATAATCCCCAAATCCAGGTGTATGAAGCTTATAGCATCATACCCAAGACATCAATGCTAAGGAAGTTTTAACAAAGTACTGAGTAAAAGGTCTGAATACTTATGTAAATGTGATATTTTAGTTTTTTATTTTGTATATTTTATTCTGGAGTGTTGCTTGATAAGGGTAAAAATTTAAATAATGTAACTATAAATATGTTTGTATAGTCCATACTCCACAAAATAAAGATACTTTATAATAAAATGAAACAGTAAATTGGGTTTTGCTTTGCAAGTTACTAAGAATTTTTGATTCTGCTTCTGCACTCCAAACTATATAGTATTATTAATTAAAACAGTTTCCAATATCATATGCTGAGATTCCAGCTTGCAAAATAAGTTTTTGTATCAGTGGGTGAATATCAGAGACTGAATTTGAATTAAGTATTCACTGAGATCTTAATCTGAAAAAATGTGGAACATTTCACTGCTATTTATTCAGCCTTTATATGTACAAAGTGCTTACAGGAAAAAGATTATACTCAGCTCAGTTCTTCTGTTTTTGCACATATTAAAATATGAGAAATGGACAGTTAATGAAAATTTATAACCTCCAGGAACCATGTAATCTCTGTCACAAATCATTCTGTAAATCTGACCTACAGCAAGACATTGTCACACAACATCAAAACACTAATGCTTACACCAGTACATTACACAAATAGAAATTATGTTTGTCTTTTTCAAATGGGAAAGATAAAGAATAATTTTACAATCAACCAAGACTAAAATGTACCATGTATTTTACAAGAGAACACCCATCTTCCACAGCTCTATAAACATATTTAAGAAATACCTAGGTGAGCTATGTCGAATTAGAATCAGAAATTTTAAGGAACATATACAGTACTTGGTGGATCAATTAAAATACATTCCTATGGCACCAAGTAACTTGATTTGAGATGATGCAAAAGCACATAATGCCACTTTTTATTCTGAGCATGTTTAAGCACATATGCTTTAAGGCAAGAAGAAGGAGCCCGAGTTGCCTCAAAAGCTTATATATTGTAATCTTTTTAGTTAGCCAATAAAAGGTGTCATTTTATTGACTTCTCACTACATTCATAATGGCTAACATGGAACGATACCCTAGCACTACAGAAATGTAGCTAAAACTTTGTTCTTTTTCTTTATATTAATTTTAACCTCTCTACTTGAACTGCTTGATCACGCAGGAATCAAACGGTGTATCAGGTATTCCAATCTTATACTGTAATGTCACAGCTGTACACTCTCATAACTTTAAAAGAAAATAACATTTTATAGTGTTTTGGGATTATTTAGAGCAACAAATGCATTAGCTACATAGCCAAATTTCTTGAACTGTCTGGCATACCTATAGTATTTCTTTACAATTTAATGCACCTATGTGCGTTGTTCATTAATGTTTTATTTGGATGTTACAGGGCCTGGCCCTATCTGTCCCATCATACAATGTGGTCTTGCTCTTTCTGAATGTTATAAATGAGAGTAAATATAGTTAGGGCTCAACCTAACATACAATGCCTCCCATATATTAACTGCTTTGGGCAACTTTTACAATTAGCCATTAGCTTGTGAACAGAGACACTGTATTTGTCAGTTATAAAATCAGTGGAGCTATAGATTTATAGTTTTGAGCTTCATTCTTTGTTCAAACATTAAGTCAATTGTGTCTTACCAGTGTAGCCTAAGTCTCTGCTGGGAGGGTCTCAGATTTTGCAAATGTCTTCATAGTTTGTACTATTGTGATTTGAATCTGCATCTATTTTCCATTTATATCCCTGTCTACTAATTTTGCCTACTATTTACTTCTAAATTTGATTTTCAGCCATGATTCTGGCCTCATCTTGACATTTTTATTTAAAGCTTATTCTTCCTTACAGAATAGGTTATTTTCTGTACCTCTGTCCGCTCCTATTAGGGGTCACCACAGCAGATAATCTTTTTCCATATCTTCCTGTCCTCTGCATCAAGCTCCATTACACCCACAACCTTCATGTCCTCTCTCACCAAATCCGCAAACCTTCCATTAGCCCTTCCTCTCTTCCTCTTACCTGGCAGCTCTATCCCTAACATCCTCTGCTAACTCTCCCCTCTTACCAGTCATACTGCCAATATTCAAAGTTTCTTCTCTCATTTCCACTCTCTGATTTTTTTTTTAAATTTTGGACTTTAGTAGCCTATGTAAAATACACTCACCTAAAGGATTATTAAGAACACCATAATAATACGGTGTTTGACCCCCTTTCGCCTTCAGAACTGCCTTAATTCTACGTGGCATTGATTCAACAAGGTGCTGAAAGCATTCTTTAGAAATGTTGGCCCATATTGATAGGATAGCATCTTGCAGTTGATGGAGATTTGTGGGATGCACATCCAGGGCACGAAGTTCGCGTTCCACCACATCCCAAAGATGCTCTATTGGGTTGAGATCTGGTGACTGTGGGGGCCATTTTAGTACAGTGAACTCATTGTCATGTTCAAGAAACCAATTTGAAATGATACGAGCTTTGTGACATGGTGCATTATCCTGCTGGAAGTAGCCATCAGAGGATGGGTACATGGTGGTCATGAAGGGATGGACATGGTCAGAAACAATGCTCAGGTAGCCCGTGGCATTTAAACGATGCCCAATTGGCACTAAGGGGCCTAAAGTGTGCCAAGAAAACATCCCCCACACCATCACACCACCACCACCAGCCTGCACAGTGGTAACAAGGCATGATGGATCCATGTTCTCATTCTGTTTACGCCAAATTCTGACTCTACCATTTGAATGTCTCAACAGAAATCGAGACTCATCAGACCAGGCAACATTTTTCCAGTCTTCAACTGTCCAATTTTGGTGAGCTCGTGCAAATTGTAGCCTCTTTTTCCTATTTGTCGTGGAGATGAGTGGTACCCGGTGGGGTCTTCTGCTGTTGTAGCCCATCCGCCTCAAGGTTGTGCGTGTTGTGGCTTCACAAATGCTTTGCTGCATACCTCGGTTGTAACGAGTGGTTATTTCAGTCAAAGTTGCTCTTCTATCAGCTTGAATCAGTCAGCCCATTCTCCTCTGACCTCTAGCATCAACAAGGCATTTTCGCCCACAGTACTGCCACATACTGGATGTTTTTCCCTTTTCACACCATTCTTTGTAAACCCTAGAAATGGTTGTGCGTGAAAATCCCAGTAACTGAGCAGATTGTGAAATACTCAGACCGGCCCGTCTGGCACCAACAACCATGCCACGCTCAAAATTGCTTAAATCACCTTTCTTTCCCATTCTGACATTCAGTTTGGAGTTCAGGAGATTGTCTTGACCAGTACCACACCCCTAAATGCATTGAAGCAACTGCCATGTGATTGGTTGATTAGATAATTGCATTAATGAGAAATTGAACAGGTGTTCCTAATAATCCTTTAGGTGAGTGTATTACATAAAAGTACAGGAATTTGTAATGAAACATTTTTAACAACCATGCTTAACTTTGCATTCCTGTCCTATGCCCAAAACTTCCTGGGATAGGCTTCAGCTTCCCTGAGACCCTGCTCTTTGCATGGCTAACTCTTTAAAAACATGTAAACACACAGGTAAACCATGTATGAAGAAAGGCATTTAGTATTATAACTCCCAAAAATGTGGTGCAAAAGGTCATTGTTGATATTTATATGATAGGATCAGGTTCTGTCACTTAGAAATGAGAATTCATCATTAAGACTGACAGCCAGTGATCTAAAAACTACATCTGGTGTTCTTCAATACTTTCTCATGGCTATAGTTGCTGTGATGTCACTTTGTATCACCATTTGAAACTGTAATGACAAAGTAACTTACAGAAAGCTAATGACTTTACTGTGCAAGTTTGTCAGGAGCCTTGGGTAACCAGAGAATGTTGCATGTAGCTACGAAGTCCAGCATCCCTCAAGAGTGCTGTCAACACCAGCATAATGATGCCTCCCAGGGTTTCATTGCAATGGCCCATACACTGCACAGTGAAATGGATTTAATATACATTTCAAAATTTTATTTTAATATGTATATTCCTATCAGCTTTTACAATTTCTTTCACAGATTTTTCCCTCAGTATGCTAAGCTGTGTCCTATCAGCTAAAAAACAGTTTAAATGACAAATATTGTATGATTAATGGTAGACATTTATTTCCTAGGAGTTATAAAGATAACACAGTCAACTGCATAGTTTCTTACTTTTGAACAGTTTACGTAATATCATATAAATTTTGCAAACGATTTTAATAAAATTCATGGAATCTGGGGGGCTTGATCTACATTGCCATCCTGATTTATTAATTTAGGATTCTCAGGGTCATTTTTGTGGTGCTCTTTGCTTTACATTCACAATTACAAGCTTCTCTTTCAATTGAAGGGGCATTTGCTGAATATGATATATTGGATGTAGTTTTTTATTTTCAGTTAAAAACACACATTTAATATTCATTGCTTTACGGTTGTTTTTACTTACTAGGGTATTGTTTTTAGGTGGTTTCAGAAGAAGGAAGAAAAAGGGTGGTAATGTGTAGAAGATGACTAAAAAATGAACAATATAGTAGGTACCAGTGCTAAAGTTTTACAAGGGAGATAGTGTTCATTCACATATGATATTGAAAGAAGGAGCTGAAGAAGTGACATTGAGAGAGAAGAGGAACTCGGATACTTAGCAGACACTTCTGTGTTGTTTTCGAGATGTGTGATGCAATCCTGACAGCATAAATCTGGCAGAAAAATCTTGTATACTATAGTATATAATGAACCCACCATTTTTTTACGAATATTGTGGTAACTCTTACAAAGTATCTAGCTAGGATTAATTTTTTTTTTATTTTTGAGCCTTATGTGCTTACTACCTTCGATATGTTATTGCTTTATGGAACTAAATAATGTAGTTTGATTGTTGCTTACTAAATTCTAAGTTTAGGCACTGTTTTTCTCTGCCCTTTCTTCGACCTCATTGCCTCAATGACCTATTCTATTGCTTCCTATACACTTCATATCTAGTGCTATATAAGTTGTCACCTGTTCTCATTGTACACCATTGTAGGATTACTAATGTAATAACTAAAATCTTCAATAGTATCTTATCTGCACAACAGCCTTTACCGGAATGTTTTCAGATTTTCAAGCATTTTGATAAATTTACATTTGTCATGTTGTGCCAACATTTCCCCCCTTGTTTTGAGAGCGCATCAGCAACTTTCCTGCTGTCTCAATACACTGCACTAATCCACGAGGTTGACTTCATCAAATCCTCTCATGTGTAGCCTGGAAACAAACAGAAATGAATTAAGGACATTTATGTTAGGTGGAATGCCCAGTGGGGACTGAGTGGTCTTTTGGCCTTGGAACCCCTGAAGATTTGTTTTCTTCTCCAGCCATTTGACCTTATCACTGGACTCATCCTTAGAGACTTACATCATGACACTGTATACAAGGATTCTACTCTTCTACTTGATACATTATGTACCTGTTTTTAAGATCGTTTAGATTCATTTGTTTTTTTTTCTTTCTTTGTTACTTATTCTGTAATATTATTGCCTAATCTTAATTGTTCCTCTTTTCTTGTAACTTTCTCTTTGACATCTTGTAAAGCACTTTGAGCTACACTGTTTATATGAAAATGTGCTATATAAACAAATGTCGTTGTAGTTGTTGTTGTTATTGTTGCAGAAAAAACAATCGCTATTTTTTTTTTTCTGAATTTTATGATAATTTAATATTGTTTTTGAAAGGCAGAGTTTATCCCAAAAGCAACAAGCACAAGGTGGTTATAAACACTGCATGCAGGCATATAAACACACAAACCTTTTACCTCACACAAAGCAAATTTAAAATTAATAGTCAGTCCAAAAGTATACATTTGGCCTGTAGCATACATACATCCACCTGAACATATAAACTTCAGTGGCAGTACTAACAGTTATATTTTTATCTACTTTGTGATATATCCATCAGAAAAACGGAAGAAAGAAGCAAAGTTAAAAAAAAAAAAAAAAGAAAACTTTTTTTGCAGAATGAGATATTTCTTCTTGCTGTTATTTAATTAGTCTGATAATTGTAGCATCCCTTTCTGTTTATTAAGGTGTTTTACCTTCTTACTTAAACAAAGCAAGAAAACATTCTGTCACAATTAATACACTTATATCACCTATGGTACTATGCTGCCATCTTGCAACTCCTGCTAACATTACAGATTGTTCTTAAGAAATAAAAAAAAAACAGATTTTGCTTATTTTCAGGTATTTTATCTTGTTTCAGGTCTATTAAGAGTTCTATGCTGCTGAAGAGAACATTCCTACCTTTCTCCAACCATATAAGGTAGTGGTTTCATAGCTTTTCAAGAATCTCACCCAATTTCTTTTTACTTTACTTCTGTTTTGAAAATACCAGAGGCTCTGACAAACATAACCTGACATGGTACTGGTCCTGCACATCTAATATCTTTTGTACCTTCCTCTAAGCTCAAGAATCATATAGTGAATTTCAGCTTGTTCACAACATAGATTTCAAGTAATATAAAGCAAAAACAACTTATTAGTATACACTATAGAGAATTATTTCCAAGTAATTATAATAAGTACCCAGAAAGCGGAGTTAAGCTAAAACATGTTCCTTGCTTAAATTGAAAGCTATAGCTGAAATGTGAGTGTTGTGTTTTGTAGGCTTCTTTAACACATTTGAATCAGCATGCCTAGTTTTTAATTAATATTACCTGTCACTGGTGCAAAACTCTGTCAGTGATGTAAGAAGAGGCTGAACCTCACTTTGATCCTTCAATGGTATATCAGGTTTGTTATGAGGAACCATCTGCACTTCAGTCTTGCTATTTTTAATGGATGTTTTTTTCATTCTGGTAGGTTGATCTGGACCCCGTAACCAAAATAAAAGAAAAAAAAAAAAGTTACTTACATATATTGTAGAAATACTAATCTAATTACTGCTAAACATTGATTCATGATCTTATGTGCGTTTAACAATGGACTTTTCAAACTTCAAACATCTGCCGCATATTTTCACACAAACTAAGATCCTAAAGCACCATAATCTTAGTATACTGCACATTTTAATTATGTATAACATATTTACATTTTCTGGAATGCAGGGTGATGTGATTTATTGAGGTAAATTAGGATAAATGCAGAAAACAACAAGATACTTGCATAAAGAAGTGTGATTTATTACTCTTGAATTACTCGTAACATAAAAAGATAACTTTGACATACAAAAGAAGATTACTCAATCCATCAAGATTGTTTGGTTAGCCAATATCTAACTTGTCTTAAAATCTCACCCAGAGCCTTTTTAAAAGATTTGAAGGTTTCTGTCTCAACTATATGACTTGGTAGTTTGTTCAAGATTCCCACAACTGTGGGTAAAGAAGTATGTACATATTGGCTTCAGTCACAAATGTACATGCAATAAATTTCCATCAGTGTTCTTTACTATGTTTTTCACTGTCTATCTCTGTGGTGTCACGCATCGCTGATGGTATCATCCCCTTTTTTTCCCACAGCCCTGAGAAATCTCCCACTGAGGGCAAATGACTCCGCCCCTTCCACTATAAAACCAAGGTGTTCCCAGCATGTATTGACTCATTCTGGAGAAAGCAGACTGAAGAACGGAGCTCCCACCAGAGTACTGACCTGTACAAG
This sequence comes from Polypterus bichir lapradei, assembly GCA_026402145.1. Taxonomy (NCBI): domain Eukaryota; kingdom Metazoa; phylum Chordata; class Cladistia; order Polypteriformes; family Polypteridae; genus Polypterus; species Polypterus bichir. The sequence continues at coordinate 22,351,751 of JANRMT010062827.1, forward strand.
ACAAAGAATGTGAATCCTCTCTTTTATTCCTTATTTAGAAATGTGTTTTTGTTTGACATTATTTGACACTGACTGCTTGTTTATTTTGGGCATCTATACTAATAAAAGGCAAAGCCCTCACTCACTCACTCATTCACTCACTCATCACTAATTCTCCAACTTCCCGTGTAGGTAGAAGGCTGAAATTTGGCAGGCTTATTCCTTACAGCTTCCTTACAAAAGTTGGGCAGGTTTCATTTCGAAATTCTACACGTAATGGTCATAACTGGAAGCTGTTTTTCTCCATTTACTGTAATGGAGATGAGCTTGAAACCCGTGGGGGCGGAGTTTGACATCATCACGCCTCCCACGTAATCACGCAGTACGTAGAAAACCAGGAAGAGCCCCAAAAAGCGCTGAAGAAAACATGCATTATATAATTGAGAAGGCAGCGAAACAATAAGAAGCGAGCGAGTGA
>JANRMT010062827.1:22357207-22387131 GCA_026402145.1 Polypterus bichir lapradei
GTATATATATGCAAACTTTTTTTTTTCTTCCCCCAAAACGGGCCTGTTTAAAATCACACCTTTTGTTTATTGTATACTGCTCAAAAAAATTAAAAGAACACATTTTATCAGAGTATAGCATCAAGTGAATGAAACCTTAGCAGAGGGGGTTGTTAATCATTTTCAGCTCCTTTGGTGTTAATGAAATTAACAACATGTGCACTAGAGGAGCAACAATGAGACGACCGCCAAAATAGGAATGGTTTAACAGGAGCAAGCCACTGACATTTTTCCCTCCTCATCTTTTCTGATTGTTTTTTCACTAGTTTTGCACAACATACAGAGGTTGCACAGGTAGTCCAACTTCTCCAGGATGGCAAATCAATACGTGCCATTGCCAGAAGGTTTGCTGTATCTCCCAGCACAGTCTCAAGGGCATGGAGGAGATTGCAGGAGACAGGTAGTTACACTAGCAACAGGATGAGCACTGCCAGAGCCCTACTAAATGACCTCCAGCTTGCCACTTCATGAGGGTGGCCTCTGGGCCAGACATCCTCTAGTGGGCCCTATGCTCATTGCCCAGCACCATGGAGCTTGATTGGCAATTGCCACAGACTACCAGAATTGGCAGGTCCACCACTGGGGCCCAGTGTTTTTCACAGATGAGAGCAGGTTCACCCTGAGTACATGTGACCGACTTGAAAGAGTCTAGAGAAGCAGTGGAGAATGTTTTTCTGCCTGTAACATCGTTCAGCATGACTGGTTTAATGGTGGGTCAGTGATGGTCTGGGGAGGCATATCCATGGAGGGATGCACAGACCTCTACAGGCTAGACAATGGCACCTTGACTGCCATTAGGTATCGGGATGAAATCCTTGGACATATTACCATTGTCAGACCCTATGTTGGTGCAGTGGGTCCTAGGTTCTTCCTGGTGCAGGACAATGCCTGGCCTCATGTGGTGAAATTATGCAGTCAGTTCCTGGAGGATGAAGGAATTGATACCATTGACTGGCCCCCAAACTCACCTGACCTAAATCCAATAGAACACCTCTGGGACATCCGACACCACCAGGTTGCACCTCAGACTGTCCAGGAGCTCAGTGATGCCTTGGTCCAGATCTGGAAGGAGATCCCCCAGGACACCATCTGTCATCTCATTAGGACATTGTCAGGCATGCATACAAGCATGTGGGGGCCATACAAACTACTGAGTATGATTTTGAGTTGCTGCAATGAAGTTTCGGCAAAATGGACTAGCCTGCCGCATCATTTTTTTCACTCTGATTTTCAGGGTGTCTTTGAATTCAGCTTTCTGTAGGTTGATAATTTTAATTTCCATCAAATGATGTGACCTCCTTTTGTTCCTAACACATTACCGAGTCCATATCAATATAGATATCAAGCATGATTTTTTTCCTATTGAGATCTAAAGTATTTTCAAAGTGTTCCTTTAATTTTTTTCAGCAGTTTATTAGGATTGAACTATCGTACGTTATCTGTTTCTCTATGGGTACTGTTTAACATCATACCCTAGGTTTGCTCTTTCAGGACTGTTCAAGATTATATTCTGGGTTTATAGTATTTGAACTGTATTACGAATAAATATCTCTACTTTCTTCCTTCTACACCGCTGCTTGGGGGCTTGTTTTGTTCTGGACATGCTCTGTCTCTAGGCATGTCAGAGAACTGGGACTTCATGAAGTGTGGTCTAGCCTCATTTGTGGAGACAAAACGGGGTGTATGGGGGGGTCTGGGGGAGAAGAGAAAGAGAGCAAGCTATTTCTGATCTGTTTTTTTTTATCCCCACAATTTTAAGTGCCAACACAACAACAGGCTTCATAGCCATAACTTCTGGCAATAATGGAACGTAAGGTTAAAGCTATCATATGTAATAATGTACTACCTTAATTTAAGACTATAAAATGACAACAAAAGTTCAGAAGCAATCTCGCTATGACCAAACTGTGAACTTTGAGTTGGAATGTCTCAATCATGAATTAAAGAGGAAGAAAGTATTGTCTCATCTAACAGGTCTAAACACCAAGACAGTATTTTTACAGGAGACTCACTTAATCAGTAAGGATCAGTTTTGGTTGCAAAAAGATTGGACTGGCCAAATATTCTACTTCATATAGCGGGATGGATGGATGTATGGATATGGTACTGTATATACAGTATTAGACCCACAAAATTCTGTGCTTGTAGCCCTAACTGCACTAGCAGAATTTCAAAAGATATCGGGACTCAAAATTAATTTGAACAAAAGCGTGCTTTTTCCAGTGAATTCTCTAGAAAACAACATTAGATTGGACACCTTCCCTTTTACCATTGCAGATCACTTTAAATGCCTAGAGGTAAACATCACAAGTAAATATAAAGCTCTTTATCAACACAATTTTGCTATCTGCTTGGAAAAACTTAAACAAGACGTGCATAGATGGTCTACTCTCCATCGTAATTTAGCAGGGAGAGTTAATACTATCAAGATGAATATGCTCCTAAGCTTCTGCTTCTATTTCAAAGCATCCCCATATACATTAATAAATCATTTTTAAGAAATTAGATTCAATCATAACTTAATTTATTTGGAATTCAAAATATCCATGCATCCAAAGAGCGACCCAACAAAGACCTAAATCAGAGGGTGGTATGACTCTACCCAATTTTCAATTTTATTACTGGGCGGCATATATACAAGCAATAAAAACCTGGACATTCACACAAATAGATGAACCCACAGTAGCTTGGTAGAAATGAAATCCCGTAGTACTTCTTTATACTCCTTGCTTTGTACACCAGTAAATACAAGGTATCGTCAATATACTAACAACCCAATTGTCCTTCATTCACTCAGAATATGGAACCAATGTAGGAAGCATTTCAAGTTAGAGAATATTTTATCTGTGGCACCTCTAAATGATAACCAACTTTTTCCACCCTTCTCAAATTTACACAGTTTTTAATGTTTGGAAAAATGTATGGGATTAAATAATTTAGAGATTTGCATATAAACAATGTCTTTACATCCTCCGAACAATTACACTCCAAATTCAGCTTCCCATCAACACAATTTTTCCACTATCTCCAAATTAGAAACAGTGCTAAACAAAGTCTGCCCAATTTTCCTCACCTCCCACCTATGTCAATTCCAGAACAAATATTGATCAGTCTTAAAGACTCAGACAGCATTTCTATAATATATAAAACCATTGTAAAGTCCCTTCCTTTTAAAGATCCCAGAGTACAGTGGGAAAATGATCTCTCACACAACATTTCAGAAAAGGAGTTGAAGGCAGCCATGCACAGGATTCACTCTCGCTCCATATACACAAAGCGTTCAATTATTCAATTTAAAATCTTTTATCAAGTACATCAATCGCGTTTAAGATTGTCCAAAATGTTTCCAGAGCAAGGTCCAACCTGCAATCGAGCTCCAGCCTCAATAGGCCACATGTTTTGGACATGTACCAAATTAATATCATTCTGGACAAAAATGTTTAAATGCCTATCAGACAGACTTTGTGTCACAATATCCCCTAATCCATTAATAGCTGTGTTTGGTATACTCCCAGATGGGCTTAAAGTAGAGAAGGACAAACAAACTGTAATTAGCATGCAGACTTACCTTGCTCAGCTGGAAGAACCCTAGCCCACCTCTTTTAAGTCAGTGGGTAACTGATGTAATACAGTATACTATTTGAAATGGGAAAAAATCTAATTCTCACATAGAAGACCTGTTAAAACTTGTTTAAAACCTGTCAGGATCAAATCAATAACATTTTAGACTAAACATTTATATTGGAGAAAAGGACTTCTTTCCCTCTTTACTACTCTCAAGGTTTTACTCTGGCTGTTGGCCTTCATCTTTTTCTCATGGGAGAGAGCTGAATTAAATTTAGTTTTGTTAAGTTTGACTTGGTTGTATGAAATATTTCATTTTTTTAACAAAATTTAATAAAAGACAAAAAAAGGAACAGTGCCACTTGGCAGACTGACTGACAAGACTGTAGGCATACTATACCTAGCAGCACAGTTGACAACTACACCCTACTCCATGCTATTGACTGATCTCGTATTTATAAGGGCTGTATTATTTGTATTAATTACATTTTTGTGTTATATATGTGCATATTGATTTATTCTTATTTACTACTTTCATTTACTTACCTTGGCAGTGACATTCATGTCTCTAGTGACTCTTCCTATGAAGTCAGTAGATGGATTGGGAGAACATGGGGGGTCATGAGGTTGCTGGAAAGGGGTGTGGTGCTCCCGATATCTGCAAAAGGACAAAGGTCCAAGTCTTTAGAATTCTGGCGCTACCTGTCTTGCTATATGTTTGGGAGACATGAGCGCTATCCAGTGACCTGAGACAAAGACTTGACTCCTTCGGTACTATGTCTCTTCAAAAAATCCTTGGGTACCGCTCGTTTTACTTTGTGTCGAATGAGTGGTTGCTCACAGAGTCCCAAATGAGGCACATTACCTGCATTGTGAGGAAGCACCCGTTACAGCACTATGGCCATGTGATGCGATTCCTCAAGGGTGATCCAGCTTGCAGGATCCTCATTGCTGAGGAACTGAGTGGCTGGACCAGGCCAAGGGGACGCCCACGTAACATATGGCTGGGGAAGATACAGGGTCATTTTTGGAGGGTGGGACTGAACCGTGTGTCTACCTGGGGGATTTTTAACTAGGATCACAAGCTGTTTCATCATGTGGTTGGGTGTGGCAACACGCTGTACCAGTGCATGCTCCCCAACCTGATCTGACCTGACTATTTTCACTATGTCGTTTACTCATTCCTATTTTTATCTATTTCTAATTTGTTTTGTTTTTTTCTTGCAACTTTTCTTTAACATCCTGCAAAGCACTTTGATTTGCATTCTTTGTATAAAAATGTGCTATAGAAATAAATGTTGTTGTTGGAGAGCAGGAACAGCTTGTTGTGTCCAAAAACTGAACATAACACATATTGACAGATGTGTGTTCCTTCCAAAGTTCCCCTGTTTGGAGTCTCCAGCATTCTATACTTAGTGCAGAAGCAGTTACAGTATATACCTCTGGGCAAATCAGTATGAAATTAAGTATGGCCAGATGCTCCTAACTGCTGCCTGCTTCTTTTAACCTTTTGGCACCTTACCACTGTGTACACCTCACCCTGTAGCAACAGTGGGTTGTACTGGGTCCAGGTTCCCCTAGGTCTGAGGTCGATAACACAGTTATAAACTAAGAGAGTACAATGGGATTCTGCTAGTTATGGATAACACTGAAAGTAAAGTAAAATATAGTACATAAAAGCTACCTCTGGAGCCTTTTATATAGAACTGGTACTGCACTGCCATCAATAAGTATTTTTGCATATCTATTTTAACAAAGTGATTTAAACATTGAGAAATAACATCCGCTTTTGAGGTAATAAAGGCCATACAACCTGTTGAGAATCAGTAAAGAAATTCAGAAGTTTCGATTTAAGGTAATACTCACTGACCATGGCACTGTAGTGTGTCAACATGTTACATGTTGATCAACATATACCAGTAAGAATCTCATTGTACTCTGTACATGTGAAAATACTGACCCTATAATTTATGGCATTTCTAAAGTGACAGGGACATGGCATTTACATACCTGTTTATTTATTTCATGCAATAACTGTGTGATTTAAATGGTATTTAAAAATAGTGTCACAATTCTGATAATTACCCACTCTAATCTGAGCTAAAATCAAGCATATACAGAAAGAAACTGGGCCAATTTAAAGTACTCTTCTGCCCTCAGAGGAATCAAACTATTCCAGCATCACACTACACGACTTTGAATTGGAAAGCTTGTCACATTTAACAACTGCAGTCGCTGGATCTCATTTGCCTTGAGGATTTCAGATTACATAATTAAGAACTGCAGGGGAATTAAACAAATTATATACCTCCCTCAGGATTTCTCAGTACAGTAACAAATTTCAAAAGTATTATGAGCTCACCACATTTTGACAGCCAATTAAGATGCTGCCTGATATTACAATTTGCTTTATGAACGTTTGCCAGGTATGGTAAGTTCAGTCACAGTCTTTGTCCGCCTTTTTCCATTTTGTCAAGATACCACAAACATGCCTTTCTGCTGTTTGCGACACTTAAAAACTTCTTTCTTCTCCTTGCACTCACACTGTATGAATATATTTTCATTTAGGGACTCTTTAGTTGTCAACTCTTGAACTCTTAACAGCCCACACCTATGATTTAAAACAAAATTAACTCTATATCTATGTCAATGTCACACAATATGACTGGCCATCACTGGCTGTAGCTGTTCACAACTTACTAAGATTATGTAAGCGAAGGCTACAATTGTAAATCTCTGAAAAGTAGTGTGGCTCCAGTCCCCGACCTTAGTTGCACTTACAACTACAACTTCAAAAAATAAAGCTATAAAGCTCAGTGCAAACATAAATATTAATAGTTTTTGTAAATTTTATGTCTAATCTAATTTTATAGTTATATCCACAAGCTGCTTGACATCAAAGAATTGATCTTTTAAAATAGTGCTGTATCTTAATAAAATAAAAATTTCACAATAAAGGTTTCATCCATCCATCCATCCATTATCCAACCCACTATATCCCTAACTACAGGGTCACAGGGGTCTGCTGGAGCCAATCCCAGCCAACACAGGGTGCAAGGCAGGAAATAAACCCAGGGCAGGGCGCCAGCCCACTGCAGGGCACACACACACACACCAAGCCTAACATTAGGGTCAATTTAGGATCACCAATGTACCTAACCTGCATGTCTTAGGACTTTGGGAGGAAACCGGAGCGCCCGGAGGAAACCCACGCAGACACGGGGAGAACATGCAAACTCCACACAGGGAGGACCTTGGAAGCGAACCCGGGTCTAAAGGTTTCAATGTAAAGTAAAAAGTATATTGAAAGAATCAAAATGTGAAACTGTACAGTAAACCTAATAAAATGATGAAAGTGGTGTAGTTTGCTTTATGCATTTGAAATTGTGATTAGCCAAAGGATAGCAAATTGTGATTAGCTAATGTATTTCATTTTACATTAGCTGCTATTCTTGCCATACATTTTGTTTGGTGTATGCAGGCACAACTAACACAAGATAATCAAATACAGCAACATCAGTAAACACCTAGATAAGGCACTCTGAGTACAGTACTTTTGCCATTCTTGTAACCTTAATAAACTTTATCCAAACTTTATATAAACATTCAATTCACCTTCATACTCTTATGAATACTTCTTGTGAGTTGTTTTATATAGTTTGCCTTGAAAAATATTTGCTACAAAAAACATACATTGTATCAAACTGCTAAAATTTATGTAAATGGCCTTTGTAGTAAATATATTAATGTTTACCCACAAGCTAAATCATCAATTTTTTTACAACTTTTACTCTTATTTTATAAATGGAAAAATATGATTAAGTAAAAATTACATTGCTTCAAACAAAGTAAAAAAATCTATGTTTTCACATAGTGAAATATAAGCCATACATAGATGAACAATAAGAAACTGTTACCCAAATCATACTGGATTGTTTGGCTGTTACAACAAAATACTTAAAACTTCTGTACAGTTACGCTTTCCTTATATATACTGAAATCATTTTTTGTTAGTATCAGCACTGTTACGGAAACCTATTGACAGAGATTAGATCTACATTTTGTTTTAAATACCAGAGCCAAAAACAATTAATACAACATGTTTAAGTTTATATTAAATAAAATAAAGCGGATATTTTGAAAGGATTTACTAACATACCGTCTGATTCCAGAAGAAAGCAGGTGAGCAAATGAGGACAGACCTCTTCTAAAACAAAGCAAAATGAACAAAACGCATTTGGGCCCTTTGAAGAGAGCTTATCCAGAAAGCTTTCAGCTCTTTTCTTGTCGTCGTCTTGCGATAAAATCTCCTTGTATTCCCCTAAGGAAAACACCTTGTCATAAACAAGATATGAAAGTACTTGATTAACATCCACTTCTCTCATTATCCTCTCTCTGTGCTGCTTCAGAATTTTAGCTGCCCATTTTTTTCTTTTACCAGCTAGCTTCTTCTCTGTCTTCTGTATTTTTCTAAACCATGTTTTAGTCGCACCACCAAACATTTTGATATTTGCAAAAAATGCAAATATTTAACCTAGTATTTTTTCAAAGCAAAGTCAAAAAAAAAAGTTCATATTTTGAAAATCTAATGCCCGAATGAATTATAATGCAGACAAAATTTATCATAAGGACTCTCAGACAATCTGGAGAGGACAGAAAGTTAGCTTTGTGCTTACAGCCTGTAAGAGGATTACAAGACTCTAATTAGACTCTAATTAGCCCAGTACAGGCTGTTAACTGCTCAAAGACCTACACTGCCTTGCTATTACTTCAAATGGAAAAACAATCACACTGCCACTTTAAGAGTTACTTTTTTATTATAGTTTCAGACATTTCATACAGAGATAAGGCAGTTTTGTCCTTTACAAGACACACTATAATCATAATATAGTGAAATGAGCTTTCAGAATACAAAAAGGTTTTCATTTAGTACTGTTTTTCCTGGATATACATTTGTACAGTAATTTGACCATTAATAAATTACATCTTCTACAATCTTAACATAAAAAAATGTGTCATATAATTTTTGTGTATTGCCTTGAAATGATATAGTATTGTAACAAAATATTAATGTTATAAACATTCTAGTTTGTAAGCAATAAAATAGAATCAACACCTCTAAAAATAACACTTCTAAATTTTTGCTGTAGTAAAATATAAAAACCATATCTTAATCAAACAAAAAACAAAAAAAAAACTACAAATGTAGCCAATGCACAGTGCTCATTTCTGCTTGATATTTTATATGCTGCAAATTTTATTCACTTTATCTTTTAAGCTGAAAAGCAGATGGTTTTAGATTTCAAGTTGCCTTTTGAAAAACTAGGGCAACTTTGTGCCTCAAAAACCTTATTATCAATTCAAGTCAAACTATAAAACACACATAAACATCATCTGGTTATTCTTATAAACATGACTGTACATTATCCATTTATCCATATATTACACAGTTTATTCTATTTATTTACAACATATGAATTTTGAACAAAAGAAAATCTATCACTAAAGGATAGAGAAACAATAGGATTAACTACATTATGGCTGATCCCATTCAAAGCTCTAGCTCTTGGATTTATGACATATAATCCAAGTGTTAACATGTGCTGGGCAATCAAAACCCATAATGACAAGAATAGTTTAGGCAATTGTTTCTTGAGAGACATATGGCTTCCATTAATTTAATGGGTAAACCTTTGCTGATTCTGTTTTTAGTTGAGATAACAACTAATCTGGAGCACTTAAAATGGAGTTACTTACTGCCTCAGAATTTAAGATTTCCTAACTAAAACCCAATTAAAAAGGGACATTCTGTTATTCACACCTAACTGAAATTAATTAATAATTGCAGTAAAAAAAACTGTAAGAAAAGCATAACATCATTTAATGTGGCAATAATCAACTTTGAATTTTTTCTTGCAGTAAATCTCAAGACAGTGCTGAATTATATGAGAAGTGGTGGGGAACAATCATGGGTCCAGAACACCCAGGACAGAAAGAACATGATCCTCTTGGCATCTGACTTAAGGTGTCAGTTAAAGGAGTTTCTGGGTACCTAACACTTTAAATAGGATTCTTGACTGACAATGTAGGGATAGCTGGGATTTTCAAGAGGCAGCACTATAAGGCAGTGAGGTTCTTGAGTCTCGAGTGTGAGATTTTGTTGAGTGAAGACTCATTGATTTGCAATATCAGATGTTATACATGATGTGGAACAGAGTGAATGAATGACTATAATAATCAATTATATTAAATATGCATACATACCGTCAGTAATACTGATGGTTTCCTCATTGTGATTATGTAACATTACTTCCATTTATTATTTATTTTATTTATGTTCATATATTTTATTTCTATTTATGTTATTTGTATGTTTTCTTTTATTCTATTATTATAAAGCACTTTGGCCACAGCATTTCTATGTTGTTTTAAATGTGCTACATAAATAAACTGACATTGACTTTGACATTGTGACATGGTGTTTTACAGACCAAATAACTATTTACTGTTAATTACAGTAACTCAAATAAGTATAAAAAATGCTGTAACCCTCTGTGGTGCTTTCCAGTGCTGACCCAGTCCATTTTTCTTTTCATTTTCTCATTTATTTACATAGCTCACTGTCCTTAAAAGGACTGCTCACTTTTGCTACATTAAGACAATATCACATTGTATGACTTCAAGTCTTTTGGTATGTCTGATATCCAGACTGCTGTTGCTGATCTTGTCACCGAATCATGCCAGTTTACAAGACTGAAAATTGCTGGGCATGTCACATTTAGTGACAGCATGCTAACCTTCCAGCAAAGTCGTGCTCGGCCCATTATGTGGTAGCCAGTAACATGCTGCCAAAAGGAGTGAGTGCTGCATGAAGAGTTAACAGGTACCACAATTTCAGCCCAATTTTGTCCCTTTCCTTTTTTTCCCACTCTGTAATGGTATGTAAAACAAGGGACATCAGACAGACAAACTTCTCTTCTGTTTGAGAAGTTGCAAACACTCCACATTCTTTATTCCTTGTCACTGCATTATATGTACTGTATTTCCAGCAGAGTATTCATCATGGTTGTCACCTCTCATGAACACAGAGCCCACCTCCACAACTAAAGACAAAGTTTGTAGGAGCGAGTCATGGACTAGTTGGAGTTAGTTGCTGGACATGTCACATTACATGACTGCCCATCTCTAACTGGCTAAGATTATGTAAGTGAAGCCTATGACTGAAAATTGCTAGCAAAACTGTCTAATGTTACATTGCCTTTAGAATGGTAATCATGACACTACAGCAGGAGCAACCTTTTTATAGGATTCCTTGCAACTGGCACTGCAGCTTATCCTTTGAATAAGGGAATGCAGCCTGTTGCTGACTCATTTTGCTTGTGCCTTTCCTGGCTGATGCAAATTCCATGCCATCACAATAAATTATTAAATGGTGTTTATTCCCAAGAAGCTACAAAATAACAAAATATAAAGTATAATTTTTCATGAGAATAATAAAATTGCTTTGCATCAGTTGTGAAGAAAAAAGCAGGTAAAAAAAGTGTGAAGTGTTATTTTTCGATATCATTTTTCAAGGTGGAATTAATGTCCGGATAACACAGAAGGAACCACATGTTCTTGGAGTGTTTAATCTTTGCTTGAGCATTTTTAGTTTCACCCAACACTACAGATTAGTCTGATTTATAAAGCACCTAGCACAAACACCTGCTCTGCCTTAAAACGTCATTTAGTGGCTATATGTACACGTTTTGTAAAATGGTTGATTTCAAAATTTTCTTAATTTTCAATTACTTTGGTTACCGTTGCCAAATAATTGCAATTTTCAATAAGATTAGGATGCGAGCTGAGTAGCACTCACACTGGAAAGTCATTTGCTTGCCATGTGGGCTATTAGGTAAGGTGACCATAATTTTTTGGGCCAATCCGGGGACATGGGGGGCTAGAGGAGCATAGACTACTCCACTCGTGTTCCGTGACTGAAGTTCTCCTACCACTACCAATGGAAAACTTTGAGTCGTACACGCTGCAGATCACAACAGAAGCATCCGAGGTCGGAGGCAAATACGAAAATTCACGCTGAAGCCCATCATTGAACTCATGTTGAATCACTGGGATCACCGCGCCAAAATGCAGAAACAACACGTGGAAGAAAAGAGCCCCCACGCTGCTCTCGCATCCAGAAGCAAGCCACGCGTAGACACAGCCACAGGCAGAGGCAGAGCACGGCGTGCCTCACTTAGAATCTACAGATCACGAGTAGGGACCCTAAACACTACAGAGTATAAGGCGAAAGCTTAAATCACGTGATTTCTCGCCAAAGTTGCAGGATTCGGTAAAGTATAAACTCCGTCAAAACACCGCGCACGCGCGCCGAGTTCAAATTATCGTGGTGATGAGATACATTCAAAAAAGTTAACCAGCTGAAACCGGGGACAAAACGGGGACATGTTTCTGAGTGGGGACTGTCCCCGGAAAACGGGGACGGATGATCACCTTATATTAGGACTCTCCCAACTCTATAAAACCAACTTGTGCTTAATCTAGTTCAGGGTCTTGAGAGCGTCGGAGCGTGTCCCGGGTCACAGATAGCCTTTTTATGTTTCAGCAATGTGGTTTACAGAAAACAGGACACAAACTAGCAAGCCTGAATCGAGAATTAATGCAAACGTTTTCTTAAATGACATAACGATGTTTATGTAAGGTAAAGCCGGCAGCGAATAATAAAAAAGTCATTCGTCAAGAAGATTATACAGAACACATATAAAGAGATAATTTTTCACAGATATAACGAACGTCTTATAAATTCAAGCTTTTCATTAACGAGACCACTTGATAAATACTATAAAATAACGTTTACTCACACGAGAAGGGTGCTGGCAGAGATGAACTTGCAAGTGCAATTATAAAATAAAAGGGCGACTTTGTTAAAATAATTATATAAAAAGTAAGGCTTTCTAATATTGCTTTCCACAAACTACAAGCGGACGGATATTCAGGCGCCAGCCGCATGGTATGAATGTGACTGAAGTACGCGGGAAAAGCCATGTGACGTGCAGTGGGCGCGCTTTGGCGTGCTCGACTTTAACTACCATGAACCGCCTAGTAGTCGCGCATCTCAGTCAGGCATTTTGGACACGTATCTCGTGAAGTAAGTTAAGCTAACATTTTGGTTTGTGTTAAAACATATCTATCTATCTATCTATCTATCTATCTATCTATCTATCTATCTATCTATCTATCTATCTATCTATCCACAACGCATCTAATAAAAGCAAAGAACTGGGCAAACAAGCAGATGTTACAATTAAACTCTCTTATACTTTATTTCACTTATTCATCGGCAAAGACGCTCATCATATTGGAAAACGTATGTATTTACATTCATTTCCATACCTGTCGCTTTTATTTGTTGTGAAAGACAAATCGATTTGCACAAAATAGTAATTTTCGTTCCTACCTTGTCGCGACTTAAAAATGTTAGGAACAGCAGAATCCTTACAGTGTCGTGCAACTTATCTTTTGTCATTTGTTCGGTACTCTTCCTCGATTGTAATATTACTGAAAATTGTATTTAACTATTTATTTATTAATTATTTTAATCTTCTGAACGTTTGACTACCCTTGCTTCGATTAACACTATAAAATATATCTGGGTTTCCTGTGTTCACGCTCGCATGGCCGGATCTTCCATCTGGGTGACTTTGGAACGAACCTTGGTGGCCTGTTTGCAAAGGGGTCTTAGTGTATGCCAGAGAAAAATACTTAAGTACATAAAAGAAATCCAAATTTTTACCGACTGCCCTTCACATCAACCCGCTAATCATCACCAATCCCTACCCTACTTCGATCTCCACGATTTTAAACCTGTCTAATAAAACTTAAATAAAACGTTTTTAAAACAAAACTATGAGTGGATAGGGAACGATGAAAGCACGTGTCTAAAATATCACTTTTATTCGATGTGTTACAGTGAGAAAATGGATGGTCATTCCTCGAGGCCCAAATTGTGCAACGAAAGAAGAATTTTAAAAAGAGAGACCCAAAATACAATGTTTTGTCGAAAGCTATATCTGACATGTGCAGCTTAAAACACAAACACACACATATACAGTAAATATAATTCGAGCAAGCCTTACATACCGCAGTTGAGACCAATGAGACTTGCAGTCCGATTATGCGAAGCCTCGTAACACAAACATAAACGTGAAAAACAATGTCAAACAAAGAGACCACTGCAGGAGATAAGACTATAACATTGATTCCTTCCTTATACGGTCTTCTATTTTTTTGGTGCAAATAATTAGAACCCAAAACGCACAGTTGCGTTAGCTTCATGTTACAAAATGGCAAACCCATTTTAAAAATGTTTCATAGATTAATTGCACTATCAGAAGGAAGTTGATTTCCCATAGATGCGACGTTGCACTCTTCATTTCGTTTGTTGCATTAACTATATGCAGCAATGAGTAATAACAGTAAGGTGAAGTTTATGTTTTGGAATATTTTTTCTACTTAGACGCCTGTAACCGATTTACAGTATAAGTGACAAATGTGCTGTTCATAATGCAAGTGTAGGTGTAGTATGCCTGGTGGGGGTGGTGGGGTGAGAGAGGTGCCTTTTGAATTTCAACACCCTGGGGGGGATCTTAATATGATCTGTACACTTGTTGTTAAGCATGTATTACAGAAGTCAACATATTTATATTGGAATGTCCACATAAGTATAGGACATAGTGAAAGGTGGCCAGCCCTGCTATTTCATCGATCCAGTGTCCAGGATTCTAACCCCATGTTCCAGCCATGTCTTTATATAATTTTCATATTCTACTTACATTTGCGTGAATTTTCTTTTTGATACTTTTGTGTTCCTAACACATCCCTGAAGGCATGCAGGTTTGGCTGATTGGTGGTTTCATATTGACCATGTGAGTATGCCTGGTGTTAGACTGTCACCCTTGTGGCCACTGCTCCCAGTATACATTTATGCCTTCTGCAACCCAGCATTGGATTATGACAAAATCTGAGAATGTTATGTTAACTTATGTTATGTTACATTTTAGGACAGAGTCCTTTTCATGTTAGTAGGAAGAAAATAGAGCCAGCAACCTTTTATGTTATTGTCTAGCCTTTGCCACTCTGACACATGCTACCTATTAAATTAACCCACCTATGGCATATACTTAAGCAACGAGTTCAATACTGTTTGAGACAGAAAAATTCCTCCGACAGGTTTCAAATCTGGCATTGATGTGTCTCAGAGAACAGAAACTTACCTTTGTTCAAGTGGCCTCAAATTCTTAAGAATTTGTGCAGAGGAGGGAGCATACCTATAGACTATTAATACATTTATATGGCAGACTGTTTTATTAGACTGTTAATATCCATTTAAGAGAGTAAATTGTGCTGATTTCAATTAACATGTTTTGCCTCCCTTTCAGTTTCCACACATTGAGTTACTTATAGTTTATTCTGTGTTTAGCAAATCAAAACATTCTAGAAAGATTTCTCCAGATAAATTTTGACTAGTCAAAAGTCAAATTAGATATATATTCAATTACATTTTGACCAGTGGAACTTTACTTTTGACATTAATTACTATGAAGCATCAATAATTTGAAGTAAATCATTTTCTGTAAAAGTTTATTGGATAGTTTGTGTTGGAGGAATTTATGCTCATTCCTCTTCCTGACAACACAGCTTCAGCTCATTGATATTTGAAGGTATCCATTTATGCATGGCTCTCTTAAATTCCTACAGTAGTATTTCAATGACAATTTTGGACAATAATAAACTTCGAATCTTTCCTTTTTCAGTCACTCACATTTGCCATTGTACCTTGGGACATTGTACTGTTGTATTGTCCAGTTTCAGATAAGGTTTTCCTGAAAAATACTCCGGTAGAAAGAGGAGTTCACAGTTGACTCGGTAATTCTGAGATGTACAGTCTGCTGCAAAAAAAACAAATGTCTTGTGGCCCCTACAGTTTCAACATACTGTTCTTTTTAGAGCAAAGGGGCTGAATCATGGATACCTTTTCATGAGTCCAGATTTGCTTATTTTTTTTTTTTCTTTTCTGAGAGTTAAGTCATGAATTGTATGATTTAATATATTAATATGAGCCTGTAGATCCCTGGATGTAGCTATGGAGCTGAGTTCTTTCAAGTTCTCAGAGCAGCATACTTTCCTATGTTTGTGTGAACATCAAACCATCTTAAGTACTTAGCATTTCTGTGTAATTAGATTTTTTAATGACAAGAGAAAAACATAAAATATACTCAATACAAGTTGTAAATGTAATAAAAATGAGAACAGATACAATTATAATGCTACATATAACCCCACATAACTTTACCCCACCCAAAAAGCACATTGAGAAACTGAAGAAGTGAGAGAGAGAGAGATAAACGGAGGTCACAAATACATCTCAGCTGCACCAATTAAGCAGCAACAACAGTATGTCAAAACAGAAATCTAAAACAACTTACATTGCCCTGCCTCCATTGTTTTGAAATTGTAAGTAATGTGTCCTACTATAGAATGACAGGCATTTGAGCAGCACCTCACTCTCCCTTTTTTACTGATAAGGAAGCACTTAGAAGTGTCACATATGGCATCTTCATGTTGACCTTTTGTGGAATAAACAATTATAATGTATTTTTTTTAGATGAGGTTAGACTTATCAAATTCTGAAACATAGTTTTTGGACTAGATGATTCTTAGGTACGTTTGGATATTGACAAGATGAGGTACTCATTTTCACATCACAATATAGATATCCCTAATTTTACTCATATGGCAAGTCATTTTAAAATGTATAGCTTTACTGTAACTTAACAAGTTATACCTAAATTTAAAATATCTAATATAAAATTGTAACTAGCCACATATAATTTGATATATGCACAGAATATCTCCCTAGTCAAAATAGTTATTACATACAGTATATCCATAATTACATTGTGAGTTGTCAAAACTGAAGAACTTCAATTTAACTTTGACTAATGAGAATTCAGATTTAAGGTATCAGCATCATATTTTTGACTAGTCAGAAATAAGATTACAAATATCTTTTAACTAATTTTAACCACTCAGAATTCAAATTAGAGATATCTGTAATTACACTTTAATTTTTAAGAATGCCTATATCAAACATATTAACTATAGCCAAAGACATTAAATGGTAAAATGAATTTTCATAGGATTTTTTTTCCATTGATTTCTATTAAGCTTAGAGATAACTTGTAGTTAAATTTTGACTAGTCAGTGGCTGTATTGTGGATATTTTCCATTCTGTTTCGATTAGTTAAAACTGTAAACTTTAAATATCTAGTATATAATTTAATTTTAACTCAACCTAATGTAATTGTAACTAATTAAATTGCGTGCTATGCATTTAGAATATCTGCTACAGACTAGTAGATTGCAAAACTGGTATCATATGTCCTTGAATGCAGTACAAGTTCTTGTTGAATTTCTGAACTTTGGAAAACTGTTCATGTAAGTCAAGTGTTTTGAATTAAAGACTTGGACTGTTGAGGTTTTTTTTGTTACAACAAGTCACATTAACTGCAAGAATGCCTTTCTGGTAAGTGCATTTTGAACTATTTTGAAACCCTTGACAAGAGCAGCTAAAAGAACCTATTACAGTTTTGCTTTGCACAATTATTTTAACCATTTTATCATAGCAATATCTAATAGCCAAAATATTAGTATTTCCAGGGATTACAATTGCATGTATTGTGATTAGACACATACAAAATTAATAAGGGGTGTATAGCCATTTTTTGTTTAATTTTTCTTAAATTTGTAATTATTTTCCCTACATTTACCTTTTATCATATATTGTTTGAAACACATGGGTCATTTTGTCAGTGTGTGTTGATAAAAAAATGATTAATTGAAAAAAAATCAAGAAACATTGTCCGAAATTTTAGAATTGAAGAAGTTAACATTCAGATGTTTTCACAATGTTTTATTTTTTTATTTATTTTTTTTTTTTACAGAATTTCACAAAATGTTCATTAACAAAACAGCTTGGTTTTCTGAGAGTGTAAGGAGACACCTGTGTGAATGGTGGGGTGAGTATTTTATTTCCATTACTATCTAGTTGCTAAACTTACATATAAACACCAGGCCACTGCATGAATCCCAGGCATTCCCAGACCAACCAATAGATATCAATCTATCACTGAAAGTATCAGCCTACTCATAATAGGAACTAACACTGGACAGAATACCAGTTTAAATCACCTCAGAGGTTCTTCTGTATCACTGTGCTTTTCAAACATTCACAAAGAGTGGGCCCAACATCCCAATAATGGAACCTCATATCAAACTCTTGCACTTGCAATCTCATTATTTCCATCCTAACACGGAGCTCATTATCATATTTGAGTGTGAAGATGTAAATTGACTGTTAAACTGATTGCCTTGTTTGAGGATGTAGTTCCTACCACTGTCGGATACAATGTTCATAATATTACCATTACCAAACCAGTCATTTGTTATCCTTGTAATCATCCTTGCTTTTACTTAATAATAAAATCCCAGAGTACTTAAAATCCTCCATCTGAAGAACTTGTTACCCTGTGACATTCAAACAGAATGACACTCATTTTCATAAAGAGGATCATAAACTTAAATTTGGAGATGTTGATTCTCATTTTAGCTGCATCACACTGAGATGTACACTGGTGGTGATTGTCTGACATAGCCAACCGAACACATTCGCAGATAGAACAGGACAAGACCCTCTAAGCTGATGTCACTCTTCAAATGTTGGTGTAAGACAAAGAGTTGTCCTTTACAAACACTTGTTGCAAAACACAGATAAATGTGTTCCCTTGTATCAATAATTTAATAGTTGATTAAATTAATTACACGGCTGTGTGGCCTCTTGACATTTAATCATATACTGTATGTATGTCTTTCCCTCAATCCAATAAACACTAATTAATTAATGATAAAACCTGTCTATTTACTACATTACAGTAAAACATTACTATATAAATATAATGATTATGGAGTTTTGCTCATGGACGTTATGATCTTTTGTTCCATTCTTTTGTGTATACACCATTTTTGCTTTTCAAGCGTAAGCAAAATGTTAGTATGAAATCTAAACAAAGTTTTACACATGAGGCCCCTGGTGTATAAGATTTTAGATTCACTAATAAAAAACCCTAATGGTGCTAGTTAGCAAATCAGTTTGTCAAAATGGTAATTAAACCTTGCTTTGGTTTTGAGTTTTGGTTTACGTCTTGGTTTTTGGTTTGTTGTTATTTCTGATTTCTCTGACAATTTTTTACCTACACTTCTGTCTCCTGGTCCTGCCCTGATACAGCTTTTTTAAGTTCACATTTAGAGCTACAAAGAAAAAAACATGTTTAGATTATATTTTACACTCATCTAACCTCCTGTTTCTTATATGACAGAAAACCATCTGGAGATATTAAAATGTAGATTGGAACACTATGTATAATTCTGACAAATGTACTTAAAGTGTCCATTCAGAGGGTGGCACAATGTGGCAAAACTATATTGACAAAAGTGGATAGAGGAGAAGCCTGCCATGGACTGGCATCATCTCCAGAGCTAGTTTCTACCTTGTTCACTATATCGGGACAATGGCTGTTACATCCTGCAGCCCTGAAGTGAAATAAAATGGTTGGAAACTGGGTGCATGAATATTCAGATAGAATGTGAAAATACTGATGTGCTAGAAAGTGTTAATTGTAAATGGTCGAATTCAGTTCATTACCTCCATTATTACAAGAATTAATGCCCTATAATTTGTTGAATGTCTATTCTCAACATGTCTTGGGGATAAAGTCTATGATTTGCTTTTAAAACATAGTTTTAATTCACCATATAACCACAATGTTGCCTTGCTGACGTATTATCTTTCCAAAACAACTAGGAAGTCTGAACTCCAAGTGAATTTTTGTGACCTTTTAAAAGTAATGATGAAATTAATAAAAACAAATACAGCTGATATCTTAAGTTAAAAAAAAACATTTTCCTTGCATGTACTTTTGTGATTGCTTCCACTTTTCCATTTCTGGTCATTTTGTTTTTGTACTTTTAAAAATGAAAGTGCTACACTTTACAGAGTGATTTTGGGATAGTTTTAAAATTAATATCAGTGGGTGTTAAAACATTTCTCCAAAAAAAAAAAATCTGACTAAATGCAAGACATTCCTTCTTAGAAGCAAATCCAGTCAAGCTGACTTGTATATATTTCACTGATACTATGTTGCCAGACCTGCAATTTTTTATCTTGTTAGCATTTTCTAGCGAATGATATTCCAAAAGTGTAACAACATCAGTTTTGGTTGCTATGTTCACATTAGTGAAATCACATGAAAAGCAATAATGTTGTGAGATTAATTATATTATCTTAACTGTGCAGATGATTGCTGTAAAATTTTTCCCAAATAGTTATGTGGCGTAGTCATTAATCACTCCACAATGTATCAAAAATAATGGCCCAAATCATACATATGAGACCAGTGCTGTAAAACTGAAACCTAATGCTTATTTTTATGGTTGTCTGATGTGCTTCTTTACCTCTTGTGAGCTGTGTCCTATTATGGCCATCTCTTATTCACATTTCCTCATACTTCAAGAATCTAGTCTAAATTACATGCAGCTTTATTGTTGATAGGAGTTATTAGAAGATCCCATGCATTATATTATTAATTATTTGTACCTAAAATAAGTCTTACATTATAAAATTGAATCATTATTGTAAATGAAAGAATTATATAAATATGTAATAAGCATCATAACACATTTTGTGTTTTAGTGACAGAAGGTGGGATTATTACAGATTGGAAAAGAGCAGATTATCTTTTTAGTGAAGATGCTTCCCATTCTGACACTTTGAGGTAATTACTTACAAAAATTTCTGTGAATGCTAATAGTTTTAGCCAAGCTAATATAAGTATCACGGAATGTACCTATTTCATTAAATAATAATTGGCTAGTAACTTTCCAAAGAATAATGTCACAGTCTGGTTTGTATAGTGTACTGATCTGCAGTGCAAAACAAAGGAGAAGTACCTGTCCAAGCTAAGAATACTGTAGAGTTTGTTAAAAAAGAAATATACAGAGATAAACATTGGCATATTTATTGTTACAGATGGATAGGCTAGAATCCACTCTACATTTGTTTGTTCTGGTGAGGGTCATGGTTCCTACTTGTTGAGTTGTACAGATTCAGCTCATCCTGTACTCATCAACAGTCTCAATATAATCCTGGGGAATTTCCAAGAGCTTCCAGACATGCAGAGAAATATAGTCTTGGATCTTCTCCCAATGATTGCAAAACTGATGGAACTGCATTAGTTCATTGGTCAGTTATAAAATTATTTCTACCCACAAAAACTTTATATTTGAACTGAACTACCTAATGTAGATACTGTATTCCCACTATTATACAAAGAGTAAGTCGAGTGTTCTCTGAAAGAGGGCAATGTTCTCTGATTGAAGGGGTTAATTTTTATCCTAACTGAAACACATTCAGCTCTGAACATAAATCTAGTTGATCCTCACCCAGAACACGAATACCAGGACCATCTGCTGTAATCAGGCCTGCCAGTGATACCCTAGTGGCTGGGTGACCCACATAGTCCATTTGGGCTCAGCTGTAAGGTAGAAGTTGAAGTTCAGGTGTTATGTCATGCATGAGGGACAGATGCTGACAGTAAGGACCTTCCATAAAATCCTGTTTAATTTATTTTTTACTTTAATACAAATGCCATTTGAATATTAGTTACATGTAATGTTTGCTCTGAAAATATTGTGCAAACTAGACAGTGATTGGTTAATTAAGAAAAATGTAATCTTTCTCTAAAAATGAGGATAGTTACATTATAATATGGTTTGCATCACTGTGTTTTATGTTAAATGTATTATAGCTAAAGATTGCGTGTTCATTGTTTTACAGGTTACATGAGAGCAGGGATTATGCAGAAGATAGAATCACCATTTTTCATTCTTCTTACCTGACTGCATGCAAAGAAACCAGAAGCAAAGAATCAGTGGCAATTGGTCACTTTATTTTTCCTCCCAAAATAATTCAGAATGGTAGGTCAGCAAAATATATTTGTACCTTAATGCTGATGATGATTTTGCAGACTCTGGTATCATACAGTTCTGTAGCTTCCTTACCATGAGACTCCTAAGATATTATACTAGCTCTGTTGCATTTAGTGTTTGACTAAGTTTTTACTTGGTTATTCATTGCTATAACCTATCCCAGGCTTCACCCTTACAAAGGTCATAAAGTAGGATTTCTCATATCCAAATGAACCTCCATACTTTTCATTTAGACTGGTCAAAGGTTAGGGCCTTGACCCAAAAAAACATCTTTAAACTGTAATAAAAAGCAAATAGAAATAAAGTTTACTGATCATTTGTGTCCCAGACAATTCACTGTCAGTGTATGTCTTTCATATTAACCATTTATCCACATTATTATTGTTATTTTAAGATTGTCAGCTTTATACTTGCATCCCAAGATTTTGCATTTTCAGACACTTGGGTTTTTCATATTGTCTTGTTAGGAGAAAATGGGAGTAACTGAGTGTGCTTGTGTGTGTGTATGTGTGAACTCAAATGGACAGACAGTGCCAGCTAGGCTTTGTTACTGCCGTATGCCTAATGTTGTTGTAATAGGTTCCAACATTCTACACACCTCTATGGGAAAAAGTCTATTCACAGAGTGGAAGGAAAAATGATTGTTGCCGGTATCTTCCATTTTGTATGTATTTCTAAAAACAATTCATGTTATAAACATATTGTCATTGGTTTTATAAAACACAGGTTAATGTTAACTTAGCACTAGGACTCATTGCTTTATCTTTTATTTTAGTATTAGCTGTGCTACCCATCTAAGACAGATTAATATCTAAGCAATCATTGCAGTTCTCAGTATTAACGTTTGTTGTGCATAATGCATTGCATGTCTCTGTTATATGCCTTTTTGTATAGGATTCTTAAAAGCAGCATTAATGTTTGTGACGTGCCATCTATGGGAATAAAAAATTCAATGCATTGTATTGCTAAAAATGTTTGTGATGCACCATCTTTTAGAATGACAAGAGACATAATAACTAGACAGACACACCAACACTTTTTTTAAGGTGGATTCTTCCTGCAATCCCAAAATTACTTTGTTGTAAAATTGTTATACTCTGACCAGTACATTGGAGGGAATGTAACATTATTGGCTTCATCTTTGTAATTAAATTTTTTAAAGGTGAGTGCTGTTAGTATTTTAACTTCCTATTATAAGTAAGAATATTGTGAAATTCTCTTGTGCAAACTGAAAAACTTTTCTATAAGTATAATTAGCTCTTTTTCTGTTAGACATGAGCTGATGCAATGCTGTATGCCATTTTTATATGTTGTTTTCACTCAGTTTTTATCATGGATTATTGTGCCTTCCAGAGTAATTTGTCTAGCTGCAGTCATGCATGAACGCAGTACAAACTTTCTCCATTCTACCGATACTGTAAAAAAGCTGGCACCGTTACGTTTTCAGAACTTTAGTACAAAGATAGACTGTTTTTTTACATACCTACCTGTATTTAAAAATGAAGTTGTAAAGTAATGCTCTTAATGCAAAAAAAATGGCCATTTTTATTTATAATTAGTGTGTAGTTCATAGATGTCAAAATCTGGCCCGCTATGTAGTTATATTCGGCCCGCGAGAAAATACCAAATGTCTACTAAAGCTGGCCCGCCGGTAGACAGCGCACGCACCGCTAATACTACAAATCCCAGAATGCTCTGCTGGTGCGTTGGCACGTCAATCAGGACCCACAAGAGCCCCCTCCTCTGTTGACATTCATTAGCGAGTCACCAGTCACATAGGGCCACCCCTCCTAAAAATGGCCAAACGAAAGGTGAAAAACAGTAGCTTTCTAGAAAAGTGGGAAGTAGAATATGTGTTCACAAATGTAAAGGACAGACCTGTTTGTCTTGTGTGCGGAGCCAACGTAGCTGTAACCAAAGAATACAGTATAACATAAGAAGACAAGGACCTGGACACAGTGCAAAAGTGCCAGAAAGTAGAGGAGATGAAAAGAAGTTTGGTTTCACGACAAACTATGTTCACAAAAGACTTAACACAAAGCGAGGCTGCTGTAAAAGGCTAGTTTTATTGTGGCAAAATCAGCCCTGCCCATTAATGAGGGAGAGCTTGTCAAAAACTGAAGATCAAAGTTTGCGACGTTGTGTGCCCAGATAAAAGGCAAGCATTTTTAAATGTGAGCCTTGGCAGAAACACAGTAGCTGATCGCGCATGTGATCTTGCCGCAAATCTACATGAACAGCTGATGGAAAAGAGAAAAGATTTAATTGCATTTTCCCTTGCTGTGGATGAGAGTAGCGACACATCTGATAGTGCCCGGCTGTCAGTCTTCATCCGTGGAGTGGATTCTGTTCATTACGGAGGGACTTTAAAATCAATGCATGGCACAACCACAGCAAAAGAAATCTTTGAAGAGGTTTCCAAATGTGTAACTCAAATGAGGCTACCTTGGGATAAACTTGTGGGACTAACGACAGATGGTGTGCCCGCGATGTGCAGTCAAAAGAGTGGATTGGTGACCAGGATTCGTGAGAAGATGCGGGCGGGGCGGAGAACTGTGCAGGTGAGCTAACTGTTTATCACAGCATCATATATCAGGAATCGTTGTGTGGCAAAGCCCTGAAGATGGAACATGTTATGAGCACCATAATACGAGTAGTTAAGTAAAGTTAACTTAACTAAGAGCTAAAGGTTTGAATCACCGCCAGTTCAAGTCTTTTCTGGAGGAGTGTTGTTTGAAATACGCAGACGTGCCGTATCACACAGAGGTGAGATGGTTAAGCAGAGGAAAATCCTGAACAGATGTTTCGAGCTGCGTGAGGAAATTTGTCAGTTTCTAGAAAGCAAAGGGAAAACACAGCAGAACACCGGGATAAAGAGTTTCTGTCTGAGCTGGCATTTCTTTGTGACATCACGAGCCATCTCGATGTGCTGAACCTGCAGCTTCAGGGGCGGGCCGTGTCATCACAGACATGTACGCTGCAGTGAGGGCTTTTAAAACAAAATTGTGCCTACGGGAGAGTCAGATGCTGCAAGGAAACCTGGGTCATTTTCCTTGCTGCCAAACCATAAAAACGCAAATCTCTACCGCCGTGTTCCCAAGTGCACAGTTTGCTGAAAAACTCGGCTTACTCAGCGCCGAGTGTACCCGGCAATTTTCCGACTATGATACCCAGAAATGTAGGTTTGAACTGCTTAGTAATCCGTTTGTAGTTGACGTGGAAAGCGCACCAACTAACCTCCAAATGGAGCTGATTGCACTCCAGTGTAGTGACACGCTGAAGTCAAAGTATGACGCTGTGGGCGCTGCACAGTTTCCATGTTACATCCCTGACACAATGTCCGAGCTCCGTACCCAAGCTGCTCATATATCAGTGTGAGCAACTATTCTCCTTGATGGAGATGAACAAAAAATCACACAGGAGTCGTCTCACTGATGAATACCTTCACTCAATCCTGAGGATTTCCTCAGCTCAGAGCCTGACCCCAAACATTGATGAACTAGCATCCAAGAAGAGATGCCAGGTATCTGGACCAGTGTGCATCAGAGTAGATCAGAGTGTAGCAAACTGAGCTTGAATGAATGTTTTCTGTATGCACTTGTCCTTGCTACTCCAAGGCATGGACTTAAATGGTTAGATTTTCATTGAAGGGAATTATTATTATTATTAATGTTAGCCTGTGAAAAAAGGCTACAAAATAGAGAAAGAGGCATAAGATTTTTTTTTAATTTTATTTAAGAAATGAATGCCACAGATGTGTCTTTTATTTGACATTTGATTTCACATGTGTTTACAGTATAGTATTAAGCTTTGCTTGTTCCGGATGAAAAG
Organism: Polypterus bichir lapradei; assembly: GCA_026402145.1. Classification (NCBI taxonomy): domain Eukaryota; kingdom Metazoa; phylum Chordata; class Cladistia; order Polypteriformes; family Polypteridae; genus Polypterus; species Polypterus bichir. The sequence continues at coordinate 22,382,744 of JANRMT010062827.1, forward strand.
GTTCATCGTTATATCTGATGAGAAGGAATAACTTCCTCAATTGTAGACATTTTTTCAATAAATATCAAGGTTGGCCCACGACTTTGTCCATGTGTTTAATTTTGGCCCACTGTGTATTTGAGTTTGACACCCCTGGTGTAGTTGGTAGATATACTTAGGTTTTATTAGTAAAATAAACATTACTTTACAGCTTACAAATTTCCTTTCAGAAATAAGAAAAAAGTTTGGCAACTTTATTTGGGAGAAACAAGAACATGTATTTATGAGAAAGGTAAAATTTTTATATTTCCAATATATGTAAGACAAACTTGGATCTATACAACATGGTGACACATAGTCATTTTTGTATAGCATGTTAGTAGTTTTGCTAACTTTGCTGATTTTAATTGATGAAGTTGCTAAAACTGACCAAAGAAAATGTATACTGTATATTTATTTATCTTCCACATAGCAAAAATCAAAAGAAAAGCATTTGGGAATGAAAGCACAGAATAACAAACCATCATTCAGCTCAGAAAATGACCATGAAAAAGGATCAGCAAAGAAAGGGTCTGAAAACGGGTATTCAAGTTTGATATTTGTTTGTACAGAAATAGCATCAGCATTTATTAATAACATTCCTTTAAACATTAATTCTTATTCAGTTAGTTATTCAAACAGTAATGCTTAAATAAAAATATTGACATTAAAATAGTTTTACTTTTTTTTTTCAAGCTTCCCATTTTTGTGTGGGTTTTCTCCGGGTGCACTGGTTTCCTTCCTCAGTACAAAGAAATGCAGGTTAGGTCAATTAGAGACGCTATACTTGGTGCTAGTGTGTGGTTTGTGTGTGAATGAGATGGCCTGGTGCCCTGTCCAAGGACTTGTTAATGTCTTGTGCTTTATACTTAGTGGGATAGGCGCTAGCACCACGCAAAATGGTATGGGTTATTATGATCTTGTGTTTGTGCATAGATATTTAAAGGTTTGTAATACAGAAAAACTGCATCAAATATTTGGCAACTCATTGCACCTTTTATGATATTATTCTTACTTTATTTATTTTTTGTGATGTATTTTGGGTGGCTTCTAAAGAAGTGTATTGTTTCATATTGCAGATATGAAAGCATCTAATTAAAACTAAATATTATTAGAATAAAAGTGCAATAATAAATGAAATATTGTGCTCTTTTTCTTTGAGACAAGAAAGACATAAACTTAAAAACTTCAAAGCAAGAATGCCACCAAGTTGTCATCCGTACCAGTATCCAGTGAACAATATGATTTCAGGTAATAGTTCAGCTTTAAAAGCACATACTGTGCATTTAATATTTTTCTGTGTATTTGTTAGCAATACTATTATTATTGACTGTATTTGACATATGTGGCACTAAAAAGTCAAATAACCTATAACATACAGCAATTCAATAAGATATTCCAATACTGTTTTCCATGTAAATTTCTGGCTTGATATAATATAACTAGATTCAATAATATCCAATTTGGTGTTACTGCATATTTTTCATATTGAAATAACACAAATATTTTTAAAGCATATTTAGCAAAATTATTTTTAATTCATTTTAGTTACAAATTTATACACAATGTTACTTTATAAATATTATAGCATTCTGTATCATTCAGGCTCGTATAAAGTAGTAAAACATAAAATTATGTTAACAATGAATAGTATCACATTTCAGTATTTAACATAAATATTCAAATTTTAGTACTGTTTCATTTGTAGATTATTACTGACAAACTAGTATGTCGATATAATATGGTTACATATGTGTCTTTGAAATGTAGGAAGTAAGAAAGCAATTGTTCTGACAAAAATATGCTTTAATCATATGTAAATTATATTTTTCACAGATTATGTCCATATTGAGCAACTGAAAAGGTATTCGGGACAACTGAATGATTTCAAACCTGGACATGCGGGATACTCTGTATGTATATCCCAGTAACAAGGAGTTCATTACAGTTAAATCAAATAGCTTTTAAAATTAATTCAAACAGAAATAATAAACTATCCTATAAAAAATTCTTCACCTAAAGTAGTTAATCATATGATATTAGTACCTAATAAATTTTCCACCTATTGAGCATTTGCTTAATTTCTATATATGTGCTGTTCAGATTTTGTTAATTGCTGTAGTTATTTTTTTGTTAAAACTTTTAAAAATGTATGTCGTAATCCTTATTTTTTAATCATTTTGCAAATCAATCATTCTAGAATATATCTTCTGCTATACCAGTTTTTACTAGGTGTGAAAGACAGCCAGGTCCCATGCCCGGCAGGGACGCCCCTGCTGCTTATGTTCCGGGGGAGCCACCATGGGCAGTCCAGTACCTCCCCCGGGACACTTGGTGGCAGCCTCCATGGCTGACGGTGATTCCCCAACCACCCGCAGGGCTCCATGGGAGATGGAGTCCACCACAGCCTGGTTGGGGGCTCGGATGGCCGCTAGTGGGAGCTGCATGGACTCAGCAGCCTGGCTGGACGAATCTTCAGCCCCACCCAGAGATGCAATTAGGACCAGGTGGTCAAGCACCTGGAACACTTCCGGGTGGGTTATAAAAAGGGCCAGCCACCACCACTCGAGGAGCCAGGGTCGGGAGGAGGAGGACTACGCTTGGGGAGGAGTGGTGGTAGAGGAAGAAGAGTGTGTTGTGTTGTGATTTAGTGTTAGTGCTTTGGGACTGTGTTTGGGCTGTGTGGTACAAGGAAGACGTGTCCCACAGCTGAAGAAAAATAAAAGTATTTGTACTTTTTATACGTGCCTCCTTTCTGTGTCGGGTCAGGCGCCTATATAGCGCCTTTGTTACATAGGGTTTACTTTTTAAACTGCTAGGGGGCTTCACCCCCTGCTCGCTTCGCTTTCCAACCCCCCGGCCTGTGCTACGTGCCAGCCACTTCACATTTCTGCCGCTCAGGTATGTGGATTTCACTTTCACCAAACAACAAATCTTTTAATTCTCATGGATACGCCTCTTCATTGGGAAGAAACACTACTTTTCCCTGTTGGCAACATGAATTAGACGATCTACAAGTCTCCGACTTAAAGTTTAAGGCCGTACAATAACTACATATTCCTGTCATATCACCTATATCCATATATTCTATTTTCGCTGTTCCGTTATTTCACTGAGTAATAATTTCCATTTGTTAGCACTAATGCCATCTTTACTATCAGTTTTTTTTGAGACTTTGTTCAGATTTTAGTACTTTCATAATCTCTAACCTTCTCTGCATGTGCATCGTGCCAACATTTTTGAATCTCTTTACAACGTTCAACTTTGTCTTCTACACTTTGTCTTTTATTTCCGACCCTGCTTGTAGCCGAGAGCGCAGGAACTGTGTCTGACAATAAAGTGAGTGGACTGTGGGTGTGGTTGTAAATGTTTGAGAGGAGGGCAGGACTTGTCAAAATCTGTTGGCAAAAAGTCTTGTCTCGCGGGACCTGAAATTATCTCTTGCAGGAGTTGAAATTACCTCCGAGAAAGTCTTGTCCCAAGATTTCCTTTTATAATAGAGAGATAATTTCAAATTCAGATAATATGGTGAAATGGCAATGTCACTGTTGCTGCACAGATCAAGCATCTTGGGTTCAAGTCATGTGTCTATGTGTGTGTGTGCATGGGTTTAAGTTGGCTCTTTGATCGCTCCTGCTTGTGCCTGGTTCTGTCAGGATGAGCTCCGGCACCCTATGGTCTAGGGTTGAATACAGATTGAAAATTATAAGTATTCTATGTAATTAAATGTATATCTCAAGGACTTCTTTTAAAGTGAAAAACGTATTCAGTTTAAAAGAATTCCTCTAGATGTACATATTTTTGTGCACATATGTTTATGAGTATCATCTATATTTATGTTTTTCTTGCTGATGTGAGTGATTCATTTAAATGCCATTGTACCCAATTTACTTAATAAGCCTTGAACTACTCACGAGTCATTTGTAATAATAAATATCTGGATACTTCTCTTAGCTTTATTACAAAATTTGCTGAGGTTATTTTCAAGTAGTTGTATTGACGTGTTTTATAATGAATGAAGCCCTTTTCCAGTCTTCAGGCAGTCAAATTTTAGTATAGTATTTCTAAGATTTCCTTATAGCAATATTATGCTCATTAAATTCCATTGTCTTAACGTTTGTGATATCAGTGTAAATTTTGTTTGCTCTAGCATGAGTGACTTATGGGTTACAAAGTTTAAAGACAAAAGAGACAGAAACTGAGTGTCTTTTAGTTGTCTTTATTAAACTGTAAAATCTACCTGGGTTTGCCAAGAATAGATGTAGATATTGGTAGAAATTTATTTGACCCAAGGGGGAAATTTGACTTGTTAAAGAAGCTCTTTAGATAGATAGATAGATAGATAGATAGATAGATAGATAGATAGATAG
>JANRMT010062827.1:22388623-22416122 GCA_026402145.1 Polypterus bichir lapradei
AAAATTAGAAAAAAGTTGTCTCTGTCCAAATATTTATGATCCTAACTGTAAGTGTACTGTGCCTGAGTTCAGGTAAAGGCTTTTCAGCAATAACACCTTTACACTTCACTTAAATGTGTACCCATGTGATGTGCTGCTGGTGTGTTCTCAACCATTATATATTTCCTTGGATTGTTCCCTTTTAACATGGCTTATATTCTTTGTCTGTACATAGCAAGATTCCCTACTTCTGATCTTTACTAGTTATGTTACTGGATAAAGGAAGAAATTAAGCTTGGGTTTATAAATCCATGTTCCATAAGCATTATTAATTGTTAATTTTCTTATTAGGTGAAGAGGAGTGAATGAATTCACCAAGTGACTTTATGAAGATGTTTAATTCAAAAACTGGTGCCTAGTCATTCTCTGTCTTGTTAAGGTACATTTAAAAATCCTCTTGCTCTTCATTAGCATGAATACGCAGCAGATCTGCTGTTAGGCTTCAGGAAGAACCGTTGTAAATCATCAACCTTTTTAAACACTTGAAGGAAAACATATGATTTATCATCTTTGAATCTAAAATTTGTCCAAGACTGTATAAAGATTTTTAAATTTGTTTTTATCCTGGCATAGTAAATTCTAGCAGACTGAACAAATAGCTAATTTGGAAAACAGCATTTCAATTTATCATTTCCTAGTAACTAAATATCAGCAAAATGTAATGGACTACTTTAAGCAGAGCGTTAGATGACTTCCACAGTTTTCATGTAAAATGACTGCAGTTCTAATAGAAAAGCTACTTTTTAAATATGTTGTCATCCATAAATAGAAAGACTGGTTATTCTAAAAGTATTGTTTATTCTTTCTGTTCAGTAATGTCTTTTCCTGTTCAGTTCAGGTTTTTGTGGTTTAAATTTTTATACAGTATAGTGCTTACCTTGGAGAATCCGGCTGCTATTTTCAATCATACAGCTTAACTAAATTAAGTCAGAAAAAAGTAAAGAAAGTTTTCAGAAGGGTGCTGTGTAAATAAAAATATACAAGACTCATCATCTTCTTCTCTTATTTACAATTTGATTTAAACTAAGTGTATAATATGTCCTTAGATATGATCAACGTGTACAATGCAGACAGATGAACATCTGGATATTCAAACTAATTTACAGTATATAAGGTGTATTATATATTGGTGTACAAAAAAATGTTATAAACAAAAGTACAAAATATTTATATAAATAAAAATGTGCAAACAAATGTAATCATATTTCAATAAATTTAAATCTGACCTACAATAAAGTAATGTTAACACAGATCACCAGGTTTGATGTTCATAGTTTGTTTTATTTTATTACAGAGTTCCATACAGAATTCTTATGGCAGTAGATGTAAGTAGTGTAGGTAAGATTAAGCAAATCATTTTTATTTGCTAATAAACAATAAATAACAAAAAATACATTTTACAATGAAATATTTTTTCCAAAATTCTGTTTATATAAAGCCCAATTTTATGCTTATCCGTAGCTTCCATTATCAGAAAGATTTAGGGCTGTGGGCCATATGCAACTTACCCGAGTTCCATGTATGTGATCTCATTGGAATCGGACAGACTTTTTACATTTTGAAACACTTTGCTGATTAATCCAGCCACCTTTTCTCAAGTGTAAAGATTCTAAAAAGAAATTCACATTTTTGAGGTGGCCCCAGGGTTTGTATTTGTTCAATGGAGTAAGCAGGGTATATAAAGGAAATAAAAGTATCTTTTGTAATTAATAGCCCTTCAAAAAATGTACACATCATTGATTTCCTCTTAATCTTGAAAAATATCTCTTTTGTTAGTTCCTTTATGTAGAATTGTAAGATGATATCTACATGCCAGCAACCAAAAATACAACTAGCAATCAGCTACCCATCAACCCTTTGCTAAACCACTACATCTAAATTCATCCCAAACTTTGTATCAGGAAGAGGTTGAGGGGGAGCGTGGTGGGTGTGTAAAATAATTCACTTCTGCACAGGAGCAGTCATGTGGGTTTTCTGGTGCCCAGCTGTAGGTTTAGTGTATGCATCTCAACAACATGCCTCAATTTGGCAGGAAGCTTGCCTGATCCATTTACAGCCATGTCATAGTCCCAACTATATTCAATTGTGAAAATAATGAAAATGCATCACTGTGTATCCAAAAGGAACTGAGATTAGAGTAGACAGCTGGATTAAATAAGAGTGCATCAGCATGTCTAAACATTTGAACTGATGAGAAAAATTGAAAAAGAAAAGAGTGTCTTCTATTAAGCAGCTTCAATTCTAAACAGTCAAATAGGCCACACTGATATAAAACCTGCAAAACTGTAAACATATTTATACTGCACAATAAGTATACAACCAAAATTGGATGTATTTATGTGTAATAATAATTACATATAGTTATTTTTTAATATTAGATGGTATTGTACCTATAGTTTATCACACTGAACCAACAAAATATGCACTTGTTTCGTTAACATTAGGCATACATCACAGTAGACTCCATCAGCATGAAATTGTAACGTCATTTACCAATTATGAACAGCGCTGTAGGAGTAGCGAGGCATTCAGCGTCCATTCTTGTCATAAATTTGAACTTCACATTTTATATTTGTTTTTTGTCTTTAGAGGATGTTAAAATGGTTCACAATACACTTCAGACTGATCAAGTATTGTGTAGTCTTTATATTTTTTTCTAGATATTCCCTTTCTCCTCTGACTTGTCTTCCTTCCCAGTCAAAAGTAGGAAAAGAAAAACAAAGGAACAAAAAGTGAGTGAAAAATAAAAGTATGTTGTACTATTCCTGAAGAATCCATAAGAGTCTGCAATACTGCAAAATTAGCACTAAAATGTCATCTTTTCCATTCTACAATAATACAACCAACACACTTTTGATGGTTACTTAAATGTCAACTTCCCTGATTACTTTAGATAAACGGTACACAATTTCAGCATGCATTTCAGTTCATTTTCCTTTTCAGGTGAATGAATAAATACGCAATTGGAAAGAAAATTAGCAGGAAAAAAAAAGTATGAGGTTTGTGAAGGGGAAGTTATAGCAGTAATTTTCATATTGTGACTCTTGTCTCCTGTCAGGCTGTGGAGGCCACCTAGAAACAAGAACACACAAGAGAATCAGAAAGTATTCAGGCCCCTTCACTTTCTTTACACTTTATCATGTTTTACATTTAATTTGAAATGGGTGCATTTGCCATTTTTGCCCATCAATCTACAGTAAATAATCCACAATAACAAAGTGAAAATATGTTTTCAGAAAGTTTTGCAAATTTATTAAAAATCAAAAACTGAAACCTCACATTCATATAAACATTCAGACCCTCAATCCCAGGTTTAAGACTCCTTTGTAAGTCTCTATAAGCTTTGCACACCTGGATTTGGGCAGTTTATTCCATTCTTCCTGGCAGATCCTCCCAAGCTCCATTAGACTGGATGAGCAATGTCTGCAAACCGTCATCTTCAGGTCTCTCCATGGATATTCTATGGGGTTTAAGATTGGGCTTTGGCTGGGCCACTCGAGGACAGTTAGTGACTTGTCCCGAAGCCACACCAGTATTGTCTTTGCTGTATGTTTTGGGTCAGTGTCATGCTGAAAGGTGAACTGTCAAACCAGTCTAAAGTTGTGTGCATTCTGGAGCAGGTTTTCTTCAAGGGCCTTCTGTATTTGGCTGCATTCACCCTTCATTCAGTTGTGACCAGTCTCCTGCCACTTGTGCCGGTGATGAATAGTGCCCGTTCTTCACTAGACAGAGTGCTTGAACTTCTTCCCAAAGTTTTTACCTTATCAGCCCAGATATTTTTCCTTGTGTTGTGAATCATTTAAATGTGATTTGGCAGACTCCAAGCAGGTTAGCCACACTTCCATAAATGCCTGGTTGATGGAGTGCTGCTGAGATGGTCGCCCTACTAACAGGTTGTCCCATCTCATCAGAGAATTCCTGAAACCCTTTCAGAGTAACCACTGGGTTCCTGGACACCTCTCTGAGCAACACCTTTCTTGCCTGGTCACTCAGTTTGGCCGGTTGGCCAATTCTAGGAAGAGTCCTAGTGGCTCCACATTTCTTCCATTTCACAATTCTTGAGGCCACTGTGTTCCTGGGAACCCTCAAAGCCCCTTGTCCTGATCTATGTCTCGACACAATGTGATCATGGAGATCTACAGAGAGCTGCTTGGACCTCCTTTGTTCTGACATGCACTGTGTATCTAGAGACTTTTTAAACGACACCCAATCAATTCAGTGTGCAACGGGTGGATGCCAGTCAAGCTGTAGACTCGTCTCAGTGAGAATTAAGGCAAACAGGAAATACCTGAGCACAACTGGGAGGGCCACAGCAGAGGGTTGGAATACTTACATTTATTTTTAATAAATTTGCAAACCTTTCTAAAAATGTGTTTTCACTTTGTCATTATGGGTTATTGAGTGTAAATTGATGAGCATCAAACGGCACATTTTTCCACTTAACATTAAATCTGCAAGACAACAAAGTGTGCAGAAAGTGAAGGGGGTCCAACTATTTTCTGAATCCACTGTAAATTAATACACAGACAAATCAATTGATTATCTTGTTTATCTTTCACAAATGGAGGCCATTTTTAATGTTACTACCTTTTCAGGAATAACTGAAATTGCTGCATGGTAATGGACAGACGTGTTTACCGTAAAACAATCACATCATTGCAATAAATAAAAATTTCACAATCCTCCTCAAGAGTTCTCAATATTGTGTCAATAAAATAGTAATGTAGCAGTTTATTTCAGTGTGTATGCTTATTGTGAACTTATCACCTTGTCATAAAATTATCTTCTAGGTGTATCACCACAATTCACTGGATCCACCGTTTCTCCCAGTAATATGAACTCCAAGCCCTAGAAAGCAAAAAAAGAAGACATTATGAGATCATACACAGACACACGTCCTTGCTTATTGTAACGAAAATCGATTTGGAAAGACCAAGGCACATACCGAATGGAAGTTAAGCCCAATAACAGGCGCGTTTATTCCACAACAGATCATTTACAGCAGAGTATTTTAGCAGAATCAGACTCACGAACGCTCTGTAAAAACAACACTTCACTAGGCAGGTTATTCCACTCTCGAGGAGTTCCCTCGTCTCGTGTCCCTTTTCCCCGTTATCATCTGTAAGTCAGTTTTTTGTAATGCCATGGAAGTCTCCACCTGCCTTCTCGGACTTCAAAGGTGTAATAAGAAAGTTCCAGAGGTTTTTAGAACGCAGAGCTCATCACACCTATGAGTAACCTTCTGTCAATCACCTGCCCAGACCCCGCCCATCTCTAGAGTGACCACGCTGCCCTTTACATTATTTATTAGATGCAAGGGCGGCATTTGTGGGTGGCAAATGGGGCCCCGCTTTTCAGGTCCGCGTGTCCCGTTTGAGCGGATTTGTCAAGTTATATTCACCAGTATAGATCAACCATGTCTCAGGACAAGCTTTGCGGTCTGGCGATCCTATCAATTGAAAAAGACATTGCAGATCCAGATTAGACTACGAAGATGTCATCAACTTTTCCATCGGAAGGCAAGAAAAGTGGATTTTCGTCTCTGAACCCGGAAACCGGTATGTGATTTTATGATACCTCTACGTTAATTTCACACTTCCTGTCGAAGCACTGAAACTCACATTTTATTTGTAGGCCATAAACGTGACCGAATATCAATGCCCAAAAACATGTATCGCTAATGATAACCTGCTGACATGACATCAACGTGAGTTATGACTGTGACATCCTGCATATCCAGACTCGGAGTATACTTGCAATTTGGGTACGTTTTCTAGAAGAGGCCGTGTTAATTTCCGCATGATACCGCCTCGCATTTCACAGTGTTGTGGTATTGTGGTAAATTATGAATTGCACTTTTTTTAATAGATTACAGTATGTCGTTATATGTTGATAAAGTTCGCGTGTTATCTTCCAAAAATCTAGCTGAATACCGTAATGAGAAAATCCGCTGTATGCTAACATTTTTATTAAATTCGCGCTTAAGTTTATACGATCCACACAAACCGGTAACGGCGTTTGACGTAACTGGCCCCGCGTGGAGGTTAAGGGAAAAAGAAGGCGACTGGTCCAGTGTAGAAGGCGCCTGCACTGAGGAAGGGGAGCCGCCAGCTAAAAGAAGGCACCTGGCCTTTAAAGGACTGTTTCCATCCTGTTGTTTTTATCCTCGTTTTAATTGGACTTATTTATTTTTAATGATGGGAAAATGAAGCCTCATGAAGCTTTGAGGCTTTCTTTCTATTTGTGCCAAAAAGGTTCAAAGCTTTGAAGCCTCAGCCCCAGTATGAACAGCGACATCTGGTGGTTAACTGAACTCAAGGCAAGCTCTCAAGAGCGCAAGTGAAGCTGCACTCATTGTTTTAGTCTCATGTCACCAGTAAAAGGTCAGAAAAGTCAGTTCATTTTATTCTGCTAAGGTCCTTGTCCATTTATACTATTTAACTTCTGAACGCCGTTTTCCGATGTTAGTCGCCATCTGTCACCAAAGCTCTCCAAATCTCTCACAACCTAACATTGTTGAATGAGAATGATGCATTTTATATAGGCTACCTGTTAATTTAGCGCCAAAGCTGTCAAACCAACAAAGCGCGTTGTGAAGCACTGATGACGTTCGAATCTTCAAACGTCACGGGTCACGTGATAGCGGTGTTTTGACCCAGTGATTCGACTCATAGCGCGCCAGACTAACTGACACCAGCTTCGTCTCTTCGGTGTCATTTTTCGCATCTCTATTTATTTTGGATTTTTAACCTCCACTTTTTGCAATTTTTTTTTTAATGGATTATACGGGTTTCCTCCGGGTGCTCCGGGTTCCTTCCACAGTCCAAAGACATGCAGGTTAGGTGCATTGGCGATTCTAAATTGTCCCAAGTGTGTGCTTGGTGTGTGGGTGTGTTTGTGCGCACCCTGCGATGGACTGGCGCCCTGCCCGGGGTTTGTTTCCTGCCTTGCGCCCTGTGTTGGCTGGGATTGGCTCCAGCAGATCCCCGTGACCCTGTAGTTAGGATATAGCTGGTTGGATAATGGATGGATGGATGGATGATTTGTTTATTTAAACATTCTTGAGCACTGCACATTGGACACAGTTTTTGGTTTTGTTTTTAATAAAAATTACTTTATTAAAAATGACACTTTTGCACCATCCTTTTACTCAGTTTGATTTGTCCCCATTAGCCAATTCATTCAGTTACAGAAGTAAGGTGGGAGCGTGGAACAGGACCTGCAACGTCACACTCCCTAAATTAATTAGACCAGCAGACTCAATTCATTCTTTAAAACTTTTTAACAACCTGACATTCTGCTTCCTCTCTCAGTTTACCTCTCTGTCCAGATGCTCAGTATAATTTGTGTGTGTATGTTATATTACAAATGATGTTATTTGCTAGGCTTTCTTTTAGTATTGAATGTAGCATTTTACTGATTTATTGTCTTTTATTCTATTTAATGCCTTTGTATATCCTGTATTTATCTGTTTTAATGCTCTATTCAGGAAGCATCTGTTTCCAATGTTACATATTTCTGCTGACTCTTTTTGAGACTCTGGGAAGCACCTTGAGCATAAGAAAGTCGCCATATAAATGTATTATTATTATAGGAATCAAACTTAGAAGCTGTTCTCTTAGGCTGTCATTTCACAGCATAGTATCGAGGACAGCACTAACCAGGCCGAGTTAGAAGCTAATCCACTTACTGTACATGATAACTTAATCAGGTTTAATCTGGCGATATTAAGCAGCAACCTTGGAAACAGCCTTTAAATTCAGCATATACTAAAACAAATTGTTTCAAAGTTCCAGGCCATGGTCACTATGCAATGCAGAGAGTGGATGTCAAGGTGGTCCACTCCTACAAGAACTTGAGGGTCCACATCAATGACAGGTGAGACTGGTCTCATTACACAGTAGAACTATAAAAGAAAGGGCAGAGCAGGCTCTTTTTTTTCCTTACATACTGCGTTCTTTTAATTTGGGTAGTGACATCCTCCACGTCTTCTACACAGGGCCGTCTTTACGTATGTGCACTGGCCGGGGGGCCACGATGTTTCTGATGCCTATGTATGTTGCTGCTTTGCTATCAAAACAAGGGCCCCAGCGTACCGCTTTGCCCAGGGGGCTATGAAGTTTGTAAGACAGCCTTACGACTTCTACAATTCTGTGATGGTCAGTGTGATTTTTCTACACTATGGTGTGCTGGGCTCGTAACATCACTTCATGAGAGGCCCACCGAATCCATAAGCTAATTTAAAGTGGCAAGCGCAATATGGGACACACTGTGGACTCCCTGGTGGATGCGAAGGTGAGAGTTAAAACAAAACTGAGTGCCATTATGAACAACGCTGCACATCCTGTCTTTGACACACCAACACTGAGGACTTTCAGACGATGAATTTATTCAGCAGGAGGGGCTCCAACACAGCAATACATCTGTATAGTATCCCACTGGGTTTCTTTTTATTTTTTTCCTTTGTAGTCATTCTGGTGTGTGTGTTCAGAACTGAATGACAAGCAATCAGATTGCCCGCTGGGGACACGTAAAGTTCTATCTGTCTATTTATGATACAATCTGAATTGAAGCTGCCTTGTGTAACAGTAGAAAGCAGCCCGGAGACATCTCTCAACACCCAACGTAATGGCAAATGAAGCATACATTTTAAAATGGTGCTGTATTTTAATTAAATAAAAAAACAACAGAATAGTCCACAAAGGAAGTTCAATAAAAGAAGAAAACAAGTACAACGCTGCCCTTCTGGTCCTTACTGAGAAGATAGAATTCAGTGTTTTTTGTGACATATTACTGCGTGACATTTGCATGCTAAAGCAGTTTGTATTGTGAAATCACAACAGTTTTATTTTACTCACTTAAGCAAACTGCTCAAATATTCAACTTCAAACCTGAATTAATTTTGTTTGCTTATTTTTCCCACTGTGTCAGTACTAAATGTATATTGACAATACAGTGGACAAAACTAAAGATCATCATGTGCTTTGCATTATTATTCAACTAGCTGTATAAGCGCGTGCTGTAAAAAGCCCGCGGTCCTAGAAACCATTGAAATCGTCAGAAAAAAATTAGAAATGTGGAGATGTCAGGTAATTGAAAGGAACTACTCCGGGTGTCTCTCTCCTCGGAGGATTGGTTTTGCCGACGTGCTCGCCTCGCTTCTGTATTAGCGGCTAAGCGAGTGACTCTTTCTTCGGAGGTTTCGTTTTGTCGACATGCTGGCCTCGCTTGTGTATCCTCGGAGGTGGAGCCCTTACCCCATCAGACAGACACACACACACACACACACTTCCACGTATAGACGTTTATATACAAGATAACACAGGTATACACTGGGGAAAAAAAAATAATTTAACATGATTTTTAATACATTTCTGGGCACTGAATTAAAAACAAAATTGCGCACTATAGCTAATTAAATCTCAATGTTTTATTGTAATTTTTCATTTGTTATTGATAATTCCTCTGTCTCACCCTCCCTGGGTGTCATTCTTGATAGTACTCGTATCTTTTCAGTCCCACATCAGTAATATTTCCCGGTCTGCTTATTTCCACCTGCGTAACATTAATCGTATTGGCCCCCCCACACCACTGCTGTCTTTGTCCATAGCCTCGTCACTTCTCGTCTCGATTATTGTAATTCCCTTTTCTTTGTTCTTTCTCGCAAATCTCTTTATAAGCTTCAACTGGTCCAGATTCATCATCACTAGGACCCCCTCTACTCACCATATTACTCCCGTCCTGCAGCAGCTTCACTGGCTTCCAGTTAAGAACCGCATTGACTTCAAAGTTCTCCTGTTAAATTTTAAGGCTCTCCACAACCTCACCCCTCCATATCTGTCTGAGATCCTCCATGTTGCCATTTCCTCTCGCACCCTTAGATCCACTTCCTCCATCCACTTGACTGTCCCCTTCGCCCGTCTTGCCACGATCCACGAGCTCTGGAACTCACTACCATCTGAGCTTAGAAATATCAAATCATTCTCACTTTTCAAATCTAAACTTCAGACTCATTTGTTTAAGACTGCTTTTTCTCTTTGACTACAATAACTTGGTCTGATTTTAAATTTTGTATTTTAGTTTTTGTTTATAATGTGTGCTTCATCTATTGTTTGGTGTCCTTGAGTGTTTAGAAAGGTGCCTACGAATAAATAAAATGTATGATTATTATTATTATGATAGTTTGTATGGCTTTAATATTTCCTAATATTTTATTCTTTGAAAATCTCCTTGAGACAATTACCTGCACTGAGCACTGTTGGTTCATATGTATGGACCAGAAAGTTCTGCGTATCTCACTGGAATGGCAGTCAGGGTCACATAATTCCCAGGATTCCTCTGCGAGTGGCACAGCAGAGCCAAAAAAAGTGACGTTGGAAAGGCCAGCTAGAAAAAAAGCTACAGCTGGGTGCCAAAAGCAGCAGCACACCTCGCATGGTGGATCCAAATCAAGTGCTGCTGCCTGCACCGCTTCATACTAAGCTTGGTTTGATCAAGCAGTTTGTCAAAGTCCTATCACAAGATGGAGCCTGTCTTATGGATTTGGGCCAAAAGTTTCCAAGTTTGTCTGAGGCTAAATTGAAAGATGGCATCTTTACCGGTCCTGAGATTAGAAAACAGATTTCTGATACAGCATCTAAGAATGCGTTGAACAACCTGGAACTTGAAGCTTGGATATCATATCTGAGTTTTTAGGCAACAATAAACAATATAAAATATATTAGTTAAGGCTTTGGAATTCAAACCCTGATATTGTGGGTTCAAATCCCACTACTGACACCATTGTGTGACCCTGAGCAAGTCACTTCACCCACCTGGGCACCAATTAGAAAACCAAAAGAAATGGAAATAATTGCATCATAAATGTTGTAGGTCACTTTGGATAAAGACGCCAGCCAAACAAATAAATGCAAATTTAGTTAAGTTTAGGGAGCTGGGATGCAATGTGAGTCTTAAAGTTCACTTTTTGAATTTGCACTTGGAATGTCTCATTGAAAATCTTGGAGCAGTGAGTGAAAAGCAGGGTGAAGGACTGCATCGGAATATTGAGGACATGGAAAGAAGGTACCAGGGACATTGGGAAGTCACTGTGACGGAAGGCAGGATGCTGCAGGATACGCCAGACGAAGGGCCGCCGAACAAGTTTGGGATCAAAAAAACTAAGAAGTGACAAAAATATGCAAGTCCATGAATATGTGTTGCTGTTCTCTTCACATACACATTTAGAAATTTTAGATGGACTAAGTATTTCATTGTTAGACTGATTTAGAATCTACTCTCTCTCTCTCTCTCTCTATATATATATATATATATATATAAAATCCTAAGCCTAAAAGTGCAACGTTTTTATGTCACTTTTTTGTGACGCTTTAAATCAGGCTTATTTTAAAACCTACATATATATGTTTGATGTCATTCTTTTCAGAATTTATCGAACTTTAATGTGATGCTGTTAGATTTTCAGATTCTTATTCCATTTTAAAATTATAAACTAAAATATCAACAAAGTCATGGTTTTTATTTTTGATTGAGTAAACTTTCTTTCACAGGAACAAACTATTAAAAAAAATGATCTATTCATAACACCAATGTTTGTATTTAGGTGACTTAGTTAGCTGAAGGTCGAGTTACGATGACCCACTGCATACCACTTTAGTTTTCACGTGATTTTTCCTGTTATTTAAATGAGCCATTTTTTTAAAAAGTTTTTTTTATCTATAGGAATGTCAGTTAAAACGAATGTATCATTTATTTAGTCTGTTATAAATACTCATCATGCATAGTGGACCTCAGTTTAACGGGAATACTCCAATCAGTTGAAGAGTAAATACTTTATTCTCATTTCTTGATTTTTACTCCGTTAAATAATAATTAATTTTTCTTTTACATGTTTATAGAATTTTGTGTTTTTGACTCCAATTAATTATTTTTCTTTTGTACATGTACAGATTTTATTAATATTCTGGCCGCAATTGGGGGTTGGGCGCCGAAGTCGGCAAGGGGCTTGCCCCCTAGTAATGAATACATGAATAAATGCTGTAGTTTTTAAAATTTCAATTAACTTTCTTTTCAATTTTAAAATGTGACCTTATGGAAACATTCTTATTATGTTCATGAATGCAAATAAAAATCAATATTCACAATTAAACCTATTTTTAGGCGTTTAATCTTGCAGACTTGTATGACAATAAATGTCCACTAGATGGCAACAGGGAGCTTCTAAACTACTGCACTATGACGCTGAATTATCCGCTCGTCTAACTCAGCAGACTTCACTACAGAAACTGCACCGCTTACTATTTGTAGTAATACTGCTGGATGAAAAACATTATAAGCAAAATATGACAGATTTGGCTAAATTTTAAAAAAGCCTTCAATGGATTCAGTGTGTTGAAATGCTTACAATCCTGTCCCATATATTTTTTTATTTTACAAATAGCCATGTAAATAATAAATGATACAAATAGATTCAACTATTTGGGCATATATTCAAATTATCGTTATGCTTTATCTTTCTCAGTTTAGCTATGATATTGATGAGTGTTTGTGTAAGAGCCATTTGCTAGTTAGTAAGGTTGTGTTAAATTGACAGAGGTATTGTCTTAGTTGAGTTCAAATGTTCACCTACATATTAATGCACAGTCTATGGGATATTCTATTATAAATCCCACAAGCTAAACTGAAATGTAATACTGTATTCTAATTTCTTTCTTGTTCCTCTGAGTACACATTAGCCCCAGTTTATGATGACTCAGGCTGATCCTGCCTTGCCAACTCAGTAGCAACTCGATTTTGGGAAACTGGAGAAGACGCAGCTACAGTTTGAAGTATTTGATCCTGCATATTTCCCACTTGACATAAACTATTAGACTGAAGACACATTTCTATTCTCTCGCTTTCTGTGACCTTCAATGATATGGATGGTTAGTCATTTGTTGGGTTTCAATTTACTACTGGTTGTATTGTGTTTTATTGTATTTTATTCTCTGTTTATTGCAAAGCACTTTGGCTACAGCATTACTGATGCCCTGTAAATAAATTGACATTGACGTGAAGTGAAAGCTGCTTCATGTGCCGCCAATGCATCCTTCATTCAAGAAAAGCTACACAGAACTGAACCCTTAGAATCATTAAATACCTGGCTAATGCCTTTAGGGACGGTGACATACAGTATCAGAGTATCTGGATACTTTACATGTCTTTGCAGACTTTGAAGAACTGGAGCACAGGCATGTTGAGCAGTTGGCTCCGAGGCTCACACTGAAATGATTTTTTTGTGCTACAGTCTTTTTTTCTCGATTCTGACTTGTTCTGATACATCAGCTGTAGTCCCAAGCTTACAACACCCTCAGTTTCTTAGGGATTTGAGAGAAATGCAGATGTCTCCGTAGAGTCCGTCCTTGCCGGCTGCATGACGTTCTGGTTTAGCACCCGTTTGGCTTCTGTAGATTGCGGTGCAGCTCGATCAGAATATTACCGCTACAGAGCTTCCATGTGACCAGGGCATCCTGCAGGATCCTCACAAATTACACCACTAGGTGCGGGCAGGACCGTCTTAAGATATGGGCACAGTGGGCACTGGCCAGAGAGGCCTACAATGTTTCTGATGCTGATGTATATTTCAGTCTTGAAATCAAAACGGGGGCCCCACCACACCACTTTGCCCCAGGGCCTATGATGCAGCTGTTAAGACGGCCCTGGGTGCAGGCCCAGTTTTTATCTCCATATCATAGGAGTGTATCTCATCTCAGGTTGTATTTAACACACAGTGTCGTATTTACTGTCTTCTTATTTAATACGCTACCATGGCTGTTCGTTTGTCTGTCCAGGATTTTAAATCACCTGTAGCTTGCAGACCGTTTGACCTGAAATTTGGTACACATATACTACATGACGTCTACTATCCGCTTTCAGGGTGATGATTGACCTCCAAGGTTATTCCTCTTTTTATTTTTATTTTATTTTATTGTAGAATCAACTCTCAACAGTGGCCAGCAGGGTGGCCATGTGGCACATGTGCACGGGTGCCGTTCTCATCCCTACCACCTTCGCCGTCACTTCCCCTACCTCTTTATATTTTAAATCATTTGTCAGGGATGCCAGGGGCGACGACCCGGCCGGGATGCCTTGAAGAACCGGAAGTGGGCGTGCGCCCATCTGGGATCACGTGGGGGCCGCCATCCTGGTTGCTTCGGGGGCCACGGGTAGAGGGCTTGAAAGCCCAACCCTGTAGGGACCCGTGGTCACCGCCAGGGGGCGCCCCAATGCCTTGGGGACCCTGGACCTCAGCACTTCTGCCACACCAGGAAGTGCTGGGGGGAAGAAGAAGAGGGACACCCGGAGAGCTTCCGGGAGAACAGCCGGCATTTCCGCCACACTGGGGCGTGTCCAGAGGGGAATGCCGGGAACCACCTGGAGCTCATCCGGGAGCATATAAAAGGGGCCGTCTCCCTTCATTCAGGGCTGGAGTCGGGTGGAAGCAGGACGAGGCAGAAGAGAGAGTGGAGGCGGCCCAAAGAGAAGGCATTGTGTGGCCAGGACTGTGTTGGGGTTGTGTGAGCACTTGATTATTTGTAAATATTACTGTAAATAAACGTGTGGTGGTGATTTACAACATGTCCGCCTGTCTGTGTCCGGGCCGGGTCCACACATTCTTGAGGCAGATTGAAGACTTAAGTGCCAGCTTAAGTGAAAAATTAAGAAAAACGTACTAAGTAATCGCAACACAAAAACTGACTTAATCAGTTTTAAAGCAAAAAGATGGCGATGAAAGAAGAGAAGAAGCGAGTTGCTAGTGTAAAGAAAAGAGCTGCTCAGGAAGCAGCAAGCGCATCAACCCCTGAGCAAACGAATGGTAAACGTACAGAGAAAGAGGATGAAAACTACAAGTCAAGTGTATTCGTGCAGTGCGCCGTTACCGGTCTGTTAAATTGCTTGTGTGCAGACCCTGTTCACTTCGTGGTTCTGAACAATGTGCGATGTACACAAAGGCAAAAAGTCTTATATTCATTTTGCCACCCTGATTTTGTATCCACTCCATCAAGACCATACAGATGACAACTTTGAAACACTGAAGTTGATTCTAACCAAAGTTAAGCTATTCAGATTGTAAAAGTCTTGCTTGCTTCTTTTCGGCTCTTAACATTTTTCCAAACCAGCCAGAACTGTCTATTGTCTGGTTTCTTGTCGCAAAGGTTTATGTACATATTAGTTAATAATTTCTGATTTCTACCTTATCTGAAGAGCAGACATTCCAAATAAAGACATGAATGGAGGCCGGGCTGTGGGGTAATGCAGGGGTTAGAACTGCTGCTTCACAGATTTGAGGATAACGATTTAATTCTGGTCAGGTCACTGCTTATGCAGCACCTCCACAATTCCTGTGCCCATGGGGCTTTTTCTTCTAGTATCTCAGTTTCCATACACATTTTGAAGACATGCAGGCTAGATTAATTGGCACCTTTGTGTATGTGAGTGTGGCCAGCGATATACTGGTGGTGCATCTTGGGCTAATTTCTGTCTTGCACCCTTTTGCTGCCTGGAAAATGTGTGTGTAGAAAATGAATGAGTTTTGTTTTTATATTTACTGTACATGTATTTGTTTAGTGGATGTTTTTATCCAAAGCAACTTATAAAAGATGTCAAGATGTTAAAAGAAGTGGTGAGGCGGCCTTCTGCTGCTATGCACCTAAAATCTGGAATAGCCTGCCAATAGGAATTCGCCAGTAGAGCACTTTAAAACACTGCTGAAAACACATTACTTTAACATGGCCTTCTCATAACTTCACTTTAACTTAATCCTGATACTCTGTATGTTCAATTCATTATAATAACTATTCATGGTGGCTCTAAAATCCTCACTGACCCCTACTCTCTTTTCTGTTTCTTTATCCGGTTTCTTTGTGGTGGTGGCCTGCGCCACCTCCACCTACTCAAAGCTTCATGATGCTCCAACAATGATGGATGGATTAAAAGGCAGAATTCTACGTGACCATCATCATCAAGCCTTTCCGTGAGAACCCTAAATCCAAAGAGGACTGTTTCATTTATGTTAGGTAGAATGCCCAGAGGGGACTGGGCGGTCTCATGGTCTGGAATCCCTACAGATTTTATTTTTTTTTTCTCCAGCCGTCTGGAGTTTTTTTTGTTTTTTCTGTCCCCCCTGGCCATTGGACCTTACTCTTATTCGATGTTAATTAATGCTGATTTATTTTGTTTTCTTATTGTGTTTTTTATTTTTCTATTCTTTATTATGTAAAGCACTTTGAGCTACTGTTTGTATGAATATGTGCTATATAAATAAATGTTGTTGTTGTTGTTGTTCAACATAATCGAGTAGACATCAGTCTGGGGGGACTGTTTGGGAATAAGTGCCACAGGACAAGGTAACAAAACTGATCGCCACAACTGAAAAGCTCCACACAAAATACAAAGCGAGTAACAATTCCTTGGTCAGAATTTTTGAATGGAGGTGGGCAGCTCATTCCACCAGCTAGGAACTACACATAGAAATAGTATGGATTGAGATTTGATGCCAAGTAGATGTGGCATCACCAGATGTGGTTCATAAGCACGTGGCCATGAAGGAACATAGGATCTCTGAAGTGTCTCCAAATATATGAGTGTTGACCCATTGACTACTCAGTAGGCAAGCATCAAGGATCTGAACTTAATAAGCGTGTTACAGGGAGCCAATACAGTGATCTGAACAGCTGGCAGAAAAAAAGAAGCTTCAAGGAAATGAAGTTTTGAATTGAAGACCCACCTCTGCTCCCCTTTTCGCTGGTCAGGAGCCCTGTCTTCAATTCAAAAAGTCATTTCCATGAGGCTGTAGATTTCCTGTTTATGATGTGCTCTGATAATTCCAGTAGTGACTATTGTGGACCCCAGGGGCACTTACAGCCGACACAGGCAGGCAGAGGCACAAGTTTGCCACACAGCACATGTTTATTCACGTGGGGAAGTGCTTTTTCTCTGCTCCCCACAGCACAGTTCACAAAGCACCAAATGCACAATCCAACACAAAAGCCTTTCCTCCTCCTTCTTCTTCTTCTTCTTCTTCCTCTTCCTCCTCCTCCTCCTCCACTCCTCTCCCACCAGGCTTCGTCTGCCTCTTCCCGACTCCGGATCCCTAAATGGAGTGAGGCGGCCCCTTTTATGTTGCTCCTGGGAGTGCTCCAGGTGGCTCATTAGCGTTACCTGAATCACTCCCAGGTGTGATGGAAGTTCAAGGTAAGGCTCTGCAGCTCCCCCTGGCAGCCTCCACAGGACCCAACAGGGCTGCAGTAAACTCCAACTCCCAGCATGCCTTGCAGGAATCTGTGGTGCCACGGCTGCCCAGGAGGGTTCCCCTCTAGTGTCCCAGGGGAGGCAGTGCCTCGCAGATGCTGTCTCCGCCGGTCTTTCCATCCAGCTGGCATCCCGGCTGGGTAATGGCAATGGCTGCCCATCACACTATTTAACCATATTTTAGCAAACAGAGCATGTGTTTTGGGTGCTTTGTGCATGCAACTGGATAACTGATATGTGGATTACATAGCTATTCCTGCCGTTCCCTCCGGAGGACAGTACGGTATTGGCTACAGTCTCTGATATCTCAACCTGGATGAAGGACCACCATCTACAGCTCAACCTGGCAAAAACCAAGGTTCTTGTGATCTTGGCCAGCCAGTCTGCTCATCCTCCCATCTCTGTACAGCTTGGCTCACTGTTGCCAACACCTGTAGTACAGTACACAACCTTAGGGTGGTAATTGATGGGCAGCTTTTTCTGACAACATTTCTACGTTTCTCATTCATGCAGGTTCACGCTGTACAACATCCTCAAGATCAGACTTCGTCTGACAGAGTATGCAGCACAACCTCTGGTCCAGGCTTTGGTCTTGTCGCAATTCGCTCTTGGCAGGAGTACCCGCATGTGCTATCAAGCTGCTGTAGATGATCCAGAATGCAGAGGCCCATCTTTTATTTCACCAACCGAGGCGGGCACATGTCATTCCTCTCCTTAGGTCACAACATTGGCTCCCTGTAGCAGCACAAATTAAATTCATATCCCTGATGCTTGCCTACAAAGCAGTCAGTGGGTCAGCACCCGAGTATATGGAGACACTGGTGAGGTGTTACACACCTGCTCACCCACTCGGGTCTGCCAAGGAACAGCGTCCGGTGATACCAGCTCTGCGTGGTATCAAGTCTCAATCCAAACTAATTTTCATATGTAGTTCCTAGTTGGTGGAACAGGCTACCCACCTCCATCGGTACTGCTGACTCCCTCAATGTATTTAAGGAGTGAATGAAGACCCATCTGTTCTGTGAATATCTGTCATGTGATGGAAAAAAAGAAAATTTTGCTCTGTGATGTTTCACACTCTTGGTTAATTTATTTAAGTTGAATTCCTTTATTAATTGTAAATGTATGAGTTATTACATCTCTTCACTTGTGGCAATCAACTTTTGTTACCCGTCATTTTACACTTGCTAAACAAACTGGCCCCTGCCTAATGTTACTCAATCGCTCTTTTGTAAGTCACTTTGGATAAAAGCATCTGCTAAGCAGATAAATGTAAATGATTGTGCGACATGAGTAATCTGAGATTTTTTGTTTCAATTTTCCTTTGAACGTTTTCCACAGTGTTTGCTGTTGTACACCATTGTCGCTATTGGCTTCTATTACATTGATTTTAATTTCACCAAGAAAAGATGAGATTAAACTTTTTTTTCGCCTATCTCTACAAACTGCATGGGGTAAATAACATATAGAAAGTACAGTTCACCCTGCCCGGGTTTGTTCCTGCCTTGCGCCCTGTGTTGGCTGGGATTGGCTCCAGCAGACCCCCGTGACCCCTTGTTAGGATATAGCGGGTTGGATACTGACTGACTGACTGACAGTTCTCCCTTGAAATTTGCAGGAGTTAGGGACACAGAGCCCCCAAAAATCTGCAAATACATTTTGGGCCTATGATTACTGTATATAAGTTTATTGCACTAAACTGGATGCAAAAAGTTGAGAGAAAAACGTGATAGAACGATCACTGTGTGAGACAAAGATGTGTGGAGTCCCCCAGACAAACTGCATACTTCCATAGTTCTTTAATGAACTGTACCTAATAAATTTGTGTATGCATGTATGGTAGTAAATGACTAAATGAGTAATATTACAGATACAAAAGAAACCCAACAAAACGCCAAGCACTAAAAAATAAGCGATAAACACAACACAGTCCAGTATTGCAGATGGAAATAATGGTTGTGTAGTTATGACATGTGAACAGCCTCCTAAAAGTTACGTAAAGTTATGTCTTACCTTGATCCCGATGTAAAGGTCTGTAGAAGTTGGGAGCACTCCCCAGACAAAATCACAACAACAAGCGGGCACAGAAAAAGAATATAAATCCAGAAAAAGCTCAAATCTGATGGCTGTAATTGTAATCTAGTTGTGCAGTGAAGAAAGGACACCACCAATTGTGATCCTGCTGGCTTCTATGGCTCACTTTTAAAACTCGCACCTCAACTTGTGTCAAGTAGAAGCTCTCATGGCAGCCACCGAAGCTGCCCAATGATGCAGTACTCAAAGGGTTGCTGGGATTTGCAGTCCATTTAAGTAGCAGTGCTACAGGATTGTCTGCAGTTTTCAGCAATAGGTCACAAAACTTGCAGAATAATTTCCATTTAATTATTGATGACAATATCACAAATATCCAGATCTGTGAATCGTAAACCCATGAATCTCAAGAGCTGACCTGTATATCATTTTTGGCAGGAGTATTCCTTGAATGACACATTTTTTCAAGGCAATGTACAAATCACAACTACAGAAAGACCAACATGAAGGAAACCCTAAAAGCACAAGCAAATAACACCACATTAAATGATGCCTATGGAATAAACATTCATTAATGCCTACCTTCCAATGATCAGGTCTGACGGTTAAAGGGTTTCCTCGTAGGTCTAATTTAGTCAGGCCTGTTAAACCGATGATTCTGTCATCTGGCAGTGAACGAATTAAATTGTACTGCATGCTGAGCACCAGAAGACTTTCCATATCTGAAAATAAGGCAAAGAAGTTACAAGGGTATGGAATCGGCTTGCACATGTCGGAAGCTCACTTTAAATGGACTGAGTAGTCGTGAGCTGCTAGACATGCAAGATGTATCTGCTTTCTACAAGTTTATTTTCCCTGATGATTTCTGTAAAATAATAAATAGGTAATATCTCCAAAATCAGAAAATTAACACTTTGTAAAACTGCAATTATTCTGCCTAGTGGTAACCTGCTTATACACAATAAGAGTGGTCTCCTGCAGCTAAGTCACAGACAGAAAAGGTGAAGCTGACAACATTGTGTCAGCCAAAGTAAATAAAAAATTAAATCAGATTTCTTTAAACAGGAAAAGACAAAAAGGTATATTCACAGTTGGCACAGGTTCAGAAGGTGCTTGGTTTCAAGCTGAAACATCTCCAGGAAATAATAATAGGAAGCAAATTGTATGGCTAAATTCCTAGAATTCAGGAAGAGATTTTGTTTAGAAGAAAACAAAAGCTCCTTGTGAATGCCTGGCACTTTATACAAGGTGCACGACCTGCCCGTTGTTACTGGGATAGACTATACAATCATGGGCACGATAAAGTATATGTTAGTCGTGAATGAATGTTGTAACATTACACTTGGTGCTTATGTTGCATTTCAATTTTTTTATATTATATTTGCAATTATCGAATAGCACACCCAGCTCCTATGTGGAAGTGGGCTTAATGAGAACAAACTGAACTGAATTGATTGTTTAGAAAAAACGAATAATACAGGGGTGGGCAAAAGTAATTTACAGCTGTGAGTATGCAAGACCGGCGATTTGAGCACTTATGAGATTGTACCAGGGTGCACTGTGCCAGTGTGACATTTTGAGTTAACAAAGTTCATAAATATGGCAAGCCAAATTAACATTTAGAGATATCTCAAAATGAATTTTAAGATATCTGGAAATGCATTTTAGATATCTTAAATTGAATTGCAGATATCTAAAAATGCATCTATTTTAAGATATCTAAAAACCATTTTATGATATCTCAAATAGATTTCAAGATATCTTGAAATGATATGCTGTACATTTTGAGATATCTGAAATGCATTTCAAGATATCTTAAATGCAATTCGAGATATCTTGAAATATGTTAATGTGCATTTTGAGATATCTCAAATACATTTCAAGATATCTTAAAATACATCTGCAGGCATTTTCAGATATCTGAAATACATTTTCAGATATCTTAAAATAACTTCCTGCGCATTTCGAGATATCTTAAATAACCTTAGAGATATCTCAAAATCACTTCCTGTAAAATTTCTTATACTTTCAATGGAACTTCCTGCCTATTTTAAGATATCTTGAAATGTATTTGAGATATCTTGAAATGTGCAGGAAGTTATTTTAAGATATCTTGAAATGTATTTGAGATATCTTGAAATGCACAGAAAGTCATTTTAAGATATCTGAAAATGCATTTCAGATATCTCAAAATGAATTTGGGATATCTTAAAATGAGAAGGAAGTTATTTTGAGATATCTCGAAATATAATTTAGATATCTTAAAAAGCATTTAAGATATCTTGAAATTCATTTTTTTTCAGATATCTGAAATACATTTTTAGATATCTAAAATGAATTTCGTGATATCTTAAAATGTGTCTCTGCTCCATTTCAAATATCTAACAATGTATTTCAAGATATCTCAAATTGTATTTCAAGATATCTAAAATGCATTTTAAGATATCTTTAAAAGGACACTCAATTATTTCAAGATATCTCAATAGCATTTTCAGATATCTACAATACAATTTAAGATATCTCAAATACATTTCCAGATATCTCAAAACAGCTTCCTGTCCATTTTCAGATATCTCAAATACATTTTCAGATATCTCAACATCACTTCCTGCTCATTTCAAGATATCTCAAATACATTTTAAGATATCTTATAATAAACAAGAAGTCCCATTGAAATAATAGGCAATTTTACAGGAAATGATTTTGAGATATCTTGAAATGCATTTAAGATATCTTAAAATGCATGAAAGGTCAATTTAAGATATCTGAAAATTCATTTGAGATATCTTGAAATGCAGAAACAATTATTTTGAGATATCTGAAACTGTATTTGAGATATCTTGAAATGCATTTAAGATATCTCAAAATGTATTGCAGATATCTTAAAATGTAAAGGAAATGATTTTAAGATATCTCAAAGCGAGTTTCAGATATCATAAAAAGTAAATTACATTTTAAGATATCCAAAATTCATTTTGAGATATCTCTAAATGTTAATTTGGCTTGCCATACATAAAGCTACTGAGTTAATAAAACTATTATAATGATCATAATCTACTAGGGGGATTTGCCCTCTGCTCGCTTCGTTCGCCAACACCCGTGCCTGCGCTATGCACTAAGCTCCTTGCGCTTCTACCGCTCGCGTATGGGAATGCGGTTGTACGATTTAAACAGATTTTTATTTTCATGGGAATTGTTACATATGCAAAATACGTAGAACTAACTATTTTACATTACAGCGAGTAATTAACCATATTGAAAAAGAATAAAACGTAATAATTTGAAAGTAAATTATGTTTCATGTTGCGTTAGAGTTATTTGTTGCGTAATATGATTTTGTTCTGTTTGGCTTTGAAATTAACACGCAAATACTTTTTAAAGTTACAATTTTACTGTAAAACTTAAGTAAAAACTATTTTTTTAATTAAATTTTTGTCAATATCGCATTGAATTTTGATCCTGTGTTTGGACTTTCATCGTGACAACGCAACGTATTAACTGATTGAATTTTGTTTCTTTCTTTCTCTCTATTAAATAAAATTACTTTTTTGAATGTTTGGCTCTGGGATTTGTTAATTGCCTTTGCAAAAGCTATTCTAACGGGAAACTGTTAACGTTTTAATACGAATGGCATATCAAGATCTCCTTTGGTGTCTAATGTTATCTGCGGAAGATGTACAACATTACCTTTCTTGGAGACATCCTTCTATCAACAGTAATTCAGCCGGTGGAAGATCAGACAGTGTTAACGGTTGTAGTTATTCTTCGGATATTGTAAGTTGATGTTTTCATCTTCCGCACCATCACCACCAACTGTTTCCGCATAGTCTATTGATACGCATTTAACCAATTTGCCGCATATCCGATCAACATTTTTGCCGTTAATTCGTTTGAATTCATCGTTTCTCGGTGCTAGGATTGCCCGTGTACTCATTTCTTCTGTTGATACCCCTTTGTGATGAAACTCTTCAATAAGATTTGGACATAATACATCTTCTTTAATTGGGAACTTAAAGTGAGGAAAACGTTAAAATGTATAAGAAATGAGAGAGAGCAGAAACGGTGTCTGTCAATAGCATTCGCACGAATGAGAGGACCGTGTGCGTGATTGAATATGGTTGAGAGGAGGGCATGACTTGAAAAAATCTCATGTCAAAAGTCTTGTCTCGCGGGATTTGAAAAAAAAACTTCCAAAAAGTCTCAGGATTTTTTTTATATAATAGACGTGTCTTTTTCCATACAAGCAACTGAGGGCTCCAGATGGCGACTAAAGTGGTCGCCAATGCGACTTGATTTTCTATTTTGCGACTAGTTTTTTCATTCTAGTCGCCAGTGGCGACTCTCTCTCTCTCTCTCTCTCTTAATCTAAGAAAAGTTTTAAATTTAAAGCAGCAGAAACGGCTTTTAATTATGTGCGAACACTCTTAGCCCGCGTCTGCCTTTCCTATTACACTATCACGTGATTAAAGCCAAACCGAAGCGAGGCATCATCTGACACGCCCACTCTGCTTCAACATCATCTCGCTAACTGCTGTGGATAGGGATCTAAAACAGAAGAGAATCGGGCCACGACTACTCCTCGAATTCCATCCTAACTTTCCACGTAATGCGCAAAATGTTCTAAGTTTCCATGTATTACGCAAAATGGCCAAACGAACAATTTCTGACTTTTTCTCAATGCCCACTCGTCCAAATCCTGCCTTGTCTACTTCTGAACGAACTGAAGATAATTCAGCCAGTGGGTTATCTGAGGTATAGCCACCGGCGTCTGAAAATGTACCGTTATTAAAGGATGACAACTCCGTCCCGTTAGCAAAGTCTTCTTCGCCCGCGGCTCCGACGCCTGGAAGACAGTTTAAAGCGGCTTGGTTACAGGAGTTCGTTTGGTTACGGTATGACAAGGGAAAGATGTATTGCAGCTTTTGTGCACAAGCTGGACAAGAAATTGCTGGTAAAACAGAATTCATTTGTAGTACGAGCCATTTTAAAAAGGAAACTGTGAAAAAGCATGACTGTGTGATCGCTAGGTCTGCTCCTCGTGACACCCCCATAGCAAAGGCAGTGCAACGTGCTTGTGAGAAAGTGACAGAAAATGAGATGAAAGAATTAAAAATAAAATTCAATGCAGCATATATGATTGCACTGGAAGAAATACCGTTCACAAAGTTTAAATCTCATATTCTGCCGATGAAGAGGAATGGCATGGATGTGTCAAAAACATATGATAATGATACATACAGCATGTGCAGAGTGTGTAGGTTGCATTGCAGATGAATTAAAAAGTAATGTGCTGGAAGAAGGTTTAAAGGTAAACTACATTTCTGTTATAACTGCTTGTGGAACAGATGTCTCAGGGAAAGACAATGTCATCACATACTGTAGGTATGTTCTCGTATCTGATTGAACACCTAAGACTTATCTAGTAGGTTTGGCTGAGATTGATTACGGTCATGCAGAAGGGATTCAAAACGCCATTAAATCACTGCTTCAGAATGCTGACCCAACCAACCCAAATTGGTGGGTACATAAAATGAGTGCTTTTGGAGCAGATGGTGCAAGCGTGAACATGGGTGCAACAGGGGGAATAGGGGCAGTTTTCAGAAAAGAGATAGGTGAACATGCTCTGTCTTTCCACTGTCTACCCGATCGGCTGGAACTGGCAATGCTAAACACACAAAGGTCAGTGCCGATGATTGAAAAGGTTTATGACCTTCTACAACTAGTGTGGAAAATGTAAAATTTCAGTCCCAAAAGCAAGCGGGAGCTGAAGGCTATAGGAGCAGAGTTAGGATGCACAGTACGAAACCCATTAGCAGTAAAAACTCAGCGCTGGTTGCCACACATTTATCGGGCACTCTCGGTTTTTCTCCATTCAAACTATGCAACAGGTCAGGGGCAGTACACTGCTGTGCATCATCATATGGAGCACCTTGTAGTCATGTCCAAAAACACAGACATAAATGGAAGAGCCAAACACATTGTTCAGCAAATGGAAAGCCTGTCTTTCGTTGCCTTTTGTCAGTTTTTACATGACCTTTTTTCAGAGGTCTCAAAGCTGAGCCTTACACTTCAAAAAAATTCTCATATACTTCCTCAGGCAGTTGCTGCAATTGTGGGCTGTGTGGTAACAATTAAAGGATTGAAGGAAAATGCTTTGAGAGAAGGGAAGCTGCATAAATTCTTACAGCACATACTGTAGGTTCTCAGCCTGAAGGTTCAGTGCAACAGGAAGGGCCATTGACATGCAGGAGTGAGAGGGCTGCAAGTAGCCACACAGTCATAACCTTCCAAAATGTTAAATTGAAAGGCCCCCAAAATCAGGCCACATTCAGAAGTGATCTAAAGGCCGCAATTGAAAAAACAGTTGGCATTACTGTTAAAGGATTGGAGATCGGGTTTGCAAACATGATGTCAAGTGTCACACAGCACGGACATTCAAAGGGATCAGAAATCATCAAGTCATGTTCAGTGTTTTGTCATGATGCATGGCCAGAGGACATTGATAGCTATGGCAAGTGTGAGATAGACACACTTATTAAATGGTACAGGGAGCTCTTATCAAACAATGGCTGTGATGTCACAGCTGTGCAGAAGGAATGGCTAATGTTGAAAATATTAGTGAAGGGTCAGTTTATGGATAAGACTTACGGTGACCTATGGACAGTGATGCTGAGCAAGGAGCCGTTCTGTACAGATTTTAAAAATCTGCTTCACTTAGTCGAAATAATGCTGGTGCGTCCGATATCTGCAGCTCAGTGCGAGTGAGGATAATCAGCACAAAACAGAATAAAATCAAAAGTGAACTGCCTAAGTGTAGAAACCCTGAAAGACTTGGTAAGGATCAGTACAGAGGGCCCTGCACTTGAACTTTTTGACCCAGAGCCCAGTGTAAAGCGCTGGTTGTCAGCCGGCAAAAAAAAGCGCAGACCAAAGTATACTGGCTGGCCTAGTGATGCTGACATTGTAATGGTTAGTGACAGTGAGCTTGAAGAGTAATTCATTTCTTTATATTTGTACACTCACTGCGAAATGATTATTTCAGAAATGATTGTTTATAATGTTTGTTATTGTGTTAATTCTTGTGTTATTATGTGTAAGACATTTTCAGTGTTTGTATTTGTAGTGTTCC
Source organism: Polypterus bichir lapradei (assembly GCA_026402145.1). Taxonomy (NCBI): domain Eukaryota; kingdom Metazoa; phylum Chordata; class Cladistia; order Polypteriformes; family Polypteridae; genus Polypterus; species Polypterus bichir. Next base: position 22,415,112 of record JANRMT010062827.1, read on the forward strand.
TTACACATGTTGTGTATAAGACTCTGGACTTGAAGTATTGCTTATTAGTAAACATTTGCACTGTTCACATTTACGTGTCATTTATTCTTCTGCTATTATTATCTATAAGACCTTGCAGAGGACACTAGCAGGCAGGTCATATAGCTCAGACAGGAGAAAGGAAAGGCAGTGTGAGGTAGACCGAAGAAACAAATAAACAATACAAGTAAATATTATTTGTGTATTTCACATTTGGCATGCAGTAGAGATTATGGCTCCTAAAAAAAGCATTTGGCTCCTAAATATTTTGGGTTTAGGAGCCAATGGCTCCCAGATTTTTTTTTCTGTCTGGAGCCCTGCAACTGTAAACCTACTTTTTCCCACCCCTGTATAGTAACTAAGTGGTTAAACAATTGAGACCTTTTTTCCATCTAAGAGACATACAATATGACTTGGATTTTCTGAGCCTTCTTTTTTACAGGGATGCCAAAGTCAATCCCAAAAGCATGACAGAAACCAAATCTGGATGGGATGCCGGTCCTTTGCTGGCCCACAGACGCACACTCAGGCTTTGTCCACACTACTACACTTTCATTTAGAACTGGCACTTTTAAACCAAAACGATCTACACCCTGTGATGTGTGTCTGGCAAGAGTTTCCGGCCCTCACCCCCAGGCCGCCAGGAGGAGCTCTCCCGACAGCATGGACGTGCCCCGAGTTCCAGCAGGGCCTCATGGACTTTGTAGTTTTTATACACAGCCCTGCTGGATACCTTGGGGACCACAAGGAGTCGCTGTAGGGAGGCCCGTGGACTCATATACAGTGGTGTGAAAAACTATTTGCCCCCTTCCCGATTTCTTATTCTTTTGCATGTTTGTCACACAAAATGTTTCTGATCATCAAACACATTTAACCATTAGTCAAATATAACACAAGTAAACACAAAATGCAGTTTATAAAATGATGGTTTTTATTATTTAGGGAGAAAAAAAATCCAAACCTACATGGCCCTGTGTGAAAAAGTAATTGCCC
>JANRMT010062827.1:22421122-22448476 GCA_026402145.1 Polypterus bichir lapradei
GAATAAGAAATCAGGAAGGGGGCAAATAGTTTTTCACACCACTGTATGCCCTATAACCTGAAAGTGCATCACAATCCCGTGACAGGAAGAAACGACGTGCTTCCGGGGTGAAGATACAAACTATTTACCCTGACCCGGAAGGGATATGGACTTGTGGACTGTGGGGCTGGAACACCTCCGGGTCAAGGGGTATAAAAAGACTCTGGGAAAGCCCAGACACTGAGCTGAGCTGGGAGGAAGGGTAGCTAAGTGTCTGGGAGAGGAGGATTGTTTAATTGTGCTTTATTATTGTATGAATAGTGTAGAGGGGAAGGTGCTTGGTGCACTGTGTTATAAAAGAATAAAAGAGTCTTGGACTTCTACTTGGTGTTTAGAGTGGTACCTGAGGGTTCAAGAGGTGGATCAGAACCTCTACTGCTACAACCCATACTAACATTCTCACAGTATCTCTGTCCATGCTAAAACAACCAAAAACGCATATGACGTAGACATACACCTACACTGGGCTTTGCACATATTGGTGGAAAAATCCTTGAAGGGGTGGTAACATTATCGCCAAACTATGGAGACCGGTAAATGATTTGCCTTTTGGGCATTTATGCAGCATTCAGATTGTTCAAAATGCAATTTAGATGCACAAGCATAATGGAAAGCAACCTTTCTGTGTCCGCTACGTTGGAATGTTTTTCTTTTGTGAAAGGTGACCAATCAAGGAAGGTGACATTGTAAAGAGCGGGATCCAATCAAAGAAGGGCACGAAGAAATCAGAGTGCAATAAGAGTCTGTATTTTCAAAAAATACTTTTCAACCAGTCAACACCACAATGCTGAGGCTGTGTTTTCAGAAGGCTACGACTCAGTTTTTGTGCTTTTGTAATTGAAAATTTAGTGGTGCAGACAAGGCCTCGGTTTTCTGTTGCCAGCTAAACTAACATGCAGGTTTGTAGGATGTGCAAGGAAGCCTAGAGAAAAGCCATTCAGGCATACGCTAACCACGAAGACTTCACAGACGGACTTGGCTGAGAGCAGAACCCATGTTCCCAGAACTGTCTGACGTAAGTGTTTAAAACTATGGAATCAGTCCATCACAACAATAGCATCACCACTTAAACACAAAATAAGACAATATTGTTGTAGCCGTACCTATCAACAGCATGGCTCCTTAGTGGTCAATACTCCTGTCTTATAAGTTCAGGAAACCTGGTTCAGATTCAAAGCCAATCACCGGCTCTGTGTACTTTGCATGTAGCCGACATGTTCAAGTGTTATTTTCACGTCATACTTTAAATTACGTCTGATATTCCAAAGACACAAAGTTATTTTCACAAGTAGAAATCACCACAAATGACTCGTCATTTCATTTTCTTGCTTATTTGAATCATCAAAGTGTGGTTCTTTCTGTTCACTGGCAATTACGAAGTGCAGTCCCGTTCAGATTATTTTTCCTTATTGGAACCTGGTGTTTATGCTATGAATACATGACAATTGTTTCCTATTTCTTTTAAGTCATCCAAATAATATTTCCTGCAGTATCAAAATGTACTCATTGCTGGCCACTCACAATAAGATGAGATCCATATCTTATTTGCACTTTTTCACAGTATTTGTTATCTATGCTCCCAGAGACCATGACATTGTCAAACAAACTTCTCCGGAATAAGATTTGCTGTGTCGCTCTTACCAAACTAACCTGATATTGATGCTGGAACTTGTTCAAATTTGTTTCCATCCAGGTTGATGTATGCCAAAGCGTGGAGTTTGAGGAATTCATCTGGGAGTTCCCGCAGTTCGTTATCAGCCAGATTTAACCACTGCAGCTGCGAAAGGTGCACACATTCACTTGGCAGTTTAGCAATCCGGTTTTTACGCACCCCTAGCTTCTGGAGCTTTTGCAGATTGCAGATTGAAGAGGGTAATGAGATGAGATGGCAGTTAACAGCCCACAGCTCTCGCAGTTCCCCTAACTCTCCAATCTCTTCTGGAAGAACACAAAGAGGATTATGGCTGACGCTCAGATACGTTAGGCGACTGAGACAGCCAATGCCACTAGGCAACAAAGTCAGCTGGTTCTGATCGAGAATTAGCTCTTCCAGGTTTTTCAAGGACAACACCTATGAACAACAACAACAACAAATAATTGTGCACACAAAAGTTATAAAAGAGTCTTTTTCTAAATGATTACACAGCTCAGCTATTTTTCCAATATCTATAGGGTGGTCCAGATCTAATTATGCAATTTTCATTACGCTATAACTTATTCAGTTTATTACATAGAAAATCACCCGAAAAATCCCGGACTATCGAGAAGTGTGCGAACTGACGACATGAAGAATCGTCTTCACGCCGAACTGGAATCGTCCCCGCATAAATCAATCTGTATAATTAGATCTGGACCACCCTGTATGCACAATCACCAAAAAACACTCCACAACATGAAAAATGTCAGAATCTTTTATAAAAGCACACACGTTATTGAAAACAATATGAACTCTCCTAAAAATTGTATGTTTGCATTGACTTTACACAGAAATCATCAAATAAATACAGTGCCCTCAATAATGTTTGGGATAAAGTTAAATTCTTCCTTAATTTCCCCCAAAGAAGCTATCATGAGGCTGAAAACCAAGAATAAAACCATTCAAGACTTTGCTAAAACCTTAAGATGACAGACCAGCTGTCTGGAATAGCTCTCTATTATAAAAAAACGTGATCTTTTGAAGAGAGACAGAGAGACGACAGAGAGACACTTTCACGTCCCGCGAGATGGGCAAGTCACATCATACTTACAACCTTTGGAAGCAAGTCCCGTGATACAAATGCAGAGCAGGTTACAGATAATGGAAGTTGGAAAATTCAAAAGTCTCCCAAAACAAATGAGAGTAAAGATCACATTAGCGCAAACAACCAGAAAATACAGGGTGGTCCAGATCTAGTTATGCAGATCCAGATCGCCTGGATGACTTTGATTTATGTGGGGACGATTCCAGTTCGGCGCGAAGACGATTTTTCATGTCGTCAGTTTGCACACTTCTCAATGGTCCGGGATTTTTTGGGTGATTTTCTATGTAATAAACGTAAGTTATAACGTAATGAAAATTGCATAATTAGATCTGGACCACCCTATATTACTCAGTGAAATAACAGAAGAGTGAAAAGAGATCGAATAGTGTTTGAGGATGTCTGGGGGAGAAGACAGACAAAGCAGTGACTTTAAAACGTTCGATGTGCCGCACGACATGCAGATCACGTGGCATGGGAGCAGCGGCAATCCAGCAGCTGATTGAGCAAAGAGGAGGTAAAAAAAACAACTCTTATTTGATTTCCATTGTATCACCATTTAAGAGGGGTTTCGGAGGAGCGACTGTGTCTCCTTGAGGTGCATTCAGCCCCCCTCTTCACAATGGCGTGTAGCACTGGTGGAGGTGGTTGGAAGGGGTAGGCGAGCGAAGTGCAGATCACGCGACACAGCAGCAGCAGCAAGCCAGCAGCTGATCGAGCAAAGAGGAGGTTAAAAAAAAGGAATTTGTTTCCCATTGTACCACCGTTTAAGAGGGGTTTCAGAGGAGTGGGCGTGTCTCCTTGGGGGTGCGTTCAGCCCCCCTCTTTACAACGGCACGTAGCGCTTAGCGGGGTGGGGAGGGGTAGGCGAGTAAAGCGAGCAGGGGGCAAAGCCCCCTAGTCACTAAGAAGGGACTGTCAGGGACTGGTAGGCCAAGGAAGACCTCCCCTGCTGATGGCAGAAGAATCCTCACTGTGGTAAAGAAAAAGCCCCCAAACTGCTGTCTGACAGATCAGAAACAGTCTTCGGGAGGCAGATGTGGACATGTCAGAGAGACGACTATCTGTAGAAGGCTTCGTGAACAGAAATACAGAGGCCATGCTGCAAGATACAAACTAGCTACTCACAAAAACAGGGTGGCCAGATTACAGTTTGCAAAAAAAAAAAGACTTAAAAGAGCTTGCAGAATTCTGGGACAAAAGTCTTGTGGACAGACGAGACAATGATGAACCTGTAAGAGAGTGATGGAAGAGCACAATGTGAAGAAGAAAAGGAACTGCCCAAGATCCAAAACATGCCACCTCATCTGTTAAACATGGCAGTGGGGGTGTTACGGCTTGGGCATTTATGGCTGCCACACTTCATTTCATGGATGATGGGACTGCTGACAGGAGCTGCACAATGAATTCTGAAGTGTACAGAAACATCTCATCTGCTGGAGTTCTAGTAAATGCCTCCAAACTCATCGGACGGCGCTCCATCCTACAACAAGATAATGATCCCAAACATACTGCTGAGGCAGCGCGAGAGTTTTTCAAAGCTAAAAAGCAGAAGCTACATGAATGGCCAAGCCAGTCACCCGATTTAAATCCACTTGAGGAGACAAGCCCCCGAAACACGCAGTAGATAAAAATGGCTGCATGACGGGCTTGGCAGAGCATCACAAGAGAAGATCCTCGGCACCTGCTGATGTCTGTGAATTGCAGACTTCAAGCAATCGTTGCATGCAAGGGATATGTGACAAGGAACTAAATATGACAGCTTTAACAGACCTGCCACTGCTGTGTCGCAAACATTATGGTGACCTGAAATGGGGGGCTGTGTAGAAAAAGTGTTGTCATTTCTACATGCTGTGTATGCACATCCCCTTAAATGAAGGTCTGCAATGTGCACTTTAATCACATCTGAATTGCTTCATTTGTAATTTTAAACTGTTGAGCAGAGGGGGAAATCAATGACAAATGTGTCTTAATCCCAAACATTATAGAGGAAGCTCATCCTAACCACCAGGTACACACCGATGGAACAAATATAAAATTCTGCGATCCCTTTTGTATTTTCAGTGCACAGTGTACTACCACACCATACCACATCACCAATGTTACATCTTTTTTTTTTTAACAGAATGCATTTCATCTGTCAGTAGACATGGCTGACTATGCGTTTTCAGAACACTGGCATGCATCCTGGGATGGTGCAGTGGCACAGTGCTTAGTGCTGCCTTCTCGCACCTCCTGGCACTTGCATTATTCTCTTTGCCTACTGCAGTCTATCTGGACTTTCTGCGTTCTGCCTGTGTCCACACGGGTTTCTCTGAAGTTCCAAAGTCATGCGTGTTAAACTAAATTGGCCTGGTTCATATACAGTATGCCTCTAGGTGTGCCCTGGAGGACTGGCATCCCATCCAAAGATGATTGTAGTCTTATACCTGATGTTACCAGCATTATTTCCGCCTCTCAATAGCACTGTAATTTAAAATTGGGGGATTAAAATAGACGGACCAAATGTACCCCAGCAGGCTCAGTGCTGCAAAATACAAAAGCACATAAAAATATATGGCAACAGGGCTGTGTTTTAGGATGATGAAATCACAGAGGGTTAATTCTGTGCGTTAGTTATTTTAGACATGAATGAGGAACTATTTTGAAAACCAAACATAAAAACTGCATGATATGACAAGGCCAAATGAAATTAGAAAAAAGAGATTTATATTGGAGTCATTGAAGAGAGTAATAGTATGAGTGAGACTAATGACAGTCATTTTCTATTAGGATTGTTTCCATCAAAAGTCAAACTTTACAAGTCTAATATTAGAATGTCAAATAATTTGAAGTAAATATATAAATAGGAGCAGGAATGAGGGGACCAGTGGCAACAGACTCAACAATAACCTCAGTGGTGCTTAAAAGAACATTGCAATGCTCGCCATTCATGGAATTACCGGTATCAGAAAAAACAAAAGACTTCAAGGAAGAATAACAATTTTAAAATGTTATATTTCCATACCTCTGTAGGCGGTAAAACGAGTTGATTGTCATTCACATATAATCTTCTCAAGTCGATCATTTGAGAGATAAATGGAGGTAGAACCAGCAGCTGGCGATGACTGAGATTTAGTGACTCGGACTGTTTATAAAGAGCTTCCAGCAGGAAGGTCTCAACCTCTTTTATGGCCATGGTGCTCTTCTCTGACTTGCTGTAGACAAAAATGACTTGCATTAGTTGGACTTGCATTTCACAGCGGTACCAGAGGTTGATGGAGGTCTGCCTGTCAGTGTTGTGGAGTTTGACCCCCCGGACACAGACAGAGGGACTCAGAATGTCGCCAAAACGCACAGAGTTTATTTTTACTTTTCTGAGCACACAACACCAACACAAATCTCCTCAATACCTCAGTCCTTATCTTTTTTTTTCTTCACCGCCTCCACTCCTCTCCTGCAAGATCCGTCCTCTTCCACCTGACTCCGGCTCCCCGAATGGAGTGAGGTGGCCCCTTTTACCCCACCAAAGAGTCATCCAGGTGTTCCTCAATTCAGTCCCGGCAGCACACCCTGGTGTGGCAGAAGTGCTGCAGACCGTGGCTCCGGAACTATCCCAGTGGCCCCTGGTGGTGGGCACGTAACCCAACAGGCTTGAGCGTTACAGCTCCATGCTCGTGGCTCTGATGTAACCCAGGGTGGCTGTCCTTTCCTGTCCCAGGGAATGGCTTACCCTTTTCTTGGTCCCCTGCTCTCCCTGGCTTCCCGACAGGGCACGATCCCCGACCATCCATCACAGTGTGTGGAGTTTACATGTTGTCTCAATGTCTAATGGCTCTGCTTTCCTCCTATTCCAAACTGATCTTAGATTAACTTGGTCGCTCTGGCACAGTGGGTAGCGCTGCTGCCTCGCAGTTAGGAGACTCGGGTTCGCTTCCTGGGTCCTCCCTGCATGGAGTTTGCATGTTCTCCCCGTGTCTACTGAAAATGATTTCAGTATATATAAAGAAAGCGTAACTGTACAGAAGTTTTAAGTATTTTGTTGTAACAGCCAAACAATCCAGTATGATTTGGGTAACAGTTTCTTATTGTTCATCTATGTATGGCTTATATTTCACTATGTGAAGACACAGATTTTTGTACTTTGTTTGAAGCAATGTAATTTTTACTTAATCATATTTTTCCATTTATAAAATAAGAGTAAAAGTTGTAAAAAAGTTGATGATTTAGCTTGTGGGTAAACATTAATATATTTACTACAAAGGCCATTTACATAAATTTTAGCAGTTTGATACAATGTATGTTTTTTGTAGCAAAAATTGTTCAAGGCAAACTATATAAAACAACTCACAAGAAGTATTCATAAGAGTATGAAGGTGAATTGAATGTTTATATAAAGTTTGGATAAAGTTTATTAAGGTTACAAGAATGGCAAAAGTACTGTACTCAGAGTGCCTTATCTAGGTGTTTACTGATGTTGCTGTATTTGATTATCAAACTACACCAATCTCATCATTTCATTAGGTTTACTGTACAGTTTCACATTTTGATTCTTTCAATATACTTTTTACTTTACATTGAAACATTCAGACCCGGGTTCGCTTCCCAGGTCCTCCCTGCGTGGAGTTTGCATGTTCTTCCCGTGTCTGCGTGGGTTTTCTCCGGGCACTCCGGTTTCCTCCCACAGTCCAAAGACATGCAGGTTGGGTGCATTGGTGATCCTAAATTGTCCCTAGTGTGTGCTTGGTGTGTGTGTGTGTGTGTGTGTGGTGTGTGTCCTGCGGTGGGCTGGCGCCCTGCCAAGGGATTTGTTCCTGCCTTGTGCCCTGTGCTGGCTGGGATTGGCTCCAGCAGATGCCCATGACCCTGTGTTAGGATAAAGCGGGTCGGACTGGCTGACTGGCTCTAACTTGTCCTCAAAGTGAAGCAGTAATTAACACGGCTGTATGAGTTGCCTAGTAGTTTTCTGTGTGGAGTTTGCATTTTCTCTCTGTGTCTCAAGTAGATTTCATCCAAGGAGCTCCAATTTTCCTCCAACATCCCCAAAGACAAGTGTGTTACATTAATGATTTGCATTGGTTACCAGTTTCTTCAAGAATCAAATATAAAATTATCTTCTCACCTTTAAAGCCCTTCATGATTTAGACCCTCATTATCCTTACACTCTTGCCTGTGCATTAAGATCATCGGACGTTAACTTACTCAACTTACCTAAATACCGGTTAGTAACTATGGGGGCAGAGCTTTCAGTGTGATAGCCCCTAAAATTTGGAATGCCCTTCCTCTCAACCTTCGAGAGGAAAAATCTATTATTAATTTCAAAATCCTGTTAAAAACACATCTTTTCAATGAGTATTATTAATTTTCTTGAATATAATTTCTGTCTTGTTAAGGTGTTGATTGAATTGTAAAGTGTCGTTTAGTGTATGAAAGGCGCTACATAAATATAACTTATTATTATTATTATTATTATTATTATTATTATTATAATTCAAATGGCTGCTCAAACAGCTGGTCTGGTATAACAGATGTCTGCCACGTTTGAGCTGGAGCTCCATCACCAGCTCAGTCACTTAACGTTTCTTCTGTTTGTTAATAGTTGATGCCCATCCCCTGTTTTTAAGACACACAAGAGGACAGGACCACAAATTACCACAATCTACTCGGGTGCACTGCTGATTATGGCAGCCATCTGATGCTTAATGCAGATACGTGTCCATGGCCCTCTCTTCTTAATTCTTGCTTTGCTTGTAAAAGAGAAACATTTTACAATAAAACCAAAGTGCCGACTCTTCATTACAAAGGTTATACTCTAGAATTCAGTAAGACTAGCAGAATTATTTACCCAGGACAGACCGATTTAACTAAACAAGCACCCTTAACAAACAGCTATAAGCTAATTAACTCGCGTGCCACAGAGAATTTTTAATACTCGCACATCCAATACTGTCTCAGTTCAGCCTGAAACCTGCTTAAGGTGACTGCGCTGGGCTCCCTTGGTACCGCGGTTTGACTTTGAATGATTGTATATTGGTGCTGACAGAAGATCTGTCTCCCAGTTTGGACCTTGGCTTCTGTTCTTTAGTTTCTGAATCTCCTGGTCTTTCTCATTTTTCTTTTACTGTCTCTTGTGAGTCAGTTCAGTGATGTTAAAGTGGTGTCTGTCAGGTTTCAGTGCTGATCTTAATAAGAATATACAGTGGTGCTGGACAGTTAGTGAACATTTCAGAATTTTCCATATTCCTTCACAAATGAGACCTAGAACATCATCAGATTTACACTTTTGTCCTGAACGCAGGTGAAGAGAACACAACTGAACAAATGAGACAAAACTATTATACTTGGTCATTTACTTATTGAGGAAAATGATCCAATGTCACAAATCTGTGAGTGGTAAATATATGTGAACCGTTGCTTTTAGTATTTGGGTGAGGCCCCCTTTTGCAGCCATAAACACAACTAAACGTTTCCGGTAGGTCTTGATCAGTCCTGCACATCGGCTTGGTGGACTTTTAGCCAATATCTCCTTACAGAATTGCCTCAGCTCAGGGATGTTGCTGGGTTTTGTCAAATGAACTGCACGTGTCAGGTCCTTCCACAACATTTCTGTTGGGTTAAGGTCAGGACTTTGAGTTGGCCATTCCAGAACCTCTGTTTTCTTTTTCTACAACCACTCTTTGGTGGAACGACTTGTGTGCTTGAGGTTGTTATCTTGCTTCATGATCTATTTTCTCTTGAGATGTAGTCCACGGACAGATGTCCTGACATTTTCCTTTAGAATTCGCTGCTATAATTCCAAATTTAGTTGGGATCTCCTTATCTACTTTTAAGGTTTCTGTGAAAATCTGATAATGTTTTAAGTCATATTTATGCAGGAATATGGAAAATTGTGAAGGGTTCAGTAACTTCCACGCACCACTGTAAATAACAAGCTGTTTAAGTTGGAACATGACACCAAACTACATGGAATAATGCAGAAACGAGCGAATCAATACAGGGGACCTGGGCAGAATAGAGACATGAAGAAACTTCTGGCAGAATAAATTTAATGTAAATAAATATTACACGTAGGAAGTAATAATGTTAGAATACACAATGGAAGGTTTGAAACATAAAAGCACACCTTATAATTAGGACCCAGTCTTCACTTTCTACAGGCAGACATTGGACAGAAACGATTAAGAAGGTTTATAGAATATTGAGATATATGGAATACAAGTCAAGGGAGCTTATGATTATGTTATAGAACGCTCCAGCGAGACCTCACTCGGAGTGCTCTGGACAGTTTTGATTTCAGTGTTACAAAAAGGAAATTAAAGCATTAGAAGAAGTACAGAGATGATGGATGAGTGATTTCAGGATTGCAAGATATGCACTCTTATAAATACCAGTTCTTTAATTGCACTTCATTTTTCTTTACAGGGTGGTGTGGTTCCTTGAAGAACCATTGCCCGACAAAGCACCATTTCATTCTGGGACGAGTTCTTTGCATATGAAGTTGTTTTTTTCTGTTTGAGAAACTTCCTTATATTCAGAAAAAGACTGAAATCGCTAATGTATGGCAGGCTACCTACCAGGATACTAGCAGATGATGAACACCTGGACTTAACCTGAGACCTTTGAAAATCGACATCCATTGGTTTTTTGCAAACCTGTTAACCATCTGTTCATAGCTGAGGATCTCAATAAATAAAAAACCTCTGGATCCATCATGTGGATGGGTCTTTTGGGAACCAAAAATGGTTCCTTAATAGCATTGCTCTGAAGAACCACTCTGGCACCTTTATTTCTGAGAGAGGTTTTTCTATTAATAGGGGGCATGATCGAATTGTTTAAAACAATAGTTCCCAAACTCAGCCCTGGCAACCCCCTGTGGCTGCAGGTTTTTGTTCCAACCAACTTCCATTCTTCATCGGACTCCTAGCCTAATTAAGTGAGTCATTATTTCCCAGTTTCTGTGTTCTTGGGTCAATGTAGAATTTAAAAAACAAAGTAATGGCAAATATTTATTAAAATATACTAAGCAGTTATATGAGGAATTTGTTTTGTTTTTTTTAACTGGTTAACAGTATTTTCATCCAGATTTGCATTCTGCTTTTCCAGGTGTTCTGGTTATTTAATTGATTAGTTACTAATTAGTGGGTCTGACTCTGAAGTAGTTGCAGCTGCCATCATCCTGGGTGTCTGTTCTGTTTGTTGCTAGTTGTCATTATTAAGATTAAATACAGGGAGTTACACAGGAAAGGGGGAAAATAACAGGAAAACAACCAAAGAAAGTTAAGCATGTATAGTTTTAGAAAAAAAATAGAAATATTTGTAAATGTTTCATAAATGTAAACACCATACTGTTGTGCTTTTCTGAATGCAGAATAAGAGAAGAGAAAAAAAGACCAGCTAATTAAATGAGATCAGTTGTTATCGATTTTCATCACTGACTGTGAATCTGGTTGGAAAAAAAAAAACCTGCAGCCACAGGAAGTCCCCGGGGAAGTTGGGGAACCACTGGTTTAAAATTATGATGGGAATTAGAAAGATGGATTCTAAAAATTACACTATAAAACACAGATGGGAAAGTGTTAAAAGTAGATTTAGCTGAGAGTACTATAGACGTATGGAATAAGTTATCAGTAGTATGTTAGATAGTATAACATAAATAACCTTCAGAAAACTTCATTAGCATGTAACGGATTTACACTGTCATGGTTTATACACACTTGTCATGGAAAAAAGGAACTCTGCTACATACTCCTGTAAAAATAAATCTACAATTTACACAACAAAATCAGAGAGCGATTCCATGCTGATTCAATTATTCTCTCTCCAGGAACATAAAATCGAAAACCCACTAACGCCTGTCTCACTAATGTACAGTATGCGTTTGCTACAAATTTTAGTAACATCATAAAATCAGAGGACTTTTAAAGCATTACACGAGCAAAAAGCAGCGTGAAGTCCGCGGCATGAAATGGCTCTGATGGGCTCGGCGCGGTACCACCGTTTAACTCTTTAAGGTTGGGACTAAAATGCCTTTGACCTCCTGCTTTTGAGACCTAACGTTATTTGTGTCCAGAGTAGAATTCTTACATATTGCGTCCAATTCTCCTGGAGTAGGGACTACGATTTATGAATAGATGTCGGCATATATATTCTGCCTGTCATTTTTTTTTTTTTGTTTTTTGCACGATTAGTGAAAAATCCTTGTCATGATTTGGTTCCCTCTACCCCTTACCAATAGCAGTCGTCAGTATTTTAACGTTACCGTGTAATAATTTGTAATCGTCTTTATTGACTACCGAACACACGCTTCTAATGCGATTGCCTCTAATGAAGTACTGTACTCGCCTCTTCCGGCGCTTATAAAATGATCGAACACGTGAGCCAACTACTGTTAAAAGTTCAGTGACGTCACCACTCCGCTCTAAGTGGTGATTTTAAGTCAGTAAACGGTCTGTGTTCCGTGAATGTGAGTGCCGTGACCCCCTGGTGCTCGTAGACTCGGGTCCATCCGACACAGACGACAAATTGGGAAGGAAATTGCGCAAACCTGTTAAATGAATAATAATACTGTTTAATTTGTTTGTTTTCTTTCAGAGAAAGAAACACATTCAGCACGACCACGACATATGTCTACATCTACACATTCGGCACGACCACAACATATGTCTAAATCTACACATTCACATATGAAAACTTACCACTTACCCCGTATGTGCAGTTAAATTCTTCGTTTTCCTTAGAGGCGTCTTTGTGCAACCATGGAAACGGCCGCTTCCGCTAAGCCAAAACGATGGCATCCGGGATTGCGGGTACGGAGACGCGGACCTTGCTTCAGTTCGCCCAGTAGGGGGACACACGTGTTTTCATATTCCAGTGTCATTTTTGTGAGACGGTGTACTGCACATCAGATAATCCCGTTGCAATAAAGCAGACTGGGTGTGTCATTTGGTGAAATGTTTACAAGTGCCATGTTCAAGGGGCTGTAAATAAGAAATTCTTTGGTAACATTTCCTAATTCAGCACGGGTATTTTCATATTCCAGTGCCATCATTGTGAGATTGCGTACAATAGAAAGTCCTTTGCAATATAACAGAAAGTGATGTGATATTTGTTCAGATGTTAACAGGTACCATATTCAAAGGGTCAAATATAACAAAATCCACATTAAAATGTCTTTAGATTCAGCTTATTTGTAGTGGATGACGTGTATTTTTATATTACAGTGTCATAATTGTGAGACGGTTTACAAAAGTAAAGTTCCTTGTAATATTACACAATGTGGTGTGTCATTTGGTCCAATGATAAAACATTCCTTGTTCACAGGACGACAAAGAAAAAAATCCACAATAAGATTTCCTGTAATATGGTAGTTGTGTAGTGCAACACATTAATTTTCATATTCCAGTGTCAGTATTTTAAGACGGAGTACACAAGAATAGACGATTCCCGTCCAATATACTGCGGTGGGCTGGCGCCCTGCCCTGGGTTTGTTTCCTGCCTTGCGCCCTGTGTTGGCTAGGATTGGCTCCTTCCAATATACCAGAATGTGGTGTGTCATTTGGTCAAATGCTCACATGTGCCATGTTAGACGGCAAAGGTATTAAAAAGTTCGTAGTAAAATTTCTTATAATTCAGCATATGTGTAGTGGTCATTTTCATCTTCTACTGTCTATCAGTGGCGTAGGGAACAGTAGACCTGGAATGGACCCAGCCAATCAGTTCACTGTATATGAAATTTTCTGCTAAATTTTGTAATTGTTTGGGTATTTGTTATTTTATCTTACCTTCAATTTTGAAGTGGTATGTCAAATTCCTCTGGTTCAGTAATTTTCAATAAATAAATAAATGCCCATGTGTTACGGTGTACGCACCACAGTATGAATAGATGTATTTTTTGGAAAAGTTCCCATATATATCCTACTAAACACCAGAAAAACCACATTACACACCCTAAAATCTATTGCTGGATAAGCCCCTGGTCATTATTACGAGACGTTGTACAAATAAAAAGATAAGGTAATTGCACAAAGTGATGCACAAGTAGGAATTTGGCTTTTGTAAAAACTGCGCTTTGAAGAACAGAATTGTAGCGACATCTACTGGCTAAACTGCGCAGAACAGCAGATTTAAAGGTGGAACAGAAAATCTGAATAAGTACTGTAGCTGGCAAATGAGTAACCAGATTGGATCCAGATTAATAAAAACCCATTATAAATTCTAAAGAACCGTTAACGCAAAAATTGCGTGCATTACGTGGATTCAAACTGCACACGTTACCACAAAGACGCCGTTGTACAGAGCGACTAGCGTACGGCACTGGAAATAACATGGGGCCTCGAGTCAATGAAGCGGCGCTCTTTGTTGGCTCTGCCGCGGGGAGTCGCTGCGCTCTTCTCAGTACTCCAGGCCGCCGATTTCGCATGAAGTCTGCACTGATTGGGAGACAGGCCGAGCATGGCGGCTTCGTTTACCCTGGCCGGTTCTGCAGTGTGTTTGATGAAAGAGGCCGAAAACACGGACCAGACGGGTCGTGAATTACGTCCGCTGAACCGAGTATGGAAAAGCGGCGATGAAGAGGGTAGGTAGCCGGGCGCAGTCGTGTGGGTGGCTGTTCAGCTGCGACCTGAGTGGAAGCGCGGCGCAATGAGACGTGGGAGTCAGGGGGGTCGCGCGCACAGCAGGCCTGCACGCCGCTCGGCCGTCGGTGTGTATAGCGCCTTTCATAAAACCCTCCAGGTCAGTGGGCACGTTTCACTGTCTCTGATTTCAACTTCAGTTAATGCCAACCATAAATGCCTAGGGAGATAAAGTGCAGTTGTGAAAGCGCACAAAGCCGACATCGAGTCGTTTGTAAAAGCAGCAGCCCTGGCCGAATTCCGATCCCAGTGCTGCCGTTAACCCTGCACACATGGAAACCAGCATCATGACGCTTCGTAGCGCGCACGTTTGAGGCTTGAAAGGTTGGGGACACCCGAATTTGGAACATTTGGAGCCTGCTAACCCCCGTTCATTGGTTTTAGCTTGGAAAAGAAAATTTGAGTTAACTGACACACCAGCAACCTCCGACAATTTTCCAAACTTGGTTTGTTTTAGCAAATTCTGCTTTTTTTGGATATATAAATATGCTAATCCAAACCAGAAAGTAGTTTTGTAAATAGTGCTCCTCCTTTGAAACTTCATCTGTTTTCTAAACCTGTTGTATCTGTCAGTCAGTTAGTGTTGACAGTTTCTTGGTTTGGACATTAGGATGGGATGGGATTGGATTAGGGAGATAAAATGGTTTACCTGGAGAGAATACAAACTCCTCAGATAAAGAGCCCCAAGCCCACCAGCTGTAAGACTGGAGTATTTGCTGCTGTGTTACTTATTTGACTGATGTCCTTAGCCATCATTTAAAGGATCCAGTTGTTTACTTTTTTTTATGTTCCTTTCCAGTTGGTAAATTGACTTGCTCATAGTCACACAGTGACAGTGTAGCAGCAATCAAAGCCACTCCCTCGGGGTTTCCAATCCAAACCCTAACAATGCTGTGCCACACTCCCTGTTACCCCACTTAGCCAGGGCTGTCTTAACAGCATCATAGGCCCCCCGGGGCAAAGTAGTGTGCTGGGACCCCTGTTTTGATCGCAAAACAGAAACCTACATAGTGTGGCATGCAGCTGGGGGCTGTGCCCAGCCAGGACGCCTGAAAGGACCGGGATAGGGACTACACCTCCACCGGACCATGAGAGGGCAGCCGCCCTGGTTGATATGGGGGCCGCGGGAACGGAGCATGGAAGCTCAACCCTATAGGGGCCCGTGGCCACTGCCAGGGGGCGCCCAGACGCCTGTGAAGCCCTGGACGTCAGCACTTACTCCACACCTGGAGGTGCTGACGGAAGGAAAACCAGGGACACCCGGTGTACGCAGGAAGCTCGTCGGGAGGCACCTGGAGCATGTCCGGGTGGACTTAAAAGGGGCCGCCTCCCCCCATTCGTTAGCTGCAGTCGGGAGGAAGAAGACAGAGCTCGGTGGAGAGGAGTGGAGGCGGTGAAGACTTGAGGAAGTGGGTGATTGGTGCAAGGGCACTGTGTGCTGTGGACTTCATTTATAAATAAATGTGTGCTTTGTGTAAACATCGGTGTGTGCCTGTCTGTGTCCGGGGCTGGATTTCCACAATAGGCATCAGAAACATTGTGAGCCCCTATGTTCCTGGGACCCCGCCGGCCAGTACCCATACGTTAAGACAGCCCTCCACTTATCTTCTGATAATGAAATTCAAGCTGCTGTCACATTGTGTAGCTTTTTGTCGTAGGGTATATCAGACTTGCCGACTACAGTCACTGATCTCCTTGCTGCACCGTGTCAGGTTACACCAATGCAAATTGCAGTTCACGTCACATTTACTGCCTGAGCGACATGCTCGCCCCTTTTTCTGAAGGAGCCGGCACTGTACAAAGTGTCAACACCAAGGCAAGTTTAGCAGCAATCTTGGCTCCTTATTTCTTTTTCCATTCTGTTGTGGAATGTAAAACATGAGACTTCAGACCGATGAGCTTCGCTTTTCTGTTTATAAGGCCCAATCCTCCATGCTAGATAATAATAATACATTTTATTTATATAGCGCCTTTCCCATTCTCATGGTGGAACTTAATGAAACGTAAGTAGAGTTCAACATCTTTTTTTTCTTTTTTCCCATTCTGTTTCAGTGCATAAAACTTCAGACAGATGTACTCCTGTTTTGTTTGCGTGATTCAAAACACCCTTGTTCTGCATTCCTCATCGCTATGTTCTTTGCATTGTACTTCTGGATGAGCGTTCATTGATTGTCAGTTCTCATGCACACAGAGCCCGACGCAAGAGTAATGAAAAAAGCAAATCTGTTTGTTTTTATCAGACTGAATCGTTGGCTAGTTGGCCCGAGTCACTGGTCGTGTCACATTAGGTGATCAGATTCACGGGAGAGCACCTCCGACTGGTGAAGATTATGTAGATGAATCACCAGAAAAGTTGTGACATACACACGTGGACAAAATTGTTGGTACCCTTCAGTCAATGAAAGAAAAACTCACAATGGTCACAGAAATAACTTTAATCTGACAAAAGTAATAATAAATAAAAATTCTATGAAATTTAACCAATGAAAGTCAGACATTGATTTTCAACCATGCTTCAACAGAATTATTTAAAAAAATAAACTCATGAAACAGGCCTGGACAAAAATGATGGTACCCCTAACTTAATATTTTGTTGCACAACCTTTTGAGGCAATCACTGCAATCAAACGATTCCTGTAACTGTCAATGAGACTTCTGCACTTCTCAGCAGGTATTTTGGCCCACTCCTCATGAGCAAACTGCTCCAGTTGTCTCAGGTTTGAAGGGTGCCTTTTCCAGACGGCATGTTTCAGCTCTTTCCAAAGATGCTCAATAGGATTGAGGTCAGGGCTCATAGAAGGCCACTTTAGAATAGTCCAATGTTTTCCTCTTAGCCATTCTTGGGTGTTTTTAGCTGTGTGTTTTGGGTCATTGTCCTATTGCAAGACCCATGACCTGCGACTGAGACCAAGCTTTCTGACACTGGCCAGCACATTTCTCTCTAGAATCCCTTGATAGTCTTGAGATTTCATTGTACCCTGCACAGATTCAAGACACCCTGTGCCAGATGCAGCAAAGCAGCCCCAGAACATAACAGAGCCTCCTCCATGTTTCACAGAAGGGACAGTGTTCTTTTCTTGATATGCTTCATTTTTCCATCTGTGAACATAGAGCTGATGTGCCTTGGCAAAAAGTTCAATTTTTGTCTCATCTGTCCATAGGACATTCTCCCAGAATCTTTGAGGCTTGTCCACATGTAGTTTGGCAAATTCCAGTCTGGCTTTTATATGATTTGTTTTCAACAATGGTGTCCTCCTTGGTCGTCTCCCATGAAGTCCACTTTGGCTCAAACAACGATGGATGGTGCGATCTGACACTGATGTTCCTTGAGCTTGAAGTTCACCTTGGATCTCTTTAGAAGTTTTTCTGGGCTCTTTTGTTACCATTCGTATTATCCGTCTCTTTGATTTGTCATCAATTTTCCTCCTGCGGCCACGTCCAGGGAGGTTGGCTACAGTCCCATGGATCTTAAATTTCTGAATAATATGTGCAACTGTAGTCACAGGAACATCAAGCTGCTTCGAGATGGTCTTATAGCCTTTACCTTTGACATGCTTGTCTATAATTTTCTTTCTAATCTCCTGAGACAACTCTTTCCTTCGCTTCCTCTGGTCCATGTTGAGTGTGGTACACACCATGTCACCAAACAACACAGTGACTACCTGGAGCCCTATATATAGGTACACTGACTGATTACAAGATTGTAGACACCTGTGATGCTAATTAGTGGACACACCTTGGATTAACATGTCCCTTTGGTCACATTATTTTCAGTCTTTTCTAGGGGTACCATCATTTTTGTCCAGGCCTGTTTCATGAGTTTTTTTTTTTTTATTAATTCTGTTGAAGCATGGTTGAAAAGCAATGTCTGACTTTTATTAGTTAAATTTCATAGAATTTTTATTTATTATTACTTTTGTCAGATTAAAGTTATTTCTGTGACCATTTTGAGTTTTTCTTTTATTGACTGAAGGGTACCAACAATTTTGTCCACGTGTGTAGTTCTTTGCACGTTTTAGGAAGTTGTTATACCTTTACTTTTATGTGTCCAACAGCTCGGCTGCGTGCGCCTGTTTCTTCAGTGGTGGTAAACATTCAAAGTGTGCCATGCAGAGTCCACTACCTCTCAGAGCTGTGCAGCAGAAGTCATGATGAGGAGACAGAGGGTTTGATTTTGCTGGGTCTTGTATTATTTTCCTCATTCTAAGATGAGAAGCAAGGACTTCATTGCTGCTCAGGCCAGATGATGACACAAAGAAAAATGGCGTTCTGTATGTGTACAGTCTGCTGCAATCTAAAACAACATGTGCTTTTTTGTTTAGTAATATTTTGAAGACTCTTCCAAACTGAGGTGTGATTCCTGGTGTAAAAATACAATTCTAGCATTGAGTTTAGACTTGGAATTCATAAGCACACTGTCCATTTAATATTTGACATATTCAAGTATTTCTATAAACTGTCTACAATTTCTTTCAGATATTTGTAGAATGCAGTAATGGACCAAGCAACGTTTGCTAATTGTGTTATATGGGATATTTTCTGTGGATGGCAATTAATTGAAATCAGAGATTTGCATTGTTTTTTTCTAGACTAGGGGGCTCTGGCCCCTGCTTGCTTTGTTCGCCAACCCCCGGGTGGGTTGTACAAGTTAGCCACTTTACGGCTCTGCCGCTCGTGGATGTACAATTTAAACAGATTGTTATTTTCATGGGAATTGTTACATATGCATAATAGACCTAACTATCTTACATTACAGCGAGTAATTAACCATAGTAAAAAACAGTAAAACGTAATAAATTGAAAGATAGTTATGTTTCATGTTGCGTTAGAGGTATTCGTTGCATTATACAATTTCGAAATTAACACGCAAATACTTTTTAAACTTACACTTTTACTGCAAAACTTCAGTAAAAACAATATTTGGAATTAACTTTTTGTCAATATCTCATTGAATTTTGATTCCGTGTTTGGACTTACATCGTGACAATGCAACGTATAACTGCCCGTGAGTGAATATCGTTTCTTTCTCTCTAGTAAATAAACTGACTTTTTCAAATGTTCGTCCCTGTGATTTAATTGTCACAGCAGAACCTATTCTAATGGGAAACTGTAAACATTTTACTATGAATGGCATATCAAGATCTCCTTTGGTGTCTAATGTTATCTGCGGATGATGTACTACATTACCTTTCTTGTCGCCTGTTAACATTTTACATGTCAGAATTGATTGACCAATTCTGAATACAACTAATCTTGTCCTATTGCATAGCCCATCACTTATACATAAATTACGCAATAACATTACAATACATCCTTCTTTCAACAGTAATTCGGCCGGTGGTGAAGACCAACGGTGTTAACGGTTGTAGATATTCTACAGGATATTGTAAGTTGATGTTTTCATCTTCCACCATATCACCACCAACTGTTTCAGCATAGTCTATTAATACGAATTTAACCAATTTGCCGTGTAACTGATTGACAATTTTCATGTGAATTCGTTTGACTTCATTGTTTCTCGGTGCTAGGATTTCCAGTGTACTCTTTTTTTTCTGTTAATAACCCTTTAGGATGAAATTTTTCAATAAGGTTTGGACATAATAAGTTTTCTTTTATTGGGAACTTCAAGTGAGGAAAACGTAAAAATGTATAAGAGCTGAGAGCACAGGAACTGTGTCTGACAAAAGCATTCACACAAATGAGAGGTAAGAGGACCGCAGGCGTGGGCCATTAACCGGAAATGGTTGAGAGGAGGGCATAACTTGAAAAAAATCTCTTGCAATAGTCTCGTCTCAAGATTTTCTTTTGTAATAGAGAGAGATTTTGTTTTCTTCAAACCTCCCAAATGTGTGCATGTAATAATTTACTGTATGCTGGGTAGGTGTGTGGGCATACACTGTGGTAGACTGGCATCCTAGTCAAGGTTGATTCTTTCCTCGCACCCAAGTTCGCCAAAACAGGCTCCGGCACCCTACAACCCTATATTTGGAAAAAGCAGGTTTAGAACATAAGTGGACAGGTGTTAGCCATATTTATATACAGTACTCCATATTCCAGGACATGCTTCTTTAAATATGAAACAGTGTGCTAAATGTAGGACATATTTCTGTACTACTTCAAAAAATCTCACTAGCATACCTGAATACTGTGTGACAAAGTGGATCTTGTGCAGTGATTAAATTGGCCGCATGAAGTAAAATTTGGTACTTGAAAAAACAAAACCATTCAGAATTCTTCTTCAAATCTGTAGTTCATTTTGGGTGTAAGTAATTTTGATTGTGAACAACATTGAACAAACAAAAATGACAGAAATAACGAAACAGGCCGATAGGGTATAGCCTACTGATTTTTGGTGGTACTGTCATTAGCAAAATTTTAAAAAGTAACAGGATATTCTCAAAGAACGTAATCCAATTCAAGGACATTGAGGTGCAAAGGCTTATCTAAGCAGCACTGGGGACAAGGTAGGAACTAAAAGAGGACATCTATGCATTTTAGAGTTCTTGTACACAAACCCTCACGTGGAGTCAACTTGGAATTGTCAATTAACCTGAGATGCCTGTCTTTGGAGATGTGGGAGGAAGATACACACAGACATTGGGACAACGTTCAAGATCCACACAAACGGTGACCTGGCCCAGGATTGAACCCCAGGACACAGCTTGGAGTTAAGTGCCTTTGTGAGGGTCTTATTATAAGTTAGAGGTGGGAACTGACCCAGTGAGCTTCTGGATTAAAAATGTATTGCCCAAGTATTAACTTAAAGGGCTTACTAATGCCTACCCACACTGGCACCGTTATGACTGTGGTCACCAGTGTAGAATTCTCTAAATAACACCAGGTTCTCCTCCTCTCAGTTTTCATTCCCATTCTACCACTGTCGGACTGTCACAGTACACGTTATTAATAAAATGGGGACATAAGATGGTGTACTTGATTCTAATATTTTGCTAATAGAGATTTGCAGAACACATGTTTCTGTCACGCAGGTTGTCATAAGTTGTAAGATCTTGTTGAACTTTTTTAAATGTTTCATATCAGTGCTTCAATATCCTGAATAATTTATTCTGTTTAACAAAAAAAAAAGCTACCAGTATCAGAAATCATTTTTTAAGGTTCAAAGAAGCATAATCTATAGCACCATTTTTCCCCCAACAACCATACCTGTATATTGCATAAAAAAGTGATAAGTAAACAAAATGTACAAAATACTGTACATTTATTTTTTAAATTGTACAAATACATAATGAAATTGGTGACCAGTGATGAAGTAATATGACTCAACCAAAAAAAAATCAGCTTGCAGATGCATATTAACATTAATTTTAAAAATAATGTACAATATATAAAATAATTTTACAATCCCTCCCTTTCAAAGATCCAAGAGGACACTGGGAAAAAGATCTCTCAATTAATATATCAGAAAAGGAGTGGAAAGTAGCAATGCAGAGAATTCACTCGAGCTCCATATGCGCAAAGCATACAATTACAGTAATCCCTCCTCGATCGCGGGGGTTGCGTTCCAGACCCCCCCGCGATAGGTGAAAATCCGCGAAGTAGAAACCATATGTTTGTATGGTTATTTTTATATATTTTAAGCCCTTATAAACTCTCCCGCACTGTTTATAAATATTCCCCGCAGAGTTATACAGCATAATCCCTTTGTATTCTCTTAGATATTAGGTAAGATTCATTGAAATTACAGTATGTATATAAACACACTGTTTATATACAGTAAAACCTAAATATTATTTTAAAGATATTGAGTGTTTCTGATATCACATATGTTACAGCCATTACGATAGACAGGCCACCAGCAATAAATACGTACAATGCAAGGAAAATAGTATACAGTAAATGTGTGTACAGTGACACTAAACGTACGTACATGTACTAAGCACTGTAAGAAGAAAATTAATTATGGTTACTCACCAACAATGACACGATGACTTGTCCGATAACAATGAGTTTAATTTTACTGCACAACAAAGGAGAGCGTTACAG
Source organism: Polypterus bichir lapradei (assembly GCA_026402145.1). Taxonomy (NCBI): domain Eukaryota; kingdom Metazoa; phylum Chordata; class Cladistia; order Polypteriformes; family Polypteridae; genus Polypterus; species Polypterus bichir. Next base: position 22,443,516 of record JANRMT010062827.1, read on the forward strand.
CCCTTGTAAAGGAGCCACTTCAGGCGATTGTGTAGCACTGCCATTGTTCTTCTTCTGGCAGTCTTCAATCCAAATCCCTAAAGCAGATTCCATCCAGACTACTGCCTTATTACATCCACTTACAACTCGTTTTGCACCCTGGTTAAAAGGACACTGCAGCCGTAGATCTTATATTCCTTTCCTACTTTTTAAATAAAAAGAATCGTAGCCTTTAACAAATCCAAAACGTTTACCTTTTCAGCAATCGTTAACATCTTCTCCTTGCGCTTGGGCACGGCCCCTGAAGCAGTAGCAGATTGTTTTGGAGCCATAATGAAGGGCTTGACTATGCACAAAGATAAACACTAAAGAGCACAACTCTTTACACAGCGAAACACGTTGAAGCTGAATGAGCGAGAGGAGACTTCCTGGTTAACACTGCATTCAGCACACAGGAGCTCAACTGCGTGCTCTGATTGGTTAGCTTCTCAGTCAGGAGAACTTAACTGCTTGCTCTGATTGGTTAGCTTCTCAGCCATCCGCCAATAGCGTCCCTTGTATGAAATCAACTGGGCAAACCAACTGAGGAAGCATATACAGGAAGTAAAAAGACACATTGTCCGCAGAACACGCGAAGCAACGCAAAATCCGTGTTATATATTTAGTTATGCTTTCATATAAAATCCGCGATAGAGTGAAGCCGCGAAAGTCGAAGCGCGATATAGCGAGGGATTACTGTATACAACTTAAAATTATTTATTGAGCACATCTGTCTCGACTAAAACTCTCCAAAATGTTTCCAGGGCATAATCCAACCTGCGAACGCTGCAACCAAGTCCCAGCCTCACTGGGTCACATGTTCTGGGCCTGCACCAAATTAACATCATTCTGGACAAAAATTTTTAATTACCTCTCAGACAGCCTTAAACTCACAATCCCTCCTAACCCATTAACAGCTGTGTTTGGGGTTCTTCCAGAGGGGCTTAAAGTGGAGAAAGACAAACAAATTGTGATTGCATTCACTACACTTTTGGCACGCAGACTTATTCTGATAAACTGGAAGAACCCAAACTCTCCTCTTTTAAGTCAGTGGGAAACCGATGTGTTATATTATTTGAAATTGGAAAAAATCAAATACTCAGTTAGAGGATCCGTACAGACTGTTTTCAAAACATGGCAGGACCTAATCAGTAATATTTTAAAATAAGTTCATGAAACGCAGAGAATTTATTAATTTAGGTATGTTTAAAAGCCGTAAAATTTTTACGCCGTTTGGCTTGCTCTCTCTCTCTCTCTCTCAAGGGTGGGGATCGATCTGTTCTTAACTCAATTTTTCTTTTTGTAAAAACTTGATTGCTTTGTATGGATTGCAATAAATTTCATAAAAAAATAAATAAAAAGAATGTAGTGAGAAGTCAAGCAAAATGATACCTTTTATTGACTAACTAAAAAGATTACAATAGTATGCAAGCTTTTGAGGCAACTTGGGCCCCTTCTTCAGGCAAGAAGTAGTCATTAATCATTATTACATCTTGCCTGAACAAGGGGCCTGTGTCGCCTCGAAAGCTTGCATACTATTGTAATCTTTTTAGTTAGCCAATAAAAGGTGTCATATTGCTTGACTTCTCTCTACATCCATAATGGCTAACACGGTACGACACCCTAGTACTTTAGAAAGAATGAAATGTTCTGAGTAGTACTCTGAAGATGTGCGCTGGAAGAAGACAGTCCAACCAGTTAACTCTTCATAAGTAGAGAGTGTACTTTGTAATGGACGGATTTTTCTGGTGTACATTGTCTGGATTTCACTAACTGAGGCAATTGCTGGGCTTCACTTCTTTTGCACCGGTATAATTTACTGACCCTCCGAATCTCCCTGCACTTCCATGGATGTGACACGTTCGCCATTACTGATGTTTATTTGTGGATACAGGTATTTGAGCAGTGTTCTGAGTTAGGTTTTAGCTTGATAATTTGTTTTTTTCCGTATTGAGGACACACCATGCACCCCGTTGTCAGCAAAATACTGAAATACTCTGATCAATCATATATATATTTTGTAGAATGAACAAACATTTGATTTATCAATTTTCTGCCATTGATGAATTTATTCCTTAAAGACTAGTGCTGAACTCATCCCTAACTTCAATGCTGGTCTGATGTATATGAAAAAGTAAGACTATTTTTGGATTTATAAAAGTTTAATGATAGAATTGGATATTCTGGTCAATTGATTAATATCCCAGTCTCTTTTGTAATCCTGTGCCGGCATAGGGTGAGTATAAAATGCAAAAATAATGGGAGTCAGGATTTACAGGTTCATTGAGTTGGGGGTGATCTTCATACTGTTTTTAAAATTTTTAACAAACATTTAAAGCCTGTTAGTGAAAGATATGTCAGTTTCGGTTTGTTCGGATGGTGTATGTTGTCCATTTTAATATACAAAAGAACAAATGGCAACTTATTTTCTTTTGCAGATTCTTCTCCAGTTCAATCTCCATACCATCTTCCTCGAAAAAAGCTATCAGTCTCCTACTCTGAAGATAATGTAGCCAAAACGGAGCAGAAAGATGAAGATGATAAAAGTGAAGGAGACACCTCCTCCGAGGATGAAGAGGATGAAGATGCTACGTGGAGAATTGGCTCCGAAGATGATTTTAACCTGAGTCAACAAAAGCGCCGACGTAAAAATTGCCCCATCTGTGGAAAGCGTTTCTACAAAAGAAACAATTATCGGCAACATTTAAAGTCTCACAATAAAAAGAGAGCACGGGCGATTGAAAAGGCAGATAATGTTGAGGAGATTCCTGCCAGCCCATCGCCTTTGGAACATCACTCTTGGTCGGGTAACAAAGGGACGTGTGGCTTAAAGCAGCTGACATTGCAGAAGGACAGTCTAGGTAAGTTCACCTTGTCTGTCATCGCCAGGCCTAGTGAGACATTAGAGGTTCAACAAGAAGAGAAGCAGTGCAGCAAGGATGATCAGAACTGCATGTCAGCAGAACCCAACAAGAGCTCTTCCAGCAGTCCAGATGTCCACAACTACGCTTGTGAAAAAGCCTTAAGCACAGAAGACGAGGACCTGCACTCCAAACCCAAGCTGCTCCAGTGCGTACAGTGTAAAGAAAGCCTTTCTTTTGCACAGATGCCAAACAATCATAGGTTACTTCAGCAGACATCTAACAAATGCTTCAGATGTGAAAACAAAAATGTATTCCACAATGGGAAAAATGTTTTTCCTTGTTCAGTGTGCTTTGGTAGTTTCCAGACAGAAACAGAATTGCAGGATCATTTGAGCAGGCACACAAAGTATAAACCATTTTGCTGTGATGTATGCCAGCAGGAGTTTTCACAGTATAAAGGTCTGGCTATCCATTTTGAGAGTCATTCCTTGGAGAGCCGTCCAGAAGTCAAAGAAAACGGCTCAAAGCTGAGCCACAAGGATGCAGTGGGGTCCCTGAAGTTTCAGCAAAGTAAAGAATCTGGCATCCAGATGAAGTGCTTTGACTGTGGTGGTCTTTTCAATTGTGAGGTCACGCTTCACCAGCATTACATGCTTCATGCTAGCGGTGAACTTTAAATGTGAGTTTGGATACAGAGTGGTAGCACACTATGATCTAACTGATAAAAGCACTGGTGCATAGGAATGACCTCATTATTATTCCCTGAAGTGATGAGATTACGCCTGGTCTTCTGGGCTTTGAGTTATCGGCAAAGGGGTGCCACACACTCCAGAAGGCCTTATACTATTGTATGTTTAGCTACCTCCTGAACTGTGGTGGGAAATCCTGAGCCTGGCTGGCCAAACTGTTTTGTTTCAACATTTGCTTTTTATCACTGAAAGCTATCTTCATCTATGATAATGCCTAGCATGGTTGACTTTTATGCAGGGCTTTGGTTTCAGTATCTTGGAAGTTTGCTCAGGTAAGTCATTTTCCGGTCCTGTAAAACATTTAAGTTGAACTTGAACCATGAGTATTGTCATAACAATTCTGATTTTTTTAATCGATTGAAGAAAACGGTTCCGACAAAGATGTCCCAATGGGACATGGAGTTGGGAGATGAGAACATTTTGCACAGTTTTAAAATTCTCTGCTCCTTCATAAAATATGTCTGCACCAATGCCCTGCTTGCATTAATTTAACTTATTTAACAATTTGAACGGACACAGTGTTTGGTACTATATAACCAGTAGATTGTGCGGGGACAGTGGAGCAGCACTGCAGGAGATCTCCAAGGGTAGTGCAGGTAGAGAGCTTCAATACCAGCACACGGCATATGTAGGAGAGGCGATCATCAGATATTAACTCGTTTCTGAGTTTATGCAGATTGCTTGTGGAACTCTGCAAGTGGAGACTGTTAGAAATGAATCAATGTTCAGAAATTAGAAGCTAACTAGCGGATCAGGTTAATCTGCCCCTGTCCTCAACTGCTGGAATATTTTTAAACACAAAGCTTATTTTATATATGAATCGCTCATTGTTGGAGAAAACCACCTCAAAACATCCTTGCACCGTTTTCCAAAGTGTCTTCAGAGCTGAATTTCACTGAACACGATTAAATCTCCCAAGACAGAGGAGAAAATGATACAGGCTGCTTCTACTAAGGATTTATTGGGGCTCTAAATCCACTGAGGTTTGAAGTATGGTGCTTAAAATGATTTTAAGGAGAATGTTGTTTTCACTACAGAGGCCCACTGCACTATGATGTATACATTTTGTGTTTCACTTTCTCTTATCTGTTTTAGTGAATTGTTATTTTTCTTTAATCATGTTCTGGTCTTTGTGAAGCTAAGTACAGTGGGTACGGAAAGTATTCAGACCCCCTTCAATTTTTCACTCTTTGTTATATTGCAGCCATTTGCTAAAATCATTTAAATTAATTTTTCCCTCATTAATGTACACACTGCACCCCATATTGACAGACAAAAAAAAGAATTTTTGAAATTGTTGCAGATTTATTAAAAAAGAAAAACTGAAATA
>JANRMT010062827.1:22458476-22510281 GCA_026402145.1 Polypterus bichir lapradei
AGAAATCAGGAAGGGGGCAAATAGTTTTTCACACCACTGTATATGGGGGCACCAAAATCTTTTTCAAGTGCATTGGGCTTCTAAAGGTCTTAATCCAGCCCTGGTGTGAAATGCTGCTGTACTTCCTGACTGGGTTTGGGAAGAAACCTCCAACACTGTGCTAGAACATATCCTTCACAAGGTTATTATCTTCCACGTACATTAACACCAGTAGCGTAATACATTAGCTGCCTTTGTCCTATCCATTAAATTTCAATGAATAGTTCTTGGAATCAAAATGATTTATACTTATGGCCTGAGCTGAGCGATGCTTTGTTCCTTTCCTGGTCAGCTTTCTCCAGACACACTTTCTTTGTTTCTTTTCTCTGTTCAGGTTTCTTCTTTGCCTTTGGTCACACCTTCTGGTTGTGAGTGGTACTGCAGTCTCTCTTCATGGATTTATACAGAGTGTCCTAGGATAGCAAAGTTACACCTGCTAGGTCAGCTGGGGGTCAATAAGTGACCGTCATTAGCAAGGTGAACGTGTGGTTTGCGTATGCTCCTTACTTGTGTCCTTACTGTTCCTCAGCCAGGTTGGACTAATGGCAACCTTGTCCAAACTCCAAAACAGAGTATTCCACCATTCTAGTCCAGCACAGTTGCCTCGTTGGAGTAAAGGGATTGCTTTGACCTTGCAGCCCCATCCTATCAACTATGGGGTCCAGCTATAGGCAGCCAACTTATGACAGGTGAAGCTGTGTTGTGGTGAGAGAAGAGCATTTAGTTAGGGTGTTACAGAGGTCTTTATATGGAGGAATAGAGATCTTGTAATTGGCTTCTTGGGTGTAGATAGACCCACCGTCTTGGTTGACCACTGGTGTAAAGTTCTGCCCATCCTTGATTTATGGTCCTTTGTTCAGAACTCGAGTCTAGTTTTGCACCTTCAAGAGAGATGCCCCCGGCTGTTACGTGGTCTGGTATCGATCATCTCATCAGGTAAGGCTGCAGATGCTGCATTCCAAAGGGATGCCCATTCAGACAAACTGAGACTTTTTAACCTGGCAGTAAGAGTGCCTGGCAGCAGGTCACTAAGCCAGGATTTGGGTTCCAGCCTGGCAAAATGGATAACACCAGTCTGTCCTGCACACCTGAAGAATGGATCGTGTAACACATGGGTCATTTTCTTGCTTATTATTTGCCATAGATAAAAACTAAATACGACCTTTTTTGTTCAGCAAAAAATGAGTGCCCAGAAACAGGGGGATGGATTTTTGATATGATCAACCATTAAAGAGTCAATCAGCAGCAAATGTTAAGACCTTATTTGTTTTCAACACACTTAAGTATTTTAAATTTTAATTAATTATTGTGCTTAACATAATTGGTGTTATTTTGTTACACAATCATTTCCAGTTGTTTTGGAGTAAAAATCATGTTGATATCATGTCATGTTCTGGAGATAGTGAGAGAAATTGCCATGTGATCGGCTTTATCACTAGACATCGAGAAATAATACTATAGCTAACTAGAGCGGTTTATTTTGTGGTATAGGTTAGAAAAAGAGAGCACTAACTTGCAGGGAAGGTGAGAAGACTTCAGGGGCAAACGGCTGTGGTGGTACTGAGGCATGCCATGGGTGGAAACATTGTTGGCAGTTCTGATGTGGGTGAGGAGGCCTGTCATTTACATTAATACATGAGTGCTGTTACTTCGCGCCATACTGGGGAAGGACGTTTCTGTGGCTGCAGGAGTCGTGGCAGAGTAATCAGCTGAAAATGATGTAAGTCAGGCGTGCAGAGTAGCCGTAAAATCCGAATTTCCAAAGAAAGAGGAAAAAAGATGAAAGCAACTTCAGGAAGCTGCCTGAAGTTGGCAGCATGTGTGCGTATGTGCTGGCAGCCACACACGTACGTGCATGCAAACGAGACGCCCTAGATATACAGAAGCTTCCACCTAGAATCGAGGCCATGGAGTGAAAGGTCACATGCGTGTCACTGGCTGGTTGGTGTTAGACCGGAGCTAATGATTGGCCAGGTAGTTTGGCTCGGCACCCAGCAGGGGTCATCTTTTGACCGTCTGGTGTAGGAGAGAGAAGGTAGCTGAACGATTTTTAATAGAGTGATCCTTTTTGAACATTCCTGTATATAGAACTATTTTGTTTTTAACTGTTTTTCTTGTATTTTGTGCTTATGCTATTTTTTTTTCACTTTTTGATTTTGATAACTATTTTTTCTGTCCTCTTGATTTTTGTCCTGGGAGAAGGAGGAAGAAGAGGAGTTTAATTGTTTGTTTTTGTTATATTTTGGCATTAACCTTTATTATTCCTCTTCTTCTTTCGGCTGCTCCCGTTAGGAGTTGCCACAGCAGATTATCTTCTCCCATAATTAACCTTTATTATTGAGCCATGTAAATACTGTATCCACCTTCACCTATTTTTATGTATTGCTGTGTATATATATATATATATATATTTGTTCAGTGTCGTTGCAGAGGAATGCATCTAATTTAAGGTGCATGACACTAAAAATGTTGTTTTCTTGTTGGCATTTTAATAAAGACTTGTTTTCTTTTAAATATTTTAAATACACCCCTGATCTGTTCAGTTACATTACAGACGCCCAGAACCCGAATGTGTGCAGAGGTGCCAGTGCACGGGGCATCACAAGGAACAAAGTTCCACCTAAAATCTCAATGTTTAGTGTGGTTCTGTTCATTTTTATTTCTTTTCTAGAAAATTTACATTTACAAAATTTTTTATTTTATTAGCCTTTATTGAAAGGTAGGCTCTACCAGAAATAGCTGCAAAGTTTTTTAGAAACTGGCGTGTTGATTTTCAAGTGATGTTCAAACTGACAAAATGAATTTCAATTTATACATACAGGGTGGTCCAGATCTAATTATGCTGATCCAGATCGTCTGGATGACTTTGATTTATGCGGGGACGATTCCAGTTTGGCGCAAAGACGATTCTTCATGTCGTCAGTTCGCACACTTCTCGATGGTCCAGGATTTTTCGGGTGATTTTCTATGTAATAAAATTAATAGGTTATAGCGTAATGAAAATTGCATAATTAGATCTGGACCACCCTATATATTAGATATACCCCGTGGCTGCGCCCATATAGTAATGAAACAGGACAAACTTTAAAAATCAATAGACGTTGGCACTACAGTATATCTGATCTTGTTCAGCTCTGATGGGAGAGCGTTCTCCACGTGGGGAGAAAAGCACATGGCCGTGATATCTCTGGTAATCAGCAGCTACCCTCTAAAACACATAGAGCTCTGATCTCTCTCTTAAAAACGTTAAATGTTACTCCTTAACAATCTATAGATGATAACGTCTGCTGAATAAAGAGGTATAGCTAGCTAAGCAGAGGCAAGGTGCACTCCAACACGTGGCGAGACGCAGATCAACTCGAACAGAGGCAGGCGAGTGAATGAGGGAGGCCCCGCCCCCCTGCTCTCGGCCCACAGCCACTCTCTTAGATTTGCATAAATACGTCGGTACCGCAAGCGAACGATGGTCCTTAGCGCAATGAGAGAAGTCGCAAAATCAACCGTAAAGTTCAAGCAAATTATAGAAAACAACCAGATCTAAATCCGTTAAGTAATTCTCTCGTGAAAAGCGGATAGACATACAGACAGAACGCGCTTGGAACACAAAATTTTTAAAACCATTTCTTAGCGAGCACCTATGGGCCAATGGTAACCTACATTCTAAATTTCAAGTCCAGAGACCTCATGGTTCGGGAGATTTCGTGATTAGTGAGTCAGTGGTATATGGCTTTTATATATATAGTTAAAAAGAAAGATAAGATATAAGATCGACAGATTCTATATAATTAAAGAGCCATTCCTTCTGAGCAGTTGCAATATGGCGCAAGACTGACCTGTGGCAGCTATCTAGAAATTTAGTACTATTAATTTAGTGTTATTACTATATGGGCTTTAAAATTAGTATGTAGAGTGCATCCTGACAATTTTAACAACGCATCACTTTTTCCACATTTTGTTATGTTACAGCCTTATTCCAAAATGGATTAAATTCATTTTTTTCCTCAGATTTCTACACACAACATCCCATAATGACAACGTGAAAAAAGTTTACTTGAGGTTTTTGCAAATTTTGCATGAAGCTCAGAATTGAGCTCAGGTGCGTCCTGTTTCCCCTGATCATCCTTGGGATGTTTCTGCAGCTTAATTGGAGTCCACCTGTGGTAAATTCAGTTGATTGGACATGATTTGGAAAGGCACACACCTGTCTATAGAAGGTCCCACAGTTGACAGTTCATGTCAGAGCACAAACCAAGCATGAAGTCAAAGGAATTGTCTGCAGACCTCCGAGACAGGATTGTCTCGAGGCACAAATCTGGGGAAGGTTACAGAAAAATTTCTGCTGCTTTGAAGGTCCCAATGAGCACAGTGGCCTCCATCATCCATAAGTGGAAGAAGTTCAAAACCACCGGTACTCTTCCTAGAGCTGGCTGGCCATCTAAACTGACCGATTGGGGGAGAAGGTCCTTAGTCAGGGAGGTGACCAAGAACCCGATGGTCACTCTGTCAGAGTTCCAGAGGTCCTCTGTGGAGAGAGGAGAACCTTCCAGAAGGACAACCATCTCTGCAGCAATCCACCAATCAGGCCTGTATGGTAGAGTGGCCAGACGGAAACCACTCCTTAGTAAAAGGCACATGGCAGCCTGCCTGGAGTTTGCCAAAAGGCACCTGAAGGACTCTCAGACCGTGACAAACAAAATTCTGTGAATACTTATGTACATGTGATTTGTCAGTTTTTTTAATATTTAATAAATTTGCAAAAACCTCAAGTAAACTTTTTTCACGTTGTCATTATGGGGTGTTGTGTGTAGAATTCTGAGGAAAAAATGAATTTAATCCATTTGGAATAAGGCTGTAACATAACAAAATGTGGAAAAAGTGATGCGCTGTGAATGCTTTCCGGATGCACTGTACATGATTAAATTTGACAGAAAACTAGCCCAATGATAAGCGATGTTGCTTCAAACCTCTGAAATGTGCAGTTGTTAGCTTTGTCTGTCTAAATTTTTGCCATGCCTGTCTGATTCTCTCTCATTGTGCACATCTGCACACCGCAATGGACTGGTGTTCCATCCGGGATTGATTCCACCTTTGCTTTTAATGCTACTGATACTGGTAATGCTGTTGGTATAAATGGGTTACCATAAATAAAAGAAATGCAACACTTAAACTCAACAGCTTAAATTTATTTTTTTATCCGGCTTTGTCCTGAACAGTGTCACGGGGGATGCTGGAGTCTATCCCAGCCGGCACAGGGCTCAAGACAGGAACATACCCTGGACAGGGCACCAGCCCTTTGCAGGGTGAAAACACACACACACACACTACTGCCAACTTTGGATGGCCAATCCACCTAACCTTAATGTCATTGGACTGTGGGAGGAAACCCACACAGACATGGGGAGAACATGCAAACTCCACACAGGGAGACCCCAGGATGTGAACCCTGGTCTCTTTACTGCAAGCCAGCAGTGCTACCACTGCACCACCGTGCCTTAACATTAGTTTTCTATAATTATTTTTTCAATGAGTACTTAGAATTTTTTTCATTTTGCAGATGTGTGTCACCAAAATACTTCTCTAAATCTTAAAACAATACTGTGTTTGTCACAGGCTAGAATAGATGAATTCTCGTGATTTTTTTATCAGATCATTCCAAATATCTTTTATAAGAAAAACACAGTAGCACAACGGAGGCCCTGCTGCCACACATGCCTTTAGTCTGGCGCCTAACTTGGTCTGTGCCTTTGTGGAGATGTCACACTCTCCCCATTCTTGCAACAATTTTCCTCGAGATTGTCCATATCTCAAGGGCATGTAAGTTTGCCAGACTGGCAACTCTATAATTGGCACTCAGCAGCTCTTTATTGAAACAAGTGAGTTAAAAGGTTGAATTACATTCTGCTCTTTCTTGTTGGTACTTGCATCTTGAAAAGAAATACTTCAAAATAAAACAGTACAACTGAGGAAAGAACGTTCACTTTCAATGAACGAAATTCAACTAATTTAACATAAAAGAGAGAGACGGATTCGCTGGAAATGAATGGTCTATCAAGTGGTTAACCTTTGTGTTTTTAAAATGAATTCAAGTGCCATAGTGTAGATTCCTTAAAAAAAAAATAAAAAAGATTTTCAATGGAACCGTCAAGGATTTTCTTAAGTGTGTTTCTGCATTGTTTCCTGACGAGTGTATTCTGAATGAAAGCAGCTGTTAAATATGTAATAATGATAATTTAGTTAGGGGCTGCTTCAAAGTGTGTCTGCAATATATAATATACAGTATATACTGTAACCTTTACAATGACATGATAATTGATATAAATCACTACAGTGAAGTGCTACATATTATTAGCTATTCAAGCATTCATTAATCAATTAAAAAAGTCAGTTTACAAGTCAGTTCCACTATACACAAACATCAGAGTAGCATTTACTTGTTCAAATGGCTATACTGCTAAAATATTTCACATGCTTCAGTTATGCGCCTTTCTTATCAACACCCGATTCCTGAAACGTTGTAGCTTTCAAGGTCTTTGTTCCTTTGGCCTTTTCCTATTACTATTGTGCACTGCCCCAATTCCTTTCCAGGGTTGTCAGGTCAGCCCCTTCATTTATTTTGGGGGTGATTTTTCTTGGGGTACAAAACTAGAAAAGGAATATTTCTTAAACATATGGCGGGTTTACAGCATTTATGTGAATTACCTTCCTACAGAAACACCTTTCATGTCCTCCCCATACTGAAATGCTTAAAGAAGGCATCATCCAGCAATAACAACGTACGGTACTGTATACTGAAAGAGCCACCTGTCATGGCTCCACCCACTCATCTTGAAGCTCATCTTTGATTGGTTAGATGTTGGAGTACTTAGCGATTGATAGGCCCCTTGACATTCTTGTCCCATCCTAGCCTGGTTAATTTATTCAAACTTTATTAACAAAATTCAGAGTTCCAGCTAAGCATGACAGCAAATCTGGGGCTGGTATTGGCTTGTAGAGTTCTGTGAAATTTTGATATTAGCTTTAATAGATTATTTTGTATAGCAATTACCATTTGGATTGTGGCTACGATTGCATTAAGCTACAGGCAGTGTTTCAGAATCAGTATTTTTGGGTATTGTCTTAGTTATTTAAACAGGCTGTGCTACCCATCTAACAACAAACGTAGACCTCATGTTCTTTCTTTGATACATGGGTTGTCCATTTGGTCTGCTGTGATTATACAAACCCAATCCCTTTCCCTCACGGCGGCCTTTTCCTCCGCTCGTATTGGTCGCTTCCTCTTGGCACCGCTCATCAAACTGATCACTCTTATAGCTCAAGTGTTTTGCTGGGAAGATGCAGTGGTGGTCACTACTGCATTGGCCTGGTTTAAAGTATAAATTTGGTATTTTTCAAATCAAAGTTATTCTTTCACAAATATTCTACAGTATATATGCATTTACCATGCAAAATTGTGTTCTAAAGTTAAGCGCTTTTTATAAATTTAAAAAAATAACTTGCCTGCACTGAGCTTTACAATGGAGGGTATGGGGCATGGAAGAAAAGTTTAAAAACTTACCAAATGTGTCAATTTTTCAAGCCAAGACAGTTGTCGATTATTGATCCGCTCCTTCCATGTTTCTAACGCAAGTCTGTAACAACAAAAGAGATCTGGAAATAATAATTTTTCTATTTGCCTGAGCGAGTTCTCACATAAATACAGAAGTAAAACAAAACAAAACCAATCACAAGGCGCAAGAAGTTTACTGTGATTTGGTCTTTCAAGAGGACACCACATCCCAGGGAGGTGAAAAATTGTTGCATGTGATAACTACCTGGTAAGCTATTACGCATGGCTGGGCTTCTCTTAAAATGGCTGAACGTCATAATATTGGTGTTTTGTTCACAAATAACACAAATAAATTATTTTACAATCTGTGTGATTGCAAGATGCAGATCAATACTCAACAACTGTCTTGGTTTGAAAAATGGACGTATTTGGTAAGTTTTAAGCTTTTCCTCCATGCCCCATTGCTTGCAATGTAAAGTGCCAGTGCAGGTTAAGATATTTTTGTAAATTTATAGAAAGTGCTTAACTTTACAGCAAAATTTTAAGTGGCAAATGCAAAACATAAGATGTTTGTGAAAAAAGAACTTTGAATTACAAAATATTGAAGTTATCCTTTAAGTGTTTCAATCAGATGTGGTGCCTTATGACAGTTAATAACTATTTTTGTGTTGGAATTTAAAGATATTACAATGCCATTTTGCTTTTATTTGAACATTTGGTACCTTGTTGCTAGGCAGTTGCCAAGGTCATGCCAACCCCCGTTGAGGTCACGTCCCTGTGTTTATTCCGCAATTGTATAAATAGCATCTCTGGGTGAAACTTTTGCCAATCCAACCTTATGGATACATTTCAAAATCTTTGCACATAAAGCTCTGCTGTTTATTTTCTGGTTGTGACCCTGCTTTGTTTTCTGTTTTGAATTGCCAGTTTTGCCTTTCCCTTTGGTTTAGTAGCCAAATCTCAGGTCTTCCTGGTTTCAGTTATTGCCTGTTTATTGACTTCTCTTCCTGGTTAGCGCCTTAACCTGTCTGCTCATTTTCTTCCAATGGCAGAGCAGACACTTGTCCTTTTATTAAGGTGGATAATTACTTTTGCTTTTGTACAATTTTTGACTTGTAAGTGAAACTGTGATTGCATATTATACAGTGCATGTGGAAAGTATTCACAACACATCACTTTTTCCACATTTTGTTATGTTACAGCCTTATTCCAAAATGGATTAAATTCATTTTTTTCCTCAGAATTCTACACACAACACCCCATAATGACAACGTGAAAAAAGTTTACTTGAGATTTTTGCAAATTTATTAAAAATAACAAAATTGAGAAAGCATATGTACATAAGTATTCACAGCCTTTGCCATGAAGCTCAAAATTGAGCTCAGATGCATCATGTTTCCCCTGATCATCCTTGAGATGTTTCTGCAGCTTAATTGGAGTCCACCTGTGGTAAATTCAGTTGATTGGACATGATTTGGAAAGGCACACACCTGTCTATATAAGGTCCCACACTTGACAGTTCATGTCAGAGCACAAGCCAAGCATGAAGTCAAAGGAATTATCTGTAGACCTCCGAGACAGGATTGTCTTGAGGCACAAATCAGGGGAAGGTTACAGAAAAATTTCTGCTGCTTTGAGGGTCCCAATGAGCACAGTGGCCTCCATCATCCGTAAGTGGAAGAAGTTTGAAACCACCAGGACTCTTCCTAGAGCTGGCCGGTCATCTAAACTGAGCGATCGGGGGAGAAGGGCCTTAGTCAGGGAGGTGACCAAGAACCTGATGGTCACTCTGTCAGAGCTCCAGAGGTCCTCTGTGGAGAGAGGAGAACCTTCCAGAAGGACAACCATCTCTGCAGCAATCCACCAATCAGGCCTGTATGGTAGAGTGGCCAGACGGAAACCACTCCTTAGTAAAAGGCACATGGCAGCCTGCCTGGAGTTTGCCAAAAGGCACCTGAAGGACTCTCAGACCGTGACAAACAAAATTCTCTGGTCTGATGAGACAAAGATTGAACTCTTTGGTGTGAATGCCAGGCGTCACGTTTGGAGGAAACCAGGCACCACTCATCACCAGGCCAATACCATCCCTACAGTGAAGCATGGTGGTGGCAGCAACATGCTGTGGGGATGTTTTTCAGCGGCAGGAACTGGGAGACTAGTCGGGATAAAGGGAAAGATGACTGCAGCAATGTACAGAGACATCCTGGATGAAAACCTGCTCCAGAGCACTCTTGACCTCAGACTGGGGCGACAGTTCATCTTTCAGCAGGACAACAACCCTAAGCACACAGCCAAGATATCAAAGGAGTGGCTTCAGGACAACTCTGTGAATGTCCTTGAGTGGCCCAGCCAGAGCCCAGACTTCAATCCGATTGAACATCTCTGGAGAGATCTTAAAATGGCTGTGCACCGATGCTTCCCATCCAACCTGATGTAGCTTGAGCGGTGCTGCAAAGAGGAATGGGCGAAACTGGCCAAGGATAGGAGTGCCAAGCTTGTGGCATCATATTTAAAAAGACTTGAGGCTGTAATTGCTGCCAAAGGTGCATCGACAAAGTATTGAGCAAAGGCTGTGAATACTTATGTACATGTGATTTCTCAGTTTTTTTAATTTTAATAAATTTCCAAAAACCTCAAGTAAACTTTTTTCACATTATCATTATGGGGTGTTGTGTGTAGAATTTTGAGGAAAGAAAAGAATTTAATCCATTTTGGAATAAAGCTGTAACATAACAAAATGTGGAAAAAGTTATGCGCTGTGAGTACTTTCCGGATGCACTGTAGTTTGGGATAAGCACTATCTTGAGTTGTTCTACTGTGAAATGAAACTGTTCATATCAGAGCACTGAACACTGCATTTACATGTTTACAATGGAGTATCCTATGAGAGATTTATATGCAGTAAATATATTAAACACTTCTACTGAGTTTTTACATAAGCATAGTTGTTTATCAAGTTAAATTCTTGAATGGAAGGCAGCCATGCATAGAATGGAAGGGAGCCATGCATAGAATACACAATAGCTCCATAGAGCAAAGCATTTAATCATTCAACTTAAAATATTTTATCAAGCACATTTATCTCATTTAAAATTGTCCAAAATGTTTCCAGGGCAAGATATAACCTGTGAACGTTGCAGTCGAGCTTCAGCCTCAAAGGGCCACATGTTCTGGGTGTGCATTAAATTAACGTAATTTTGGACCATCGTCTTTGCATGCCTATCAAACAGTCTTGGTGTCACAATCACTCCTGACCCATTAAGAGCTGTGCTCAGTGAACTTCTGGGCCGTCTTACCAGCATTATAGACTCCCCGGGAAAAGTAGTGTGCTGGGGTCCATTTTCATAGCAAAACAGAAGCATACATAGGCATCAGAAACATTGTGGGACCCCGGCCAGTGTCCATTGTGCCCATACGTTAAGATGGCACTGCTGTACTCCCAGATGAGCTTAAAGTGGAGAAGGACAAACAAACTGTAATTGCCTTTATCTCACTATTAGCACATAGACTTATCTTGTTCAACTGGAAGAATCCCACCCAACCGCGCTCAAGTTAGTGAGTAACTGATGTTCTATACTTTTTGAAATTGGAAAAAATCAAATTCTCATTTACAGGATCTGTTCAAAACTTTTTTTTTTTTTTTAAATATGGCAGGATGTAATCAATAACATTTTAAAATAAGCTTCTATATTGGGGACAAGCATACTCTTCCTTCTTTGTTGCTTTTAAAGATTTGCTCTGGTTGTTGGCTCTCCTCTCTTTCTCTTTGGTAGGTGCTGAACTTTGTTTATTATGTTTGACTTGATTACATGCAATGTTATGTGCTTCAAATTAAAATCAATAAAAAATATAAAAAAGAAACACTTTAACCTTTACAGATGGTACGGAATCCACATTAAGAGACATAAAGGATTTTTCATTAGAATAATTTAAAATATTTTAGTACAATCGTAGCCTTACCTCAGGCTATGTAATTTACTTGTACAAGTGACAAGCCCTTTCTTAGAAACGTGTTTCCTTTTTAAGAAATTGTGCTTATTAAGCATGTAAACCACTTCATAACAATCAAGAGATGTAGTTGCTTTTATTGTAATGGGGGTAAATTCTCAAAATGATTAATGGGGGGATTAGACTGTAGTACCTAGCAGTCTTGTTCCTTTCTCGTGCCCCCATTTTTCAAAATTTTTCGTGCCTCTCAGATAACACTGCCAGCCCTGCATGCACCCCGACTTTCTTGTCTTTCTTTTTAGGGCTTCATCAGCCTGGAATCCCAGTTCTGCCTCACCATCACGATTTCCTTTATTTCCCTTTTCATGTTGCACCTCTCTGATAGCCCAGTCCACTTTTAACCCCCAAACCCCTTTTCATTTCTCTTTACAGGTTTAGTTTTTGGGTGTCTCTTTGCAGTTTCCTGTCATTGAACAGGACATGTCTCCACTGTCTCAGTCCTGCTGTTGCATTTCTCTCCGTTAGCCCGTTTTCTACGGCACCTCTCCGTCGCCCCACTTCTTTGACTTCAGTCATTAACGACCCTTTCTCTTTTTCCAGTACTCCGTTGTTTCATTTTTCTATAACTATGATCCGTATTTTTTTTCAACCCTCATTCTTCCTTCTCACACTCTTTTGGTTTCCCCATTCTCCTGCCTCTGTTCTGCCACCCCGCTTTGCTCCTACACCCTCGTTCACCCAACATTTCTTCTCCATCGCCCCGGTTAGTGCCAGCTTCCTCTTCCCAATCTGATCGCGCGGCCTCGGGGGGAGCGGGGGTCGCCGCGAGGAGCCGTGACATCACGGGTCGCTCTGAGGCTGTGCGCGAGCCAGCCAGCTCAACATGGCGGCGGTCTGCACACCTGGCGGCGGGGGGCCGCTGCTCAGCGAGTCGGTGCCTAAGGAGGTACCTACGGGCCTCGGCATGTGTAACGGGGGCCCAAACAAGGCAGGAGAGCCGGGCCTCGAACTGGTGCTGGTGACAGGGCCTGTAGGCTGTTTACTATCGCCCGCTTCCTCGAATCGGGCCGCCGAGGAGCAGGACTCCGGCGAACCCACTGTCCAAGTCATGATAGACGGAATCGCTGCAGACGGGGACGCAGGGCCCAGGAGAGGCTGTCCGCCGAACGAACAGGAAAGCAACGGTGGGTCCGGGATTCACAGGGGCCGCCGTGCTGGGGTTTCGTATCTCGGGGCGTCGTAAAGTGACGCGCGTGTCCGGCGCAGGTTGGCATCATGCTGGCGCAGCGAGCCTCGGCCAGTGCGCGGTCTTTGTGTTTAGCCGCGCCCGGTTGTTCCGAGTGACCATCCTCCCAGCAGGACAACCGTCGCCGAGTTCTAATGACCGGGGCTTATCATCTTGACATCTGCAAGAATAAACAGCGTCCCAGGGAATCGTACTCAGTCTGTCCCCATTTGAACCCGCGACCTAGACGACGGGGTGCTTACACCTGCAAGGGGACTGGTTGGGGTGCTAAACATCCTGTAACTGCTTTGTTTTGTACGGCTGACATTTCAGGATTTGACGGCCGTGTCCCGATCGCAGACGTGACACCTTCAATTGAGCAGTTGATAATGACAGCATCACTTTGCTCGTCTAATTAAGCGCACTTACCAGAAAAGCTGTTCCGAGTGTGGTTTAACAAATTACTTAACACATATCTAACCTTTTCAGACGATGACTTAAATTCTTAGTGCAACACAAATTACCATTAATTTGTTTCTTTATTTAGAAACGGTGCGAGGCAGAGGCCCTAAGAGAGAAGCCACATTACAAAAAGTAAAAGTGTGACTTCCAAAAAAGTTGATTTACTGCGCAAGACCTTCGCTTTAATTAAATTCTGCATATTTCTGAAATACTCAGATTTTGGAATTTGAAGAACGGCAGGCTCGTATTTCATACCTTAAAGCGGCGAAATACTGCACTGTTCACTTAGCTTATTGCTGGCCTCCCGGACCCCGCAAGCGGACACACTCGGCATCAGGGCTCTTTGCGACTGCTGCTTCTTTACAATTCATTTTTTTTATTTGGCTATTAAATGTTTCCCATTGCCTGGTGATTGTAAACTGACATGTGGTTAAAGAGCGGATAATAATCTTAACAAGTACGTGCACTTATTAAAAAGCAACAAAAAGTAAATACGTTGAGAGCAGTGGGGTAATTTGCATAAATGTGTGTTAAATTTGGTTTATTTATTGTGTAGTAGGGTACTGTTGCCAGTTTGCTGGTTAATCAAATCATACATATAAGAAAAGCATTTATCAAGTAAACTTTATTAAAAATAGCCCCCTTCATAATACTTTTTATATTTTTTATGCTTTTAAGTGATACAATTACTTGCCATCCTGGTTTGTTTAAAATGTTTTTTTTTTAATTAGTGTTTACATTTCTTCTTTTTGTGTTATTAATGGATAGTTTTTTAGATTTCATGGTCCTGTAACCCTAAATTGGATTAAGCAGGTTTGAAAATGGATGTATGTAAATATAGTACTTGGCTCTAGTCTTTGCATGTCTCATTTTAGTTGTTTTTTGTCAAAGCCTACAGCTTTTCAATTTTTGATTTAAGGATTCAGTGCTGATTGTTGTTGTGATCTTTTACTTTTGTCACCTTTTCAGTGAAGGTTCATTATGGAGTGATTTAACTTAATCACTAGCCGAAGTACCTGTCGTTGCTCGGGCATATTTGTAGATGAGGTTAAGATTTTGTGTTATTTAAATGGTGACCCCGTTGTTACTGCTAGCTGTCCCATCTGTCATTCACTATCAATTTCTTTGCGCTTGCGACTCAAGAGTTTGTTCTTTTTGGGTCCGATTGGATTGGATTCCAGAATGGTGGTAATTCCTTGATGGGTTGTAACCATAAATGCTGTCATATCTAACGTGTCCTTTTAGTTGAAGGTGAACAGTTTACTTAAGTTGTGCCCAAGTGGATATGACCTCAGCTCTTGTACTTCTGTGGTTTGTGACTTTCCAATGTGCCGTAATTTCCATAACATATATTTTTTTAATGTTTATATAAATAAAGTTTATTACACACACTTAGTTAAACTTCATAAAAGTAGTCTAGTTAACTTTACACATATCTGTTTTTTGATTGGCCTATGAGAAAAAATAAAAAAGTGAGCCAAAAACATTGGAAGTATTAAAATGTGGGGAAAATAAGCATCAATTAGTGTCACCAAATAAATAAATGAAGCTGGTTCAGGTGCAATGAGTGTGGATATTGACGTTGAAGTTATGCGATAAAAAGATCAGAAGTGAGGCATTGGGGACAGAGATGCTTCAAATAAGGTTGAAGAGAACAAAAACTCCAATTTGAGTGTGTGGCTGTTGTGATTCTATTCTGATGATAGCTGTGTGTACGCTGCCATTTAGTTGATTGTTGCTTGTCGCACCATTTTGGTTGCCGGATGTCTAGACAGCAGCTGGTTGCCAGGTGGCGTGCCTACGCGCATGTTGACGCCATTGGCACAACATTGTACACTGGGACAACGCTCATCTCGTTACCCATGGTTGGATGAACAAAGAAACAATATTTGATTTGTATAGCACTTCTTTATTCTGTTTTTCTGGTAATTCATTTTCTGGTGTGTCCTTTTGGCTTCAAGTTTGTTTTGTGTTTTGGCTTAATCACTTTTGATCTCTATGTCCTCATTTTGTTTTCCACCCTGACGTCATTTTTTGGTTTCAGTATCTGTCTTCTTCTTACTAGTGTGGCTCCACCATAACAGCTGCGCAAAGTATACACAGCGGAACAATTTAAGGTGGCTAGATACCCAAGTAAAACACTGTTTTATGGGTGTGAGTGTATGTGTAATCATTATTATTATTATTTTTACATTGTAGATCCATAGCAAACAAATATTAGATTTTTTGTTATGATAGACAAGGGATGTTCTGGATGATCCTGGAGAATCAGAGTGGCTGCAGGTTTTCCTTGTAGCCAATCACTCCTGCTAACGGAACATCCTTCTTTTGCCTTAATACTAATTGACATGTATTATAAAGTTCAGAACCCGCAATGGCTTCTTTTTTCCTTAACAAACAGCCAGACAAACAAACGAGTGTGAAAACGTTTGGTTGTGAGAATCTAACTGGTAAATCGAGATATTGCACATTAAAGCAACGGTGAATCCATTTTTGACAGACTGACTAATTTAAAAGCTTTGTCAAACCATTTTCATGTCCAGCTCTTGTACATAACCATATGCTTAAATAAGAGCCATCTACTATCACCAACCCCCATTCTCCACAGTCCCCTCTTCAGTGTCAAACCCCATCTTATATCTTATAGCCACAACTCATTAGTTGTTGTGACTGCAGCAGTTATTATAAAGCAAATGGCACAAAATCACATTGTCACTGCTATTGCTTGATTCAAGTAATGGTTCGGTTTCAGTTTATTTTAAAATTGGCTTTACAATTCTTCATTTACTCGTCACTGTGTGTTTTCATCGAAGGCTCAGCCCCTCTCTCATGAATTTGAATAAGTTATGACAGAGTGGCAAAACTTATAGAAATATTCATGGTTCTTTTCAAGCATGATGTTGTTTTATCCACTAGATTGTAGACCAATACTGTCCCGAGTGTTATTCAGGCCTAACACTATACACCAGAACATAACAACTTAACCTGAGAGACACTTGGGGTTAACCGTTATTACCTACAATTCCAAGCCTGAGAGAGACTCAGGGTTAAAGCCAAGGAGGTTAAGTTCTGTTCAGGTCACGAAATGATCAGATTAAAT
Source organism: Polypterus bichir lapradei (assembly GCA_026402145.1). Lineage (NCBI taxonomy): Eukaryota > Metazoa > Chordata > Cladistia > Polypteriformes > Polypteridae > Polypterus > Polypterus bichir. The sequence goes on from JANRMT010062827.1 coordinate 22,474,797, forward strand.
TGTCTGGAATTACTTAATGGATAATGATGAATGTGCCCTGATTTTATTCTGTGGTGAAGTCCTTACTGTATGGATCCTATAGTAATCACAAAACTGATTACAGTGGAACCTCGGTTTACGAGTAATTTGGTTTACGAGTGTTTTGCAAGACGAGCAAAAATTTTTAATAAATTTTGACTTGATAAACGAGCGATGTCTTGCAATATGAGTAGTATGGATACACTTTGTCTGCTGAGCGTCATGTGATCACAACTGAGCTGATGGTTCTTCTCTCTCTCTCCTTATCTCGCTCGCTCGCCCAGCGCGTCTCTCTCTCCTTATCTCACTCACACAAAGCGTCTCTCTCTCTCTCCTTATCTTGCTCACTTGCCCAGCGTCTCTCTCTCTCCTTATCTCGCTCGCTTGCTCACCCAGCGTCTCTCTCTCTCTCTCCTTATCTCGCTCGCTCGCTCGCCCAGTGCGTCTCTCTCTCTCTCTGGCAATCGTCTCCTATTCTCCGTCTGAGTCTGTGTGCCTCACTCATATAGTCAACATCTGTTTACTACAGCATTGTGACTGTGTATGTGCGCTGTGAAGAGTCCCCATCTTGCTCCCCAAAACACGAAGCTGAGTCTCAGTACTTTAACACCAGCTTTATTCAGCTTGAAACAGCAACAGCGCTGTTATTTATTGTACCGGGATCTTTATAATGTTCCTTGTATGACCCATTGACGACAGGCGCTTATAGCATGTCTGCGATCTTTTTGGATGCGCTTATACGGCGAACTGCTACAGCGCTGGGAGACTGCGATTGCTTTGGGACGCTCTTCCGCGTGTTGTCCCGTTGGGTGGAATCCCACATAAGTTTAGAAACTCACACCAGCCATGATTCTTTTTAAAAGTAAAGTGCAGATTAATTTGTATTATGTATTTTACTTTATATTTTGTATTAATCATTTTTATATGAATAGTTTTGGGTTGTGGAACGAATCATTTGAGTTTCCATTATTTCTTATGCTTTGGATTGCAAGCACGTTTCCGGAACGAATTATGCTCGCAAACCGAGGTTCCACTGTATATCCTTTTTTTTGTTATAGAACTCTAGTGACTTTAATGGCTTTGAGCTGTAGTCACAACAGTTTGGACTCCTAATCCTGGCCATTTTTTTTTTCTTTGTTCCCTTTTCCTTTCCTTTCATCCTTAACAGATGGAAACTATATTTATAATAACTGGCTGATTTACAGTGCTTGTTATAGTTACCTGGCTGTTTCAAAAATGTCCAGGTTAAAAAGCTTAAAGTTTTTAAAACAATTCCTCATCCCATTTCTTTTATAATGAATACATTTCTATTAAATTTAGAAAAAAATGTAAAACATAAAAAAGTAATTTGACACATTACATATTTATCAGAAATTAATATTAAACAAAAACAGGCCGTGTAACGGAACTACATGTTAACAAACTTCAATTTTTTTTTTGGTAAAATTGGCAAAAAGAAATATGGATATGGTAAGAAAGGTAAGAATCCTCACATTTGTATGAAGGTGGAGTTGAAATATAATGTTTTAGATATAAATATTTATATCTCATAAAATCAGACAGAGTTAGTCATGTATTGGTGTGGTGTATGCTGGGAAATTGAGTTCTGACCTTTGTATTACAAAAATGGCCAATTTACAACTGTAGTCATTCAAGTCAGGCTTTTGTTTAATAATTAAATAATGTCCTTTTATTAGTACATAGCAGGCTCAGTCATTATGGCAGAACACTTGAGTCAATATTTACTTTTGTTTTATTCATTGTCTTTTTAAACAGATCGGTCACAACACTACATGACATGGTGTGTGCGCTAGATAACCGAGTTTTTCACCTTTGCTGTCAGTTTTTAGTTTAGCATCATCCTCTGATCATAAAATCAAAAACACCACAAGCTTCATAAAGATTTCTTAAGATTTTAAATCAAAGTAAAAAGATAAAGTAGAATAGAGGTTCAAATGCAAAAAAAAAATACTTCTGAAAGGGTTGTATTATTATTTGAAAACCTTTAAAATAAACCCAGCATATAAATACATTTTCTGTAACCAACCTTGCCTAAACCCTTTTTGCACTATCACTTACACTAAGACTGTCAGGTCCCATTTTCTTAATCTGTTTATGTTAACCACATTAAATAGTTTATTAAGGAAACACCACCAACTCCAGCAGATGCCTAAGTGCTTTCCATTTGTAAATGCAAAACTGCTTTCCCTTTCATTTTAACTCGTTAGATTTCCTTTCTCAGCTTATCTGGGTGCCCTCAATAGGCACATTTTAAATATATGTTTTAATTGATTATTAAAGATCAGAAGGCAGCTGAGCACAATTCAGTATATGGCATAGCAAACAATGCTTTTTAGTAGAAGACAAAAACCTAATGTTACACAATTATTATTATTATTTTATAACATTCAGATTTCAGGTTGACGCCTTCCATCTTGGTGTCTTCTGGTGTAATTAAAGTTTGCAAATACAGGTATGTACTGCTTAAAGTTCACAATGCATTGTTGTGAAATAGGCCGTTTTGCGATTTGGACAATGTGCGAATGTCATATTATATACGCTACTTGGCAATGCTATGTGGGATCCCGTAGTGTAGCTGTTTTGACTAAATACAGAGAGATAATGCTACAACACTCCAGAGACCCATAATACGCAAGAGTGGATGTTGCTGCCTATGAGTCAAAGCAAACACTGTTACTTGGTACACTTTGGATTTGTAATTAGGGCAAGTTCAAATTAAAATAACGATAGAAAGCATAGTATAGAACTGGTAGTGCAATCACATGAGATACACATGTTGCATGCTGGGAGCTGTTGCGTTTGCTATGTCCCGTTCTCTGATCAGGATTTCTGAACTCTGTTATAATGTTATGGGACCACAGACATTTGTGCGGTCAAACATTGCCCGTTATCTGGCGCATAGCTGTAATTGTATTAGCGCTCACTCTTTGCTGACTCAAATCTATAATAGTAACATGGAGTAGGGTAATCATTTTCGTGCTGGATGAATATCTTGCAGTTCACAAAGTCAAGCAAAGCTTCTTTAAAATTCATAATGGCCTACAGCAGTGTTTCCCAACCTCGGTCCTGGGGGGCACACTGTGGCTGCAGGTTTTTGTTCCAACCAGCTTCTGTTTTTAATTGGACTCCTGGGCTAATTAAGTGATGTGTTATTTCCCAAGTTCTGTGTTTTGGGAACAATATAGAAATTAGAAAACTAAGTTTGGTAAAAATATATATATTTTTATATATATATATATATATATATATATAGTTATATGGGAATAATGTATTTTTTTCTTTTTAACAATATTTTCATCTTGATTTTCATTCTACTTTTCTAGGTGTTCTAATTGTTTAATTAATCCATTATTTACTAATTAGGGGGTCTGACGCTAAAGTAGGTGCAGCCTTTGATTATTCAGTGTTGTTTGCCTGGGTGTCTGCTCTGCTCGTTTTTAATTGTCATTAATAAGATACAATGAAGGGGAAAAACTACACAGAGAAAGGGCAAAATATAATGAAATCAACAAAAGAGAGTTAAGCATTTAAATCTATAGCAAAAGCAGACATGATTATAAATGTCTTATAAATGTAAAAATCATGCTGCTTTGCTTTTCTGAATGTAAAATAAGAGAAAAAAAATAGCAGCTAATTAAATGAGCTCAGTGTTATCAGGTGTTGTCACCGATTAGGAATCTGGTTGGAACAAAAACCTGCAGCCACAGTGGGTCCCCAGGACCGAGGTTAGGAAACACTGGCCTACAGAAAACAAGTAGGTAAGATGGGTTTCATGAAGTTAAAACTTTTTATTTCTCTCCATTTGCCATCTCACTCATAAACAAAATATTTCATGACCTTTCTGCTTTTATAAAGGAATCAGACAAGGTTTTACTTTTTTAACAAACTCTCTCTGTCATAATCAGGGTTTTTGTTTTAGATTTTTTGAATAAATTCTCTTTTACCTATAAAAAATAATTTTGACCTTGTTTTAGGGTTTTTAAGAGGTCACGCATGGAACAACCAGCAAAAATGCATAAGCATTTACTGCATGTATTTTATTGATGGAAATACTATAGGGATACAGTGAAATCTATGGGCTGTATGTTAAGTAGCATGTGATGGATGAAATGTTACTGATAATCTTTAATATCCATCTATTCCATCCATGTATCTTCAAAAAGTGTATGTAGTCAGAGTTGTGGGGGATGGACATAATGACAGCATTGGGCACAAGATGAAGACCAGCCATGGATGGAGAGCCAGTGTATCACCGGGCACACTCATACAGTACAGTCCACCCATCCACTCATACAGTGGATTCAGAAAGGATTCACACACCTTCACTTTTTTCACAATTTTGTGTGTTGAGGCCTTATGCTAAAATCATTTAAATTCATTTTTCCCCACATCAGGCAACATCCAATACCCCGGAATGAAAAAGAAAAAACAGAAATTAGAAATGTTTACAAATATATTCAAAATTAAAGATTGAAATATCACACTGACACAAGTATTCAGATCCTTTACTAAGTACTTAGTTGCAGCCCCATTGGCCGCAATTATAGCCTGAGGTCTTCTTGGGTCTGATGCAGCAAGACTGGGTTCATGTCTGGGTTGTGCCTGAGCCACTCAAGGACATTCACAGATCTGTCACTAAGCCACACCTGTGTTGACTTTGCTTTATGCTTATGGTCTTTGCACAGTCTGAGGTTCAGGATTTCATTAAGGATATCTCTGTACTTTGCTCCGTTTCATCTGACCAGAGGATCTTGTTACTCACGGTCTGAGAGTTCTTTAGATGATTTTTTGAAATACCAAGTGGGCCTCCATCTACCCTTTACTGAGGAGAGGCTTCTATTTGGCACTCTGACGTAAAGCCCAGATTGGTGGAGGACTGCAGTGATGATTGTATTTCTGGAAGTTTCTCCCAGCCTCACACTGGTTCTTCTGCAACTCAGTCAGAGTGAACATTAGGTTTGTTGTCATGTCTCTTCCCAAGGCCCTTCTCCCACCATTGTTCTGTTTGGCTGGGTGGCTGGCATTAGGAAGAGCAATGATTGTTCCAAATTTCTTCCTTTTAAGAATTATGTAGGCAGTGTGCTTGTGGGTACCTTCAGTGTTGCAGGAATTTTTTTGTATCTTTCTCAAGATCTGTACCTCGACACAATCCTGTCTTTAAGTACTGCAGACAACTCCTTTGGCTTAAAGACTTGGTTTTTGCTGCGACACCCATTGTCAACTGTGGGACCTTCTATAGACAGGTCAGTTCCTTTCCTAGTCATGTCCAATCAATTGAATTGACAACAGGCGAACTTCAAACAAGGTGTAGAACCAGCAGGTTTCACTCCTTCTGCCCAAAGATACCTCACTATATTTTAACAACAGTGCAGTCCTGCAGCACAGCCTCCATGTTCATTTGACTTTGGCTTCAAGTAGACTAATGGCAGAGCGTTGCACTATGCGTGTTCAAATTACCCACTACTACTACTTCAAATTTGCATATGAAAATGGCTTGTATACATTTGAGTATTTAATTTATTAAAGTAAAAAAAAAAAAGAAATAGGGGTCTTAACTGCTACTAAAGATCCTTTTTCAAACTATTGTTATTATTAGCAATCAATTGTTTTTTCACACAAATCCAAAAGTTTGGATACCAGGAGCTGCACGCCACCATCTTATATAGCAGTGAAAGGCAACCTTTTTCGAGTTGCGGTTCACTAAGTCCAAAAATTTTCTTTCGCGGCGCACCTGAGGGACTGTCCATAAATAAAGTCGTGACGACACAATCTATGGACAATCGGCAATAAAAACAGTTAATTTTACAAGTTTGAAAGACATTTTATTAATAAAGGAATCAAAGGATAAATCTTAAATTTAATTAATGTGAACGTTGAGATTGTTTTTCAGCACATATGAGACTGATGCAAGGATCAATTTTCGAAAGACAGACGCGCATTTCCTTGTCGATCATTTGAAGTCTCTCGTGTTTCTTAGACTTCATTTCCGTAAGTGTTCTGTTATCTGTTTTTCCAACATAAAATATTTTTTTTTAAACATTATCTTTTTAATCAACCAAAAGTTCCAAAACAGTAGCAATTTTAAATATTTTACAAAAGTTTTCACGGCGCCCCTAGAAAATTCCACGGTGCACCGGTTGCCCAACATTGTTATATAGGAAAGCCATGGGGACAGCAAACTGACACCATTACCATAAACACTGTGGCAATTAGAGAGGAAAAAGGCAGTGCCCACGAGAAAGAAACAAGTCGAAAAATGGTGTCAAAATAATATCAAAAATAATAACATTAAAATGACACAAATATTCTACATTTAATAAAATAAATTAAACAGGAAGAAATCAGACATTCCAAAAGTAAGTTTACAACAGTAGTATTTTCAAATCAACCCTAATAACATTAACATTTACCTTAAATAAAATAAGCAGGTCACTCCCATTATTTTTAGAGATGTAACGGTATCAAAACTTCACGGTACGGTAATACCTCGGTATGAATGGCACGGTACGGTATTTATTGAATCATTTACAGGAAAAACAAAACTAATGAAGAGACTCGAAAAAAGTACCAGAAGTGTTTATTAAACAGTTTACATGAACACTGAACATATCAATGGCATACAAATTAGCCATCTATCTGTAAACTTTGAAACAGGAACTTCAATTTTTCAATTTTAATAACAAAAAATTATTAAACCATGTAAAAAAATAAAGTTTCAATTTAGTATTCTTGAAAACTCAGAAAAAATAAAAATAGCAGCCTACTTATTGCAGCTGGCCCATGTGCTGAATGAGTATTTGAGAACACTCACCTCATTCACTCACACACTCACTTATTCAGAAAATTAGCATATCAACATTATTTGGTAAAAGCTGGGATCTCTGGGCATTTACGATGTCCCCTGAAACAGAAAAAACCCTCTCACTTGGGACTGAGGTTGCTGGGACAGAGAGATATGACTTGGCCAAGGTTGACAGCAGTGGGTAACGTTGTGCATTGTCTTTCCACCACTCGAGAGGACAAGCCATGAGTGAGATAGAGGTCTCTTTGCGGTACAAGTCAATGTCTGCATCAATCTGAGCAGTGTGCTGTGTTCTGCTGTCCCCTTGACTAAAAGAATCCCCAAGGAGATCTTCAAGAGCAGTCTTTTTGGATGGAGGAGAGACACCTCCCACAGCATGTGCTTTTTGTGGCAGGTCAGTTTTTGAGTGTCCAGCTACATGTTCATGACTGCCTGGTGCTGCACATTCCTCTTCACTAGGGTTCTGCAGAAGCAAGCAGAGTTACAAAAATTTTAAATGTTAGACACGCACACATAATTTTTGTAAATATTGGGAACTCTAAAAAAGTCACACACACACAAAGTATTTTTAAACAAATACCTGGTTCTGCATCTGTGTTGCTTTTAACTTGAGCCTGTTGAAAATTTCATCCCTTTCGCTGTTATTCAGATGGGGGAGGGCCCGGAACCGGGGGTCCAACGCACTGCTCTCATACAGAAACTCTGCTTGCTCCCCTTGGTAACGGTCTGCCAAATCATTCAGTATTGATGCCTTCATTTGAGAGATGGTGTTTGAGTCTACATCGCACGGTGCCATGCTCACTTGAATCATGTGTTTGAGAGGCATGATAAGAGAGATTGTTGGTCGAGATTCGTCGCACAGCACAGTGGTTGCTTTTTTTAAGGGTGTGAGAAGTTTAACGATGTCCTCAGCATCTGCGATGTCAGCTGCGTCTAGTGTGTCTATTTCACGTGCATTGCTCCTGACTTCAGAACTCAGTAGGGCTGCAGCAATTGCCTGTTGTTGCTCCAGGTAGCGCTCAATCATGTCAAGTGAGCTGTTCCACCTAGTTACTATATCCATTATCGGTTTATGTACTGGCAGGTTTAACATTTGCTGCTTGGAGGTCAGCACAGCTGTTGCAGTTGAACTGCGGTGAAAAAACGCTGCTACACGCCTCACTCTGCCAAGCAGACGACTGACACGGTTTACCTTCAAACCTGCCTGGGACGCAAGGTTTAAGGTGTGAGCAAAACACTTTACATGTGGGGACAGAGCAGCCTCTTTCACCGCTACACCCATGTTTCTTGCGTTGTCAGTAACCACAGCGATGCCCTGGTGATTGTTGTTGTAAATCATGTCAAGCTCCCACTCTGAAACAGCAGATTTTAACACCTCGCCTATGTTGTGTCCAGTGTGTGACTCAAAGAGTACCCGTGTCTGTAGGACAAAAGTTTTTATCTCCCATTCACTTGTCATAGCATGTGCTGTGATGGTAACATAGCTCTGAGTAGCTCGTGAAGTCCACCCATCTGTGGTGATTGAGATGCACTCTGCTTGCTTGAGGCTCTGTGCAACTTTCGCCCTTGTCTCTTTCTAAAGAGCTGGTAAAATAGTTTGACTAAAGTGTGGCCGCGACGGGATTTTATACTTTGTCTCCAGCATGTTTACTAACCTCTTAAAACCTTCATTATCCACCACCGAAAAGGGCCGTAGGTCTTTGGCTATATATTCACCAATGCATCTTGTGATTTCTTCTGCTCTCGCACTGCTGTGGGGGAGTGAGGCTGTAAACGCTTCTTTTATAGTCTTTTGGCCCGACTGGATTTTGCTCCTCGTATCTTCACGTAACTTTTCGGGGTGATGATTTAACAAATGGCTCCTCATGTTAGTCATATTCCCCGACTTGTATTTCACTACAGTCTGGCAGTGCCTGCATACCGTATTTTCTTTGTCTGTCTCCTTTTCTCCTTTCTCGTTTCTTTTCAGAGAGAAACCGAAATGCTTCCACACATCCGATTTAAAACCCGCTTTAGGTTCGACCATTTCCATCTCTTTTCCTTTGCCGCTACTAGCAGCACCAGCCATTTCCACATTACTGGATTTGTAGCGACAACAGACCGCAAAGGATGATGGCCACGCCTGGGCTGATGGGAATTGTAGTTCCCGCTACCTCCCGTTCGCTCCATTCGCCTGAGCAAACTTTTCTCAGAAGACCTATCGTTTTATCGAGTCATGCGACCACGGTAGTATCGAAAAAATTTGTTATTGCGGTACGACGGTATATACAATACCTTTACATCCCTAATTATTTTTAAATAAAAGGCAATATTATTATTATTTGTAGGAATTCTTTGTATTAACAATAATTAAAATAATTCTGAACTCTAGTGACCCATCACCTGCTGGCTAGCATTCATCTCACATGTCATTTAATTTGTGACATTACAACTTTTTTCTTGATATACTGCACCCTACATGCACCAGTAGACAAAGATCATGACAAGGATGCCACGTCCAGTCACATACCCACTAAATTTAGCCAGAATGTACAACAACAACAACAGTACCCGTACATGTATTTTAATTGTGAAATGGTTTTAATCTTGTCCCTTTAACAATATCCCTATGACTAGCCCAGATCAAGACACCAGTCTATCATTTATCTGAACCTAAGATACATGTCTGAGATGTAACAATAAAATTGGGCATGGAGAGACTTAACGCCATCTGCTCACACACAACTAGTGGGCCAGGATTTATGATCAGTCTTTTCCACTTGTGATATATTACACTTGTAATAAATGTTATATATTTATTAAGTCCGTTTTTGTTTTATTTTCACCTCTAGGTCCCCAGCAGTTCTACACCATGCTTCCTGACTTTACCTCAATCGAAATCCCCATTGAAGATGATGAGGGGACGGTCTCATTACTGAAGGATGAATTTTGCAAAATTGTGGTGTCCAGCTCAGGGCATATGGCAGAGAAAAACGATCTACAGGGTATCACAAAGAAGAAGAGACTGCAGTGTAAAGAATGTGGAAAAAAATTCATTGACATAGAGTCTTATGAACTACACCGACACTTCCATGTTCATGGGAATATGGACACTTCTCTAAGTTGCCAGGATTGTGGCCTCAGCTTTGAACACAGGAGCAGTTTGATTAAACACAAACGTGAGCACCAGGTTGCCAGTGTTAATGATATACGGCAGAGATGCAAAAACTGTGGCCGGACTTTCCCAAGTGCGGAGAAACTCAAGAGTCATTTATGCATGCATTCCTTAGAGAAGCCTTACCGCTGTCCACTGTGCAGAAAAGAGTTCAAGTTCAGAATTTCTGTTAGCACTCACATGCGGACACACTCTATAGAAAATCTGTTTCAGTGCAAAGAATGCGGTAAGGGCTTTACTTGCAGTGTTGATCTTCATACTCATCAGCGCTCTCATGTTGTAAAGCCATATGAATGCCCAGATTGTGGCATGTCTTTTCGGCACAGATCTGTAATGGAGGCTCACCGCAGAAAGCACACTGATGAGCGGCCATATCAATGTAAATTGTGCAAAAAAAAGTTTAAATATGCAAGCTACCTGCATCAACATCAGTTCCTGCATACAGGCAAGAAGCCCTTTAACTGCCCTGACTGTGGAAAATCTTTTGCCTTTTCACAGAATATGAAGGCACACTGGAATATGCACAAAGAGGAAGAGTTCAGATGTCCACACTGCAGAAGAAGTTACAGTGATCATGAGAAGCTACAGGAACACCTCAAATGGCATGTTGAGGCCATTGCCAATATAGACAAAATAGCATCTCCACGAGGAACAAACAGGGATCGTAAGCTTTTTGAGTGCCCAGAATGTGGAAAGGGATTTCGTCATAAGTCGGTTATGGAGGGGCACAGGCGCAAACATACAGGAGAGAGGCCTTTTCAGTGCAGCCTGTGTGGCAAGAGGTTTAAATACAGCAGCTACCTGCATCAGCACTTGATCCTGCACACAGGCAAAAAACCATTTAAGTGCCCTGACTGTGGAAAAGCATTTGCTTTTTCTCAGAACATGAAATCGCACTGGAAGTTACACCTGGAAAAGCCTTTCCGATGCCCCCAGTGTCGGAAGGGCTACAGTGAAGAAAGTAAGCTGCAAGAGCATATGGCCAGCCATGCAGGAGAAAAACCTCACAAATGTACATTGTGTGACAAAAGTTTCGGCCTAGCTTACCAACTGAGGGATCATCAGAACACACATACTGGGGAGCGGCCCTATAGGTGTCAGGAATGTCATAAAGGCTTCCCATGGCTTGGTAGCCTATTGGTTCATCAAAAAATTCATGTACGAAAACGTCAAAACGTGGTATTACAAAAGGATGGAAAACTCATTCGGTCCAATGGCAACGACCAAAGTAATGACACTGAGGTGTTCTGGAGTGAAGAAGAAGAAGAGGAAGAGGAGGAAGAGGAAGACGAAGATGCAGTAGCAGCCAGGGTCCAACCATCCTGGATAGAGACTCAGACTTCTGAGCCTGCTCATGAAAAAGAAGAGCAACTTGCATCTCAACCAAGAAATATTGAAATGCTCTCTCAAAGACCAGTAATACAGCCAAGCTGGACTCAAGAACGAGAACAAAGAAACATGCAACCTGGTCAGGAAAATTTGGTAGCACATCCAAATATTCAGGAAGGGGCAATAAAAAGCCCAATTATCCCTGAAAGAACATCAGGTCTTCAGAACGTTCAGGAGAGGGCCATTATTCTCCCAAATATTCAGGACAGCACCTTGCTACAACAAAACATTCAAGAAATAGCAGCTTTACATCATAATGTTCAGGAGAGGACAATGATGCATCAAAACTTAAAAGAAAGAACCATAATGCACCAAAATGTTCAAGAAAGAAACTTAATCAAGCAGAGTATTCAGGAAAGGGCAATGATGCAACAGAGTATTCAGGACAGAGTCATGCTACACCACAGCCTGCAAGACAGAGCTATGATGCACCAGAATTTACAAAGCAATGTGAATGTGATAATGAACCAGAACATTCATGAACGACCATTGTTGCACCATAACTTTGTTGAGAGGTCAATAATGCACCAAGGTTTCCTAGACAGGCCAATGGTGCATCAGAATATTCAAGAGAGACCTTTAATTAATCTAAACATGCATGAAAGACCCTTAATGCAGCAAAGCATTCAAGAGAGGGCACTAATGAACCAAAATAGTCAGCAGAGGGCTATGATGCACCAAAATATCCAGGACAGGGTCGTGCCACAACAAGATGTACATGAGAGGAACATGATACACCAAAATACCCAAGAGAGACCCATCATGCATCATAGTGAAAGAGCTGTGCTGCACCAGAATGTTCATGAGAAAGTGACGGTGAATCAGAATGTCCAGGAAATGACCATGATGAACCAGAATGCTTTAGAGCGGGCTGTGATGCACCAGAATGCATCAGAAAGGGCCATGATTCATCAGAACTCCTTGGAGAGGACCATGATGCATCAGAATGCCTCAGGGATGGCCATGATGCATCAAAATGCCTTGGAGAGGGCTGTGATAAAGCAGAATGCCTCAGACAGGGGTGGAATGCACCAAAATGCCTCGGAGAGGGCCGGGCTGCATCAGAATGCGTCAGAAAGGGGTAGTATACCCAAGAATGTCTCGGACAGGGGTGGGATGCAGCAGAATACCCTGGAAAGAGTTGTGATGCACCAGAGTCCATCAGAGAGAGCCATGATGCACCAGAACACCTCGGGAAGGGCCATGATGCACCCAAATTCCACAGAGAGGTCTATAATGCACCAGAATGTGTCAGAGAGGGCCCTGATGTACCAGAATGCCCCAGAAAGGTCTATGATGCACCAAACTGCCTCTGAGAGAGCTATGCGGCACCAGACTGCCTCAGATAGGGCCTTGATGCACCAGACTGCAACTGAGAGGGTCCTGATGCACCCAACTGCAGCAGAGAGGGCCTTGATGCACCAGACTGCCGCAGAGAGAGCCCTGATGCACCACAATGTCTCTGAAAGAGCTATAATGCAGCAGAATGCCACAGAAAGGGCCATGATACATCACAATGTCCCTGAGATGTCCATGATACACCAGAATGTTCCAGAGAGGGCACAGATGCACCATAACATTCCAGAGAGAGCTTTGCTACACCACAATGCTCCTGAAAGGGCAATGGTACGTCAAAATGTTTCTGACAGATTAATGATGCATCAATCTATATCTGAGAGAGCTTTGATGCACCAAAGTCTCCAAGAAAGGGCCATAATGCATCAAAGTATCCAGGAAAGAGCAATGATACACAAAAATCTTCAGGAGCGAGCTTTGATGCACCATAACCTTCAAGAGAGGGCCCTAATGCAGCAGGCTATTCAGGACAGGACCATGACACACCAGAAAGCCCAGGAGCGAGCCATTGCTCACCAAAACTTTCTTGAAAGACCAGTGATGCACCAGAGCATTCAGGAGATAACTCTGATGCACCACAATATCCAAGAGAGAGCAATGATGCACCACAGCATACAGGAGCGGAGCATGATACAACAGAATATTCAAGAGAGGGCTCTCATGCACCACAACATTCAAGAAAGGGCCCGGATGCACCAGAATGCTCAAGAAAGGGCCATGTTCCACCAAAATATCCTTGAAAGACCTCTGATGCACCAGAATATACACGAAAGGACTTTGTTACAACAGAGTATGCAGGAAATGCACACAATGTCCCATAATATTCAAGAGAGGCCTGGGAGACATAAGAATTCCTTAGAACGACCTATACATCAGGATAGTCAGGACAGGCCAATGCTGTATAGGAATTTTCAAGAAAGAGCAGCAATACAGAGTAACATTCAAGAAAGATCTATACTTCAACCAACAAGATCTTTTTCTCATGCTCATGAAAGGCCGCTGTTTTTTGAGACTATTCAAAACAGGCCAGAATTTGTTCAGGACAGACTGATAGTTACTGAAAATATGCAAGACAGGTTTATATTTACTGAGAACATTCAAGAAAGACCATCCAATTCTGAGAATGTTCAGGAAGTGCATCGTTCACCTGAAGAAATTCAAGGCAGGGTATCAAATCCTATCACACAGGAACATGCTGTATCTCCAGAAAATATTCCTGAAACGCCAGTAATTTCAGAGGACATACAGCAAAGATCTGTTGATCACAGAATAGTTCAAGAAAATTCTTTGGATCAAAATGATAGTCAGGAAAGGTCACTGGAACCCATGTCTCTTCAGGAAAATTCTGAGGATTCAGTAGACTTTCATGAATGTTTAGTGGATCCTGATGATTTTCAAGAAAACTCAATCGATGGTGATGACTTTCAAGACAATTCTAAAGATTCTGAAGATTTTTCTGTTAATTCTGACAGTATTCACCAAATCTCAGTTGAACTTGAGAACATTAAAGAAACAACCGTGAGTTCTGGGGACCTTACAAACAGTTCATTGGCTTCCGAAGAGGGGCGGGAAAGGACCATTTTTCAGGGGAATGTTCAAGTGGACTCTGTGGCTCACATGAATATTCAGCAAACTTGTGTGGGGAACACAAGTGATCAAAATACTGCCATGCAACAAACTGCTCAGGAAATATCAGTCATACAACAAAATCTACCGAAAGAAATGATTACCCCTCATAAGGATATAGACACTGGGCAGGAGACACAAACATCAAAAGTGAATGGAAACAATATACCACAGCAATCACAGGACGAGAAACTTCAGTGCTTTGAGTGTGGCCAGTGTTTTACTCAGGAGACAGACCTTCATGAACACTACATGGAACATGCCAGGGGCGACCTTTAGTTGTAAGGGTTACCTTGTTCTGATCCAGTACACCCAAAGTCATCCTCCCACTCTTAGAGCACACTGGCAATGGAGATAAGTTGCAACAGCTGAATTCTCATTCTTGCATTGTCGATGGATCATAGTTTTAATTCAATTTAAATCACCTTGGCAGGTACACACAAACACAGGTTATTTGCCAAAAAGGCTTTACTGTTGGTTTCTCTAATAGATTTCTTACATAAAAAAGGAAATATTGTTATGTATATAATTACTGACTTTTGTGGTTATTTGGCATCAGGTCTCCCTTGGAAATTCCCATAGAGTTAACTGGCTAGTTTCTGCAGTCTCAACTGACATAAAACTTGTTTATATTCACCAGCAGATGTTGAGGCTTTAAAAATTATTTTTCATTTGTGTTTAGTAGGTTTTAAGCTGCTATTTAATTATACGCCTATTTAATTAACATTTGCCCTTTTAAATGGATTTCTAGGTAACCTTGGTAAACTGTGATAAGGACAGCTCTGCTTTGACAGCCAAAGCCCAATATACCTTAATAACTTGAAGTAAAAGCAGGCTGTTTAATGTGACTATAAAGTGGTAAAAATACGTAGCCAGAAGAAGCAATGTGTAATATACCAGCTGGGGTGTCCTGTGAGAGTAGTTCGTTCTAAATTAGTCCTTCAAGTAATTTCCTTTGAATTCTAACTGTAAATCAGAGTCTGTTGACTCTTATTAATATGGATTTTGTAAAACACAAATTTGGTTACATTTCTACTAATCTTTATTTTAGTCTGTATTTATTTTTGATGGTGTGGATGATTGCAATGATGCCTTTTTGTTGGGAATAGCAGTTAACACACATAAGTGATGCCAAGACATTTGAATCAAGTAGGAGGTAATGTTTGTGTTTTATAGTGCTAAAAGACATCTTAAATATAACCAGACTTACTTTTGATGTAACAAATCTATATCATGATTCTTTCCTACTTACGAGTCATGTCCCAATTAATAATACAGACTGGACTGTAACATGGGAAAATTTACCTCTGTGACCCTTCATTGGTTTAAAGGAACATTTCACCCAAAAATGATCCTTACCCCGTGTTGTTTGTAGTGATGAATGAGAAAAAAATGTGTAATCTTGTGTTTTCATGGAAAAGGGAGATAGCAAGCTTATGTGCAACAGTGGGCCCACAGAGTGCCACTAGAGAACAAAAGCAAATGATATTTCAACAGCCATTGAGTCACATAATTCACATGTCACTTATTTAGTCGTCCACTCACAACATCCAAAACACATACTAAAATATTGTTAAATAAATGTGTGTGAACAGGATGTGTGTGCAAATCAAGTGGGGCTTTTAAATAAGACCAAACTGGGGTCCATTGTATCATAAACTCTGCAATCTCTGTTCTGCACAAATATATAAGATTAAACATTTTTCTCAGCCATCACTGCAAGCAATACAGGGTAAGTAACAAAGAAATGGCCTTTTTTGGGTGGAGAATTCTTTGAAGTGGGTTTCAGGATGGATAGATTTATAGAGATGGTGTTTTTATTGTTAATGTTTCACAGTATTATTCCTTTGAATATTATATATTAATTATATAGTGAATCTGACATGATGTCACGATCATAAAGTAGTTGTAGCCTTCTAAATTAAAAACAAAAACCTGCAGTCCATTGGCTACTACCTCAGTAAAGCAGGACTGCTATATAGTGCCAGCCCTACCTACTGCCAACTGAAACTGTGGCCTGCTGATGCTTTCAGTTGAATTCTTCATTTGACCTTTTCCAGTATTTGCCTGTTGTATCTCTACGTACGGTTGCTACATTATATTCTTAAGTTTATTAACCAATATAATGTGTTCTCCCTCTTACATATATACATGGAATTAACAGGGATTAGTGTGATTTGGTCAGATGAAAAGCCAAGAATGGTTTATTAATTTCACATCCACCTTATTTAAGAATGTTGATAAAAATGGCAGAAAATGAGGACAGAGTTTGATGATTTTGAAAACTGCCGCACAAGTAGAATTCATCTCTTACTTAGGAATATCCAATCACTTAAAGAATAAGCCTACTGTGTTGCACAAATAAACAGCAGAAGCATGTTTGGTTTCTGTTTTTTTTCTTTGTTTTTAATTTAATCCTTGCTGAAGTTCAGCATTTCACTGTATCGTTGCTGTTTGCAGTGTTTTGATAAAACTGAAATATTTTCAGTTGTCTCATAAGCTTAGTGGTGCATATGGAACTTTATAAATATATAAAACATAAAATAAATCCTTTTTACTTTTCATTTTGGAGCATGCCACAAGTAATTTTCCATAGAAAAACCATAGATTCCTCTTTGTTCCCACTTTTTTTAAAAGTGGGTTGTGACCTTTTTATTTATGCCCTGTGCAATTTTGAATTTAATTAAAGCCTGTAATGGAACATCCATTACAGGTATCACAATCATCTCAATAACAACATTTTGCATATTTGTAAAATTATTAATGTTCTGTCATTACCAGGTAATAGTGGACTTAAATTTCATAAGTGCTTAATGTTCTAATTTATGATCTTTTGTAGTGTCCACAGCGCAACAGCCATTTACTGAAGTATCACAACCATTGATGTTTTCATGGTGCCGCACTAATTCTTTGGAGATCTGATTAGATTACTATTAAATTTTTACTTTCTCGTATACAAAGTAAAGGGAAAGTATTGTAATCGTCCAAAGATTTGATGTCGAGATTTTGATGAATCTCGACATTTCAGACCTCCCTGACTTTCTCGTATACGAAGTATAGGGAAAGTATTGGAATCCTCCAAAAATTCCATTTCGTGATTTTGATGAATCTTCACCTTTTAGACCTCCCTGAGTCTGAAAATACCATTTTTGGAATTATGTCTATGTATCTTTCTGTGTGTGTGTATGTAAACACGATAACTTGAGTACGCTTTCACTTAGGTCAACCAAATTTTGCATACAAGTATTAGGTACAAAACATAGATTTCTACCAACTTTTGTGCTATTTCCGCTACCCAGAGGTGGTACTTTACCTTTTATTCATGCAGCTGCAGGGTCCGATGTATTCTTTACTTTTATAATAATTGTTCAATTTGTTATTAATTTGATTTGTTGTTGATGGTTCTGTAATGTACATAATATAATAATATAATCATTGTCTTGCAGTTTACTCCTCAAATGTCCATCCTCATATCTGAGTATGCAAGAAAGTCGAGGGGAGATCACTCCCGATTTTTTTTTTTTGAAGATTTTGATCTTCTTTATATTGGGGACTGCTGTTACAATAAATGAAAACATGAAAGGGTTCATAAATTAAAATGCAATAATACGCAACTGAAGCAATGAGATGAAAATATTTTCTTATTTAACATTGGATTATTTGTCTTTTGAAAAGAAATAATGTTCAGATTGTGTGATCTTATTTGAGTAAAACACAACCTGAAACCGTAAGGTTTCGTTTGCTCAGTATTTTACTTTACTGATTATAGCAGACATATCTGGTGTTTCATGTATACAGTTAAAAACCTAATATTCCTGTTAATTGTATAGATGTAACAACTCTGCGCTCTCTGATACAATGTACATGTAGTCATTTTCGGTCGCTCAGGGTATGTCCATTTTCCTCCAAGTCTGCATTGCCCTGCCCCCAATTTTGCTGAATTAAGTAAAAACAAAAGTTGAAATCAGTGTCTTTAATACTTTGAGTTCGTCTTTTTCCCATGAGATACAGTACATAGCTTAAAAAAATGAGGTTCCTTAGATTCTGAATATTAGCAATATAAGAATCTAAATGGTTTAACTAAAATGCAGTGTAAGAGAAGAGGGGAACATAAAATCCATTTTGCCACAGATTTCAGAGAAAATGAAGCTCCGTGTTTAAGGAAAAATCAGTTTGAAGTCCTTAAGCTAGTGGACTGTCCTATTTATCCAAACTTCAGATCTGAGTAATTTATAATCTACTAGGGGAGTTCCAGATGTCCATTCACTTTAATAGAAATAAAAGAGATAAACCCCGATTTTTTTTTTTCCCCCCCCAGAAGCCTTATTCATTCTCTATTTCTCCAAACAGTCACCACCAAAATCAATGCACTTTTGCGATCTGCGGCTCCATTTTCAAAACACCCCCCAAAAATCATCTTTTTTCAGCTTTGTCAGCTGTTCATTCACTGCCTTGATCATGTCTTCTCCATTCTCATAGCATTTTCCACGCATGTTTACCTTGATTTTGGGAAAGAGTCAAAAATTACAAGGGGCCAAGTCAGGCAGGTAGGGTGGGACATTGAAAAGGTTGACCCCAGAACCACCAATGTAAACGATGGCCCTGATGGTTCAATGTACAGCAGCAGTGTGACGGTGAGGAAACCAGTCACTCAGCTTGCACTTTGGGGCAACCTCTCGTGAGACTTTGGAAAGGTTCAGCCAAACACTTCTTTGTGCAGACATCAGAAACTGGACAACACACTTCTGGACGGTTCTCTGAGTTAGTAGTTGGTTGCCAAGATGAGCTTCCAGCTTCTTAAAGCAGCTGATTAACCATGATGAGAATGTGGTAGAGTATGAGGACTCATTTGTTCTTATTGGAGAAATTCACTGGCGGACACGCAGCACATTCACTTCTGCCTTCATTTCTTGACAGAAAATTTAGTTGAATAAGATTCCTTGAAAAAATCAACCACTGGGGACAAATTGAAAAGTCAATTTGAACGAAATTTTGGAACTCTGCTCATACAATATGTCTAGCATAATAAAAAATACAATAACTTATAAGTTAAACCATGCATCTGAAAGCTGAGGCCTTATTGGTTTTTTTTTACTCTGATCGTATTTAACCACTGTTTTGTTGGGGTATATTACTTAATTATTAAATTATTAAAACCACTACATCAGTTGAAAACTATAATAGAAAATCTTGTGAAAGCACGTGGATTTTTTAGAAAAACTATAAAATATTTATATATTTTATATAGTATATAAAAGCAAATGTCTTTGAGACTGCAGGGTATGCCTGTCTTCTGTTCTCCTTCTTAGAAACCAAAGTAACGAAGTCCAAAACTTTTTGTCTACCAGTAGACGCAGTGTTCTGCTTACTTACAGGAAATTAAGATTTAATTCTTTCATGCACTTTCTAAACTAGATGTTTTGTTAGTTGGACCCACTAAGATAATGATTTAAAAAAAAATAATAAAATCATGTTCTGCCAATAACAACTCTATGCTTAAATATTGAAAATATGACAAAAATAGAACTTGCGTCACCAAGGTTAAAATATGACTGTCAGGTTACATCGGTGGTTCTCAAACTATTTTTTGTCTCTTGTTCTCTGTGAAATCTGGACTTCTTCTTTATTTAAAACTGCCCTGTTGAAGTCCTCCCTGCCTGGAGTTTTTCAGAGTGGGGGTCATTACTTCCATAATGTTAGCAACCTATTAAAGCACGTAAATCCCAAAACCACTTCTGGAAATGCCAGTGGCAGGGCAGATAGAAGGGCAAATGCAGGATCTTTACACAATAAAGAGTTTATTCTCACAAAATGCTGCATTGCACTGTGAAGCCTCAAAGGGCCCCAAAAAGCACAAAGAGGTTCCCAGCAACATAAAGCAATCCAAGCAAACAAAGTTCCAACACAGAATCCAAGGTGTAGTCAAAAAACAGAGCACAGTTTTAAATTATCCAAAAAATCCTAAGCATAAGAAAATGACAGTAACTCGTCAAACACTCCTAAGGAAATTTGAAAAGAACTGCCAGGAACTGTGGAAGACCCTCTGGATTTATGGGGCTGAGGGCAGTTCCTGGCAGTGATTCTCACCCACAAAACACATGCAACATAAAAAAGGTAGCTTACATACATAGACAAAATCAAAACTAAAAATTGATGCACATAATCAACACAGATAAAAGAATCAAGAATGAACAAAAGAGATATAAACCACAACGTTGAAGCCCAGCCAGGGGAGGAACCCTGGCCAAAATGTAACCTGGCCTGTAGTGTTTTGAGAGCCACTGGATTACATAATGAACAGCACATGTGTGCAGATTGGCACATTTTTGTTCCAACTTTTAAAAAAAAAAAAAGAAGATAACTGAACTGCCATCTATGAGTTGCCAGGGAGCTTCAAGAGAATGTTGGATAGTGAGGTTAACTTTCAGCAGAGCCACAGAGAACATTGCTGGAAATGTCCCAATATCTGCTGTTATTATTTTAAACAATGGTTATCCTTTAATGGCTAAGTAGAGCCTCATCTTCCTTTCCTTATTTTAATTTTCCATTCTTTGTGTAAAGTGCTACGTTATAGTGTTTACCAGCAGATGTTCTATCTGAATTAAATATTTATTCTACTTGGTTTTGCAGCAGCGGTCATAAGGAGCAAAATCTCCTTGTGAGGGAACGTGAATTAGAATACTGAATGTGTTTGGTTACGGTGAGCCACTGCACAAATATGGCCGATTGTGTGCTCAGCTGCAAAGACCTTCATTGCTCTTGAGCAGGAGTTCAGCTGGCCAGTCAGGTGCGGGTGTCATAGCTGCTGTGCCCTCCCTACCCCAAGCTTTGTTATGCACATGCACGCAGTTTTTTGTTTTTTTTTGACGCTAGATTAAAATGTAAATTTGCCTAAACTTACAAATCATGGGTATGCATTTTGTAAACGTTTCTATGTAAAAGTTACTCTAAACTTAAACAAAATTAAGGGAACACGGTAAACTTACAAAACAGCAATACATTTTGTCTGAGGCCTGCCGTCAAAATACCATTAGTGGACAATGATTTAATCTAAACTTGAATATGACTTTATTGCTTTTATACAGATAAACTGTATATACTGTATAGAGGACGGTTACTGTCTGCAGGATGGTGGTTAGCACTGCCACTCCACAGCTCTCTTAAGCTGGGCTCAGGGCCTGACCTGGTCCTTGTCTATGTAGAGATTGTACTTTTTGTCCCTGTCCATGTGGGGTTTCTCTTTGAACTCTTAATTTCTGTCCACTGCAGTGAATAACATGTCACTTTACATCTCAAATTTCCAGTCTGGGCATTACCTACCTATGTGGAGTCCGCTTGTCCTCTTGTTTCCTCTTGCATGCTGGTTAGGTTAGTTGGTGTCTCTAAACTGGCCTGGTATAAGCGAGTGTATTGAGTGACCAGCTCATGTTCTGCGCAGGGCTGGTTCCTGTTTGCAGCTCTGGCACTTAAGAACCTAAAAATTGGAAAAAGGGGTTTAAAAACACAGGTGGGAAGAATGTAGAGAAAGCCTCACATAAATCAGCAATTTAAAAACCAAGACAGACTAGCCAGTTCATCATCTACGGAACAGATATGCATTCTGTAATCGGATATTTCTCAACACTTAATGCATGAAGGTGATGACAAGAAAAAAAAAAATGGGAGGCCACAAGATGCCTTGGAACACAACTGCGATCAGGACAAGGTACACTTAATCAAGTGTGATTAAAACACTGGTCAGCAGAGAATTTAACGCTGCGTAAGCAAGCAAATAACAAGGATATCAATATAAGAGTGATGTCAGTTGTACTCTGAGCTTTCACTTTGAAGTACAAGTCATTGTTATTCATGCAGTGCTTTGTCCGCAGCTGTCTGTGAGACTCTGTAAATGGAGCGATAGGAAATTTAAGGCTTTCCACTCAAGCTTCATAAAAAGTACTGTACTTTGAATCTTAAAGAAAAAAGAAATCAAAAAAAACACACACTTGTCCCTGCTCTGCTCCTGCCTTACCATGTTTCAAAAGGCAGACGTCTGTACTTACAAGTAAAGAAGACCACCTAATCCGTTGACAAAGATATCCAGTATGTGCCTAGCAAGTATAACGCAAGGAGGCCATATATTTTCATTCCACGGCTTTTCCCTTTGGAAACTGAAGTACACTCAATATATTCACTAATGCAAGAAAAAAAAAACTGAAAAGAAATGGATTTAGTAATGATTTTATTTTGGTCAGTAAGGGAAACAAAGCTAAAACACGATAACAGACACGGACTTGTTTAGCCAAAGGAACTTACAAAGGGTCAAACTGCCCGATAGCCTACTTACTGTTGCACCTCAGATGAGGTCTGCTTTACGTGTTCTTTTCTTCCCTTCAACGAATGCACTTATGGCTTTGTCTCCTGATTTCTTTTCTTTTTTTATAAGATGTGTCATGAGGAGAATGTTCTGTTGGTTCTTGTCCAGTTCAAACAGGGAGATTAAAAAACGCAGCCAGGGAAATGTCGGAAATCCCTTTTATAATAAAATGTCTGTTTCCTCCACCCAGTCATTTTGATTCGAAAACTTGTACATTCAACGCTGCAAATCTTATGGAGGATAGTAAATTGTAACTGATGGCTGATGTTTTCTACATCGGCATGGACTGATACCTGCTGTAGACCACTTGTGTCTGTTTTCTGTATTTTTGACAGTGATTATGGCCTGTCACATTAAACACTGTACTACTAACAGCACTTTTGAGGGTTCAGTAATCAGCTGTTCCCTACATCTGCAGGACAGAATTTCTTGCATATGATGACGTGGTGTAGCTCTGGCCGTGCTGGCAAAAGAGGAACTGTGCGGCATATCTTGTGTCTGCTTTCACCCTCAACTGTGGAGCTGGCCAAGGTGGGGCCTGCATTGTTTGGCTACACCTCAGTGACGTCTCCTGCCTCTGTGCCAAACCGCTCCAAACAAAAACATTACTGCAGATGCCTTTAAAAATGTAACTTCATGCACTGCATACACGCAATGTTTTGGGTTATTTTTTTGTACTTGTTTATGCTATAGTGGAACGAAATGTTCGGTGTGAGCAGAATGACCTTATCAATAACACTACACTTTTTGGGGGAGGAAAATCTCACGTTCAAAACATCTGCCACCCTACTTTCCAGCCTAGTTGTACACAAAAATAAAAAAGACAACCACAATTTGCCAGTCAGCTACATTATACTTGAAAACAGACAGTGGGAATGTGGAACCAGTGTGTTCCACCAGACAAACGTATTGGGAATCCAAACAGAAAATTATGCATGGCTGCTGGCCGCCTGGATGGCTGCAGAGTTTTCTTTGTCCTTCAACATCGCTGATATGTGATATTCCTGCAGGTTTGCCACATCCCACCTACTGAGAAACCCAGCACAGCACAGCTTATTTCTCTTTGCCGACGGGTGCTACCAGACCCCAGATGTTGAGCATCTGCAGTTAGCAGTGTAAAAAAAAAAGCATCTGTTACAGACCTGCCAAAGCTTTTCTAATGTTTTTTTGTCTCGGTTTCCCTTTAGATGTTGCCTTTAGAGTTACACAAAAAACTCTTATCTATCTAACATTCCTAAATAATGCTCTTTTTTATTTAGACCCCCCCCCCGGGGGGGGCCCCCGGTTTTTTCCTCAGATATTTTCTGAGAATGTTGTAGCTGCCTGTCCAAGATGGGGTTGTGATAGAATTTGTAACGGGACCTCGCTGAAAGAGGGTCTTTCTGTGTTGTGCTGTTCAGTGTTGTCTTAAGCTGGAACGAATGCCTGTATGAAATAGAACAACTGTTTTACTGTATGTATAATATATAACTCAATAAACTTGTATATGCCTCACTTTTAACATGTTGTGATCGTGGATGGGTTTTTTCCTATTCTTTTCTGATAAACACAACTAAACACCTTGTGGGCTACGTATCCAAGTTTGGTTTTGTTTTTGTGTTTATTGTCTATCGCCTCTATT
This sequence comes from Polypterus bichir lapradei, assembly GCA_026402145.1. NCBI lineage: Eukaryota > Metazoa > Chordata > Cladistia > Polypteriformes > Polypteridae > Polypterus > Polypterus bichir. Next base: position 22,499,140 of record JANRMT010062827.1, read on the forward strand.
GTGTCCATTTGCCAGTTCCTGATCCAGAATCGACAAGTGAAGCTCAGTACAAATGTGTCTCCCTGCATATTCCACCTGATTCTGTGACTGAGGTCACTATAATTAGTAAAAAGATCTGCAGTTTTAAGGCTGCAAGACAATGTTTCTCTTAAGAGCTGCCCCAGTGTTGCGTAGTGTATCTAGCAGGGGGAACTTGCTCCCTGGGACCCTCTTTTGCCTTCAGAACTCCTGTAATTTTTCATATTATAGATTTAACGAGGTCCGGGAAACATTCCTCAGTGATTTTGGTCCATAATGACAGGATAGCATCACGCAGATGCTGCAGATTTGTCGTCTGCACATCCATGTGAATCTCCTGTTCCACCACATCCTATAGGTGCTCTGCTGGTGACTGTGGAGACCATTTGAGTCCAGTGAACTCAATGGCATGTTCAAGAAACCAGTTTGAGATGATTTAAGCTTTGTGGGATGGACCATTATCCAGCTGGAAGTAGGCATCATAAGATGGGTACACTGCAGACATAAAAGGATGGACGTGGTCAGCAACAATACTCAGGTAGGCTGTGGCATTTAAAAGATGTTCAATTAGTACCATGGGGCTCAAAGTGTGCCAAGAAAATATACCCCATAACATTTACACTACCACCACCAGCCTGTTGATACAATGCAAGATGTATCCATTGTGGGAAGCAGCCCGGGCACAGACAGACGGCATCATTTCAAGTCCAACACACGTTTATTTACACAATAAGTAGTGCACAAACCCAGTGCCGCAGCACCAATCACCCCAACAGTCCAGGCCTCTATCCTCAATGCCTTTCCTTCAGACCGCCTCCTTGTCTCTCTATCCAGACCTCATCCTCTTCCACCCGACTCCAGCCCTGAATGAAGGGGACCGGCCCCTTTTATGTCCCCCCGGATGTGCTCCGGCAATCTTCCACCGACTCTCCCAAGTGTGGCGGAAGTGCCGGCTGTATCCCCAGAAGCACTCCGGGTGTCCCTGCTCCTCTTCTCCCCAGCACTTCCTGGTGTGGCGGAAATGCTGAGGTCTACGGATCTCCAGGCATTGGGGCACCCCCTGGTGGTGACCATGGGCCCCTACAGGGTTGAGCTTCAAAGCTCCGCACCCGTGGCCCCCAAAGCAACCAGGGCGGTCACCCCCTCATGGTCTGGAGAAGGCGCAAGCCCTACTCCGGTCCTCCTGGGCGTCCCAGCTGGGTACCACCCCCAGCCGCATGCCACACCATGTTTTCATGTTGTTGACGGCAAATTCTGACCCTACCATCTGAATGTCACAGCAGAAATTGAGACTCATCAGACCAGGCAACGTTTTTCCAATCTTCTATTGTCCAGTTTTGGTGAGTGGCACCCAGTGTGGTCTCCTACTGCTGTAGCCCATCTGCTTTTTTTGATGTTTTGACATGTTGTGCATTCACAGATGTTCTTCTGCATACCCAGGTTATAATAAGTGGTTATTTGAGTTACTGTTGGCTAACAGCTTGAACCAGTCTGGCCATTCTCCTCTGAACCCTGGCATTAACAAGGCATTTTCACCCAGAGAACTGCCGCTCACTGGATATTTTCCCTTTTTCGGACCACTCTCTGTAAACCTTAGAGATGGTTGTGCATGAAAATCCCTGTAGATCAAGTTTCTAAAATACTTAATGGCACAAGCAACCATGCCACATTCAAAGTCTCTTAAATCACCTTTGTTCCCCATTCTAATGCTCGGTTTGAACTTCAGCAGGTCGTCTTGACGATGTCTACAGGCCTAAATGCATTGAGTTGTTGCCATGATGATTGGTGATTGGTTGATTAGATATTTGCATTTACAAGCAGTTGAACAGCTGTACCTAATAAAGTGGCTGGTGAGTGTGTGTCTGTGCGTGTATATTGTCACACACGTGCGCATGGGAGGCAGCTAAAAGGTTTGAGTAAGGGCAGTTCCGAGTCATACCGGGATGTGGCAGAGGGCACTGATTCTTTTTCTCCCTTTCCTGCAGACCATTCACAGGAGATTCCACCTGGCCCTCTTGACGTCACTTGTGGGTCCGAGCCCATGGAAGAAGACCTTGCCAGCTCCGGCCCCTGTGATGTCACGTCCGGGCTGAAGACCCTTATGAGCCCAGCCCCTCACTTCCTTTCTTCCCCTTTAAAAGCCTCCATCTTTTCCCTATTCCCTCTGTTTTGAACTCGGTTTTGTGCACAGCAGTGCTGTATAACATTTTGCGAGTTTGCAGCCAGGATACCAGATATACGGGTGGCTGTCCCATACCTTGCTATGACTCTGTGTGGAGTTTCTGACTATATATACAGTATATATAGATAGATAGATACTGTATATATACAGTATCTCACAAAAGTGAGTACACCCCTCACATTTTTGTAAATATTTTATTATATCTTTTCATGGGACATCACTGAAGATATGACACTTTGATACAATGTAAAGTAGTCCGTGTACAGCTGGTATAACAGTGTCAATTTGCTATCCCCTCAAAATAACTCAACACACAGCAATTAATGTCTAAACCGATGGCAACAAAAGTGAGGACACCCTTAAGTGAAAAATGTCCAAATTGTGCCCAAAGTGTCAATATTTTGTGTGGCCACCATTGTTTTCCAGCACGTCCTTAACTCTCTAGGGCATTGAGTTCACTAGAGCTTCACAGGTTGCCACTGGAATTCTCTTCCACTCCTCCATGACGACATCACGGAAGCTGGTGGATGTTAGAGACCTTGCGCTCCTCCACCTTCCGTTTGAGGATGCCCCACAGATGCTCAATAGGGTTTAGGTCTGGAGACATGCTTGGCCAGTCCAGCACCTTTACCCTCAGTTTCTTTAGCAAGGCAGTGGTCGTCTTGGAGGTGTGTTTTGGGTCGTTATCATGTTGGAATACTGCCCTGCGGCCCAGTTTCTGCTTCAGTATGTCACAATACATGTTGGCATTCATGATTCCCTCAATGAACTGTAGCTTCCCAGTGCCAGCTGCACTCATGCAGCCCCAAACCATGACACTCCCACCACCATGCTTGACTGTAGGCAAGACACACTGGTCTTTGTTCTCCTCACCTGGTTACTGCCACTCACGCTTGACACCATCTGAACCAAATAAGTTTATCTTGGTCTCATCAGACCACAGGACATGGTTCCAGCAATCTGTTTGCGGGCTTTCTTGTGCATCATCTTTAGAAGAGGCTTCCTTCTGGGACGACAGCCATGCAGACCAATTTGATGCAGTGTGCGGCAGGCGTATGGTCTGAGCACTGACAGGCTGATCCCCCACCCCTTCAGCCTCTGCAGCCATGCTGGCAGCACTCATATGTCTATTTTCAAAAGACAACCTCTGGATATGACACTGAGCACGTGTACTCGACATCTTTGGTCAACCATAGCGAGGCCGGTTCTGAGTGGAACCTGTCCTGTTAAACCGCTGTATGGTCTTGGCCACCGTGCCGCAGCTCAGTTTATGGGTGTTGGCAATCTTCTTATAGCCTCGGTCATCTTTATGTAGAGCAACAATTCTTTTTTTCAGATCCTCAGAGAGTTCTCTGCCATGAGGTGCCATGTTGAACTTCCAGTGACCAGTATGAGAGAGAGAGTGTGACAGCGATAACACCAAATTTAACACACCTGCTCCCCATTCACACCTGATACGTTGTAACATGACACCGGGGAGGGAAAATGGCAAATTGGGCACAATTTGGACATTTTTCACTTAGGGGTGTAGTCACTTTTGTTGCCAGCGGTTTAGACATTAATTGCTGTGTGTTGAGTTATTTTGAGGGGACAGCAAATTCACACTGTTATACAAGCTGTGCACTGACTACTTTACATTGTATCAAAGTGTCATATCTTCAGTGTTGTCCCATGAAAAGATATAATAAAATATTTACAAAAATGTGAGGGGTGTACTCACTTTTGTGAGATACTGTAACTTGCTTTAAAATCCAATTTTCAATGTAGTATAATAATTTATACATACATATCCAGGCCAAAGAGAAGTCATTGGAGCAGTACAATCATCCAGTTCTATTACAGGGCGTGCTAATGATTGTACGTCCGGTCTGCTGAAGTACAGGAGACATTCTTCTTGTAGACGACTTCTGGCTTCTAGAAAGTCCCTCACCATTATAAGTACTCCTGCATTTTGCATATTCAGTGAGTCTTTTATGAAGCTTGCCAAGTATGGGTAACTACCATCTAAGCTATGTTTTATATGGACTGTGCTCTTCTAAGACCCAAATACAGTACGCCTGCTCCAATCAGTCATGGCCTCTGCTGGGTCAGGCCTGTTTTAATTAAATAAGACGCCTGCCCGACAGAACTGTCCTTACATCAGCTGCATTAGACTCACAAATCTCAATTATCAAGTAGTTGTTTCTCAATTCTGGCTACACATAAAAGACAAAGTACTTTTAGATTATCACGGAAAGTCCCGTTGTTAGAGTGGGGGTCAAGAAGGTGTGTTCAAGTTATTAAGACAATCTCACTCCTCATCCTCACTGGGAAACCTATGCTAGAATACTGGAACAGAAATCCTGACTAATACCTGAACCTCATATCAGAAAAGTGCAATGTGGCTGCCATGCTGGCTTTCAAAATGTGGGTATTTAAGACGTCGCTGATGTTGGACAATACTAGCTCCAAGTACCCTATGGTAACTTGTGTAATAATAATAATAATAATAATAATAATAAATTTTATTTATACTGCACTTTATATAAACAATCTCAAAGTGCTACAGAGTAAAATAAAGTAATAAAACAAAAAGACCTAAAAAATACTTCAATAATAAAATATCTTTCTAAAAAGATACGTTTTTAAATCTCGTATAAGGTAACACAACAGTACGGAATTCCTGAGATGCTGTTGTATTTGTGTAACAAGAGTTATATTCACTGTAAAAGCTAGCCCGGCCACAGACAGACATGACAACGCAGTGTCCATCACACACACGTTTATTTACAGAAATATACAAATACTATTTACAGTGCACAGCTTTTGGTTTGTCTGGCCGCCTCCACTCCTGTCTCGCAAGCTCCATCCTTCTTCCACCCGACTCCGGCTCTCCGATTGAAGTGAGGCGGTCCCTTTTATAATGCCCCGGATGTGCTCCAGGTGCCTGATGACGGACTTTCGGCAGCACTCCCCAGTGTGCTGCCCTTGCACCCAGAAGCCCTCCGGGCATAAACCATCCCTGGTCTGTCAGCACTTCCTGGTGTCCCAGAAGTGCTGTCCCCCAGGGATCAAGGACTGGCTGGGTACCCAGGGAAAATAAATGCCGCTCTTCCAGTTCCTCCTTCCTCAAGGCATCCCGGCGGGGCAGGATTCCTGGCTGTCTATCACATCACATACATGGCATTGTGTCTGTTTAACATGGCGAAGGTCTTTGCCAAGACTATGTCTTATCTCCTTCTCTACTAGAGATTTTCATGGATAAGATAATAGAAAATGACAAAATATTGGAGAATATCCAGTGTGGTGGCATTAGGGTTGTGTCACCACTATTTACAGGGTGTGGTTGTCTGCTTGGCCTTTTCAAGCTGATCCCCAGCATACACTGGTGTGGTTGGTGTGTGAGTCTCATGCACCTGGGATAAGAATTAGCATCTTCAACTCTGAGGTCAGAGTCTGCTCCCATAAAAGAGTTTCCTACAGGTGAGGGGTGAATAGTTGCCCCAACTTCCTTGGCATTTTATTCACATTTGAGTGAGGAGATGCTCATGTAACTGACCAATTAATTGATGTGGCAATAAGAGTTTTGGGAAGGGTTGTACCAGACAATATTGGCAAAGTCCCCAAATGACGCTCTTCTGATCATATGGCATTCTTATCATTACCTACAGTACGGTCACAAACTGGGCAGTGACAAACAACAAGCAGGACTAATAACACCCCTTTAGAAAGCTGCAGTGCTCACTCCATTATAAAGGAAGGAGCTCACCAATATGGCACAACCCCAGAGATGATGCTTCTTAAGGTCAAGGAGCCCAGTTGAGATGACTTGGGCATTTAGTTAGTATGCTCTCCAAGTGCCTTCCGTAAAGGGCTACATGGAACAGACCACTACAAGACGGCCCAGAGGCCAACACGCTTTAGAGATAATCTCTCTTTGCTGACCTGGAGCTTCTGATGAATTCCTCAGGAGGAACCAGAGACTATTCCTGAGGGAAAGGTGCCTAGGTCATTCCAGCTTACCCAGCTGCCACCACAACCCTCAGAAGAACTAAGAAATCAAAAATGAAGTTACAAGTAGAGCTGAGTGAAACGCAAAGGAGAAAGTTGGGCTTTTATGTATTATTTGGATATGATCTCTGGTAGAGTTTCATTCATTAACCTTGGCATACATCAATGATACAGTGAAAAAGAGAAATTACTTAAAAATACATTTCATTACATTTTCTCAGCTGTTATACTCTAATACAAGGTCACAGAGCCACTTCCTATCACCTTCAAAACTTGACAAAATTAACACTGGGCAGGAGGGCACACTCATGTATATAAGAATATGTCACACGTGATAATTGCACATCTTTATACTGTACATTGGATAAAAGGTTTCGCACATCAGCTTTGCTTGTTGACTTAACATTTTTCATGGTGATAATGGACTTTAAATACTCTAATTTGCAATTTGCATTTTTTATATACTGTATATGCTCCAATAAACGCCGAGTCTTTTATTGTCGCCGGTCTCTAATAAGCGCCAGGCTTCAGAGGGGATGCGGCCAAATAGTAGCCGGGTCTTTGATATTTTCCAACTAGCGCACATTGTAAGCGTCTGTATCTTTGCATGTGTAATACATGTGCATGTCAGCACGTTACATATATAAGAAATACGGATATACCGGCTTCTAATACTGCTTCATTTCCGTGCCGGGTTGACCAAAATACGGACAAACCTGGAAGAAGAGGAAGACGATAGTGAACTGGACAACAACAAAGCTATCATTGTGGATTCGGAGGACGAATAGCAGCGAAAGGTACAGAAAGACATTGCCATTTATCTTTAACAGTCTAATGCAGCATGTGAAATTCAAATAAAGTAGCTGTTTGTAATATTAGCCAATATTTTTGTGTACCTACATGTACTGACACGCTCAAAAAAAATATTGCGTTGTGAAGGTTTTTGTTAATAATGGTCGGTCTCTAATAGCAGCCGGTCTCTATTAAGTGCCGGGAGCCGAGGCTAGTTTTGCAAATAAACGCCAGGGGCCACTATTGGAGCATATACAGTACATTTTTGAAATATGAATTTTTATATACATTTTTAATCTTTTTACAAAAAATAAGAAATGGTAATGTGCTTAGGGTATAAATGATGTCACATACGTATGTCTGAGGATCACCTTACAGGCTCAATTCTGGTACACAATACCACCCCAGGACAAGAGGAGGCGCCATCACACATGGGATTGTCTCTTACCCCCACAGCTCAAGAGAAAACACCCAGTGAGGGCAACTAACCTCACCCTCATCGACCACAGAAGGTCCATCCCTTCCAGTCTGAGCCATATAAATTTGGTAACCTAACAGCATATGTATATACAGTTGTGGATGCCAGGGAGGAAGGACAGACATCCTGGCCAGGACCACAGAAACTTTCATACCTGGCCAGGAGGCCATAATGGAAGGACCAGGAAAATGGCCTCACCAGAAGCAGGTCATTCCCCCGCACAGCAAGTGGCAATGTTCCTCAGGGCTTAACCCAATTAGGACACCCGCAAGGTTGCATGAGAAATGGATTGGGAATACAAGGGGGCGCTGCTGGGGGATGATTGCCCTGATTCCCACACAACCCAGAAATACTCTGGGCAACTTGGAGAGGAGACCGTAAGCAGTTCTGAGGTTGACTTTAAAAGAAAGCCCACTGCTTCAGTTTAGTAAATCACAGTCGGGAGGCAGTGGGCTTCACTATGGGAGGAGGAAGGAGGATTGTGCTTGGCGTGTTTTTTTTTATTATTATTCTTGTAAAGAAGGTGTTGGAGCTCAATAAAACCCTTTAGTGGAGCATAAGTGTGTCTGGGGAGTTATTGTGCCTGTGGTTTGGGGTTCAGTGGTGTCCCCTTGGGGTTACACAGTATATAAGGGTGGTCAACAAACCAATGAAAAGAATTGACTTTGGTAGAATCACAACCTCTACAAGAGTGATTTCTGTCCATTAGTTTAGTATCCTTTGACAATTCAGCCTGATTGTGAAACATTTAGTGGTTCTTACTGTTGTTATGTACGTACTCTTGTGCAGGGCTCTTAACAGGCTAAGTGATACGTAAACAATAAAAAAAAAAGAAAAAGCAAACATTCTACCACCAAAATTTCAAGAACGTTCTAGTAGTTAAGTAGGAGTTTCTATTTTTAGCCCTTTTAGAACAGACAGTGCAAAGACTGTAGCAGCCACCTTTATCAGACATTCTTCGATGTCCTAAGCTGAGAAAGAAATCTGAACTGCTGAAGTTGGAGCGTCTAGTAACAGAAGGAACAAACATCCTTCTTTGATGTCCTTATGGAAAAAAGCAAAGAAAGGTCTTAGTCTATCCTTAAGAAACCCCCACAACAGTGGACACATGATCCCATTTTCAATGAATTTTGCGAACTGTTGGCATGCATGACAGTAGAGAACAACGCAGCCGAAAAGAGGAATAAATCTCAGCAATGGCATGCTTAAGAAGGATGAGGAACAGGAACAGTTTATTCTTCGACTGGTTGCAAACCATCACAAGAATTTTCTATCTTCTTCAAAGACAGTTCTAATGTTGTAGACCTACAAGTGCAGAATGGTGAGGTACAGTTCAGTGAAGATGACATAAAAACTACCAGATGGAATGACCTCTAAATATTGTTTATTCTCATTAAAATTTTGTGTGTTTGCTATAAATGTGTTAAAGAAAAAAACTAGTGCTAAGGACATCTTGGATCTGTTTGTTTTATTTTCACTATAATCTTATATATAAATGTCTATGCGTTGAAGTCTATCTGTCCGGCCTGGAAGTGCGAGGCTACAGCATGAAGTTCAAAGAGCTGGCAAGGCATCCCCAAGTTAACGAATCGGAAGAATGAAGTACGAGGCTACATCATAAAGTTGAAAGAAAGCGACTCTGTCACCAAAGTGAGACCACCAAGGAAAGACAAATGCGAGAGAAACTCGCTTATACACAAGGGGGGATGAGCACGTCCACAAAACAAAACCACCGACTCTGCATTTCTGTTTTTTTCCTGACGATTTCAATGGTTTCTAGGGCTTTTTACCGCACTGGCTTACACAGCTAATAATACATAATATCTTATATATAAACGTCTATGTGTGGAAGTGTGTGTGTGTCTGTCTGGGCCAGAAGAGAAAGGTGGAGTTGGGGTAAGGGCTCCACTTTCGAGGAAACGGAAAACTCGCTTAGCCACTAATAACACAAGCGAGGCGAGCACGTCAGCAAAATGAAACCTCAGAAGAAAGACAAAGTCGCTTAGCCGATAACATCGGCATAACTGTATCCCTTTTACTTTCCACCCACAGCTATTGCACAAATGATGCGAGCACGTCAGCAAAACGAATCCTCCTAGGAGAGAGATGCCGAGAGTAGTTCCTTTCAATTACCTGACATCTCTACATTTCAATTTCTTTTCTGACAATTTCAATAGTTTCTAGGACCCAAGGCTTTTTACAGAACGAGATAAAAAAACATATATATATATATATATATATATATATATATATACACAGTACAGGCCAAAAGTTTGGACACACCTCCTCATTCAATGTGTGTTCTTTATTTTCATGACCATTTACAGCACTCCATCACTCTCCTTCTTGGTCAAATAGCCCTTACACAGCCTGGAGGTGTGTTTGAGGTCATTGTCCTGTTGAAAAATAAATGATCGTCCAACTAACCTGACTTCTGCACAACACAACTGCTGGTCCCAACCCCATTGATAAAGCAAGAAATTCCACTAAATAACCCTGATAAGGCACACCTGTGAAGTGAAAACCATTTCAGGTGACTACCTGTTGAAGCTCATCGAGAGAATGCCAAGAGTGTGCAAAGCAGTAATCAGAGCAAAGGGTGGCTATTTTGAAGAAACTAGAATATAAAACATGTTTTCAGTTATTTCACCTTTTTTTGTTAAGTACATAACTCCACATGTGTTCATTCATAGTTTTGATGCCTTCAGTCATGAAAATAAAGAAAACACATTGAATGAGGAGGTGTGTCCAAACTTTTGGCCTATACTGTATATATGTATGGGAATTTCACATTTGACATCAAGTATATAGTCTGTCTAACATCAAATGGGAACAATTAAATAGGTCTACCTGCAGAAAATTAATGCATTAAAAACAACAACTGTGTATTGGTTAACCGTACTGCCAGATAGTTCCAGGTGGCTGTGTCTCTTTCCTGGCCAGGTCTGCATGGGGTTTTTTTCCAACATGCTAAAGATGTGATGGTTAGGCTGACTAACAACGTTAAAGTGGCCTCTTCTAGATGTACACTGTAATGGATAGCATACTGTCTGGGCTTGGGCTTTCCCTTGAACTCAATGTACACGATTGGAAATGTGGGATAGTTAAGTAGAAATGCACTACATGACAGATATACAGTTATGAATGCACAATAAGATAGATAGATAGATAGATAGATAGATAGATAGATAGATAGATAGATAGATAGATAGATAGCAACACAGTGGTTAGTTCCAGGTTACAATGTCACGGCGGGCACCGTCTGGGTGTTTTTTGCTCACTGTGTCTGTAATGTTTTTAATTTTACATTCCAAAAAAAACACACTGACTAAATGGGAGTTAGTTTATTGTGTGTGACGGTGCCTTTTGGCGACAGAATGGTCCAGGGTTTGTGTCTCTACCTTGCACCCGATGCTGCTCGATTAGACTCTAGCTTTCCACGACTTATAAATGAATTATGCAGGTTTACTTAGCAGTAATTTGTGACAGACGGGTATCAGCAAGAGTGAAAGGGAAAGTCTACAGGACAGTAGTGAGACCAGCTATGTTACATGGGTTGGAGACGGTGGCACTGACCAGAAAGCAGGAGACAGAGCTGGAGGTGTCAGATTTAAAGATGCTAAGATTTGCATTGGGAGTGACGAGGATGAACAGAATTAGAACTGAGGACATTAGAGGGTCA
>JANRMT010062827.1:22510681-22589418 GCA_026402145.1 Polypterus bichir lapradei
ACTGTTTTGAATTGTTGAATGTTATTTCATGACACTCGTAAAACTAGAAAAATACTGCTCTAATTGTTCATTAAATTAAAACATACCTTGTAATGACGATTTTGAACGACTTTATATACAATTTTGAATGATTTACACCACTTTTTCGTTCTGAGACTGTAGATTAAAGCCTACTCCAATTTCACACAAACTTCATCTAAGATAAACTTAATTAAGCAGAGGACGTCGCCCACGTTTTGAAAAGTTTGCATAGTAACATGTGACCAATACGCTTTCAAAGCACCATTTCCTATTACCCGTGCGTCGCGCTGTTGTGACGTCAGTCGAATTCTTGTGACGTTCTGTTGAGCGGCGTTGATCTGATAGGTGAATTTCCTCCATCAGATTGAAATCAATAGGAAACTCCGCAGTGCTGGGTAGAGCAATTGACGGCCACTGGCGAGTTAGAGAGCGTGTCGAAGAAGCAAGGCAGCGTCGTGGGAGCGAAAACTGTTCGTAAGACACAAGAGTGAACGAGGCGGACTGAAATAGTGGTACGGCGTGGGGTTGCGAATGATACATCTCCTTTTATGCTTAATTTACTTAAAGTGACAGTTGAGTTTTGGAAGTTTTTTTGTCTCTCTCAAAATCTTTTGTTTTATATAAAGGCGCAGAAATTAAAAGGTCGAGTCATTTCAAAGAAATAACTGTGTGTTTAGTCTTTAAACTATATTTTATTTTTTATTATCTTTAATTCCGCAAGGCACGCATTTCATGCGTGTACTTTCCTGATTTTAGGATCCATTATTTTGACAGTTTCAAAAAATGTTGAATATGGCGCTAACACTTGGAATACGTATCGCGTTTATCGTAACTTTGTAAAGCATAACCGGTCAAAATTTAATGAATATTTGTTTTGAAACGTTTACATGTAATCGTGTTTATTTTCGTTATAGTTGCCTTCCTCTTTTCTAATGTAAGTTCCCCCTGCCAAGTAACATACTTCCTTCTGTCTACTAGGTCATTATGCTTTAGTAGATAGCACCACTAGCGCAATTGTCAATTTAGATGTCATCTACGGTTTTGTTGAAATTTGCCTAATTCTAGCGGAGACGTTTATAAATATAATAACTTTCCAGTTAAAAAGATTTTGCCAAAGTGTGCTACTGGTTTGCATTGTTTTCTCATTGTCTGTATGATTCTATTTTTACTGGCAGGTTTTAAGCCTAATAGTGTTAAACCAAGACATGTCCTATGGGTCGGTGCTACCATATAGAGTCTATATTATAGACAAACTGGGCGGCTGCCTAGGGCTGCAAATGTTCCAGGGGCGGCATTTTGTTAATTATAATAGATGTGGCCATTGGCATTGGGATGTGGTAGCTGATGATGATCTTTGGTGCCCAGCCCCTGATTTTCCACTGCTTCACCCGTTTCCCAAAACTCCCAATTCTTCAATCTTAAATAAGTGTACAATTTAGTTGAAAGTCCAAGGGCCAAGAACCCCCATCCTCCCTTCGATCTGACATCCATGTACTGTACAACTTACATGAATCTCCAAAGGGGAGATTCAACCCAAACTTTGCTACATTACAACATGCTCTTTCTTGTATCATCTATCACGCTATGTATCTTAAGCCACGCAGTTTGATCTGCAATAATATGGACAGATGTTGCCTTCAAGATGACATGGTTTGGGTGCGGCATTCTCACTTTTGCCTAGGGCAGCAAAAAAAAGCTACAGCTGGCACCGCCTACACCAGCCTATCACTTGTCATTTAGGCAGAAACAGAAATCAATCCACTAGAGCCTCTTCAGACTGGTAGCAGTATTCTATCGTCTTACTATACGATATGTGTTTAACTCTGTTTTCACAGACTACATTTTATTGACTAGAAGAACTTCTAAAATGAATGATACCAAAGTTAAAAAAAAAAAAAAAAGTCTATAGACAATTTAGCTTTGACCAGGCAGAAAGGAGCAACAAATTACATGCGTCTGTAAAGAGTAGAACTGTGCTTGTGCTGAGGGGTTTACCTTCTAACTGCAATGGAGGCATAAATGAACATAATTATGCAAGGTGGTACAAAGCAATTGATATTCTATTTTTATGTGTCAACTTTCCGGAGACATTCCAGTACAAGGTTTATATGGCATTGTAAATTATGTCTGGGGGGGTAAGGTTAAATCCAAAAATGTCTCTTTTTTTGCTATTCAACCTTTAAAGTCTGTTAATTTAAGTAGAAATACATTTCGTCAAGTGCATGTCTTTTATTTCAACATCTATACATGTCTTGTACCATAAGTCTTTGATTAAAAAAAAGAAAGCTTTTACTAAAGTGGTGGTAAAGGTGCCGAATATGTTAAATCTCATCCTTGTTTTGAATTAAACTGTAATGTTTTAAGGGAATTAGATGTCACTGTCTATCGTGCCCCATTATCCAACACTCCTTTGCCTTTGTAAGTTTCAAGTAGAACTGGAATATCCTCTAAGCACAAAAGACCTTTAAGAGTCATCAAATAAAGAGGCTGAAGTTAATAAATATATAGTCATGGGGGGAAAAAAGAAAGTACACTCACCTTCAATTCTGTAATTTTATTAATCGGGGTCTAAATCACAATTCTGTTTTAATTGCTAACTTCTGTAAACGGAGAAATTTAACCTCCGATGAAAAACACAGATCTCAATGTGTTATTTGTTTTCCAAAACATAAGCAAATACTCAGAAACCATGTTGGAATACATAAGTACTCCCTTCCACCTTTCCCAATTATTAATAGCGCATTGAGCAGCCAGGTATAACTAATCCAATGGACAAGATTAGTTCATCACCAGGAAGTGTGGCTACCTCTATAAAAGCAAAATGTTTGGCAGTTTGGTGTTCTGGAGTAGCACTCAGGGCTGTTTTACATTATGCCAAGAAGAAAGGACATCAGCCATGACCTCAGGGAAGTATTTGTTGCCACTTATCAATCTGGGAAGGGTTACAAGGCCATTTCCAAACAGTTTAAAATTCACTACTTTGCACTGAGGATTGATACCAAACTGAGAACTTTTAAGACAGTTGCTAATCTTCCCAGAAGTGGCCATCCCAGCAAAGTCAGCCCCAGGTTAGACTTAATCTTAAGGTGCTCCGGCATATTACACGGAAGAAATCCAATTAAGTCCTTAAGACAAAGATGTATGAAGGTGGAAAATATCGTGAAGAAGCTCAAGTGCTGTGGGAAAGGAAGTAAAGAAATGGAAGATGTAGGTTTAAAAGCAAAAGTTAATAAAACAGATGGTAATGTTTAAGGAAAGAATAATGTGTTAAATAAGGCCAAGGAAAATAGAGCAGTGAAACAGGACAATGGAATATATGGCTGTATATTAAAAAGATGTTGATAAATGGAATGCTTTCCAACTTGTGTGTGTTAGAAGCAAGGAATAAAATGAAATCGATCACTCGGAAATAATCCTTATTCTCTAACGAAGCAATGGAAAGACATGTGAGTGAAAGGTGCTGATCTTTAGATTAGAGTGGAATGTTCTTTAACAAATTTACACCTTCAATTAAAGTATAATGAAATGAAATGAAAGGGCCCCATAAAATATAATTTAAAGCAGTGTTCCACCACAGGAGTCTTTGCTGCCTAACTGCTTTCATTGAATGATACATTTGCTAATTGTGCTTGCAATTAGTTTGAATGTCAGAGGCACCGTTTTACCTGAAAGTAGCCATTTTTTATTCTTGGAATTTTAAATGCTGAAATATTTATTACACCGTTCCTTTGGTTTTGATAAGGATAATAAACATGACATAACGTTATAGTTTCAGACCTGCTTAATCCAATTCAGGGCTGCAGGGGCCACAGCTTTTGTAAAGGCACTGAGTGTCAGGCAGGTACAGTACCACGCCTGGGCAGGGTGCCACTTCAACACAATGGGCAAGAGATATATTACCTGAAAGAGTAAACAGCTTTACACATTAGAGACGATATGTTCTGTTTAAAACAATGGCGAGCTTCTTTAGGCCCTGGGTAAATATGCTTGAGCAACTGCATAGATTTTTGAATAATTTAGAATTGTTACAGTATAACTGTTGGCTTGAGGATTTTGCTGTAGTTGGTCTCATTAGCAACATTTCACTTAACATATTTCCATGTTTTTATTTCCAGAATTAATCTCTAAACCCTCACAAGATACCAAACTGTTGGAGATTCTCCATACCTTTTCTGCCCAGGTTGCTCTGTGTGCTCAAAAATTAGCTGCTACAGGACGTCCATCCTATTCACCCAAAAGTCAACAGAACAGCAAAAGAGGCAGGAGAAAATTAAAAAGATTCCTTTGTTCCATATGCAATAAGAGCTTTGCTTCTTCAAAGACCCTGAATGCTCACAGGCACCGTCACAATGAGGAAAGCCTCCATCATTGTCCGGGACATAACAAAACCGTAACCACATTTGCCAACTTTGGTGCCACTGGCTGGTTCACACTGGTAAGCAACTGTACTATTGAGCACACTGTGGTTGGGCATTTGTGGGAGAAGTCTTAGAGCCGCTTTTGATGGCCCCCCTCAACCATGTGTGTTTAAACAGCAGCAGCAAAAACAAAATTTAGAAGTTCAAAAAGATCAGCAAACAAAATGGAAAGTCAGTCTGTGGATTAGAGGACAAGTGGAAGTGGGACAAAAGGAAGCAGATTAAACAGGAAAACAGGATATGACATACATTTAAATAAAAATCATATCATGAAGTAGCAGCAGGGAACAATCTGTCAAAACAAAACTTCACAAGGAAAGAATTTTTGTGGGTTTAATGAGCAAAAGCTTCCACATGAAAGGGCAGAATAACAAATGGAAAGTTACTTGTAGGTCAGAAGTTTGTGACAGTTTTTATTATTCTTGTGAAATCCTCCTGAAAAGTAATTTGATCTCTCCTAGCCAACACAAAGCAGGTCAGCCAGTTGCTGTTCAAACAAAAGGGCCTGAAGGAAAATCTGGTGTCATTTCATTGAAAGTTGTACATGAACAGCCATTAGAAGAAAAGAAGGAAAATGGCATTCCAGATTGTACAAGTATGGTGAAGAAGGATCAAAGAAGTGAAGTCTGTGTCTTGATAGTTACCACCAATAAAGCCAGAGTAATAAACCCACAGAAACCTCCACTGGAGAAGCTTACTGGCGTAGTGACCAGTCAAAGGCACCTTCTGATTTGTAAAGAACAGTCTGTTTACATGACTTCTAAAGGGAAACCATTTGGATGTACTAAATGTGGAAGGCAGTTTCACTGTAAATCAAACTTTAACCGTCACATGACAATTCACACTGGAGTGAAGCCATACCACTGTGGAATTTGTGGTAGAGGTTTCAGCCAGATTTCAAACTGCCAGCGACATCAACGTTTACACATGAGAGACACCACAGACCCGGGGCAGACAGAAACCAAGAAAAGAAGAGTGACACACCTGGTCAGTCCTTTTGAAAGTAATCCGATAATGTGTGAACGTGACAAGTGCTTAAACAAAAAAGATGAGGAAAATCTAGCACAGAAAAACAAACTAAATGTTGAGAATCGATCTCAAATTGGAAACACGGGAACGGACAGCCAAACTGTGAGGCAGCAGTTGTTAACAGAGAATCCTCCGCCATTCTTCCATTTGCTGTCCAACAGTTTATACTGTTGTGGAAGATGTAACAGGCAGTTCCGCTGTAAATCAAATCTTTACCGGCACTGGAAGATACACACCGGAGAGAAGCCATATCTCTGTGGACTCTGCCCAAAACGATTCAGTCAAATCTCCAACTGCCAAAGACATAGGCGGTGCCATTCCAAAGAAGGAATTGATAGAAAATGGCAAAAGAACAGTGAGAAACCGGAAAAACAAGCTGGACAGCTAGAATGTGTGCAGAAAAGACACAACATAAGTGAGCAGCTGTCCAACAAGGAAATCAAAACCAGCAAAGAGATAAATGGGCAGCAAGAGAAGGAGAATGGAAAATGTTTCAACCAACAACTGGGTCCAGCATGTGGATCAAACACAAAGACACAGAGAGAGATAGCAAATGGGGCTACTCAGGTGCAAATGCTGAAAAGACCAGACGTCGTTTCTGAAAACCCACAAAACAGGGACAATCTGCCAGAGAGTTGGCATCCAAGCCTCAGGCTGTGCTTCACTGTTTGTCCGGACAATCTTTACAGTTGTGGTCAGTGTGGAAGAAAGTTCTGCAACAAATCTAATCTCGGCCGTCACTTGAAGGTGCACACAGGAGAAAGACCTTATATCTGCACAGTTTGTGGGAGAAGTTTCAGCCAAATGTCAAACTTGCAACGGCATCTACACTGTCATAGTAAAACGAGCTGGGGCAAAAACAGGGACAAGAGGCTTGGACCTATTTTTCAAATGACAAGACAAATGCAAAACTATTATGATGATCAGCAAACAACAGCAGAGCCACATGAAAGATTTGTCTGTGAAGGTTATGAATCTGAAACATGTAGGAAGAATTTCATAGATGCAGAAAGTATACAGGCACATGAGAGAATTAATAAAGCGGACACAAATGAAGGCCATTCAGATTTTGTACGAGATAAAGATGAGTGGGTAAGGAAAGCAGCAGAGGTGAATGATCTTGGAATAACGATTATGGGAGATCTGAACCAATCTGAAAGTGACTTTTGTCTGTTTACAAAGAAGAAGTTAAAGAGTATCTCAGACGACATGGAGCAAGAGGCATTGTATTTCTCTCAAAAACCAAAAGGGAATGAGGCAGAGTCTAAATCGGAATATGGAAAAAGAATAACCTCCACCCGGGAACCTCTAGCGCACAATACCACTGATACAGCTATTCCTGAAAAAAATATTCTAGGAAAGCATGTTAAAACGAATCACTCTGTTACAATGTGGAATAGGAATGTCACAGATCAGGAACCATGTCTAGTAGCAGCATGCCCCGAGAGTAATTCTCAGGAAGGGGTGGAAACAATTAAATTAAAAATGGAACACTACTTCCAGAGCCTTCATTCCCTTAAGGACAGTTGTACTAAAATGCCCCCATCTTTGCATGAAGGTGGCGTGATGGAGACACATGCATCACCAGAAACATTAACCTGCTTACAGTGTGAAAAAACATTCAGCACACTGTCTGAGCTTTACATACATTCAGAGATCCATCAAAATGAGCTCTTTCAGCAAGAAATGGAACTTCAGGCCCCACAGATGGAAGACGTAAAAGACATGTGCTCAAGATCTCAAATTTCGGTGGAGCAAAGAAAGTTATTCATCTGCTGTCTGTGTGGAAAGTCGTTTTCATCATCTTCAAATCTTAACAAGCATCAAGTGATTCATACAGGTGCCCGACCTTACCAGTGCACTTACTGTGCAAAGTCTTTTAACCAGTCAGGGAACTTCAGAAGGCACTTGCGCTCTGCTCATCCTGCCCAGTATGCAGGTGACTCTCACAGTCCCATGCCTTCAGCCAGCGTGAACTGAAGCCTGGAGAGAGCGTCACAAAATGCTACAGGAGCAAAAAGAGCTTGGTATGCCAGGGTTTTGTTATCATTGTCACAACAGACATCTTAATAGCCCATCACACCAAAACACAACTCGGCCCACCTCAGTCATACAGTCATTTTCTAACCTTCTTAGGCCTGAACAGGGTCATGGGCATCTGCTGAAGCCTATCCAAGCTAGCACAGGGGGCAAGGCAGGAACAAACCCTGGACAGGGTGCCACTCCATCACTGGGTAAACTCTCATACACACACACACAGACACCAGCCACCCACTAGGACCAATTTAGGATCACCAGTTCACTTAATCGACATGTCTTTGGGCTACAGTGCTACCACTGTGCCACTCTCCAGACCAGGTCCTACAAAACCTTACGTTTACCTCATTTATTATGTCAAATGTTCTCATAACTTCATCTCACCCACTTTATTTCATTTGTTTTACACATTCATGCCATTGCAAAAGAAATATAGCATCCATGACAAAATAATAAAATATTAAGTAGACACCTGTCACAAGTTCAGGGAACTGTGATTGTGGCCACTAAAAACTACTGGACACCCCGTGGGGAGAGCCCAACATCGAAATGAAAGCACGGTTTCAGCAACACAATGAACATACCATACTATTTTATAAGCCTGCTTAATCATGAGCATGGTTGTGGGAGGCTGGAGTCCATCCCATCAATCACAGGGTGTAAAGCAGGAACAAACCTTGGACAGGGCGCCAGTCCATTGCAGGGCATACAATGAACATGTTAGATTTCATTCAGCTTTCAAATGGACACTTGTAAATATAAGTTATAAAACAAATTACGTATATGCACAGAACCGTATTACCAGAGGGGAGGCTTGACGGTTATGATCACCAGTGATTACTTGAAATGAGAATGACGTCAAACGAGATTATTTATACTTCCTTGGATTGCTTAGTCTTTGAACTTGTGGACTTCGGACTGGCAGGAGGTTCTGTTTCAGAATACAGTATATGGGTCTCTCTCCCCTTGAGTAGTTGTTCTCTGTCTGCCCAGTAAGAAACATATTCAGTCTCAAAATGAACTGGCACTTGATGAATGATACAGTACCATAGGAGGCATTTATTCAGCTAATGATGTTAGTCTAGGCCAGGGGTGGGTAATGTCGGTCCTAAAGAGCCGCAGTGGCTGCAGGTTTTTGTTCCAACCCAGTTGCTTAATGAGAAGTCAACTATTGCTGATGAAGTACTTATTGCTTAAGTGACATTTTGATGCTTCATTTTAGTGGTCTCGCTTGTTAAGTTTCCCCACCCTTAACTGCTTATTTCAAACAGATGCATTCAGTGTTTTAATGGCTCCTTGTTACCAATAAGATGTAAATGACAAAGCCAGCAGTTCTCCACCTAGCTTGTTTCAATTTACATCTATATGTGCTCATCATGCACTGTTTCCTTTAATAAAACACTTAATAGAAAAAAAGTGACAGAATTAAAATTATAAATTTTAGGTATCAAATCATTTGGATGATATCCTTGGAAAGGAAAAAAAATCTTTAAGAGCTGTACATTGCAGACTAGGGACGCACAGTGGCGCAGTGGTAGCGCTGCTGTCTCGCAGCAAGGAGACCTCTGGGTCCTCCCTGCGTGGAGTTTGCATGTTCTCCCAGTGTCTATGTGGGTTTCCTCCCACAGTCCAAAGACATGCAGGTTAGGTGCATTGGCGATCCTAAATTGTCCCTAGTGTGTGCTGGGTGTGTGTGTGTGTGTGCTCCCTGCCATGGCCTTGTGCCCTGTGTTGGCTGGGATTGGCTCCAGCAGACCTCCATGACCCTGTGTTAGGATATAGCGGGTTTGAGAATGAATGACTGACTGACTGAATGACATTGCAGACTAACAAGCCATAAAATTAAATAAGGTCCAAGACTAGCAATTACTGGTTTCTAATTAAACAATTAGGTTGGAATGAAAACCTGTAGCCACTGCGGCTCTCCAGGACCGATATTGCCCACCCCTGGTCTAGGCTTTTGTGTGGCAGGCCTTTGAAATGCTTCCTCAGACCACAACAGATTTTGAGTCTTCTGCTGACCTAGGAGTGGAGGATCTGTCAGATGTGATTGGAGTCGAACAGCCTGAAGCAGTGGCCTGTCCAGTTGCCCAGGTGAGAATACTAGAGTTCATGGCAGTGAACATTCCAGTTAATTCAGAGAGTCTTCCTGGAGCTGTTCTGATAGATTGAAAGTATGCTGATAAGAAAACTTTAGCAAATAACAATAAAAAAAAATTATATTGGGGAAAACTGTACATAAAACCTACTGTAAATGTTTTTATTTTTGTGTGACTATAATGTAATGGTTTAATAGTCTGTGACAGCATGTTGCCACAGTGGCTGGTCTTGCTGCTTTACAGTTCTAGAACGTTGTGTGGAAATAGCAGCCCATTCACCATCTTTGTAGGGTTAGCATGTTTTTCTTGTATCTTGAGGGTTTTTCCAAGGATAGTTAAGTTTCCACCCACATCCCAAAAATATGCATATCAGATCAGTTGGCAACTGCAAAATGGTCCAGTTTGAGGAAGTGCTTGATGGACTGGCGCCCATTCTGTGTTGGTTCTTGCCTTTTGCCCAGTTCTGCTCCATCTCCTTTCTGTGAAGTACCAGTTTGGCACAGCCTTTCAAGTTGCTGCCCCAGTGTTTTTTTTTTATTAATTTGCCTTTTTAAATGTATAAACTTTTAAAAGCTTGTGCTATATAAAAATGGTATATGACTCAGAAAAGTCCCATAAATGCAGTATAGGGAAACTGAAGGTCTGTAAAATCAGTGCAGATGTTCAGTTTGACGGAGAAGCCTTTGCAGGTTCCTTTTAGTATTATGTGTTTAGTGTAAGAATTTGAAAGCATTGTTAATCCACATTTAACAGTGAAAATTTAAAGAAGCAGAAGTTAATAGGAAAGCATCACTAATATAAGCAAAGCAATAGAGGAGTCATCAGCAAACACTAGTACAATTGGAGACATGGATTTTTTTTTAGATCATCAAAATGAATGAAAGAATATGGGCCAGAATGCAAAGCCATTAGAACAGTCCCAGGATTCATCAAGTAAGAGTCTGGAGCAACAAAGGAAAAAGGTGAAAGAATGAATTAGAGAAAAAGGTCAGCCTTGTGATGCTTGGTCTTGGATGAAATGGAGTCTGTATCTTCTACTCTTGATTATCTTATTTCGGCTTGAAGTGACATGGCGTAGTCACAAAGTGGTGAGTGGCAGGATATTGGTTTTAAATCCCAGCCCTGTCAATGGTTGTCTCTATGGGTTTCCCTCCCAGAGTCGTGCATGTTAGATTGATTAACAACACTGTATTAGCCAAGCGTGAGTGACTTTGTGTCTGCCCACTTGTAGGCTAGCATCAAAACCCTGGTGGATCTGAGCCTTACTCTTGGGCATTGGTTACCTGCAACCCTGAAGAGGAATAGAAGGGTTCTGAAAATGGAGGAAGATGGATATTACAGGGTGATCAGAACCTTGATTAAATAAGGAGACTGGGAGGTTTGTGAAATGACTTTGGGAGTGCTGTTCAAACACTATACACCCTGTTAATAAAATATTTCTATTTTGGCTTTCCTCTTGAGAAAAAGTTTAAGAACAACATGCATGGAACTTTCAAGAAGGTACATGGAAAACTTTAAGGCCACGTGAGAACATTGACATTTTCTGGTGAGGTGCATCTGGCCATTATTTTCAACAATAAAAAGGTAGCAACATTGTGTTATTGGAATGCTTTTCAGCTGCAACGGTGACTGAAACATTTGTTTGGTTACAGAGAAGTCTTGAAGTAAATGCAGGAAAGACTAAAGAGAAGTGTCTATAATTAAAGGAGTGTTATTGTACATCACCAAATACTTCTTACTGCAAGCATCTCAACTGTATTTGTATGTACATAGTATTAGGAACTGGTATCCCATAAAGGGCTGATAAATGCTGTGCATTGTGTTGCTTAAAGGTATGTTAGTTATTTTATATTTTATTTTAAATTATCAAACAGCTGACCTGTCATTGTTACAAATGCTTTCCAATTGTTCTTCATTGTGACTTTAAATAGTACAGTCAAACTGATAATGGAAGCCCAAATAACTACCCTTTATGCACCTTTCCACTACTCAAATTCGTTGAATTCTATTATTTTATTTACAAAGGCACTCACTCGCCGTCCTAATTGGCTTAAACACCAAAGAGACGGATACTCTGTAAGCTGTACACTTCGGTATTCAGGACGGAATAAAGAAACACTTTGCGCACAAGAACAGATTTTATATCATTGACACTAAATGATCATTTACTGTTGGGAAGAAAACCCTGCCAGGGTCCGTCCTTGATTTTAAACCTGTAGATACTTTATTCCACTTTAACAGTCTCCAAGTAGACAAAGCCTGTCATAAATAAAGACAGAGATAGTATATTAGGAAGTATTTGCAAAATATTATGAACCTTAATGCAGCATACAGTTGGGAGAATATGCTGTCTGACAAAAGATAATGTGTGCTTACAATGATATTAACATCATTTGATCATTTCTTTAAAGTGTTTTTCTGCAACATTGTTTTTTTTAAATTATTGCTTTTACTGATGTTTGAGTAAGAATTTGAATTTTAATCATCATGATTTTACAGTCCCTGCCTCCAACTCTGTGGTGTACTACAGAATGGCACTAAATGTTATATTACATTAGACGCTATTTGAGTAGACTCTGACCAGCACCTCCAGCAACACAAAAAGTTATAATGGATAAATCACTTGGATGGCAGTGTAGCCCAGTTGGGGAGAAGGAATAATGAATGGACAAATCATCCTCCAACACAATAGGTAGCAGTGCTCCTCTGGACTGGTCCCAGTTTCAACACCGGCAGGGTTGCCTGGGACTTGTAGTTTGGAAGACTAGCCCTGTTGGGTCCCTTGGATGCCATCCGGAGTGCTGCAAGGAGAAGCTAACCCATTCTGATTCTGCTGCATAATGCCATCCCACCAGAAACACAGGTCTAACATGAAAGCAGACATCTCGCATCACTCCATGAGTCAGAGTTGTAAGAAGGTGGACAATGCTAGATGGAGAGGTGTGGGAAGTAGAAGAAAGGACTGTTTCATTTATATGCTATGCTGAAAGAACACATTTGTGAAGGTACTCTTTTGTAAATAAAATCACTTATTTTAAACCTGGGACAGTCTTGATGCCATTGTGTCTGCTGTTTTGGGGCTCAGTGGCATCCCCTTTTGGTTAAAGCAGGTTTGAAAATGGAAGGAGGAATGTCACTTCCCTGGATTTGTTCACTTTGTCCTTAAATATTATGTAAAGACATACTGAAGCAGTGTTTCCCCTCACTATCAGTTTTTAATTTTAGCATTCCAAGTGTACTTTGTGATGGACTGGCCATCTGGGAGAACACTTTCTGCCCACTTGTTCAATATGACTTCAGTAATAAATATGGATAAGAAAATGAATGAACTGATGGATATATGGTAGAAACTATGGATATATTCAAACACCAAATGTGAACCAAAATCTGCTATTTAATTTTCTGGATTCTAATGAACAGTATAAAAATCATCTCACAGTTGTCTGATTTATATTGCTTTTGGAATGCTTTGAATGTTTGAGAATTTTCACTTTTCAGTTTCATTTGTACTTTTTTACTAAAACATCCTTTGAAAATGTTTTCTCTAGTATGGTGGGTGTGATAGGGGTTTAGTGATGGACTAGTGTCCAGTGATCTCAGGTTAGGCTTCATCCCTGCCCCCCGATAACAGAAAAGGCTGATTAACAAACTTAACTGAATGAAGGCCAGCGTGGTATAGCAGTGGTTACCACTGCTAACTCACAGATCCAACAACTGTCGTTTGAATCCTGAGCCATATGCTTTTGTCTCAGAGCACAAGGATAAGCATGTTACTTTAACAGGTGAATTCAAATTGGCAAGGTAAGTAAGAGCATATGCATGAGTGGGGATTATGATATAAGGGCTAGAACCTAGTTCTGGGGTCCTGCCTCACATGTGATTCTGGCAGGACAGGCTTTAACTCCCACAATGCTAACGACCTCAACTCCATTGAAAACCTGTGGGTCGAGCTGAAGAGGAGAGTGCATAAGAGAGGACCCTGGACTCTGGACGATCTTGAAAGAGTGTGCAAAGAGGAATGGTCAAAAATCCCTGCCTCTGTATTCTCCAACCTTGTGAAATGTTATAGGAGAAGATAGATTAAGTGCGGTCTTGTTGGCAAAAGGGGGTTGTATGAAATATTAACAGCAATGGTGCCAATAATTGTGGCACACATGATTTCATGTAAAAAATATATTTCTTAATGTGGGATTTTTCTATCCCAATGAATAAATGTACTTCAATTAAAGGTTGGATTTTTCTCTTTTTTTGTGTTGTGAACCTGTTTTTTGGGGAAAAAAAGAAATTTATCAGAAGCCTAAGAACATATCTTAACTAGGGGTGCCAATAATTCTGGAGGGTGCCGTAATTATCCATTTTTAGAGCCTGTTTTATGCAACAGAACTGTATTCATTTAGCATAATATTACCAGTGCTTCAGAAGACAGCATTACATGTGTTGTGGTATGAAACTTTGTATATAAGTTAATAAATATTTTGTACGTGTTTATTAGTAAGTCAGACAAAGCAAATGTCATATTAGTGTTTTATTCGTGAGAACAGCAATGCTTCAATGTTTAAAGACACCCCCACCCACCCCCTGTGTCTTTAGGACTGACTTAGAAATGTATTGCAGGGTGGGGGCGAGTGCCGCAAACCAGTTTGGCAAGTGATTCTCTACAGGACAGGAAGGCCACCTCGCTTCAGCCTATCAAACGGTCTTGAGTGCAGGTCTAAAAAGGCAGTGTGTGGGATGGAGCATCAGACCAGCTTTGGCAAGAGTGTCTGTGTTTGGACCGAGAGCCTAAAAGCCATAAACAAAGCAACTACCAAGCATCAGCTCAACCAATGGGTTTGGGGGCAGGTGGGCCACCATAGGTCTGAAGTCTGGCCGTTTGGGATTGGTTTTGAATCAGAGGCCATTCTGTACCACGATGCCCTACTGGTGCAAGGGTTTGGACAGAGAATGTATAAACTTGATTTACTGCTCGCTCGCTGTCTCTCACACCATTACCATGAAAAGGACAACACAATGAAGTGCACAGCTCAACAGCCATATTGACACAAGCATGTGGCCTCTCCTGAAGAAAACTAGAAATGATGACTTAACTAAAGACATTTAAGTAAATAAGTCTATGTGCTGCCTGAAACTACACATCAGTACATATCAAGCTGTATGGTTGCCAATATTCACTTGTACTTTGCTTATTGTTATTTTATGAATATTTTCGATAATACATTATTTAAAATTGTAACTTAACTCCTGCTCGTCTTTTTATTCTGCCTAATTGATTGGGGTTATATATGTACTATAGAAGGGAAGGTGGGGAGAAGTTATAAAGCACAATACCTTATAAACAGTGGAAAGTCTATGGGATTTGAGGCATTCTGACAAAGGCTACACAATAAAGAATACAAAAGGGGAAAGGAGAGTAACATAGAACTCTACCCAGACAAAACAACAAGTACATTTTAATATCCTTGAATAAAAATACACTTACTGTCCCTCCAAATCAACTATATCTTAATGTTGCTTTTCACTCTCAAAAAACAGAAGCAGAACCACTGTAGTTATATTAGTGTAAGCTCTGGGCCCAGGTAAAAATTACATCAAGCAAACTTGATAATGTTATTTAACTTAATAAATCTTACAGTAACTGAAGATAGGAAGCCAGAGAAGAATCAGCATTCCCTCAACATCTACCGAGAACAGTCAGTAAAAAAAGAAAATAACTATGGGCATATCAGATCAGATGAGTGGGATATTTAAAGCTGTAACTACCTGAATTAGGCTTCAACCTCTGAACTGACAATCACTGACTCTTATATTATACCCTTGGACAATGTACCCACCAATTGACAGGAGTCTATGATTTTTTTTTTTTTAATCATTTTTAGCCCTCAAAACTGAAGAGACCATTCATTTTTAAAGTGAATGAGAGCTCATGAAATAAAGCAAATGACATCAAGTGATCCTCATTTACTGTAGAAGAAAGAACATGAAAGATACAAAAGGGTGATGGAGAAGCAAGATGCCTGGCTACTCCTGTTCCATCTTTTTTCCCCCTTCATAATTTTGTAGTCAGGTTCCACACTCTGGAAAGCATGAATATCCATCATCACTGATACAGAAGTGAGAGTCCCCATCAGTGTCCAGAGTGTGGCAAAGGATTTAACAACATGCACAACCGCACCCGCCACCAAGGAGTGCATACAGGTGAAAAACCTTGGCAGCATCCAGGCTACCGCTTCAAAAAGGTGGAATAGCTTGGAAGTCACACATAAATGAATAAATGCTAAATTATTTTAAATATATTGGTGTTCTTGGCTGCAAACGTGTACCATGATGGATTTAGTGAAGCTATTTTAAAAATAGCGAAACCTGCCATGAACATTCATAGCTGTAAGCCAATTGCTTGAAGTACCACCTATAAAGCTATGTTGTTATTGACGATTGCTTGTGGGAGGAACAACTGTAAACTAAACTATTTCATCAGACCTGACATTTGTGGCACAAACCCCATCCCTACTAAAATTGTTTTGTATTTGTGTAAAGCGGTTGGATATTTTTTATGCCTTTGACTATTACGTGATAAATTTCAGTGTTGTAAACTCATGTAGTTAAAACTACTCCAAAAAACTAAACAGACATACTGTATGTTACACACCTTTATGATCCGAGGTACACAGTAAGCATGTTATGTTTTCTGAAGGCTACTGTACATCTTGTAATCCAGTAATCGCACACTGCTTTGCTACATTTCAGTCCCATGAAGAAAACAAAATTGTAGTAAAGTAGTGGTACAGGTGAGTTTTTACAAACTGAAGAAACTAATTTAAATGTTGACCATCCAAATCAGATTTATCATCAAAACATCACAGCATTATACTGTATATCCTTGCAAGGTGTCAAAAAAAAAAAAAAATAATAATTTCAAGATTAAAATGTTGTACAGTGGTCACCCCAAGCCTGGCTCTGCATCACTGGCCTCCATACAGTGGTTATCAATACTACTGCTGCAGACAGTGCATGTTTCTGTGCTTATTCTGGTTTTCTGACACATCTCAGACATTACACGCTGGTTTAATTGGAAACTCTAAATTTGCACAGTGTGGACCAGTGTGTGCAGGACTATGCCCTGCTATGTTCAATCCAGGGCTGATTCCTGCCTAGCACACAATGCTGTTAGGATAAGCTCCAACCACCCCATCATTTTGTAAGAATACAAACGAGACAATTAGCAATGAGGTGTAACAGTCTTTTCCATGTTTCCTCTCCAGATATGTAAATTCTTAATAAGTAATTAATAAAAATAAAAACAGGTTAAGTGAAAAGCCCTTCAACCCTTTCCTATTACTGTAATTTCTGTGAAATGGCATAAATGCCTGTAAGCTACGATACAATGCAGACGGCTGGAGCACACTCAGGATGTATTCCCAGTCTTAAGTAGAAATACTTTTTATAGTATTCACTAAGAAGTCAAACTTCCAACATACTGCAAAATACCTTTTTATTTGACTATAAAGTGTAATGACACTGGCACAAAATCGTATGACCTGCACAATTAAACTGAGATGCTTAACCCACAGAGTTCCACTCGCTTAGTGTTCATATTCGACTCACAGATCAACGTGTCCATCCATCCATTATCCAACCCACTATATCCTAACTACAGGGTCACGGGGGTCTGCTGGAGCCAATCCCAGCCAACACAGGGTGCAAGGCAGGAAACAAACCCTGGACAGAGCGCCAGCCCACCGCAGACAGATCAACGTGTTCCACTGTAAAATTGTTTGGATTCGTTTAATCGAAATCGAGATTTATATATATGTTTAGAGTGTTTCTTTTAAGTGATGCACTATTGAGGTTAGGAGCGCGCGCTGATACAGCGCATTGCCGCATTAACCATTGCTGTTTTATCATTTTGCAACTAAAATGTTTAAATTATAATAGTCAATTTTGAACACCGAGAACCATTATTCACTTTATTTTTTCTAGAAACTTCCAACACTCAAAACATCTGGGGGTGGGTATTAGAAGTTACTGTGGTGGAGGAGAAATATCATGGAGGCGAAATGTGAGGAATGAAATTTCCGTAAACCCAATCGCTTATGTCTTATGTTTGATGCTACCAGCATACATTAACAACCCTGGGAATTTGAACAAACAAGTTGCACTCTTTGATGACTGATGGAAACAATACTTGTATTTTCTTCAATCAAAAAAAAACCAAAAAAAAACTCTTTAATCAATGAACAAAAATACAATTAAAATATTTTGTATTTTGAGTAATTTACTTGGAGAAATATACATTAAGTAAAACTGTTTACCTTAAAAAGTGAAGAACGTATCATATCGCTACATGACAAGAGAGTCTTTGTACAATCCATAGTTGGCAGAATATTCCCCCTATAATAAATCTGTCAAAAGAGACCTACAAGTTGAACATAAAAAGGCACAACAAAAATACGCGAGGAAGAAGCTAATCAGCAGCAGCATTCCTAAGCAGGTTATCTTGCTGCAATATCTCAAGACCAAAAGCACAGGCAAGACATACAACTTGCATCACTTTATAGTGTTTATTTTGTCACAATTGTTTTCAATACATTTTCTAGAATATGCACCTCTGAAAGATGAGCTTAAATGTTTTTATTCTCCGCAAATTAAACTGGTATTTTTCCTTATCTTCATTTTACAGATTCTACTTTACTTTTAAGGCTTACCTTTAACAAATGATCATGTGTTAATCCACAATTTTTAGTTTAAACTAGAACTGCATGTTTATCTTATGGTGCAGCAAAGCCGAAGAAACATTCTAAAATGCAAGAATTAAGGAAATTAAAAGCAAAAAATATTAAATTCAGTTCCTTATGTTTGTCATTGCAGTCAAGACTACAAAATATCAACATATATATATATATTTTAGAGCACTGAGTTAAGGCATAAACCAGATACTGTTTGTCTAGCCAGAAAACCCATGGCTCTTTCCAATCTATCACTATTGGATTCAGTATAAAAGAATTAGCAAAATTATTGGCAGTCACATGTAAATTTCACACAAATATCTACCTAAACCCAGCCTGATATCAGAGCTCTCCCTGAGCATGCAGCATGTAGTGATGGTGAAGTAGTTCAGCTTTCTCAAAGAATTTCCCGCAGTCAAAGCACTTCAGTTGACCTTCCTCTACATCGGTCTCCTCTTTCTCAACCTTTGTCTCCTTGGCTTTATCCATGTTACCATCTTGGTGTGTCTTGCAGTCTGGAAGCTCACTGTGTTTCCAGAAATCAGAGATGCTTCCAAAGACTCTTCCACAATTCCCACACTCAAACTTTGATTTATGAGAGTGTTGCAGTTGGTGGGCAACAAGCTTGCAAGGGAATTTGAAACCCCAGCGACAATCTGCACACTTCACCACCGACTTCGTAAGCTCCTTGTGTAGGCCGGAATCTCCAGACGAGTTGTACATCACGCCGCATACTGGGCAGGTGTGTTTCTTCAGGGTCTCAGTGGAGTTACCGGGGCACAATGTGTCAACCTTGTGCTTGAGATACTGCTCTGAGCACCCAAAGTACTCCCCACACGCATAGCAATGGATTTTCTTTGGATCACACTTGTGATTCCTCAGACTCTCCCAAGTTTTAAAGCACCTCTTGCACTCGGTGCAGCTCAAGGTGTTCTGCATGACGACATTCATCTGAACAGGATTCTTGCTGTGAGTGAGCTGGTGCTTCTTTAGGTAGTCTAGTTTCCTAAACTTCTTACCACAATCTGGACACTTGTAGTTTTGTTCTTTGTTATGCTGGGTCAAATGGGAAGTAAGCTCTGCCTCAGTACAGAAACGCTGGGTGCATTCAGAACACTTGAATGGCTGGCATGCATTTTCGTTATGAGCTTGCATCTGACGCAGTGTACTAAAGGTCTTCTTGCACTTGCTGCACTGATGAACTTCATCTTTGTGCTTCTCCATATGCTTCTCAAAGTTGGCCAAGTGGCAAAACATTTTATCACAATGGGGACACTTATGGGGTCGCTCGCCTGTGTGAAGTCGACGGTGTTCCATCAGTTGGAATGGTGTATCAAAATTCTGCCCACAGTCTACACACAAGGAAGTGGCTGCAGTCTTTGAAGCTGAGGGGGGTAAAAAAAGGAATTAAGCAATATGAATGGCAATATGGAGTCCACTCTTCATACATTTATAAATTAGCTGGGAGTGGAGCTCCATTCTCTTTCAATTCTTTTAGCCTAAAACAAACAAGCCAACAAGAAAACCCTGCCATGCCTTCCAAGAATGCTACAGGTATTCACAAGTTACGGTATGTTATAACTGTGTCTGTGGTGGCATTTTTCAAAGATGCACTGACAAAAGTATGTGGGACAAAACCGCATAGTGACAAGTGCATGGAGGAAGGATATGCACCTCAACAAACACAAGCAGCTTGTGAGTTGTTCTTTCCATCTGGACTGTCGTGGAAAAAATTGCAGAAACTTACTGAACAGAAAGGTTCAGTTGCTTGTTACAAATGGTATTAGCATTCAGTATTATTTCTTATGATGACATGCTCCCTTTATATTATTTATTAGTTACAGTGGAACTTCGGTTTGAGAGCATAATTTGTTCCGGAAACATGCTTATAATCCAAAGCACTCGTATAGCAAAGTGAATTTCCCCATAAGAAATAATGGAAACTCAGATAATTCATTTCACAACCCACAAATATTTATATAAAAATGATTAATACAAAATCTTCTCTCTAACTAATGGAATCCCTACTATCTGTTGGCTCACTGGAATCTTTTTTCCTTTTTTTTGTGACTTTAACAAGGATACCTATCCAATGACAGCTGCTTTTGCCTGAAGAGTCGCTACACTTGGACACAAAATAAAAAAAAATGTTTTAAGCACTGTAAGGTTTTTAAACTCTTTTGGATTTTTTTTTCTATGTAATAAACTTAAGTTATTGCGTAATGAAAATTGCATAATTAAATCTGGACCACCCTATAGAATTCTGATAAAGAAGTTTGGTATTTTTTATTACACGATGTTTGTCCGAGTCAAACTTTGCAATCAATTTTTTTTACCAAACCCATTTCCTCCAAACTCAGCAGCATTGGTCAAGTAGTTAGCATGTTGAAATTTCAATCAAACGGTTGAAATTTTGAGACCAATGTACACAAACTAATTTTTTTTTTTTATTTTACCAATTTTTCATCATTTATATACTAATTTGGCAAAACACTCTTCAGTAATTTGATGATATTGGCTCAGTGGATAAAGTGTTGTAGACTGAAGGTTCGATTCTCCAATAGACAAACACATTTTCCAGTACTTCACATGTGTAAGGTTTCATCCTGGTTAGATGTCATTTAAAATTTAATTTTTTTTTGTTCAAGTCTTAAGTAAGTAAAATTGTGTTCTAGTGCTTTACAATAGAGGCTATGGAACACCACTAGAAAACAAAAGCTTAAAAAAGTTTCAGTATATGACAACATGCCTTCCGTGTTCCCAACGCAACAAAAACATCTGGAAATAATCATTTTATTGCATATTCCAGGGGCTATTTTTCTTAAGGTAAGGATACGAGTTTTATTTACTTCTTTGACTTTTCACATAAACATGAAAGTAAATCAAAACCAGGGTTAGTCTTCCTACACAATATGTGCAGAGTTATCATGCACAGCCGAACGTCTTTTAAAATGGCTGAATGTTATAATATTGTTTTGTTTGTTCAAAAATGTCACGAATAAAAACTATTTCACAATGTTTGTGATTGTAAGAGGAGGATCCATACTCAACAAATGTCTTGGCTTAGAAAAACGACGTATTTCTAAGTTTTGAAGCATTTCCCCCCATGGCCCATAGCCTCCATTTTTAAGCAATAGTGCAGACAAGATATATTTTTTTAATTTGTAGAAGACGCTTAACTGTAGAATATAATTTCATGTGCCAAATGCATATATACCATGTTTGCGAAGAAATAACTGACTTAAAAAATACCAAACATTAAAGAGTCCTACTTTACTTCACTTTGCCATATAGCCCATTTTGATGAATGATGCAAAATACTTGCTGATTCTGTTGAAAAACCTGCTTTACTTCATGAAAACAGAAAATGGAAAGGAAGTGTGCATTAAAACACAGCTATGACCTTCGGCTGGGTAAGTAGCCAAACCAACAGCGATGTTACTGGACAACACATAAATGGTCTCCTCACAGTCTGACAGAGCTAAAACAGTTTTTCTTAAACGCTGAAGTGGCAAACATGTAAAAGCTGTTTTATATTTACTTAAAAAAAGAGATTTGTTTTTTTCAGTTGGAGGAGACACACTATAATATGTAATTCATATAAAATTAATCCAATGTAATGTGTCTTACTCTGGCAACTAAAAAAAGAAGAAAAAAAAATTAGGAATGAACATTTCAATTTGTCAATATATGGCAATTAACAATGCGCTGCAATTGGTTTTGGTACTGGGATGTATTAATAACTAGTATAAGAAACCGGCGTCTTCATATCAGTACTGTAAAATCAATTCAGTTTTCCATCATATCTGTTCAGAATGGAAAAAAAAAAACACTAAAACAAGACAAAAAAGTTTTGATTATTTGCCAATGAACATTAAATAACCTTTCATTAAAATGAAAATAATTTATTACAGCTCTAAAGGAAACACCATTTACCTTGAAATGGCAAATCACTAAGGATGATGCCAGGAGTGTTACTACAGAACAGGCTCTACAGTACACTGCCAAGTGGTAGTGCAATTGGATGCAATTAAAACATCTCCAATAATAACTTAACAAATTTTCCAGTTGTACCCAAGACTGATGCTTGCTCAACAGGATTTTGCAGAAGGGGTGTTAAACTCACACAGTGGCTGCAGGTTTTCACTCCAGTCACTTTAAGTGATTTAACTTTGATTCTTTAGAGGGGTTACCTTTTGGTGAAGCCTCTGGTCTGGTAAGGTCTATGCCATCTACAGAACTGGTAACAGGTTTTCCAGGATCTTCTCCATCCAAAAGTTTACGTTTCTGACTATCAGGCTGTAAAATTAAAAAAAAAAAATCATTGAAAATAAGAGACAACGAAGAGACTGGAGCCTGACAAGAATATACAAAATATTGTTTGAATATTTAAAAAGCATAATAATTTTGACTTTCTTATAAAAGTCACAGTTTTAAAGTAAAATCTCATACTCTGGTAATGTTCCAAGAAATGTTGTAAACATTACTGACAGATTGTTGTCATAGCTTTTACTACTAAAACATACATTTGCCTTCACACTGTCGGGACAGGATCCTTGACCAATGAATGAGGGGAAGAGGCAGGTCTACAATTTAAAAAGTCAATGACATGAGACTTTAGTTTTCTGTTCATGATGTGTGCTGATTTTTGAGGAGGTACCTAACAATATTTTAGCATGCGTGTTGCACATTTTCTACATACAACTGGATAAGTGACATGTGGATTTTACAACACGAGCAATATGACTTTTTTCCCTGCCCTTGGACATTTTTCTCATTATTTGCCACTGTACTGGCCCCTATTGTCTTCAATTATAAACTTTTTTTCTCTCCATTCTGCAAGAAAACATGACGTTAAAATTCTTCTCAGCCATCATTACAAAGTACATGGAGTAACATAATATATATATATATATATATATATATATATATAAATTTAAAAAAAAAAAATTTGCTATTCCATTAAAATAAGTGGCTTATCTACACTAGTGATTAAATGAGCTGCTCCATTTGTTAATACCAAAATTATTTTTTTTAGTGAATCCATGCTTCAAAGCACTAAGCACATCTCTATATTAATACATGTACTGTGTTAATAGAAATGCCTAATTGCAGAGACACACACACTGAACATGAATCTCCGAACGCAAAATTTGTGACATTCTTTTGGTTTTTGAAGACAAACTAATGTTTACGAGCCTAATCCTTGAAAAGTGATGAAGTTAGTGAAAAAGCATGTCATATATTTGAATGCTACATTGATGAATGGAATATAGTCTCCCAGTTAAGACAAATTGAATATAAGCATAATTACCTAATTCTGGACTTGTACACGGGCATAAGCAATAACAAAGCTTAACTTGTGCGATACACTTAGAAAATAGCAGAACAATGGCTGTTTTACAGGAGTTCTGGAATAGCAGACTAAACTTAAAACTTGCAAGTTTGTTTTCACACAGGAAGCCTTAAGCTGGGACAAATGTTTCCTTTTTTTTTTTTTTTTTTTTTTTTTTTACAAGACATTTGGAAAATTAAAGCACCAGGACTCATTTGCTATATTTTTTTCTTCAGTATTTTTTTTAAACGGCTATTTTTGCAAATACAAGTCTTACAATAACAAATGTCAAACATTCTTCCTGAGTAATTTCTCTGGCAAACCAAATTTTAAAAGCATATTGTTACTGAAACAGCTTTAAAGAGACTGTTTAAATGAAAAAATCCTGAATAATCTTGGAATTTAGGAGCTCAACCATACTTCTTGTTAAATTGGGGGGAATTCCCATATCTATCATAAACTAAATTTAAGCACTGCATTGGATTTTGATATTCATGAATGTCAATATTCGTATTCTTCAATGATAGTTGGGTAACTACTTGAAAAGTATGCCATAATTATAAAACTACTGCTCTTGTTAGCATTTATGTTTTATATTGTATTACAAAAAGCAGCACAATATTGTTCAGTTGAATAATGGAAATACTTATAATTAAAGGAGTGGGATTTCTGCTTTTGCCTTGGTTAATAATAGGTATTGAGTACTGTGAAATTTCACTGGTATTGATATCAAATACAGAAATTCTTTTATCATTACATCCCTACTAATGAGTAAATACAGGAGTAAGCTGAATTTGCAGATGGACCTCTGCCTGTAGATTTCATTTCTATAGATCAGTATCAAGCATTTGGTATTTGTCAAACAGCCCCAAGCCCTCTTGCTAAGTGAGCATTCATACATCCATTTTTCACTGGGAAATCTACAGTATATGTTAAAGTATTAAATTTATATTTATTTATGTTTTATAACTGCTTTCAATACACACGTTGTTTGCTATTGTACAGCACTGATCACTACTGGCTATCACATCATAAACTTTTTTCTCTATCCAGCATGAACATGAGATTATAAATGACTCCCAGCCATTACTATAATTATATGGGGTAGGTCCCATTTAAAAAAAAAAAAATTGTCAGTGGTATAATCCTTTAAAGCAGTGCCTCCCAAACTCAGTCCTGGGGGGCACACTGTGGCTGCAGATTTTTGTTCCAACCAGCTTCTGTTTTTAATTGGACTCCTGGACTAATTAAGTGAACTGTTATTTCCTACGTTCTGTGTTTTGGGAACAATACAGAAATTAAAAAAAACTATGTTTAGTAAATAAAAATATATATATTAAAATGTACTAAGCAATTATGTGGGGAAAATGTATTTTTTCTTTTTAACAATATTTTCATCTTGACTTTCGTTGTACTTTTCCAGGTGTTCTAATTGTTTAATTAATCCATTATTTAATAATTAATGGGTCTGACGCTAACGTAGTTGCAGCCTTTCATGATTCAGTGTTTGCCTGGGTGTCTGCTCTGCTAGTTTTTGTCATTAATAAGATACAACAAAGGGGGAAAAACTGCACAGAGAAAGGGCAAAATATAATGAAATCAACAAAAGGGAGTTAAGCATTATAGCAAAAGCAGAAATATTCTAAATATCTTATAAATGTAAAAATCATGCTGCTGTGCTTTTCTAAATGTAGAATATGAGAAAAAAAAAATACCAACTCATGAAATGAGATCAGCGTTTTCAGGTGTTGACACTCATTATGAATCTGGTTGGAACAAAAACCTGCAGACACAGTGGGTCCCCAGGATCGAGTTTGGGAAGCACTGCTTTAACCCATTCCAAAATGGTCAGTTTGACTCATATGGCATGACCTATCATAGGGGTATGCAGTTATAAAAGGTTAGGTTAATAACCTTTGCTATTGTAATACAACTTTCTTTGCAAACTGCCTAGAAACTGGAGAAGAAATAAAGATTACCTGAGAATGATTTCCTCACCTGTGTAACAGACACAAGGACAAGTTCTGCTTCTTTGTCTTCTTCAACCTCACTGGGGTTACAAGCATTTTCTTTAGCATACCCAGGTCCAGCTATACTAGCCTGGAAATTCCAAGATTTGTCTCCTTCAGACATGATGTTTATGTGGTTAGTATGCTGAAACACAAAATAATTGAATATTATGGTCACAACTATAGCCTTGTAGCAAAATAAAACTGCACTGAAACATGTTACACTGTAGTAGCCTCAAGAATATTGTTATTTTTACAAAAACTCAACAATTAAGGGCATTAACATCCATATTTATAGTTTCAGAATCTTACAGTTATAAATTACTCAATACAATTTTAACTGTTTGTCAAAAACTACATATTAACCATTGAAATATATTCATTAGATGGCAGACGCTTCGTCTCCATCACACCGGCTGCGCCATTAGTCACATAAACGAAACTGCTAATTTTGGAAAAAATTTTAACTTTATATGCTAGCTGCCATAATCACTCCTAAAATTTTCCCAGCCAAAAAACGGAATACGTTGATAGTATTCTGTGGAAGCACATATGTTGTACAGCTTCTCAAAAGTGGTATTTATCCTTACTTAACTGAAAGAATCTTAAGAGCTCAAGTTACAAAAGAAAATGCACCGCAACCAGCATTTTTCCTGAGCTTTAGAATTATTAAAACTATAAAGATGTAAACTATATATATATATATATATATATATAATCCTCTTTGAAGTAACAAGAAAAAGCTGGGAATAAAGATTTGGTCAAACCCAATACTGCACAAGTAAGCGTCGGTCCAGAAACCCTGTATAAATGTACGTTAACTGTAATCAACTGATGCCATTTAACGTACAGAACGCCATTAACCCGTCTTAAAGTAATTTATCATCTACGTTCGCCAAGGTTGTAAACAGCATTTTAAACTTTATTTGGCGATCTTTACCTAAGTATTACTAAGATGGGCGCGCTTTCATAAACAAGGAAAATATTCTTCAAAACTCCATACTTCTTACTTCATAGACGTTTATTTGATAATCCATAAAATATCAATACCCCCAGCTGAAACATTTCAATAAACGTTATATCATTAGCTAATAAAAAAATGGCCATATTCCAAAGTCTGTACTGCACGGCCTCTGAATTAACTTCCCTTAAAGTACACGCGGCGGAAACGTAATGATACGTTTACACGAGAAAAAAAATCCTACAGCGTGACATACCAGAAAAAATTTTCAAGAAGATCGATTCTTCTGCGATTTTTGTGTCCTTTAAATCATGTGATAGTGTGTCTTGCAGCGAAAAAAAAATTGAAGGCGGGTTGTGTAAATGAAACGCCGCCGCTATGAACGAACCCGCCTGGTTTAACTCGTTATAAATAAATCTACGTATTAAATTTGTTAATATAAACGAATATTTCGATAAGATATAACAAACCACTGCATAAATCACAATTAACGTATTGCTTTTACATGTAATCCTTTGAGCGCAATATACAAAGCATTTTGCGGGCCGCCATTCCACCGCCTGTAACCGAAGACGCAAACTGATATCGTCATTGCATTCCAGCAAGCAACCCGACGCCGCCTAATGACGTCAACGAAGGGGAACGTTTAGGCGACAAAAGTCCGTGTATTTCTTATACATTAATCCTTCAATGATACGTAGGAAATGGATCACTCACAGAGCCGTATTGATCAAATTTACACATGCAGCCACGAAGTCAAAAGCCAGTGTTCTTTTCTCTAATTATTTTCCTTAACAGGCTGCTACAGTATGTTGCTGATCTTCTGTAGAAGTGCTTAAAAATGAAGTGATTTTATTACTGAAAACAGGAAACGTCCTTAAATGCACAAAAAAGAGTACAATTTTCATTGATTCAAAACTTCAGAAAATTAATGTTTTGAAGTTGATCAAAGGATATTCTTCTTACCGTGGGTTTTCCTCAGATAATGGGTAAAATAGAGTAGAACCCTGATGCGGAGGGCTTGTCCGTGGACTGCTGAGAAACAATTTCAGCTCAGGAGGTCCTGCATAAGCAGGCGATTCTCTTTAAAAAAAAATCCTGTTTGGTTACTGATTGGTGTAGTGTACTGGGGTACTCCTGACACCTCTTGTTCTGTACAGTGCATCTGGAAAGTATTCACAGCGCATCACTTTTTCCACATTTTGTTATGTTACAGCCTTATTCCGAAATGGATTAAATTCATTTTTTTCCTCAGAATTCTACACACAACACCCCATAATGACAACGTGAAAAAAGTTTACTTGAGATTTCTGCAAATTTATTAAAAATAAAAAAATTGAGAAAGCACATGTACATAAGTATTCACAGCCTTCGCCATGAAGATCAAAATTGAGCTCAGGTGCATCCCGTTTCCCCTGATCATCCTTGAGATGTTCCTGCAGCTTAATTGGAGTCCACCCGTGGTAAATTCAGTTGATTGGACATGATTTGGAAAGGCACACACCTGTCTATAGAAGGTCCCACAGTTGACAGTTCATGTCAGAGCACAAACCAAGCATGAAGTCAAATAATTGTCTGTGGACCTCGAGACAGGATTGTCTCGATGCACAAATCTGGGGAAGGTTACAGAAAACATTTTTGCTGCTTTGAAGGTTCCAATGAGCACAGTGGCCTCCATCATCTGTAAGTGGAAGAAGTTCGCAACCACCAGGACTCTTCCTAGAGCTGGCCGGCCATCTAAACTGAGCAATCGGGGGAGAAGGACCTTAGTCAGGGAGGTGACCAAGAACCCGATGGTCACTCTGTCAGAAGGACAACCATCTCTGCAGCAATCCACCAATCAGGCCTGTATGGTAGAGTGGCCTGACAGAAGCGACTCCTTAGTAAAAGGCACATGGCAGCCCACCTGGAGTTTGCCAAAAGACACCTGAAGGACTCTCAGACCATGAGAAACAAAATTCTTTGGTCTGATGAGACAAAGATTGAACTCTTTGGTGTGAATGCCAGGCGTCACATTTGGAGGAAACCAGGCACCGCTCATCACCAGGCCAATACCATCCCTACAGTGAAGCATGGTGGTGGTAGCATCATGCTGTGGGGATGACTGCAGCAATGTACAGAGACATCCTGGATGAAAACCTGCTCCAGAGCACTCTTGACCTCAGACTGGGGCGACGGTTCATCTTTTAGCAGGACAACGACCCTAAGCACACAGCCAAGATATCAAAGGAGTGGCTTCAGGACAACTCTGTGAATGTCCTTGAGTGGCCCAGCCAGAGCCCAGACTTGAATCCGATTGAACATCTCTGGAGAGATCTTAAAATGGCTGTGCACCGACGCTTCCCATCCAACCTGATGGAGCTTGAGAGGTGCTGCAAAGAGGAATGGGCAAAACTGGCCAAGGATAGGTGTGCCAAGCTTGTGGCATCATATTCAAAAAGACTTGAGGCTGTAATTGCTGCCAAAGGTGCATCGACAAAGTATTGAGCAAAGGCTGTGAATACTTATGTACATGTGATTTCTCAGTTTTATTTTT
Organism: Polypterus bichir lapradei; assembly: GCA_026402145.1. Taxonomy (NCBI): domain Eukaryota; kingdom Metazoa; phylum Chordata; class Cladistia; order Polypteriformes; family Polypteridae; genus Polypterus; species Polypterus bichir. The sequence goes on from JANRMT010062827.1 coordinate 22,539,850, forward strand.
AATAAATTCGCAAAAATCTCAAGTAAACTTTTTTCACGTTGTCATTATGGGGTGTTGTGTGTAGAATTCTGAGGAAAAAAATGAATTTAATCCATTTTGGAATAAGGCTGTAACATAACAAAATGTGGAAAAAGTGATGCGCTGTGAATATTTTCCGGATGCACTGTACATATATATTCTTGGGCACTTTTGCCACCATCTGACTAAATACACTGAAGTATAATACATGTTTTACATAGAATACAATACCAAATTAAAAAAATATATTTTGTGCACAATGCAAATTTCACTGAAATCAAAAGTAACATCCAGGACTTTACTAATAATGGCAACTATAGCATTTCCTACATTAAATACCTGGCAGATGCTATTTATCACAGCAATGATTCGAGTTCTACTCATTCCTTCCTTCTGGAAACTGCAGTATGCCATTCAGGTCCACGGGTGGTTGGTTATTGTGTTTCCTGTTATCACTTTGTGAAAGACAAGAATGGGCCAAAAGCAGGACACCAGCTCATCCACTCACAAGAACATGCAAGATCCTATTCATGCAAATTTTGAGTCACCATTTCAAATATTGTTTTGACTTTGCACTTGTGTTAGAGAAAACACTACACTAAGTCAGGGAGAACATGCAAACTCCACACAGAACAATGAACAGGCATATGATTCAAACTCTAGCGGCTAAGATCCATGAAGCAGCACCACTAACATGAAATAAATCATGTACTGTAATTTTTTATGAACACCCCGCATTAGGGCAGTTTATGCTAATTTAGACATTTTACTGATTAGCGCACAAATGAATGCAACACTGAAGTAGCACTGGCTCTGTTTTAACATTCAGTGTCATTTGCACTGGCGTCTGTACCGCTCAACACTAATTGTCAGTACGTGGACACAATTAAGGGAATAAACTCCATAGGAAAAAAAACATTTAAAGATATGGCTACAAATGCAAATTTATTAATTTTGTTTACATGTAAATACACTGGGAAATATTTCTGACTGCAAAATAAAAGAAGGAAAAGACTAATTAAACAATTAGATCAGATCATTTACTTGTGAAACTGGTTAGAATGAAAACCTACACCCACAGGGAGAGGTACCACAGGAATGAACTTGAGGACCCCCGCTTAAAACATTTTTTGTCTCCGTGGCTTAGTTCCCAGATGATGGCATGGCTTATAGCAGGGGTGTCAAACTCCGGTCCTGCATGGCTGCAATGGTTGCAGGTTTTCATTCTAAACACCTTCTTGACCTGTTTTTGCTGCTAATTAACTTTTGCCTTAGTTTTAATTAACTCTGACTCAGACCCCTTAGTTCCTTCTTTTTCCTTAATTAGGAGCCAAACAATAATGTGACACAAAACAAACAAACAGGTGACCAGCTAACCACATTATCTGAACATAAAGAAAGGTGATGGTCTTGGTAAGGTTGATCTCTCAGGTCAATAATCAGAAACAGAACATCAACAGTTTGGGGAATGTCTGGAATTTAACAACAGGTTTAATTAACAGCCAGAATTGGCTTCTCATTAAGGAACTGGTTGGAATGAAATTGGTTGGAGTTTGAAGCCCCAATTTAGCTGGTCATTTGTTACCTCGTTTCATATCTCATTTCTGTTTGGCTGTCATTTAATGAAGAAAAGAATCAATTGAGAGGACTGAATCCTTAAAAACAGGGCTATTAAAATGAAGGGAAAATGAGTTAATTAGCAGTGAAAACTGGTGAACTGTTACAATGAAAACCTGCAGTCACTGGAGTTCGACACCCGTGGCTTATAGCTTTCAGATAGCATGCAGTCTTGCAGGTATAAGCAATCACTACTAATGGAGACAAGCAGTTGAATAATTTGGGGTGTCCCAAATTAAAAGCTACGTATTTACATGTTTTCATCTTTAGGTGCTATCACTAATCATTAAAATGTAATCATTAAAATGCATCTTAGCATTTTTCACAATAATCCTTCCCCTGAAAAATCTTTTTATATAATACGCTACCATGGCTGTTCATTTGTCTGTCCAGGATTTTGAATCACATGTAGCTCGCACACCATTTGACTTATTGAACTGAAATTTGGTACAGATATACAACGTGACCTCTACTTCTCGCTTTCGGGGTGATAATTTTTATTACTCTTTTTATTTTTATTTATTGTAGAATCAACTCTCAGCAGCTGGCAGCAGGGTGGCCGGGCGGCACATGTGTATGGGCGCCGTTCTCATCCCTACCACCTTCACCATCACTTCCCCTACCTCTTCATATCTTAAATTATTCTTGAGGCAGATTGAAGACTTAAGTGCCAGCTTAAGTGAAAAATCAAGGAAAACATACTAAGTAATTGCAACACAAACACTGACTTAATCAGTTTTAATGCGAAAAGATGCAGACAAAACATGAGAAGAAGTGGGCCGCTAGGGTGGAGAAAAGAAGAGCTGCTCAGGAAGCAGCACGCGCATCAACCTCTGAGCAAACAAATGTTAAATGTACAGAGAAAGAGGATGAAAACAATGAATGCTCAAGTCAAGTCTATTCACTGCACGTTATCGTTCAGTATGCCGTAACTGGTACAGTATATACATAATTACTGTCAAATGCAAAGTTACAACTGTTAGGAATTACAGTGTATTTCATGTCAACCCAGAAATTCTAACCCTGATCGTGTTTTTATGAAACTTTCTCTTGTTGCAACAGTTCTGCTCCCAAAAAAAAAAAAAACCTGAAAAATACTACTGTAAAAACTGATACCTTTCTTCTCATACTGGAATATTATTACACTGAACTGGATGCCAATAAAACACATATACACCTTACATAGTATTAACAACTGTGATGGCCCTTGGTGGTACACGTGTGGTTTAGGAACGCAGATGATTTATACTTGAAACGCAAAGGCACAAAAGATGGCAGATGTGTAATTCCTCTTCCTTCTTGTATAAATGGGAAACAGGAAGTCAAGAGTTTAAAAACTGCTGTGGTTATCTGGTGACCACTAAACTAAATAACCTGAAAAATAGGGATGACAACTGACGGGGAGTCATCAAGTTTGGTTTTCAATAATATTGCCGTATGGATGAGGATTAAGAAATCGGTTGATATGTCTCATTCTTGTCACTCATAACATAACAGCTAACATGTATTTTTATTTTGTCTTTAACCTGAAATTAAAGGGGGGACCAAAGGTGACGAGTCCCCTATAATATGATGCATGAGTGAAGTGTAAGATACCAGCAGATACATGTTTTATCCCACTCTTACTTCTCATTATATATGAACAGACCCTCACTTTAATTCTTTGTTAGGACTTAAAATAAGAGGGGAGAGGGATTGATGGGTAGTTCATCAGATTCGATCCCCCTATAATTTAATTGATCTGTGAGGAATAATATCCATTGATAAATGTTTGATACAATTCTTTAAAAGAACAAACTCTCACTTTAATTCTTTATTTGAACTTAATATAAAGCAGGACTGAAACTGATGGGTCGTTCATCAGATTGGGATCCCCTATAATTTAATATATTCGTAAGTTTTAAGAAATCAGGTGATGCATGTTTTGTATCATTCTTGCCTTTCATAATATAAAAGAATAGACTCCCACTTTAATGCTTTCCTCAAACTGAAAATAAAAAATCATTCCATAGGCCAAAACGTTTTGAATAATTTACAATATAGTTTGAAATTGTCATCTACTTATAGCTTCATTGTAGAATATAAAGAGATTGCAAAGTATTATATTTTCTACTACAATTTTTTTTTGACATTTTAAGAATATGTTACCTGTCCCCCACTAGACATATGAAAAGATTTAATAAGAAAATGCTATTAGATAAAGATGGAATCTTACTGGAAGCAAAAGAATGCATTTCTATATAACTGATCTTTTCCTATTTTTGTGTTCCTAAGCAAAACAAATAAAATGAGCAAAAAAATCAAATAAATTGTTATACAATAAATGAATCAACAAAGATGTGTGTCACTTAATCTACCAATAAGGTTTGCAAAAATGCTACAAATATTGTATTAAGAAAATGTAAAACATACAGGCAAATAAATAAATATAACAAATAATACAAATCAAACAAATTATTATAAAATAGATGAATCAACAAAGATGTGTGTTACTAAATCTACCAATAAGGTTTGCAAAAATGCTACAAATATTTTATGAAGAAAATGTAAAGCATACAGGCAAATAAACAAATAAATATAACAATACCAACAAAAAAGGTTTTCTTTAAATAAATTAAAGTATCTCTAATAATAAAACCATAGATGAAATGTTTTATAAGAGACTTCTCTGTTTTGCTCAAACCCGCACGTCAACTTCTTCTGCTCTTTATAAACATTCTGGGCAAATGTAGGAGCCCTCGCCTGTTGGACTAACCACAAAGACTGGGTGATGCCATCTTGGGCACATATCATGGGCAATCTGTTAGATATGAAAAATATAAAACTGGGATTATAAGTAATTTACTGTAATATTTAAAAAATAAAGTGTTTAACATATTTTCTATTGATTTTAATAACTTGTGTATAAATTTGCTGGTTAGAAAAAAAACCTATATATTTATATAAACACTGTTAAATTACTTGACTTGTACAATTTGACTAATTTACTTCCGAGCTGGAATCTACCTCCATTTGTCCAGACATGACACATTTCACCTATCATCTTTACAATGCAATATATAAGCAGATAGACATTTAGACAAATGCATTATATGATACAATGTAAACTATCAACTATCATTTTTCACCCTCCAAGCCTATCATTTGCCACTTTTGTTACAATAAGTGCATGCAGTACGCTATTTATTTCAGCTTTGACAATTGATTTCAATGAGATTAACAGCAATGACACGGCATACTGCGGAATCAGCAGGCTAAAGAGCATGTTTACCAGACTCCTCGAGCAGCTTCACCAACAATTTCCAGTCTTAAGTCAGCTACGGAGTCAATGTCAGCTAAAAAGTATACCAGTTCATCTGGTATGCTTTTTCTACAAAGTACACTCACCTAAAGGATTATTAGGAACACCATAATAATACGGTGTTTGACCCCCTTTCGCCTTCAGAACTGCCTTAATTCTACGTGGCATTGATTCAACAAGGTGCTGAAAGCATTCTTTAGAAATGTTGGCCCATATTGATAGGATAGCATCTTGCAGTTGATGGAGATTTGTGGGATGCACATCCAGGGCACGAAGCTCCCGTTCCACCACATCCCAAAGATGCTCTATTGGGTTGAGATCTGGTGACTGTGGGGGCCATTTTAGTACAGTGAACTCATTGTCATGTTCAAGAAACCAATTTGAAATGATTCGAGCTTTGTGACATGGTGCATTATCCTGCTGGAAGTAGCCATCAGAGGATGGGTACATGGTGGTCATGAAGGGATGGACATGGTCAGAAACAATGCTCAGGTAGCCTGTGGCATTTAAACGATGCCCAATTGGCACTAAGGGGCCTAAAGTGTGCCAAGAAAACATCCCCCACACCATTACACCACCACCACCAGCCTGCACAGTGGTAACAAGGCATGATGGATCCATGTTCTCATTCTGTTTACGCCAAATTCTGACTCTACATTTTAATGTCTCAACAGAAATCGAGACTCATCAGACCAGGCAACATTTTTCCAGTCTTCAACTGTCCAATTTTGGCGAGCTCGTGCAAATTGTAGCCTCTTTTTCCTATTTGTAGTGGAGATGAGTGGTACCTGGTGGGGTCTTCTGCTGTTGTAGCCCATCCGCCTCAAGGTTGTGCGTGTTGTGGCTTCACAAATGCTTTGCTGCATACCTCGGTTGTAACGAGTGGTAATTTCAGTCAAAGTTGCTCTTCTATCAGCTTGAATCAGTCGGCCCATTCTCCTCTGACCTCTAGCATCAACAAGGCATTTTCGCCCACAGGACTGCCGCATACTGGATGTTTTTCCCTTTTCCCACCATTCTTTGTAAACCCTAGAAATGGTTGTGCGTGAAAATCCCAGTAACTGAGCAGATTGTGAAATACTCAGACCGGCCCGTCTGGCACCAACAACCATGCCACGCTCAAAATTGCTTAAATCACCTTTCTTTCCCATTCTGACATTCAGTTTGGAATTCAGGAGATTGTCTTGACCAGGACCACACCCCTTAATGCATTGAAGCAACTGCCATGTGATTGGTTGATTAGATAATTGCATTAATGAGAAATTGAACAGGTGTTCCTAATAATCCTTTAGGTGAGTGTAGATGTTTATAAAGTATGATGGATTGCCGGCCACACACCCTGGACGCTAGATGGCAAGTTCTCTGCAGCATAAAGGTGCCCCAGATTCCCGCAGGGCACTATGGGATATGGAGTTCGGCTTTACAGCCCTACTGGGTACTTTGGGTGCCGCCAGGTGACACTGCAGGGAGACACAGGGATTTCTGCTTCCCATATAAAATGGAAGTACTTCCAAGTCCTGGGGATGGAAGGACAGAAGTACTTCTGGGCTGAAGAAAGGTACAACTCTCCATCTGACCCGGAAGTGCTGACAGATCACATGGACGGAAGGACAGAAGCACTTATAAAGGACTGGTGGAGACCAAGGAAGTGAGCCAGAGTTGGGAGGGAGTGTGACAGAGCTTGCTGGGAGGAGAGGAGGAGAATTATTGTGTTTATTGATTGTGTGTTTGGTAGATGTGGTGCTTTGGAGGCACTATAGTGAAGAAAAAGATTAAAAATCATCTTAGTGCTTTTAAACCTGTGTCCGGAGTATCTGTCTGTTAGGTTTCTTGGGGCAACGGCACCCCCAAGTGTCCACAAAAGATATTTACTCATAGAACGGTGTGTTTTCCTTGCAAATGATAACTCTGAATAATGACCAGATCAGTGTTACAGCCGAACACTGACCAATGACTTAAGGAAGTAAGGACACTTTATGAGCCCCCTGAAATGATGTGCCGATTGTGGCAAGCGGCTGGGAGTGGTACCCAGCCGGGACTCCCCGAAGGACCGGAGGAGGGATTACACCTCCTCCAGACCATGAGTTGGTGACCGCTCCTGGTGGCTTTGGGGACCACGGGAACAGAGCTTAGAAGCTCAACCCTATAGGGGCCCGTAGTCACCGCCAGGGGGTGCCCAAATGCCTGCGGAGCCCTGGCCCTCAGCACTTCCGCCACACCCTGAAGTGCTAGGGGGAAGAAGACCGGGGACACCCGGAGTGCTTCCGGGTGCACTGCCGGCACTTCTGCCACACCAGGGAGTGTCGGACAGCGCTCATTGGGAAGGACCTGGAGCACGTCCGGGTGATTATAAAAAGGGCCATCTCCCTCCATTCGATGGCTGGAGTCGGGTGGAAGAGGACGGAGCTCGGAGGACAGGAGTGGAGGCGTTCAGAAGAGAGAAAGGCATTGGAAAGGCCTGGACTAAAGGGTGATTGGTGCGAGGGCACTGGGTTGTGTGTTTGGACATTGTAAATAGTAAAATATGAATAAACCGTGTGTGGTGCTTGAACCATTGGTGTCCGTCTGTCTGTGGCTGGGCTGTTTCCCACACTATCAAATATGTACCTTCAGAACAAATGCACTATGACAAAGGTAGTTCCTTTTTTCCCCAAGGCTCTGAAATTAATGATTTTGCCCAGTCCTGCATTAATTATCTACTTGATTCACCTTTATCAATTGATTAACAATGCAAAATCAGATGTATGTACAAATGTAGAAATGTTTGCATTTTTGTAATTTAAAATATTTTTAGGCTACCTCTGTGGTCTCTAAACACCACTCAATTGTTTCTTTACTCTTGCCAAGTTAATCAAAAAACACAGATTTTCTTTGGGTTGGGTATACTACCTGTACTTCAGAGATTAAACATTCATTGAGTGAGAATGAAACCTAAATTTCCTTTGAGGCATAAAGTAGCTCAAGAAATGCTTCAAAATGGAAAAGGCTTATGTTCTTTAATTTATACAACACCTTTCTTGACAAGTAAACTCCAGAAACTACAACTTGGAATTCAAACAACAAAAACATGCTGTGACAGTACGGGTCGCTGTCGCTTCTCCAAACCTGCAGAGAACATGTCCAGACACCAGGTAAAATATAAGAAATTCATTTATTTTCTGTAATAATGTGCACAAAGCACCTCCACCTCCACGATACACAAAAATAGATAGAGATAGATAGATAAATACTTTATTAATCCCGAGGGGAAATTCACATAATCCAGCAGCAGTATACTGATAACAAAAAACAATATTAAATTAAAGAGTAATAAAAATGCATGTAAAAACAGACAATAACTTTGAATAATGTTATCATTTACTTCCCCGGGTGGAATTGAAGAGTCGCATAGTGTGGGTGAGGAACGATCTCCTCAGTCTGTCAGTGGAGCAGGACGGTGACAAAAGTCTGTCGCTGAAGCTACTTCTCTGTCTGGAGATGACACTGTTCAGTGGATGCAGTGGATTCTTCATGATTGACAGGAGTTTGCTTAATGCCCGTCGCTCTGCCACAGATGTCAAACTGTCCAACTTTATTCCTACAATACAGCCTGCCTTCTTAACAAGTTTGTCCAGGCGTGAGACGTCCTTCTTCTTTATGTTGCCTCCCCAGCACACCACTGCATAGAAGAGGGCACTCGCCACAACCGTCTGGTAGAACACCTGCAGCATCTTATTGCAGATGTTGAAGGACGCCAACCTTCTAAGAAAGCATACTCAGCTCTGACCTTTCTTACACAGAGCATCAGTATTGGCAGTCCAGTCCAATTTGTCATCCAGCTGCACTCCCAGGTATTTATAGGTCTGTACCCTCTGCACACAGTCACCTCTGATGACCACAGGGTCCATGAGGGGTCTGGGCCTCCTAAAATCCACCACCAGTTCCTTGGTCTTGCTGGTGTTCAGGTGTAAGTGGTTTGAGTCACACCATTTAACAAAGTCTTTGATTAGCTTCCTGTACTCCTCCTCCTGCCCACTCCTGATGCAGCCCACGATAGCAGTGTCATCAGCGAACTTTTGCACGTGTTGCTGACCACAATGTCAGACCTGCAGTTCCCAAGACGGCTGTTCCCATACTCAATGATAATCAGTAAATCACAATAATAAATCCTCCTCTCCACCCAGCAGCTCTGTCACACTCCCTCCTAACTCCAGCTCAGCTTGCTAGGTTTCTCATATTCCTTTTATAGTCCTTGACCCGGAAGTGCTTCGGTCCTTCAGTCCATGTGTTTCCATTGCACTTCCGGGTCAAATGGAAACTCTTCTTTTCCTTCAGCCCGGAAGTACTTCATTTCTTCCGTCCCCGTGACTAGGGAGTACTTCCAGGCTATAATAGAAACACTCATGCCTCCCTGCAGCGGCCCCTGGCGGCCCCCACGGTATCCAGTAGGGCTGTGAAGCCGAACTTCATTGTCCATGATGCCATGTGGGAATTTGGGGCACCTCTATGATGCAGAGAGGACTCCATCTAGCGGCATGGGGGTATTGGCCGGGATAAACAGCCGGCCAACTCTAACAATGCAAAGTATATTTGCATTTTATACAATTGGTTGCCCATAAAGAATACTTGCTTTTTACAGGATACATCCATTATCCAACTCGCTATATCCTTACAGGGTCACGGGGGTCTGCTGGAGCCAATCCCAGCCAACACAGGGCACAAGGCAGGAAACAAACCCCGGGCAGGGCTTTTTACAGGATAAACATAAATTTGAAATAAAATAAATACATGTATTGTCTGAATGCTTATTACCCAAAGACCCTCCAGATACACTGGGACCAGTCTGGATACAATTACATGGCCTGTGTAGAGGGTGCAGTATATGCAGGGCAGTGTTCAAAGTGCATTTGCATATGTTGTGTGCTCTCTTACCAATTTAAAAAGTTCATATTAAACTGCTTTTGCTTTGAAAACACTGAACATGCTGGGATTTAAATCCTGCCATACAACACATACCAATGTTGAGTTTAAAAGAAAAAGAATAATGATCATCCAGCTTCATTTTATATTGCGTAATGCCAAGACAATGTATGTACTGGGTGATTCTAATGGGCAGAGGCCTGAGTTATGATGTATTACTATCTTAATAATGAAGCAATCCAAATTGATATTATTATATTAACAATATTGATTTGTTTGTGAATGAACTGGGTGACTGTAAGATCAGTGAAGGTTGTTTCCAGCAAGATGGAGCAACCTGTCACATGTCAACTCGCAGCATGGCACAAATTGAATCATTTTTGGCAGTCGGGCCATTTCAAAGGGACTATGGCCACCTTGTTCCCTGGACCTGTCATCTCTGGATTTCTTTCTTTGGGGAACGCTGAAAGGAAAAGAATACAAGAACAAGAACAAACCACTCAGGAGCTTCATGAAATGGGAGTTCTTGGCCAAACAACTGCACTCGAGCCCAAGATCACTATGTACGCTACCGGGCATGAGCTGGAGTGGTGTAAAGCACTCCAGCATTGGACTCTGAAACAGTGGATATGTGTTCTCTGGAGTGATGACACTTATCTGCAGTTTCATAACATAATCCAAGTTTAGCAGATGCCAGGAAAATGCTATCTTCTGGACTGCATAGTGCCTACTATAACTTTCGGTGGAAGAGGGATAATGGACTGTTTCTCAAGGTTTGAGAGAGGACCTTTTGTTGCAGTGCAGGGTACTGTTAATGTTACAGCATATAAAGACATTTTACATGATTGGGCACTTCCAGCTGGGTGTCAACAGTTTGGGGAAGGTCTATTCCTGCACCAGCATGACTGTACCCCGTGCACAAAACCAGGCCTGTAAAGACGATAAGCTGGGTGTGGAGAAACTCAAGTGGCTTAGATTGATTGTGTCTTTACAGCACATCAATCAAGGTTCAAAGAATGATCAGTGCCCTTTATAATAGGATCCCTGTTGTACTTAATGTTTCCCTGAATGCAAGTACTTATTTTACTTCATATAGAGTTTATGGACACTTGATAATCATACTTATGAGCTTGTTAGACATCCCTTTCCAAAACCATGGGAGTGAACATGGAATCATTCCAATATGCAAAGGTTTTGGAGTGTGTCTGATTCAGCCAAACCAGCATTTGTGAAGTCAGGTACAGATATTGGACAAGAACATCTGGCTCACAATTGGCATTCCCATTCTTTCCAATGGTGCTCGATAGATAGGGTTGGCGTCTAGGAATGGTGGCTGTATTAAGTGGTCTTCTTGGAACTTGCTCATGTGATGCATGGGTTTCATTTCAGTTCTCCTTTCTTTTTCGCACTTGTTTAACCAGATTGTGGCCAGACTTTGGAGTTGTCATTTTGTAGATCTTTTTTGCAATCCACTGGTTACTGTACTCTTCGGAAACACCACACTGCAACTTGCTGAGCCTGAAAAAGTAAGACTTGAATGAGTGCATGACTCATTCCAGTTTGAAAATATTTTTCAGTTCTGACAGAGTGTGTCGTATGAATATTTGACAAACATTACATTTTTGTCAAATTACTTAAGGCCTCCTAGTCTAACACATACACCATATTACCAAAAGGCATATCAAACTTCAACAGGAGTTCTACTCCATCCATCACAAAAAACATTTTTGACATCCACTTGTGCCTGGTTTTGCTGGTGCCTCTTGGTGTTTTCATTGTGGTCACATATGGACAGCTGGGTCCTTGCCTTCATTGAAGAAGACTGCAATTTTTCTGGTTTAAATATACCTCAAATAATATCCTTGGCATTAAAAATAATTATGCCATAAAACAAACATAACCTTTTTAAAAAAAAAATTAAAAATCAGTACTTTTTTTAGCAGCATTTTTACCGAATCCGATGTCTCACAGAAATGATGTGTGGTAGTGATATTCCAAGTCCAAAAAACTTTTGCATGGGAAGATTCTGGTGCAAAACAGTGTTATTAATACAAAATATGCTGAAAATTAAAGAAGCCATTTTCATATCTCCGTGCTCACAGTTCCCCATTTTTATGGTGTATAAAATCTACAAATTATTCTCTATATTTTTACTATTATATTTTGCTCAATCCCAGCAAGATGAATTCAGATGCAGGAAACTTGTATAGACATTATAATAAAATAAGGCATATCCTCTTCCTTTACACCTCACTTTTATAACAGTTGTTCACAGCATAATGCTAAAATAGTTTTACAGCCTGGAAAAGAAAGACTGAGCCGATACCTCAGGATATTGATTACTTTATGGATGGACATCTGGGACAACAATTTGGTTTACAGTCTGGGAAAATATAGATTAAAGAGTTTGAGCAAAATTCATCCATCATATTGACAGCCAGCTAATCAGGTGCATGCAACAATCATGTGTTGTGAAACCACGGCATGAGTATAATAAATATGCCTCATTTGAAAGCAACAACAGAAGAGAAACAGGGACAACAGAAGAGCAATGTCAGAGAAGAAAACAAAGATATGTATGACCAGTTTTCATCCGATTGTCAGTTAACAGCATTTTCATGAACATTGATTTCTAAATCAAACGCCGCCCTGGGACATTCATCCTTGTCATCTCTACTTTTTTCGTAAGCGTTTTCTAAAAACTATACATATATCCAGACCTTTCTGTCAGTCATATATTCTATTATTCTTCGTTCCAGTGGTATTATTATTATTCCTGTAATAAATACCATGCTGCTTTTAACTTTCTATGCTTTGTATTGGTGTCTATAGAGTGAATAAATAATAAGGTAGATTTCTTTGAACTCCTGGTGCAGCCGGAGGTTTGCCATATGCTCCGTGCTGTGAGGTTTATTAAGGCTGTGAGTGAGAGCTCCACTTAATATTAGGGAACAGTACATAAAGTAAGGCATTCTTGGCTGATAAATGGCCTATAGTTAAGGATGCTGAGCCTTTGTATGTTTAAATGTATTCTTGTAGACCATAAGTAATATTTAGGTCTGAGATATCATTAAAATATCGTATGTTGTTTGTGCCGATAATAAGTAAGCCTCTTGAAGTGCTGAGAGAGTGACAGGCTGTGTTATTCCTAGCACTTGTGCGGGTTAAAGTGCTAGAGGTTAATCAGCGTGTGTATGTGTCATTCATAGGGCACTGTTGTGGTTAGGGTCTGTGTGGATACGTATAGATATGTATGTGTGTTAATCTTAAAGTGCAACAGTAGACCAACCTGTTAACAAACTTGACAAGTACACTTACCCTTGAAGAAAAACAGGTAAAGGGTACGTAGAGGGAAATACTACGATAATACAGCCATAAATATGCCAAGCAGGTCCTATAAATAGATGAGAAGATTTATTGCTTACTATAAAAAAATATCACACTTGTACTGATGAAGACAGTTCAGTCTGCTCAGTCTTTGTAATTTTTTCAATGAACATTTTTTTGAGAAAGGAAGATTCCAGAACTTTTAAGACAAAGAGCAGACTTGACCTCTAATCTTTACCAATTATGCAAACAAAGAGCGGTGGCACATTACATGGTGGTCAGATACACAAGTAAGAATTTCCTTGCACTCTGAACACGTGACAGACTTGAACTGTGGTGGTGATGTTGGTTGCCACAGGCTAAGAAGAAGGAGGTCAACATTAAACCACAACTGTGGTCACAAGGAGATCATCCTTATGATGAGCATGCAGTGGCTCAAGGTGAAAGGAACAGAACAGAAGACCATTATTTGAAAGCAGAGTACACACTACTAATTTCAACTGCCAAAACACACTTAGAATAGTGCAAAGAAGTATTAAGCACAGGAGAGATTATACAGATAAATGAATCACCCATCAATATGTTCTCCACAAATACATTTGTACATATGGGATACACAAAAAAAAAGCCAGAATGCATGAATGCAAGGTTCCAACAGCAAGTAGTTCAGAAATTATGTACAGTGCGAGTCATCCCTCAAAAGGCAAGTTAAATGCTAATAATTAATTAGTTCTAAGTTTTCCAATATTATTGTAGTGTATTCTCTGGAATGGAATTGATCATATCCATAAAGCATACAGATGTGGACAAATCTGTTGAAAAAAGAAGAATCCACAATTATCTCTAAAGTAATTTGAAACTGACAAAAGCAATTGGCATCCATCATTTTTTATTCCATATCTAATAAAAATCAGACTTTGCTTTACAGTCGTGGCCAAAAGTTTTGAGAATATTAATTTTCATAAAGTTTGCTGCCAGAATGTTATGAAGAGTGATCAGACTGAATTGCAATTAATTGCAAAGTCCCTTTTTGCCATGAAAATGAACTTAATCCCATTTCCACTGCATTTCAGCAAGGAAACATGTGCAGCCATCAGTGCTTTGCACAAAAAGGGCTTCACAGGCAAGGATACTGTCGATAGTAAGATTGCATCTAAATCAACTATTTATTGGATCATCAAGAACTTCAAGGAGAGAGATTCAATTGTAGTAAAGAAGGCTTCAGGGCGCCCATGAAAGTCCAGCAAGCACCAGGACCATCTCCTAAAGTTGATTCAGCTGCGGGATCAGGGCACCACCAGTGCAGAGTTTGCTCAGTAATGGCAGCAGGCACATGTGAGTGCATCTGCATGCACAGTAAGGCAAACACTTTTGAAGGATGGCCTGGTGTCAAAAAAGGCAGCAAAGAAGCCACTTCTCTCCAAGAAAAACATCAGGGACAGACTGATATTCTGTGAAAGATACAGGTATTGCACTGCCGAGGACTGAGGTAAAGTCATTTTCTTTGATGAATCCCCAATTCGATTGTTTGGGGCATCCGGAAAAAAGTCAGTTTTGTGTCAAACTCCAAGCATTGATTATGCAAGAATGGGTTGCCATCAGTCAGGATTTAGCCCAGAAGTTGATTGACAGCCTGCCAGGGCAAATTGCAGAGGTCTTGAAAAAGAAGGGCCAATACTGCAAATATTGACTCTTTGCATCAACTTAATGCAATTGTCAATAAAAGCCTTTGAAGCTTATGAAATACTTGTAATTATACTTCAGTATAGCATAGAAACATCTGACAAAAAGATCTAAACACACTGAAGCAGCAAACTTTGTAAAAAAACAATACTTGTGTCATTCTCAAAACGTTTGGCCACAACTGTAGAGTTTTGATTCAATGGAATATTTCAAATAATAACACAAATGAAAATGGTATGGACAAAACTGATGAGGCCCTTAGTCTAATATTTTGTTTCACAACCTTTAGAGTTCGCAGTCACTGCAAAAAAAGCGATTCCTGGAGTTCTCAATGAGACCTCTGTGCCTGTCCATAGGTAGTTTGGCCCACTCTTCCTGAGCAAACTGCTCCAGCTGTGTGACATCTGAAGGGGGCTTTCACCAGACTGCAGGTTTCAGTTCTTTCCACAGATGTCTGATGAGATTTAAATCAGGGCTCTTAGAAGGCCACTTCAGAATAGTTCAACGTTGTATTCTTAGCCATTCTTGGATGCTTTTAACCGTGTGATTTGGGTCATTACTGAGACAGAGCTTTCTGACACTGGACAGTATGATTATTTCATTGTTTCCTGCACAGACTCAAGGCTCCCCATCCATGCCAGACACAGCACGAAAACATAACCAAGCCTCCTCCATGTTTCACAGTACGTCTGGTGTTCTTTCCTTTGAAAGCTTCATTTTTTTCTTCTATGGACATAGAACGCACGTGACTTGCCAACAAGCTCCAGTTTTTTTCCATTTGTTCAAAAGACATTCTCCCAGAAGCACTGTGGCTAGTCAATGTGCATTTTAGCAAATTCCAGTCTGGCTTTATGTTTTTCTTTCAACAGTGGAGTCCTCCCTTCAGCCCATGGTCACTCAAAAAGCAACAGATGGTGCGATCAGACATTGATGGATCTTGACCTTGGAATTCAGCTTGTATCTCTTTGGAAGTTGTCATCAAATTTTTTTCTACCATTCTCACTATCCTTATTACAATTCCGGGGTTGATTTTCTTCTTGCAGCCCAGCCGCATCCAAGGGCTTTTAAATTTCTTAATGATAACTGCAAGTTGTGACTGGATCATCAAGCTGCTTGGAGATGACCTTTGAGCCTCTGATTTTAGGATGCTTGTCTATCATTTTCTTGCTGATCTCCCGAGACAACACTCTCTCTTTTGTGTTCTCTGGTCCATGTTCGGTGTGGGGGACACAGTGATACCACACAGCAGAGTGATGACTTTTCTCCATTTAAACAGACTGAATTCCCGATTGGAGACCTGTGTGAAACGAATGAAAAAAAAACAAAAAACAGGCAGTTTGTAAAATTTCTCTAATCCAATTATTTATATTTGCTAGAAGTACCAACAAATGTGTCCAGGCCATTTTAGAATATATTTGTAGAATAAGCCATAGTTTATTTCTTTTCACACTTGCTTTTTTTTTTTTTTAACTCAATGACATATCAACGGCTGTGGTATACACAGGACAGGGCTTTTCATTTAATCATTTTTCAGGAAGCATACAACACATTTTTGAATGATCTGTAGCCCTCTAGTGGTGTGATGTGCATAATTCCAGTTCATGTAAGGCTTTTTAAATCAAACAAGCTAAACAAACTGAGCATGTACAAAAGATATAATGGTTCAATTTTGACTCTATAGTACATAGTAAGATGGCTCTATATGAGACATCCCACTGTCTAAAAATCATCAATAGGGTTTTGTAGATATTAAAAAAAGAAACAAACCCATACGTACTAATGGAGCCTACCATAAACTACATACAAAAAAAGTTTACATTCTACCTCTAAATAATCCATCCATCCATTATCCAACCTGGTATATTCTAACACAGGGTCACGGGGGTCTACTGGAGCCAATCCCAGCCAGCACAGGGCACAAGGCAGTAACAAAACCCCGCGGCAGGGTGCCAGCCCACCGCAGGACAAACACCAAGCACACACTAGGGACAATTTAGGAATGCCAATGCACCTAACCTGCATATGATTAATTCAGCCACCTACTGCTGAAAATAAAATCCAATTTTGTTAGAGGTTTTAGAACTAAAAGCACTAGAAACAAATTTCCCCCTGAGAACAAGTCAAGTTTGGTCTATCTGCCAGGACTGGAGAAGCCAAGGCTTTGACTTAAGTGTTTTTTTTTAAACTATCTTTTAACCTTTGCACTTTAATGGATTCAAATGTACACCTCTGACTATAACATCAGGTCACATCACTTGTAGAAACTGTCTGATGATTCTATAGTAATTGGATATGTTGGCAAGGAGTATGAGACCCAGCATGGTAGTCGGAGAACTTTTTTTTCCTTGACGCAGAAAGAATTGTCTACAACTTAACATCAGCAACACCCAGGAACTGGTTATTGACTTTAGCTGCACTAAAGAGTCACCATGCACGGTCACCATACTGAAAGTGGATGTACATCAAAGACAGGCTCGACTAATCTTAAAAACAGAGAAATAACACATGAGGGGGTAGACCAGACTCTTTTTTTTGTCTTAGGATGCTGTGTTCCTTTAATGTGGTAGTGAGATTCTTTACATATTCTACAATACTGTGATGATATTCTATGATAGCCAGGGAACATCATTTCAAGACAGGCCCACTGAATCAACAATTAAAAAGGCAGAGTCAGTTATGCGACACACCCTTGATGCCCTGGAGGTAGTAATGGAGCGAGAATGAAGACAAAACTGACAAATATTATGAACAATGCTGCCTATCCTCTCAGTGACACACTGACACTGAGGACTTTCAGGCAACAAACTATTCAGATGTGGAATGCCACTGGGATTCCTATTTACCTATGGCAATATGCCTGTATTATGCCTCTGTTACTTTAATTGCTCTTTTGGTCATTAGCCAAGTAAGAGGTTTTCTTCATTTTTAATCATTTTGATGTGTATTTGAGTGGGGGATTCATATTTGTTATAATAATTATTTACGGAGCATCCATAAAAGCCAGATTTCTCCCAAGGATAAATAAAGTGCTATTTACCCATGAAGATGCATTAAAATGTCACTTATAGGAAAAATTCAAAAACTACCAACATTTACTATTTACATGTAAAAGAGCTTTCAAATAACATGTACTGTTTGCTATAGCATTTATTACTTAATTAAATCCTAAAATGTATTTTACTAGAGAGTATTTTGCTTTGCACTTAGCACTGTGTGATGTGAGCAGCTGTGGCACACAGAAATAAGAGCCTGGAATGAAAAGAAGGTACATATATTAGGAAGGGGAAAAAAATAGAAAAGGAGACATGTTTCAGCTAAACTTTTGTTTACTCTGCTGAATGTTACACACTGTACCACAAAATTACATCATTTTTGTAAGAGATAAAACATAGCAAGAAACAGAAAAAACATATATAGGCATAAATATAAAAATCTCCATAGTTTTCTTATTTTACAGGATTTTTTCTAATAATTGGTATTTTAGAATTTAAAACCCTTCATCTAAAGTACATAATACGAGAACAATCAAATTATTATATATATACAACTTAATACCCTTTCTATAGCATACTAATAAAATCTTGTAATGACAATACATTTTCATTTTTTCATTATTTAAAGTATTTACTAGGGAATTTCTAATTCTCTCTGATTCATCACTAATGCATTAAAATGTTTTTGTTCATCGGGTGTTTGAAGGTGACATACCTTGGAGGAAATGGGCAAAGACCAAATTTTTGTTTGACATAGTAAAATCACTTTAATTAAAAAAAAGCACTTTGAATTACAACACTTTGTTTTACAGGAAAAGTCAAATTTAATACTTTTCATTTACTAATCTCTCCCGAATATACTATACACATTCATGCAAAAGTCAGAATATTCACCATTACCAGTGAATAGCCTATAATTAAGGCTTAATCTGCTCTAATGTCATAGAAGAGTTTTCTTTCTTTTTTTTTTTTGGAAAAAGAAATATATTTAATATTCTTCACCACAGACCATATAAATGAACATGTATATTAATTTCTAGCTTGCAGAATACTATTAACTTAAAACATAATTTCACCCTTTGGTGCACCTGTGGCCAGCACAGATCAGGAATAAATTAACACTTACTTGTAATACTAAACATGTCTAGAGAGATCACCTTTTCAGTTGTCCAACTACAGATGTATACCATCCTACAAGGATAAGAAAGCATCCTAAGAAACAATGTAACATGAAATAAAACCAATTTTATATTGCCAAGGAATAATGGTCAAAAATCAGTTTTAAATTCACAATATTCCACAAGAATAAATTTGCTTTCTTAAGTAACTAACTCTACTAATGAAGAGGTTCTCAAACTCAGTCAATGGGTACAGATTTTTACTGAAACCAATCAGCAATTTACTCTTTGCTTTTAAATACAGGCACTTGCCTTTTTGTTGTCTCCCATTCTTTAGACAAAAAAACACTGTGTGCGATTTGTTTTTGTAAGAAAAGCAGAAATATGTGCAGCGTTTCTATTATAGAATATTACTGGTCTTTCTCTCACATTTCCTTTTTAACTTGCTTTTTTTCCTGTCTAGTTTGAAGATTTGAACTCTTTGTGGCTTTCAGATAATTGCAAATGAAAATTCACGCTGAACAGCAGCCAGTTCATTGCCATTTCACTGGTGTCCTTAATTACCAAGCAATAACTTAAATAACCAAAACATTCAAAATAAGACCAAAAGCATGAGAAGGAAAATACATTCCTCTGTGTTTAAAACATATACTACCGTAAAGATAATAAAATACAAAGCAAAGCATGAAATATTATATTTACTAAACATTTGAGCAATATGCAGTAAAAAGCATACTTCATAGAAAATTAACAAAGATACAAGACACAAAATTGAAATCAGTGCCAGAAGTCTCCCACTTCAGGAGGAGAACCTAACTTTTGCACATATTCATTTGAAAATTAATATACTATTTATATTTAAGAAATGCAGTAATATTTCATTTTTAGTGTAAAGGATCTAAAGTGATTTAATCAAGTACAAAAATCAATTGCATGAAAAGTCTAATCACCTAATGCTGGGTGTAGTAAATCTACTGAAATTTGAGTACACCCTCCCCTTTTATTAAGAAACATATGTATTTAAATGAAGGAAACATAATTCAGTTAACCTCCTGGACACATGGTGTAAACTCTGAAGATACTATGCTCTAATTAGGGTTACGAAGTTCATTCCTACCAGGTTTGCAAATACATTGTTCGGTCATACTTCTAAATTATATAATTTTTTTTTTTTTTTTTAATTATTCT
This sequence comes from Polypterus bichir lapradei, assembly GCA_026402145.1. NCBI lineage: Eukaryota > Metazoa > Chordata > Cladistia > Polypteriformes > Polypteridae > Polypterus > Polypterus bichir. Next base: position 22,559,994 of record JANRMT010062827.1, read on the forward strand.
TATTTTGCAATCAGAAATATGTGCTAGTATATTTAGATGTAAACAAAATTCAGAAATTTGCACTTTGTCATATCTTTAAAAGTTAACTTTCTTTTACTATATTCTTTTTAATTAATCTTTCCCTGTAGAGATTACTCCCTTAATTGTATCCAGACATTAACATAGTGATGGAACAGTGCAGGCACAGGTGCAAATGACACTGAGTGCTAAAGGAAAGCAGCTACCACTGTATAAATTTCACTGATTAACTATAAGAAGAAAATAATTAAATTATAAGAACACAAAAATCAAAATCTTAAAAAACAAGAAAAAGAAAAATCAATATGGCACATACAAGTGCTTGCTACTGTCCCCTAAAAATATAGCAAACCCATTTTGTACTTTCGAGAAAATGACCGCTTGTTTAATATAAAAGTCAGGAGTCCAGTTAAAAGCAGGTGGTGGTTGGGACAAACACCTGCAGTTAAGGTGGTCCTCAGGACTTAACTTGAGAGCACCTTAGTTAAGCCTTTAATTACTAATTAGCACACAAATGAACTGAAGTAGTGGCTCTGCTTTAATATTTGGAGTCATTAGCACTGGAGTCTACATTACTCATCACTAATGGGGAGTATGTGGATACAATTTAAGGAGCAAACTCCAAAGAATCAAGGTGAATTGAAATAAAAAAATTGTAAAAGAAAGTGTTTAAAACTATGACCAAGAAAAGAAAACATTTTGTAATTTTTTTCTAAATGCAAATATCATAATAAAGCACTTCTATAAATGAATAGGGAAGGAAAAAGGCCAGCTAAACAATTAAACTGATGAGACACAAGAATGGCCCACTTTTTTGTGAAACTAATTTGAATAAAAGCCTGTAGCCAAGGGGTATTTAGGAATGAACTTGGAAACCCCTGCTCTAAATTAAACATACTCACAAAATATGAACAAAAGTACACATAGTGTTTGACTAATTTACCTGGCCCTATTGTTTTTGATGCATTGTATTTGGTCCTGCACTAGAAATAAATCAATTCATATACTGCAGACATTCAGTTACCCTATTATTTTATGTAGTGTTCTCACTGAGGAAAAATAATCCCAGAGCACAACATTCCAAATTTTTAAAACTGAATACACTGGAGCACAGTCTGGTTATGCGATTATTACAAACCTAGTTAAACAGTCATATGATTAAAAAAAATAGGATGTTTTACTATCCAATTCCTTACTCAACAAGGACCACTTTAACAAGATAATGTTATGTGCCCTTTTTTAATTAACTAAATAAGCTGCTAAGCGTCTTCTAAGACAGGGGTCCCTAACTCCGATCCTGGAGGACCACAGTGGCTACAGGTTTTCATTTTAACCCTTTTCTTAATTAGCGACCTGTTTTTGCTAATAACTTTTGAATTAATTTTAATTGACTTGTTCTTGAAGACTCAGACCCCTTAATTGTTTTATTTTCCTTAATTAGATGCCAAACAATGCTACACAATGAACCAAAACATGACCAGTAAACTGTGACCATCATACCATATCTGAAAATAAAGAAAAATGAAGCTCTCGGGAATGTTGATCTGATCCCCAAAATATTTTAACAGTGCTCTTAAAAAAAGAGGAACCACTTCAGAAATGCATGCTATTGCACAATGAAAGCAGCAACAAGCCATGGAATTACAGAATGGGTTTAATTAACAAGACACAGTGCCTTATTAAGCAACTGGTTGGAGTTTGAGGCCCCAACTTAGTTCTTCTTCAGTTGGCTTACTCACTTTACAATTCATTTCGGTTTGGGTGCCATTTAAGGATAGAAATGAAGCAATTCAGAGGAACAATTAAGAAATTCAGAGGAACAAATCTTAAAAAACAAGTTTATTAAAATTAAGTCAAAAGAAGTTTAATTAGCAGCAAAAACAGGTCACTAATTAAGAAAAGGGTTAAAATGAACACCAGCAGCCACTGTGATCCTCCAGGACCACAGCTGGGGACCCTAGTTCTAAGACAATGGGTGTGATCACCTAGCTTTGCCTTGCTACTGAAGAAAGCAGCTTCCATGATTCATACAGACAGAATGTCACGAAATCAAAGGTTAATTGCAGATATCAGAAGGGGTGGGGCCAGAGACAAAGAAAGGGAGAGAGATTCCCAGGCATCAATGGGAACACCTTGCTAGAATACGTAAGATTTGCACAGATCACCCAACTGCTGCTACATGTTTTTGCCAAAGAAAAAGAATGATTTGATATACTGCAATGATTCTGAATGTGCACAAAGCCTCTTGCCAGTCACTCAAGCTGCATCACATGCCTGTTCCCGACTGCCTCCTTTGCTCTACTGGTAAATTTACCTTGATAGTGGTTTTAAAAATTTACAAAATTTCAATTGCTGATCTTCTGTTTATGGCTTTCCTGGTCAAAGAAGTTCAGATAACTGAGTAGTCACATGAAATCCCTGCTCTTGGGCTACAGCGAGTCAGAATTGAAAGATTGCTTCATAATGCACATTTCATTCACTACTGTATAAAGTCTTTTTTGTGGAATTTATAAATGCTTTACTGATGGCCTATGCAAAAAAAGAAAAAACAATTCACTATGACATGATAAAACAATTAACAGGTGACACGGTCTGCACTAATTCAAGTAGTATCAAGTACAAGTATTGCTTACACAAAAATTCAAAGTGCAACACTGTTGTTATTTTCAAATACATCAGAATGCTAGAGATATTTACAAAAACATTATAAGTCTAAAACCATGAATGACAGCAAAATCTGAATCATTTTTCAACTGCACCATACAAAAAACATTGCAAAATTGCCGTCACATTAAGTTCTGACTCTCTTATGGACACCATGGTGCAAAATACAAATCTTACAAACATGCTAAAGCTAGTATTATCTTAGTTTCTTGGTAATTCTTGTCAAGTGTGGATAATTAGTTGAAACAGTTGTTGCAGTGGTATAACTGGTAGAAAAAAAGTAAAGCTTAAAAACACACCCCTTTCAGATTAGTTATGAATGTAATTTATTGTGCCTCTGTTCAAAATCAGTCTGTCAGTGTTCAAATCCACCAAACAAACAGTTTATCCAAACCCAGGTAAAGTATTTTTCTCAAAAACAAAAATATACAGGATAGGTTTAAAATGAATTCTCCGTTTTATATCAACAAATCCCATCTTGGGCATGTTGCATATAATGTGTGTGAAGATCATCCTCCTCAACTAACTTTCCGCAATCAAAACACTTATGAAGTTGGGATTCGTCTTGCATTTGTGAATTATGTTCTTCAAATTCAGTTTCATCCTTTTCTTCATCCTCAGTTTCTATCTTCATGCCATCTTCATCCTCTTCTTCCTCCTCCTCCACTTCCACTTCTTCCTCCTCCTCCTCCTCCTCATCTTCCTCAGTTTTACGAGTCCTTTTAATGTGTTTACTATTGCAGTGAAATTTCTTATGGTTGGAGTAACTTGATCGATATGCAAATGTTTTTCCACAGTTTTCACACTTAAGAGGTCTTTCTCCTGTATGTGAGCGCATATGTACCAAGAGCGAGGAAGGGAACCGAAAAGTCTTTCCACAGGATACGCAAGTGTAGAGAGGCTTTTCAAGCTGATGGGTCTTTTTGTGCTCTCTTAAGGTTTCTTGTGTCTCAAAAGCGTCTTCACAGAAATTACAGATTAAGGTTTGTTTCTGTAAGTGCTCTCCTTTACAGCCAGATGGTGTTATGTGTGCATCAAATGAGCTTTGGCCGGCAAAATACATGTTACACTTATTACATTGTATTTTCTTGCTATTACAGTTATGCTTCTTAAAAATGCTACCATCTTTGAACTTTCTCTTACATTTAATGCAAGTAAACGGTTCAACCCCTAAGTGAAAAAACTCATGTTTGAAAAGGAGGCCTTCAGTCTTAAAGAACCTCCCACAATCCTCACATTTAAAGGGCTGTTCCCGTGAATGAGTGGCCTCGTGGCTCCTCAGGTAAGTGTTTTTCCTGAAACCTTTTCCACAATGTGGACAGCGATATCTGTTTTCCAGTTTATGTTTTCTGACATGCCGCTTATACGCAGTATGGTCCTGGAAAGACTGCGAGCAGGTCTCACATTTGAAGTTCCAATGAGAATTAGCATGTACATTTAAAAGCTCAACTGTTGAAAATCCCTTATTGCAGGATGAACATTTGTGAATATCTTCAACTTCATGCTTCTCCATGTGAATCTTAAAGTTAGCTAGATGGCAAAACATCTTCCCACAATGGAAGCACTTGAATGGTCGTTCCTTTGTGTGAACACGCTGATGTTCCATGAATTGGAGGAAGGTTTTGAAAGTGAGCTGACATGTTGTGCACGCATAGGCTGTCTTCTCTGAAACTAAAACAGATCCAGATTAAAGCAACATACAGCACAGACACATATGCATAAAATTTCACCATGAAATACATGCACCAGTTCTTTCTCAATGTTTAAACTGAATCTATTATTCACAATATTGCTGTTTCTTTAAACTCTTATTTTACTTCTAAAGAATAAATTAATTCAATACTAGTTTTAAGACATCCATCTATTAATGATGTCCATAGCTACTAATACACTAGCTGACTGTACTCTTGCACTGCCTTATATGCAGCAGGACAAAAAGCAGCAAGCCATTTTCCTTCCCATAACCCCAGCCAGTCTTGCTTTTTCGTGTGTGTGGTTGCTTGAGAAGAAGGGACGTGTGTACCCTTCCTCTTATTTCTAATTTTCACAATTCTTATCTTATTAATGAAAAGTATGACCTTAACAGCTTTACAGTAGAGTAAGTATTAACTGGTTTAAAGGGTAATGGACAAGGTGACAGAAATGTTCATAAAGCTGATGAGGAGGCAAATAGTTTGTGCTTAGTCTAATAAAGTAAACAAACTAATAGCATACAATTTTCTATAAAATGTGCTTGGTGCATTACTGTAAGACAAAAAAAAAAAAAAAAAAAATTGCCATCTGAAAACTAAAGCTTACCTACTGGTGGGCAAAGACATTTCCACTGCTACTGATGCCTAGGCTAATGCCTCCTGCTACCCTAATATAAATTGTGTTTTGCCCCTTGTAATTCCTCCAACTGTTGTGTGATTGTGTGGGTTTTTTTTTTTGTCTGTGCTCACTGTCTGCAGGGGCACATGCAAGCAAGTGGTACTGTACTTGTACACATGACAATAAAGAATTAAATTGTTAAACCTAAGAAGACTGATGAAATTTCAGCATAATGACAAAAGTTTAAATAGATAAATTACCTTTGCTAGGAAGTTGCGCATCAATTACAGCCATAGTGTCCTCTGCTAGTTGGTATGAGTCATATGGATTGCCTTTTGGATCTAAAAAGAGCACATAAAACAGAAAACAATACGGTGTTACTAATGCTTAGCTGCCACAGAAATTAAGGAATAGCTCATACAAAATTTATTTAACATATTGATGTAAATCTCAAAAGTTTACATGAAACAAAACAGATAAAGTAATTAATTTTTTATCAAATACAAAAACAGTACACAAGTAACATGCAAAAATGAACGTAAAACTATGTACAACTGACCAAACCATTCACTAACAACACCTATGTACCATTTGGCTTACCTGTCAGACTAAGAGAGTCATCATTTATTCATTCATCAGTACAATCAATATGATAGACTTTGTTCTGAAATTGTCTTAGATTTAAGGCAAGTTTCACTATGCATCATTCTTTAATAATCTAATGTTATTTTAATTAAACAACAAAGAAGCTGAATTTAAGCTTTTTTGATGATTTGCATTTTGTAGGAAAGATTTTTTTTGCATTTGTTACTAATCCTGTATTGTTTTATAGTGATGGCTGAGAAAACATTGCAATCTCATGGAGAATGGAGGTAAGAAAATTCTCAATATAAGTGGCTTGAATGAGAAACCAATTTGAACAAGATTAAACAAAATCAAAATGTTCATAGACAAATCTCCTAATACTTATAAGCAGTACTGAACACCTGACTTTTGAATTATGTGACACAATATGCCAAACATTTATTTGAACTTAAATACTGTTAAATCAAACCAAAAAAAAAAAAAAAAACTTCTGGACAAATATATTCACTTCAGAACATGTAATTCACCAGAAGCCAAGTATGTTTGGGCTCTGACAGTAATTGGTTGGGAGGCCACCTATTAAAAACCTTGGGTTGCTACTGGAAGACGTGTTGGTGAGGCCACCGGGGTTGTATACCTTGTGGTCTGTGTGTGGATCCCAATACCCCAGTACAGTGATGGGGACACAGGGCTGGCTGTAAAAATGGTACTATCCTGTGGATGAAATGTAATGCCAATATCCTGTGGTCATAAAAGATGCCTGGGCTTCTTTTCAAAAAGAGCAGGGTGTTTCTCAATGTCCTGGTTAAAATGTCCACCACTATCTGGTCATTGATTTCCTGTCCCTTATTGGCAAGCTAATTCGCACTCTCTCTCTCTCACCAGCTAATGTGCAGTAAGTGTATTGGCATAAATTTGGATACCATCGCTTCATCTAGGTAGATGTTACACATTGGTGGTGATTGAGGTTGTTCCCCACTGTCTATGTAAAGTGTTTTTGAGTTAGAAATATGCAATATAACATAAGCTTCATCCAATTTAGATGACAATCAACACACACTTCTACCAATAGTTATTAAAGTAGGCAAACACTAAATGTATTAATAAAAAAAACACTAACTCAAACATACCACTCTTTTATAGTGTTTTATCAGAACATCTCCATTTAAAACTGTTAACACTACTACGTCACTTTCACATACTCACAAGAAGCTTATAAAGAGCTTTCTAGCATGTTTCTGCTGAATAAGACAATTAAATAGATATATTTATAAATATGTAAATAAATCTACATAATTAACTACACAGAGAAACAAAAAGATCATAAAGCTTACCTTCAATAACTTTTGCAGATGTTCTCTTCTCTTCTTCTTTAACAGGGACAGGAAAACAGCCAATTTCACTGAGCTGTAGATCAATTGTGAACTCTGACATGGTTCACTTGGGGTCAAAAATAAAAAGCAGACATAAAAAAAAAAAGATATATTAAAACACTTGTGAAAAGTAAAATTAACAGACTGCATTATAAAACAAGCTTCTCAAGTCCAAAGACACACTGCTTGCATTACTATGGAGTTCACTTTGTAGAATGCTTTAATAATACTTTAACAGTAAATAATACAAATGGGTAGATTTTTGTCTGGATTGGCCGGGGTCCTCTTTAATACGCCAAAATCCTGTCAAAACTAAAACTGGACTATAAACCACAATGTGTGGCATAGTGGTTAATTGAACTTCAAATTATTAGGCTGTGGGTTCAATACCTACACTGTGTGATCATAACCAAGTGACTTCAACCTGCCTGTGTCCCATTTGGAAAAACAAAAGAAATGTAACAAAATGTAAACATCCTTGGGTAAAAGCCTTAGACAACTAATAAAACATTGCTGGACTAGGTCCATTCTACGTACTTAATATATGATCTTTTTTAAATCAGTTCAATACTGCTCTAGTTAGCAATAAATAAATCACTCAATAAATAAATAATCTGCGTTAATACCTATCGTATATAATAATGATGTAAGATCCTTTCTGTTACTATACTGGTATGGAGCTATCGAATAGAAAGCGTTAAATACAATAAATGTATGGTTTTTTGTTTAAACTTCAAACTAAAAATAGCCGGAACCAAATTGGTTAAAAACTGGGAAAAATGAGCTTTAAATATATACATAAGAACACAAACAGAACTGCATGATCATTAAGTCATGTATGATGTCAGAACGATAAACACGGTGACTAGAAGTTAACACTATATCAGATAATCTGAACAACAAACGATGACTGGCCGGCAAGGAGGAGATCGGATCGTAATATTGATGAGGAGCATGTTAGTGTCCACATCAGCACCATTTCACGTTCCCCAAGAGTTTTATATAACATTTCGCGAAACGATTCTCTATTGTATTTTTTAAAGCCATCACTTTCACTACCAACTATATTTTATAAAATACTGTGATGCAAACAAATAAAAATGTCAAAACATTATAATGGTTTCCTTGTATTATATAGTTCGAAAGAAACAAAGGCCCACCAACTGAACTTACCGAGAATTTAGATTTCACTCTCCTATGAAACTAAACAGACAATAAAACGATTTCACGAGCAATCACTGAAGTAAATTCCAGTAGTGCATTGCTGCCGCACATCCACCTAAGCTCCAACACTCTTCCAAAGCGAAACTAATAAAAACGCGGCAATCCGCCACCTTTCTTCCTCAACCCCAGATGCCCAAGGCGCTGACGTCACAACAAAAATTACTCTGATTGGGCAGCAAAAAAGCGCAAAGCGACATGGTAGTGCAGCCTAAGCAGGGCGGTGTCTAAACTTTTAGTTTGCCCCTTTACGTCATTGGCGACAGATGGCAGGCGTGGCCATAGCTATTTGCATACTTCTATGACACCCTGCTCTTGGATTTTGGGTTAAAAACGAGCCTATTTATATGCATACATACACACAATTTATATAAAATAACCTAACACGCACATCTTTGGTGGGCAACAGGAGTACCGAGAGAAAATTCATACAGGAAAAAGTGAAATTGTACGCAAACAAGGCAGAAACATGATTCCAACTCAGTTGCCTGGAGCTGTGGGATACTTCATTAAAGTAAAACTGGGTCATCATGTTTTTATCTTTTAATATTATCAATACATTTGTTTTTTTAAAGTTGTTTTTTTTAAGTATAATCACCAAAGGCATGTTTAAAACTGAACATCTAATTAGAAAAACACATCCTCTGCTACTGACATCATTAAAAATATTTTACACTTTACCAACTGCTCCATATTCACAGTCAATAGCTGTGCAAACTGTACAGTATAATGAGAATTCAACTTGAACTTACAATTTTTATATTTTACAACACACTATAGCCTTTATTCAATCATGAAGTAAACAAATAGCAAGGGTGCTCGGGGCTCTGCTGAAATAATGACATCAGATATCTCATGGGTGGGTATCTTTAACATAAAGACCATTCAAAAGGTAAATTGTTTGAAATTCTTAAAAACTTTCAAAACTTTGTACAAGAAATGTGTACGAAACACCTGGAAAAAAAAAACATTCTCAGTTTAACATTACACACATATAAATACATGCATACTAATTTAGTCATAAACCCAGGGAAATGTGTGGCAATTTATTTTGATATTAACAATAAATACAGTATTTAGAGGGAACAGTAATGCGCATTGTTACAATGAATTACAATACTTAAATATAGAACAAAAGCACAAATTAAAATAAACAATAGTGTAAAATAATTTATGTAAAAAGTGCTGGTTGTTATTTAATAAATTATTTTCTTGGAACAGTTTGACAATATTAAGTTAATCAGATGCTGAAATCCAGAAGTGTCATATTTTGCCATGGTACACCATGTATATTCTAGATATTTAGGAAAAATACAAAAACCTTAAATCTTACGCTGCATACCGAAGATAAAAAAAAAAAACTGACAATTATAGAAATCTAACTAGAACACATGGTGAGGTATTTTTTACATTTCAGGAAGCTGCAGAATTTGATTATGGACCTGAATAAAATTTTAAATGGAAAAAAGTACTATGCTAGGACTGCTGGTGATTATCTGTATATTAAACATTTGGACCTCAAAAACTGAGTTTGCATTTCTGGCTGGAAAAACTAGAAATCAAAACAACAAAAAAAGTGCTCAGAATTTTAACATTATATTTACCATTAGGCCAGCTGCCATGACATCACAGGAATGTGTATCATAGCGATTTTCTTCTACTCAACTTAACTTGCATATCTGGTAATAAGAAGTTGGGAAACAGCTCTAATGGGGACACATGCTTGTTTAAATATCTCAGATGATATAATAATTACTTGCATTCAAAATATGGATTACAACATCCATTGAAACATCATTAAAATTTCAAAAAGCTCAATTTATATTCTAATTCTGATCACCAGAATATAATACTTAAAAGTATGTAAGTGAAAAATTATGTTAATCAGAACATATGGTTCTGCATTACTCTGCATGTCCCCAAAGTTTTCAAATGCTCAATATGAAAAGTTCCCAGTTATAAAGAGGAAAATCAACCGTCTTTTCCTCTACCAGATCACGATTAAGTCAAATTGGCAGCATCCTGGTAATTGAAGGCTCAATCTAATGAACATCTAAAATAAGCAGTACACAGTACAGTAGGAGAAAGTCTTAATTCATTGAGCATCCCATAAGAACAAGTCTACTTTTGTTACATTACACTTCACCCCTTGCATGAAGCATATAATGTTCATGAAGTAACGCAGCATCTTCAAAATATCGGCCACAGTCTACACATCTTAGTTGATCTTCATCACAACTCTTTGGCTTTTCCTCTGATTGAATGATTCTCTCTTTCTGATCTTCAGCAGAAATCTTCTCTTCCAGCGCTAATCCATTACCCAAGGGCAATACCTTATTTTCACTAAGCCTTTTTTGATCATTAACCTTTGAGTCCTTCTCAAAAACTGCTCGGGTTTGAGAATTTAACCTAGACATTTTTTGCCCATTACAATCATTTTCAATTTTGTGTTTTTCAAACAGTTCAATGCTACCAAAATATCTACCACATGACTTGCATAGCACTTTTTTTGGATCACATTTGTGATTCTTCAACTGTCGTGGGACTTTAAATGTTCTTTTGCATGCTGGGCAACAATAAGGCCTGTCTTCCATATGAACAACTTGGTGGTTTCTCAAGTAATCCGCTTTGGAAAATGACATGTCACATTTAGAGCATTTGAAAGGTTTTTCCCTTGAATGAGTAGTCATATGCTGCTTCAGGTAAGAATATTTTTTAAACCCTTTATCACATGTCGTGCACTTGTAACGTTTGCCATTCTCATGCCTTTTCAAATGTCGCAGGTACTTTTCTTCATAGCGGAAGCTCATCTTACAGTGATTACATTTGTAAAGCTCAGGTATGTTGTGAGTGGGCAAGTGCTGCTCGATAAGAAGCAGACTTTGAAAAATTTCCCCACAGGCTGTACATTTATACATAACTTCATCTTTGTGTTTTTCCAGGTGCATTTGGAAGTTAGCCTGGTGACAAAACATCTTACCACAGCGAACACATTTATATGGCCTCTCTCCTGTGTGAAGTCGTTGATGTTCTGTGAGCTGAAAAGAAGTTTCAAATCCACGTCCACACTGTGGGCAGCTGTAGGTTGATTCTGAAGTACAAAGGAAGGTGGAAAAAAAAATCAATTATTGAAATCATTTAACATAATTATATATTTATCTTTATAAGCTACAATAAGTAAAATTCACAACACAACATTTTACCAAAAAACTTTGCAAACACAGCATTTAGCAAATTCATACTTGCACATATAAAAGAATGGAAAACGAAGAACATAAAGAACAAGTAACAAACCTGCAGACTTTTTTTCTGATTCTGTTAGGTGCCCTGGGCCAAGAGAATTGTTCAGAGTCTCGTTGTCTTGTATCAAATCAGTAACTGATGATTTTAAAGAGAAGACAGAGACTATCTGAGGAATGTCTTTTTCATAATTTGCAGCATGTGTCTGTAATTCCTCTTGTTTAAGAGACACCAGACTTCCTTTTCTGACAGTTGACCAAGAAATGACTGAATCTTCTTCCTTCCAAGAAGCTTCTTGTTGTTCCCAAGTAAAAGAAGAGGTTTGTTGGTCTTGATTACAGTCTGACATATTTGCATTGACAGGTCAAATCTGAAACGAATATGAACAAATTGTGTAAATTATGATTGTCACTTAGTAGGTAGCAATGCTATCCACCCAAATGATTAATGGATGGCAAGATATTCTTATATCAAAAGCTTTAGCAGTCATATCTCCAAAGGTATCTTTTGTGGTTATAACCAGTTTCATTTTTCTTTAGCAGTTAAGAGCACTTGGTTCTAAAACATTTTGTTTTGTACATTGCTATCTTTTGTGTTGAGGTTGCAGAAAGGTTTAATGTCATTTAGAAAACTCTTTCCTGTACAGTATTACTGTGCAAGTGACATTGTATACTATGGATCTGTGGAACACAACCACAGTATGAGCTAAACCTTTCATCAGTATGTGGATTCTGCTTTTTCCTTACCAGTTTATGGGGCGTTTTATTAGTTGCGGAAAGGTTTCATGTCATTCTGAAAACTCTTTCCAGCACAATATTACTGTGCTAATGGAACTGTATAAAATATACTATGGATCTGTGGAACACAACCACAGTATAAGCCAAAGCTCTCATCAGTATGTGAATTCTGCTTTTTGTTTTTTACCAGTTTATGAGTCATTTTATTAAACATTTTTCTGGTTTATAAACATTTTGCCTTTACTGCAACAGTTCCAGCTGCATTTTATTTCTTGATGTCTGCGACAGTGGAAAATATTTACACGTATTTTATGGCCATTATTCTTTTCATATCCTCAGTTGGCTTAGTTAGAGGAATCTGTGGTCCTTTAACATTGATACAAGATATGCGTCCTCATAGGTCTGAACGGTCAACATATTTATTAATGTGTGAAATGGTCTTCAGTTGGCTTACTTTAAGGCCATTACAATGTTTAAAGGTTTTGAAAAAAATGTATCAATGGTCACACTTTTAAATGTCATATTCACTCTCACACACACCATCCAATTTGTAATATGCTTATCCAGCGGTGCCTATTCCAACATCATTAGGCTCAAGGCAGCCACTAACTCTGGAATGCACACGCATACAGGCCATATTAACCAATTAACCTACCTCGCATACTTCTAAGCGCAAGGTTAGAATAAAGCCAGTGTTTATTTTTAGAAAAACCCTACACACCCTCGTTGATTGTTAAGTGTGCATTACAACTTTGTGACATCCTTTCCAGGATGGGTTTTCACCTTACATTCACAGCAGTGGAATAAGGCAGCAGCCTAATGGGGCACTTAGATGAACGCTTATAAGAGAAACTGGGTCAATGGACCTGGTCTGCCAACTATTTACATGAGCTGGCAGTATGACAGTGATTGGCCGAACATGGAATTTCCATTTCTACTATACGACACATGGCACAGTTTTATTAATTTTGTAGGTACTGTATACACCGTAAAGGTCAGACCTCATGATGCTGCGAGAGATGCATACCCGAAGTAAAGACAACTACATAACCTGAACGGGACGCTATTCCACATCCACACCGTGGTCAAAGTGTAAGGTATTTAAACCATCAAGCTTTTATACTGGGGTAACGCACCTACACACCAAGACAACCCATATAACAGGCACTGAAAGCACACAAGCAGGTCTACGAAGAGGTCCAGTGAGGCAGAAGCTCTACGTGCTACGTCACAATGCCGCCTAATAAATTATACTTAATTGCCTCAAACGGGCACCAACGTTAAAATACGAACATCTCAGCGGTTACTGGCTAGGCTTTTCGTCAAACGTTTAAAATCCATTCATTTTGGTGAGGCTTGCATTGTCAGATATTTATTTGGCCTGCAGTATAATTCACTAAAACCGTATTAAACATACATGCACAGCATATACAGTATGGCAAGCATTAACCGCTAATTACTCGAATACTTACACTTCGGAAACTCAATAAAAAATGGCATTGCCTGAATCTCACAGCCGGGCATGGGTCGCCTGTTTATATCGTCTTTGCGCGGGGACGCGCAAACGTGTTTGACGTCATGAAGAGGGCGTGTCTTGGTACGAGCTACAGTTCCGCAACAACAAAAAATAACAGAAGAGACGGTATTTCTTTTACAAAGTGTTTTATTGTAAAGACTTAAAGTTTTATGATAAAATGTAATACAGATAAATTAATCAAGTAAAAAAGACATTATGTCACGGTTGCAAGGCGTCAATGAACTCAGGATGTAGAGCCTCTCACACACCCACATCGGGGCAATTTATGAGCTGCCAGATAACGTTAACACGCACATCTTTGGGATGTTGGAGGAAACCCTAAGAACACGGAAAGAACGTGCGAATATGGCACAGCAGTAAGTTGGCCTGAAGATTTGTGACTACATTGCCTTAGCTGAAGAAGAGTTATGGAAACCGCACAAGAACATTACAGTTATGCGCCCGTATGAATGATACCACAGTTCCGTTGCCTTCCACATTTATTGGGACAGACAAAGATAAACAGCTTTTTTTTTGCTGTACACTGAAGCAATATGAATTTTTGATTGAAACGCTAATAACAAGATAAAAAGTACAGAATATCATTTGAATATCTCTGCATGTATTCTTTGCCATATAACAATTATGTCACATATGCTCATTTCATAACTCTAAAATCATGAAAACGAAACCAAAGTTAAATATTAAAACCATTACGCCGTTATTACCACAGTAATTCAATTTTAACATCTTCCTTTTACAATGACATTATCATTAAAAAAGAGTAGAATTTTAAAAAGTATGAATTAGCATAAGCCACCATAATTCAAGTGCTAATGAGAAATGGAACGATTCACATGATGAGGCAGAAGTACATAATAAACAGGAAATTTCATGTCAGATATTTTAAAATGTGTGCTTCAATTTAAATGTTTAAAGTCTAAACATGCAAAAGAAATTTGTCATTTTTAAACTTCTGACAGAGGGTTAGATCCTGAGTAAAGGGGTCAAAAATAACATCATATTCATAATCACTGGCCTTGAATATGTCTAAAATGATACCCCTCATGCTTATGTTTCGAATTTGTCATTTTTAACCAATTGGGAGTGTCTTTTAGAGGGCCAGAACCACCGGTAAAGAATTACATAGCAAAACTATTAGCATATTCGTGATCAGCAACCTCAAAGTAACAACTCAACATACCTATAATACCAATCTCTACTTTTTAAATTTTTTGGGAAAAACAGTAACTTTGACCCCTCATATCCCATCAGGAGGTGGGGATGAACCCCTGGGGCTGGTTAATGTAGCATGTCCAACAAAAAATAATTTTTGCTGAAGACACATATTAGTTTACTCATTATCATAAGGGTGTAATTTCCTGTACAAAATATGGTCTAAATATTGCCTCAAATTAGTGTTTTTTGGGTCTAGAGGGCCAAAAATTGGAAGAACCTCAAAAAGCTTAATGTCTTGCCTAACTAGACATCAAGATAAGCCAAACGGTACATATTATGTGTTGGGGTTTTCTTGTACTGGTAAGTCCAGAGGCACTGGACAAAAAAAAAGCAATCCCTCTAATATTGTACCTGAAGTTACAACCTGCATGTCAGACCAGGTAATCCACCTGAGGTTAACCGTGTTTTAGGAAAATGTTGGATTGCTGCTGAAAGAGGTGTTGGTGAAGCCAATAAGGCGCGTTTACACTGTGGTCTGCGTCTGGATCCCAATGTCCCAGTGCAGCAAGGGAGACACTGGTGTCATCCTTTGGATAAGATGTAAAACCAAGGGCTTGACTCTCTGTGGTCATAATAGATCTCTGAGCATCTTCCAAAAGATGATATATTTGTAAAAGCAATACTGTCTCTTATGTTATGTGAATTTCCCCTTGGGGATTAATAAAGTATCTATCTATCTATCTATCTATCTAAAAAGAGAAGGGCATTTCTCGATGTCCTAGCTAAATTACCTACCAAGTCTGGTTATTGTGGCACTTTACTGGTAAACTATCTCTGTCATGTCTTCACCACCTAATAGCTAATATGTGGTGTGCATACTGGCACAAAAATGCCTGCTATTAGGTTAGAGTTTAATCTGTCTGTATCATCTTTGCTTAAATTATATTATATACTAATAACAAAATTAAAAATAATAACTTTTTATTTTATCCCAAATGTTTAAAATACTATTATTTTTCCAATTAAGTTTTCTACCTAATCCTACAGAATGGAGGTCCATTGTCGCTCTGCTGTCTCTTAGTAAATAAAACATTAAAACAAAACAGAAAGCAGAATGTGGAACTCCATCTTTGAAATCCAAGACAACTATATTTGCTTATACTGCAAATGCCTATTAGCTATAGCAGGAATGACAAAAGTACTAAGTATGGCAGATTTTAGGATGCCCCCTTATGTTTATGTTATTTATTTTTTGTATAACTAGGGGGCTTTGCCCCCTGCTCGCTTCGCTCGCCAACCCCTGTGTTTGGTTTTCCGGATACACACTTTTAAGATTTTATTTTTCTTTGAATTGTTGCTATTTCATTAGTGTGACATGTGTTTAATGACTTTGTACCATAATTCAGGATAGGTTTCTCTGTTTGGAATTTCAGCACAGACAAAACAATCAACATCATCAGCAGTTAATAATTTTTTTTGCAAAGTAACCAATAAATGCATGTGAGATAAACCACGTTTTTGAAATTCTCTGACTTAAACTTCAAAGCCTTAAAATATTTACATACTTCTGACATATCACCGGTGTCCATATATTCGCTCTTTATTCGCCTTTTTGTCATTTCTCCAAGTAATAATTTCTCTTTGTTTGCGCTAATGCAATGTTTGCTTTCTTTGGTTTGACACTGTCGTTTTTTTCTGCTTTCATATTCTGTATCTTGCTCTGCATGTGTATCGTGCCTACGTTTTTTTGAGTCTTTTGAATTCCAGTTTTCATTATCTCTAACCTGCTCTACATGTGTTTGGCCCCCTTATTTTTTAACCTCTTTATGATGCTTTACTTTGTTTTCTACTGTTTGTCTTTTATATTTGGCCTGGCTTTGTCCTGCTTTTTTTTCAATGACACCTGGTCCGTGGTGCTTATTTTCCCTTTTTTTTCGAGTAATAATTTCCATTTGTTTGCGCTACTGTGATCTTTACTTTCTAATTTTCCTACTTTCATATTCTTTAACTTTCTCTGTATTTGTATGGCGCCAACATTTTTTTTTTGAGCTTTTTGAATTCCACTGCTTTCATAATCTCTAACCTGCTCTGCATGTGTATAGCGCTAACGTTTGTGAAAGTCTTTATGAAGTTCTACTTTGTCTTTTCTTGTCTTTTAATTCTGAGCCCGATTGGACCTGCTTATTTTTCAATTCCACTTGTTCCGGGCTAATTACCTTATTTTCTGAATTTGCACCTAGATTATTCTTTTTCTTTTTTGCATTTTTTTCTCTCCTACATTTTTGAGTGTCTTTTCTCCGTGCTGCTCTTTCTTCTTCGTTTAGTTGTCGACGTTTCATCTATAATATATTGTCCTTATATGCTTTATATGCACTGAGAGCCCTGGATCTGCGTGTGCTCAAAGCCTTTACACGACTGAGTGTTTTACTACCCGTGGTCTTATTTGATATTGGTTGTAAGTGGGGCGTGTCTTACAAGACTCTCATGTTCTACGTCATCGCGAGATGGTCCTGGGTCAATTTCTTGGCACAAAATCTCATGTTTAAGGTCCCCGCGAGATGCACCGTGGCCAATCTCTTTCGTCTCGTGGGTCTTTTAAGTGTCTTCCGTGATCTTCACGTCTCGTCTCCCTAGTGTTTCTCTCCCAGGATTTTTTTTGTAATAGAGAGAAATACTTATACAGAGCCAGCATGGTGGTAGTGCTGCTGCTTTGAAACAAGGACACTGGGGCTTAAGTTTACTTATTCTCCCAGTTTCTGCATTAGTTTAGGGTGGGTGCTCTGGTTTTCTCCCTCACACCAAAGGCATACAGGTTCAGAGGAATGGTGATAATAAATTGGCCTCCAATGTGTGTGTTTATCCTGCAATGGGTTGGCGACCTGTCCAGGGATGGTTCCTGTCTTGCACCTATTGCTTCATTCGGCCCAGACCTGGATAGGTAGGTTAATAACATTGATGGTTGGATAGATGGATGGATGTCTATAAAGTGACTTTAAGAATATGTACTATGATGTGCTGCTTTTAGATTAAATATTTATATTCCGATATCTAGCGGTGTTAGTGATACTTGAGAATGAGTGGCTCATTGAGCACAGTGTACATACGAGTGAAATTTCTTTAATTATTATTTGTTTTACAATTTGTGTGTTAAAGCTTTAATGATACCCATAGCAGGTATACTGTGGCACACCGTGTTGTTTTTATAAACCTTTTGTAGAGAACAATCCAAAGATTATTTTAAGCACAACATTTAGAGTTCACTAAGTAACCTATCTTTTTACTTAAGATAACCACAGCAGGAAGGACATCCTATTCGAAAGCTTCTTTGCAGTTTTTAACACTTAAACACTGTATCTTGTCATAACACAGCATAGTATTCTGACATCTGTCTTATGCAGGTTGGGGACAAGGTGGGGTAAGAATAAGGAACCAGCTCTTCAGGGCGTCCCAGTGCACTGCTGAACCCACTTATGCTGAACTTGGAGAGCGTGCACACTCCACGCAGACATCGACTGTGCACTGTGCTGGTCAAAGCCCAACTGCAGCTCTAGGCAGAAGGAGGGGTATTCGGCGTCCGGAGCACGTGCACTTTAAGTTACAAAAGTGACACCCCTCATTGTCCATAGTACACATTCAGTATTAACAGACGTCAAGGACGGAGGGGGTGGCTCCAACCTAGGTGTACGGTTAAACTTAGTGGCCTACTAAGAGTTTAGTATAGACCAAAAATTGGCAAGTTGGACTGTGGTAGCTTAAACGGCCTCAGAATTATTAAGTAAAATCTAAGTAGCATAAATGAAAAGTACTGATGCCTATAATGAACATATTTTGATACATCTACATCATATTTTAATCCCTTTTGTAAAGCACAAGTAGAACACAATTTTAATTATGCCAAATGCATCAATGGCATATGAGTTAGCCTTCAGTCTGCATTAAATTTGCGATTCACTTAGCAAAAAGGTCATTCAACCCAACATATTTCTTTAACAAAATGCTTTAACATCATTAGGGTATGAATTATGCAATGGATTTGTGGCAACAAAACCATATGACATATGAGCAATTTGATATGGCTACAACTGTATTTAAACATAGATGACAGCTGTGTCACTTATGTGACCCATGAGAATAAGTGATGTATGCACCATACAGAAGCTTTCAAATAACATTCTGAAATCTGCAGAATCCAATTCTGGGTCAAAGGAGCGAGAGCCTACCGTAACAGCACTGGGTGCAAGGTAGGAAACAGGCCTAGACAACCAGGGTTCCATTTCATAACAGGGCCTGCACACAGGTGCAGTTTGGCTGGAAAAACATCAGCACACCAGGGGTGTACGGTTTTCACAATAAGAGAGCTGATCCCATGCATGAGAAAAATGAACACCGAAACAAATTTAGGATCTTCCCTACTATTAAGCACAGACCAAATCTATTATTTGACAATACTTTTTTTATTTGCACTGTCAGTCATATGTTTGGAAACATCCAGAAATGTTTGTTTTTGATAGACTAGGGGGCTCTGCCCCCTGCTCGCTTCACTTGCCAACCCCTGGGCAGGCACTATGTGCTCGCCACTTCGCGGATCTGCTGCTTGCGTATGGGGAAGCGGATGTACAATTTAAACATATTGTCATTTTCATGGGAATTGTTACATATGCATAATAGAACTAACTATTTTACATTACAATGAGTAATTAACCATAGTAAAAAACAGTAAAATGTAATAAATTGAAAGATAATTGTTTCATGTTGCGTTAGAGGTATTCGTTGTGTTAAACATTTTTGTTCTGTTTGGCTTTGGAATTAACACAAATACTTTTTAAACTTACACATTTACTGTAAAACTTCAGTAAAAACAATTTTTTGAATTAACTTTTTGTCAATATCGCATTGAATTTTGATTCTGTGTTTGGACTTACATCATGACAATGCAACCTATAACTGCCCATGAGTGAATATCGTTTCTTTCTCTCAAATAAATAAACCAACTTTTTTGAATGTTTGTCTCTGTGACTTAATTGTCATAGCAAAAGCTATTCTAATGGGAAACTGTAAATGTTTTAATATGAATGACATATCAAGATCTCCTTTGGTGTCTAATGTTATCCGTGGATGATGTACTACATTACCTTTCTTGTCGCCTGTTAAAATTTTACACGTCAGAATTGTTCGAACAATTTTGAACACGACTAATCTTGTCCTATTGCATAGCCCATCACTCAGACATAAATTAATCAATAACATTATGATACATCCTTTTATCAACAGTAATTCAGCAGGTGAAAGACTGGGCAGTGTTAACGGTTGTAGATATTCTATGGGATATTGTAAGTTGATGTTTTCATCTTCTGCACGATCACCACCAACTGTTTCAGCATAGTCTATTGATACGCATTTAACCAATTTGTTATGTATACGATCGACAATTTTCGCGTTAATTCATTTGACTTCATCGTTTCTCAGTGCTAGGACTGCCCGTGTACTCATTTCTTCTGTTGATAACCCTGTGGGATGAGATTCTTCAATAATATTTGGACGTAATAAGTCTTCTTTTATTGGGGACTTAAGGTGAGGAAAACGTAAAAATGTATAAGAGTGGCGAGCACAGGAACTGTGTCTGACAAAAGCATTCACACAAATGAGAGGTGAGAGGACCGTGGGCGTGGTTGAAAATGGCTGAGAGGAGGGCGGGACTTGAAAAATCTGTTGGCAATAATCTTGTCTCAAGATTTTCTTCTATAATAGAGAGAAATGTATACTTTTTTGCCAATATATCATTAGATTGATTTAAAATACAGTCATTACTACTGTTTCTAATGACTATTACTGCTTGAAATAACTGATCTTTTAATTTATTAACATATGTCTGCAAAGCTCCACTTTCAGCAGACATTCTGTCAGTGTCTTAATGGTCAATCCCCTTAGCTGATCCCTTCCCTAATCAGTCATTTTAAATGCTATTTGGTTATTAGAGAAAGTTTTACAATTGCATTTGCGCCACACAGAGTTGTTATTTTGTTCACTTGGGTTACAAGATACTGTTCTGGCATTCATAAACTTTAGTTCTGGGTTCAAAAATGGCCAAAATGAAACAACTTTAAGAAACATGCTTGTATATATATACTGTAGCGAGTCCCTGGGGCTGCTACCCTGCCGGGATGCCCAGGAGGAACGGAGGAGGGCTTGCGCCTCCTCCAGACCATGATGGGGCGACCGCCCTGGTTGCTTTGGGGACCATGGGTAGAGAGCTTGGAAGCTCAACCCTGGAGGGGCCCGTGGTCACCGCCAGGGGGCGCCCCAATGCCTAGAGAACCCTGGACCTCAGCACTTCCGCCACACCCGGAAGTGCTTGGGGGGAAGAAGACCAGGGACACCTGAAGTGCTTCCGGGTGCGAAGCCGGCACTTCCGCCACACAGTAGAGTGTCGGCGGAGAAGTGTCGGGAAGCACCTGGAGCCCATCCGGGCATGTATATAAGGGGCCACCTCCCTCCATTAGATGGCTGGAGTCAGGTGGAAGAGGAAGAGGACAGAGTCTTGGAGGAGAGGAGTGGAGGTGGACCACAGACCAGAAGAGGCGTTGTGAGAAGACCTGGACTTGAGGGGTGATTGGTGCTGTGGCACTGGTTTTTGTGCACTCTATTGTAGATATTATTCTAAATAAACGTGTGTGGTGCTAAAATCATCATGTCTACCTGTCTGTGTCCGGGCTGTACCCCACAAGATATATATATAAGAGAGAGAGAGATTGTCAATAAACTAAAGATTTCATAGAAAGGCATCTATTACTGTCTTGAGGTAATACGGGTAGGTAATTGGATCTAACCAGGATAGAAGAAGAAGGGGAAGGTCCAAATGAACAACTGCATAAGAGGGTAAAGACATCAGGGTGTGTAGTCTGAGAAACGGACACCTTACAGGTCCTCATTCAGTTTCTTCATCAAATATACACCAAATACTAGTGTTATCTGCAACAGAGAAAAGATCACACCATCATGCTAGCTGTAATACACTTTTCCAATCATTTTCTGTCCAATGCCTGTGTTCTTTTGCCCATTTAATCCTTTTCTTTTTGTCAATTTCAGATATTACTTTTTCTTTGAAAGTCTGCCTGTAAGGCCAGCATTCTGGAATCACCTTTTCTATGTTGCAGATGTCACTGACTAAGGACCTCTAAGGCACTACACTACAGACGCTGATGTCTTCTCAGTGGTGCATCTAGGCCTTTCCCTTTGTCCCCATTCACAGTATGTGTTTCATGTTGATCAGCACATAAAAGTTTAAGTTTCACTGTACTTTGTACATGCTACAATAATAACCCCTATACTATATGATTACAATAATTTAAAAATTTTCCTTCTCATCCTTTCCAGGTGAGTGTTACTTAACCTTGCTTCCAACAGGAAACTCTTGTTAAAGCTGGTCCTAAGAGTACCTCCAGTATGCTGAAGATGGAGTTTGGAAACACTTCTAGGTCAGATGGAGCTCCTCTCCCATAGCTCTCTCCAGCCGCCCCAAAGGAACCCAAGAGGGCTGCCTGTTCAGACTACAAATCCAATGCAGCCCTGCGGTTGTCCAAAACGGAACACAGGCAGAGGTATACTTCCACCAAGTATGTGGAAGGAACAAATGTTCCTGGGAGGCAATCTCCCCCAGTTCTTCCATTATTCTGGTCTCAAGACTAGGACAGGTATCACCAACCATCTTGGCAGGGATGTCAACCATCCATTACAACTGTAATGCTTAATTGGTGTGTAAAATATGCATTGCAATAAAACTTTGGACTCACTAAAACATGACATTATATTACTAATCATAAATAATTCAGTTATGGTATGCAGGGAACCAGAGCCTATTTTGGCAGTATTCAGTGCTATTGTTATGACAGGGGCTACTCACACATACAGATTCTCACCATCACACTTTAATAATCAGAATCATCGGTCTACTTCACATGCACAATTTTAGGGATGTAGGACATGGTGAGTAGGTGTAAACTGCACACATACACCCGGGCACAGGATTTAAACTCGGGACATTCACCTCATCAGGCAGCAGTGCTAGGCACCATGCTGCCCAAATAATTTTATTACTTCAACGTCTATTGAGCTGCACACTTCACATGATTTTTGCTTTGCGTTTCTCCCCCACCACCCCACCATAACCTATTTTCGATAAAAGCTTTAGATTCGTCAAAAAAAAAAATTCTCCAATTCTTGAAGGAGCTCGACATTTAGGGTCCCCTTATACCGAAAACATTGATATCTCGATGATGGGTATGTGTCTGTGTGTCATGGTTTCTCAAGGACAGTCTAGAGCTAGAATGGCTGCACAGAAAAATACCAAACTCAAAACTTAAGCCTATTATGAGATGATTTGTTTTTGAGCCAAATCGTGCAAGAGAAAGAAGCACTCTAGAGGAACCCTCAAATACTGTAATTCTGCAATTAATTCTGAATTCTTCTCATCAATTACTATCGTAATGACCTATTTTATGATCAAAAAGATCAGCATTAGAATGGTAAATAAATACTGAAATGTTATTGAATAGTTCAGGTAACTTGGTTCCTGGGGCACAAAGCCTACTGACGCTCATGTCCGAATTTTTAATAATAAAATCAATGTGTGTCCAAACACTTTCTACAGTTCAAAACCTATGCCTGTGTGTTGACAAATGTTACACATAATGTGCCATGGTCCTTTAGACTAAAACTTTAGATTGATTCTGGCAGTGTCACCTCCACGTGTAGCTAACTATCAGTGCATGCTCCCCAGCATACAGTATGTAGCAGTGCTTTTTAATTCTTTCTAATATTTCATTTCTGACAGTGACACACCTAAAAAATCACATGCAACCCAATACTGATCACAAAAGAAATGAATAAAATGACACATTTTTATCTTTAGCCTAAAATACTAAGAGGTGTAATTTCACCAGAGTTCAGAATATCATGTTGTTTGAAAATGTTATAATCTGAAACCATGGAGAAAAGTATCAGCATTTTAATTGTGTTAATTCATAAAATAGAAATACACTAGAAACAGAACTCTTTTGACATCATTGCTTCATTTTCATCTTTTCATACATTTCTAGGCCTATTAAGCTATACACTTCAGGCTTAAAAAAAGAAGTAAAGTAAAAACTTCACATATACACAATACTTGGAAGGATGATAAATTGGACTGGATTGCCAGTAATGATGCTCTGTGCAAGAGAGGACAGAGCCGACTATACCTCCTTAGAATACTGGTGTCCTTCAACATCTGCAATAAGATGCTGCAGATGTTCTATCAGACGGTTGTGGCGAGCGCCCTCTTCTACACGGTGGTGTGCTGGGGAGGCAGCATAAAGAAGAGGGACGCCTCACGCCTGGACAAACTGGTGAGGAAGGCAGGCTCTATTCTAGGCATGAAGCTGGACAGTTTGACATCCGTGGCAGAGCGACGGGCACTGAGCAGGCTCCTGTCAATCATGGAGAATCCACTGCATCCTCTGAACAGGATCATCTCCAGACAGAGGAGCAGCTTTAGCGACAGACTGCTGTCACCGTCCTGCTCCACTGACAGACTGAGGAGATCGTTACTCCACCACACTATGTGACTCTTCAGTTCCACCTGGGGGGGGGGCATAAATGTTAACATTATACAAAGTTATTGTCTGTTTTTACCTGCATTTTATCACTCTTTAATACTATTTTTTATCAGTATACTGCTGCTGGAGTATGTGAATTTCCCCTTGGGATTAATAAAGTATCTATCTATCTATCTGAAAGAGAATGTGTTAGAACAATTACATTCTCCTGCAAACTTTGAAATACTTAAAGTAGCTCTTAATATGTTTATAATTGTTGAAGTCACAATTATTATTATGATTATTGGTCTCATTTCACACTTCTGTTGCTAAGTGTAACATTTTCATTTCATTCCCAGGACCATACATAAATTGGGAATTACTCAGGGTGATTAAAAGTGGTTAAAATGTAAGATAATGTGTTCATTTTTGGATACATCTCCATTGGACTGTCAAGTCTGCTGTAATATTTAATTAATTAATTTATTTTACAGGACTAATATTAATAAGGAGGCTATTTTTCTTCATAATTAATAACAGTTACCTCATTAGAATGTATGACTTAAATTGCTAAAATTAGATAGATTTTAAAAATAATAATATTAGTAAACATAAAACGGTGATACTGTTAGAAGTAATGATGTCATTTTCACTTCCTGGAGCTATGAGATTATTGTGGTTGTCCTTAATAGTCTTTCAGGTTGTATTGTCAAAATCTTAAAAGGGTGTATCTTGCATTAGGGTATTTGTAAATGTCTCCATTTAAACTGATATTTAATAAATGAAGCAACTAAAAACATGTTTTTACGAGCAATGTTCTCCTGTGAAGAAGAGGTACCTTCAATACTCAACAAAAAAAGTTTAATCTCATGATTTCATGGAGCTAGAGATAAACATTTTGCTTATACAATGGGCATCTGTGGAGTCTGACACTGAATAACAGCAAAGTATATCAAAAATGTCCATAAACTAATCTCACATTAGTCGTGTCACATAATTCACATTCAGCTGTATGCTCACACAAGGCAAAATGCATGCACTTTTTGGTGAAATATTGTTAAATAAATACTAGAAAATCAGAGCAGTGCATGCGGAGGAAACACATTTACACAGAAACAAGGTTTTAGATAGATAGATAGGAGAGATATATTGACAAATTATACTGAATTGAAGACCTACCTCTCGTCCTTATTCATTGGCCAAGAGTCCTGTTAATTCAAAACCTTGGCAGTATCTTAAGTTAACTTCCCACTTATTTTCAGATACAGTGGTGTGAAAAACTATTTGCCCCCTTCCTGATTTCTTATTCTTTTGCATGTTTGTCACACAAAATGTTTCTGATCATCAAACACATTTAACCATTAGTCAAATATAACACAAGTAAACACAAAATGCAGTTTTTAAATGATGGTTTTTATTATTTAGGGAGAAAAAAAAATCCAAACCTACATGGCCCTGTGTGAAAAAGTAATTGCCCCCTGAACCTAATAACTGGTTGGGCCACCCTTAGCAGCAGTAACTGCAATCAAGCGTTTGCAATGAGTCTTTTACAGCGCTCTGGAGGAATTTTGGCCCACTCATCTTTGTAATTCAGCTTTATTTGAGGGTTTTCTAGCATGAACCGCCTTTTTAAGGTCATGCCATAGCATCTCAATTGGATTCAGGTCAGGACTTTGACTAGGCCACATCAAAGTCTTCATTTTGTTTTTCTTCAGCCATTCAGAGGTGGATTTGCTGGTGTTTTTTGGGTCATTGTCCTGTTGCAGCACCCAAGATCGCTTCAGCTTGAGTTGACGAACAGATGGCCGGAATATTCTCCTTCAGGATTTTTTGGTAGACAGTAGAATTCATGGTTCCATCTATCACAGCAAGCCTTCCAGGTCCTGAAGCAGCAAAACAACCCCAGACCATCACACTACCACCACCATATTTTACTGTTGGTATGATGTTCTTTTTCTGAAATGCTGTGTTCCTTTTACGCCAGATGTAACGGGACATTTGCCTTCCAAAAAGTTCAACTTTTGTCTCATCAGTCCACAAGGTATTTTCCCAAAAGTCTTGGCAATCATTGAGATTTTTCTTAGCAAAATTGAGACGAGCCCTAATGTTTTTTTTGCTTAACAGTGGTTTGCGTCTTGGAAATCTGCCATGCAGGCCGTTTTTGCCCAGTCTCTTTCTTACGGTGGAGTCGTGAACACTGACCTTAATTGAGGCAAGTGAGGCCTGCAGTTCTTTAGACGTTGTCCTGGGGTCTTTGTGACCTCTCGGATGAGTCGTCTCTGCGCTCTTGGGGTAATTTTGGTCGGCCGGCCACTCCTGGGAAGGTTCACCACTGTTCCATGTTTTTGCCATTTGTGGATAATGGCTCTCACTGTGGTTCACTGGAGTCCCAAAGCTTTAGAAATGGCTTTATAACCTTTACCAGACTGATAGATCTCAATTACTTCTGTTCTCATTTGTTCCTGAATTTCTTTGGATCTTGGCATGATGTCTAGCTTTTGAGGTGCTTTTGGTCTACTTCTCTGTGTCAGGCAGCTCCTATTTAAGTGATTTCTTGATTGAAACAGGTGTGGCAGTAATCAGGCCTGGGGGTGGCTACGGAAATTGAACTCAGGTGTGATACACCACAGTTAGGTTATTTTTTAACAAGGGGGCAATTACTTTTTCACACAGGGCCATGTAGGTTTGGATTTTTTTTCTCCCTAAATAATAAAAACCATCATTTAAAAACTGCATTTTGTGTTTACTTGTGTTATATTTGACTAATGGTTACATGTGTTTGATGATCAGAAACATTTTGTGTGACAAACATGCAAAAGAATAAGAAATCAGGAAGGGGGCAAATAGTTTTTCACACCACTGTAAGTAAAATGCCTTTTAAAATAACTCTATGATTATTTTAAAATATCTTATTCTAGGATATTTTTACATCCACAATGTATTCTAGATTTCTCAAATATGTTGGGTGGTGCAGTGGTAACACAGCTGCCTCACAGTAAGGAGACCTAGGTTCACTTCCCGGGTCCTCCCTGTGTGGAGTTTGCATGTTCTCACAGCGTCTGTGTGGGTTTGCTCCGGTTTCCTCCCACAGTCCAAAGACATGCAGGTTAGGTCCTAAATTGTCCCTGGTGTGTTCTGTGTGTGCCTAGAGGTGGGCTGGCACCCTGTCCGGGGTTTGTTCCTGCCTTGTGCCCTGTGTTGGCTGGGATTGGCTCCAGCAGACCTCCGTGACCCTGTAGTTAGGATATAGCAGGTTGGATAATGAGTGACTGGCTCAAATATGTTTCCAGATTATTTAAAAAATAACTTCCTGCTCATTTCAGGATATGGGTTGGATAATGGATGGATGGATGGATGGATGTCTCTAAATGTTAATTCATCTTGCCAAAATATACAATCAGAATGAACTCAAAAATCTCTGAATTAGTGTAAGTCACCCTAATTCGTGGTGTTTATAGGAAATGTAACAATTTACTTCTTTTTGACAAAATATAGTCCAAGAAATGGCCTAAAAATGAGATTTGTTTGGGTCTAGAGGGCCAAAAATAGGGGAGAATCCCAAAAAACTTCACATCTTGCATAACTAGACAACAAGATGAGTCAAACTGTTTATCATATGTGGGCTTTTGTTGTACTGATGAGTCAGGAGGTACCAGACAAAAATTTCAAATTGTTCATAAGTGATTTTTATGAACATAATAAACATTGATATAATAAAAAGTAACAAGAATACCTTGCATTTAAAAAAAAAAGTCAATATATTCTGCGTCTTCCCTTAGAATGTAAAACTGAGGTAATTTACTTCGGTACACCGCTGTGTATTTTTTCCTGTAGTCCTGTGGTAAGTTCTTTTGAAAGATTTTTGGAGGATTTGTCATAACTATTCCTTTGGTGACTGTGTTTTTTTTCCATATCCAAGTAATCCAACACAGCCTCAGTTATGACGAAGCTGAGGCTAACACTGGTATTGTTTCACTTACAGATTTTCGCCCCAAGTAGGTCTTAATGATGTTTACATTTTTTGAAGTTGTTATCATGAAGTAATGATTAAATATTTGTCCATTAGCCAGTTTCCCTAAAGGTGGAGCATGATAAATCAAAATAAGTTAATATTTCTCAGCCATCATTTTTCGATCTATTTTGACAATAGCCCCTAAATCTTTGGCTGAAACAAACCTTAAACCTTGACAATATGATGGAAGGCTGTCACTGTACCTTTCACTAACTCTTCTTCTGACTTACTAGCATCTTTGGGAAGCACACAATAATAATTTCAGCTACTGTTTGTAGCTCAGCGTTTTATGGTCATTCACTTGTTGAAATCTTTCCTTTTGCCTTTCATCCAGGTTTCTTTTAAGACTTTTTTTTAGATAGTCAGAGTATGTATTTTGTAACCAGATTACTTTGCTAGATGCTGATCAAACACGACACTGGATTTTCATGTGTCCCTTACAAAGTGACTTTAAATACTGCTCATCAGATGCTACCAGACTTTTGGGCCTTGCACTACATTTTCTGTCTTCAATTTGGCCAGGTTCTTCAATTTTTTATGACAACTTGAACAGCACATCTTGAAAACCCAGTTTGGTGTGCTCTTGCTTACAGACTATTGCTTAACTGGCAAAAAAAACCCACGATTTTAAGTCTTAACTTAGCCATTTATAAATCTGAAACTTGTGTTAGTTTAGCCATGTCACAGGCTGCATTTTTTTAAAACAAGAAGTTCTTCCTACTTTTTATGAATGTTTATTTGTATTTATTCAAATGTTATATAGTGTTTTCACAAGCAAATAAAATCTTATTACCCAAATAATTACCTTTAACTATATTTTTCTTTGAATGTGAAAAAGAGGTACCTTAAAGGAATGCTTCACCCAAAAAAATATAATCTCGTGTTTACATGGAGAACAGAGTTAGCAAATTTTCTGATAGATTGGGTATCAGTTGAGACAAATGCTGAACAACAGCAAAAAATATTTAAAATCATCTTTATAAGATCTATGCTCCCTC